>JAMZEH010000103.1:4520000-5168349 GCA_024699665.1 Ostrea denselamellosa
AGAGAGAGAGAGAGAGAGAGATGGGATACTTTTGTAAATGATTATTAAGCACACACGCGACGTTTCAGACATTTTCTCTAAAATTATTTTTTTTTTTTATTTTCTTGATTTGTTTTATGCAAGTATGCATATATTTAAGTAGGTCAGTATTAACATTACAACTTTTTGTAGGGATCCCATGCAAAAGTAAATTCAGTGAGACTGAACCATTACGTACCAGTTTAAAAACAGACTCCAATGGAACATTATGTTGTTCAATATATCATGGACATGCAAGAAAATAATGCGTTACACTTCGGTATAACAACCATACTTTGACAGCTTGGGTTTCTGTGTAAGAGCGTAATTCCAAACGTTCAACATTATTTCTGAACTGCCAAGGTAGGCTATTTTCCCTTTATTTACGAAAATCAAATAACTTATACATGCATATTAATATGTTGCAAAGCATGGATTTGATAGCACTACAATAAGCAGACTGTTGGACTGCAATGTTGTAATAGTAGACGGAAAAAATATTTCTATAGGATCTTGTTCTAGCCTGGGGGATTTGATAATGGTAGGTCTAATAGGTTACCATGATTTCGCAGTGAATACTGAAATTAAGGAAGAGTGTATAATTCTAAAATATTCTGAAATAATCAGGTATTTACATGAATAGGTATACAAATATGCGAATATACTCAAACTATAACCGATCATTATGCATTGTAGAAATAACTTTTTATAGCCAATGTTTTGGATTGAGCGAATAATAATAATAATAATAATGATAATAATGATGATGATGGTGATGATGATAATGATATTAATAATAATGATAATAATAATAATAAATGCAAATCATAGCAAAATTTTTAATTTCAATAAATCGCTGTATCGTGTACCACGCACTTAACAAGCCATGAATGATTTTTGCCTTGTATTGTCTTACGTATTCATAGTTCTATGTCTTTTTTTTTTTTCTTCCTCTCTAGAATTTGAAGTTTTACTTGTTTTCATACTGAATTTATAGACACATGCACATTTCTTTCTTTATCACGGCTCCTTGTTAAAATACGCACTACATATGTCAATGTAATACAAAAATATGCAAATCAATTTACTGAATTCCTACACAGCATTGCTCAGGCGACTATAAAAAAACAAACAAACAAAATCCTATACAGCAATATGCGCTTTTAATTACCACAAAACACTCAACGCAATGATATCTGCAATTATATGAACTGACATAGGAAATTTTACTTAAAAATGATATCTAATATTGCACATTCTTTGTAATTGCTTGTTGCAATGCACAAACATTCTCTTTAGTCGTACAATGCCAGGGCCCAGCTAAAACTCGACCAAAAAAAAATTAGGCATTTTTCTGAATTCATTTCTGCATATATTAGGAAGAAGTATACGGAATTTCGGAATCAACTTTGGTAGTAATGTAGATTAGTTGTATGTGATCATATTAGAATACAGAGTAGAATTTTATAACATTTGGTTTACTGATTTTTCATCGGCACACTTGAGTACACTATATCTACGGTTCTATACCTTTACTCTTTCAATATTAAATTCGAACCCAAGCGATATAATTGCCTGTGAACGCACGTAAATGAAATATACAACGGTTCTATCTGCGTGTTGCCCCCCCCCCCCCCCCCCCCCACTCATTGTTTAATATTTCTTATCAAAAAATAACTTTATATTTGGAATGTAACTTTTTGTGTTTCGAGTGTATTCCAAAACAATGCTATTTTTGCCAATTTAGTCAGCATGATTTTACATTACATGTAAGTTACCTCTGCCCAGTAAATATTGAGTCTTTAAATAAATAAAGCCTTTTCGCTTGACCAATGTCTCATGCATGTTTATCAAAATTTTCTTTGTCAATACCATAAACGTAAATTGAAGTGAAATATAACGGCTTCTTAGACTGACATAAGCATTATTTGTTGAGTGGACACACTGACCTGAATTTTCCCAGCGTACTCAATGATTAAGATGGCAGGAACGAACAGTAGTGAACAGTAAAGCGTCTATAATTGTCCATTTGGTTTATACCTTTTGAGTCAATATTATTGTAGACATAATGGCGTACCGCAACAGCCTTGCTTATAGATTTCAATTCTTTTTTATTGCCAAAAAACCCCCCAAACATATCTCTTATAGCATTATAACAAATTATCATAATTTATGCTGTTTCACAGATGATTATTGGACAGGAACATTATCATGAGGCTACATTTTAGTTAACGAAATTAGTAATATCTATTTTTAGAATCAGTAATTAAATAAAGCCTCCTTTTATGCCATTATTGATAGCCAAACTGATCTATTATAATTCTGTATGAAGTGGAGTATCTGCAACAGTCGGTTATTTTTTTTTTATGATGGCTTAGACGTTTGTTAGCAAATGGATTCATCAAAACTGCGTTCTTGTGTTTTACAATAATTTTACCTTTAACGAAATGCACAAATTTGTCAAAGATTGTATATATACATACCCTTTTTTTCTTTTCTTTTTTAAATTTTTTGTTTTGTTTTTCTTCAAAACGTAAATTCTAATTATGACCGTGTGTAAATTAGTACGTGGAAAAGCTACTTTAGGATGAAACTGATTTTAGTTTCATCAACAATAAATACAAAATCAAAATAATAAAATATGAAAACATGAATCGGCGGTCTTGCAATTCAGAAAGTATATTATAAGTGCATACTGACCAAAGCATGGTAATCCACAGCACGAGAGAAAGTCGTATCGATCTGGTTTAATTTGTATATTGTTACTAGTCTGGTTACGGATCACTGATATTTTAACGCTGATTGGGCATGCTCACTGGGTGATCATCGGCATATAGTCCGTTTCAGTAGTCCAAATTAGTCCATTTAATGACATTGCGCAGGCTGTAACCACCAAAGCTGCATTGTTCAGTATGTATTATTCAGGTCTGATATAATCCGTAACCATGGTAATGGCTGGAAATACCTGGTGATTACTGTAAATGTAGATGACCAAACACATGTCCGTTTTAAATGTCATTGGCAATATTGTGTAGCAATTTACAACCTTTTACTGTTAAATTCCTTAACAGATTATAATAAGGTAGTCTGAACAAATAATTCTAGTTCCGATTCGGACTCAAATGAGAGGACTAAACACTTAGTGCGCATGGCTATTACTTCAATACATACAATAATACATTTTAATGTACTTTATATTTTGACCACTGTGACTGTCTAAATTAATAATGTACTAACGACCGGTTATAGTTAAAGTGTATGCACATTATTTTTTGGTGGAGACGTGCAACAAACGGCATGGCTCTGTAGTTAGGTGTGAATATATATATATATATATATATATATATATATATATATATATATATATATATTATATATATATATATATATATATTCAAACTTTAAAATCCGAAATTCTGATGTGATGATTAGCGCTCAGTATTTTCACTTCAGCTACATTTGATTATGAAGCGATCAACACAAACTGCCCGAGGAGCCGAATTTCATTCTTTTATATGAGAGGGAGAGGGATTCCTCATCACATCAGGTACCGGGTATACAGTGGTTATAGAGTTACGGAGTATCTATTACAGGAATGTAAACAGAAGGAGTGTGTGAACCATCTGCGGAGAGATCTACGGGTCTCTAACGTTACAAAGGCTCATTATGTTCCTAATTAAGACAATGGATCATGGCTAAATATAATAATAAGCTCATAGTTAAATATAGAACTGGGGTGCTTCCTGCTATAACAGTTACACCTCTGTAACCGCTAGAACTCGGACTAATCGGCAGCGAGGTCGGTTTGTCTTTCTTTCTAAACCTTGAAAACATGAGATGATCGATGAATGGCAGTTTCTTATTCCCTGTGGTAACAGGGGAAGTAAATGTGTAACCAGCTACGAAAAATTCCAGGTCTGCCATAACAGCTAGAAAAGGGCGAGGATTGTGGCATATCTATAAGCAATCTGCACCGAACTATTTAATTGAATACTAGAATGTCTTTTTGATTTTTTCAGTACAATCTTTGAGTAACCAGAATTGTTTTATCTATGTCATAGGGCCAGGATCGTTACGCATTATCTCCAACAGCAGAATATCACCACATTACTATGGCCCGGACTCAGTCCAGACCTTTTCCCCATCGAGCATGTCTGGGACATTCTTGGATAGCGGCTACGCCAACGTCAACAATCTCCTGCTAATGTCCAAGAACTTGCTGCAGCATTGCAACAGTAATGGAATAACCTTCCCCGATATGATCTGGTACGTCTCGTTAGGAGCATGCCATGCCGAATCCGAGCTTGTCTGGCCAACCGAGGGGATTTTACCCGCTACTGACTCTGTTTCACAATGGCGGTAAATTTGCTGTGTGACCCTGTGTTAATGTCGTCCCTTTTTCAGGAGAATCTGTCATTTTCTGACTGTACATAGGGTTTCAAATAAATTGACAAATGTTTCCTTAATGTTTTTCTGTCATTTGTTTCCTCCCAGACCTCATGATCTACATTTCATTGTCCTTATAAATCCAATGTCCCCTACTTTTTTTAATAGTATATTTAAATTGTTTAACGAAAGGTATCTTTGAAAAATATTTTGATATTGCCCTATTCAAATGTGTGGCCTCCCACAAATGTGCAAAATAATGCGAGTAAGCTTTAGATTTGGTTCCCAAAGGTTTGAGTATTTTTACTGATTCACACATGGCCCTCTCACCCCTGTTCGAAATATTTGGATCCGACACTGTTTAATGCTTGGTTTGGGATGGTGCTATGTAATTATTATTGGGCACCCTACAAAGGAAACTTAATGGGACAGTAAACCACTGAGTGAAGCTTTGTTAAAAGGAATTTGTTATTAAGCATCACTGAAGCAAAGTTGTGTGTATTAACGTTGTATAATTGCTGATGTCCGCAAAATGATAATTGATTCCGCGCATACTTTTTGTGAGAATGACCCCTGCGCCGTGACCTTTGGACGCTAGAAGAGCGAGCTCAATGCTCATTCTGAAGGATAGTAAACACGTTTTCCTTAATTCAGAGTGTGTACTGATACAGTGGTTTATTTTTTAAAGGTTTTTATTTTACTACCTAACAACCCCCCCCCCCCCTTCCTTTTCTTTCAGCGGAATATTCTTTAAAAAATCTCCGGCTGTGGAAAGGATATGTTTTGAAATCTAAAATCCATTTTTGTCAAACGTTGTAGCACAGAGCTGTATATAAAGTAATCCATTTATTTAATAACATGAAGGTTTAATGGTCATTCCATAAAAATACATTCTGAAAGCGAAATGAACAAGAAAACGAAATAAAAAAAACCAACAACAACAAAAATAATCTTATAAACGGGTTTGGCACGGAGTCCCATGTCCTGAGATGCGTTGACATAGTGAAGAACCCCGACTGTAACGGCCATGGATTCTAAATCCTAAAGCTGGTGACGTCTCAAAAAGAGTAAATAACAAATTAGTAAGAAACGTAAAAAAAAAAAAAAAAAAAAAAAAAAAAAAAAAACAAGGAAAAAAAACCAAACAAAAAATAAAAAAGACAACCAAAAAAATAATAATAATAATAAATAAAAAAATAAATAAATAAATGAATAAAAAAATAAAAACAAACAAACATAAAAAAGCAAACAAACAAACAACAAAACAAAACAAAGTAAGCATTAAATATAAGGTGACTTTAAAGAACAGTCGTGATAGCTCAGTGGTAGAACGCTCGCATCGTAACTGCAAGGTCGTGAGTTCGAGCTCCACTCGAGCCATCACCGCGTCAAACCTCAGACGTTAACATAATTAGGTAATTGCTCCTTCACCAAACGCTTTGCAATTATAAATGAGAATCAAGGGTCTTTCAGATATTACCTTAAAAACGGAGGTCCCGTGTTGCGGAAGGCGTTAGCGCTTTCAGGAATCCTCATTGATACAGCTAAGAATATAGGTGTAGGTCTAAATTTGTGGTACAACACATATTGGTGGCGATGTCTCAACACGAGTTCAAATTTCTCAACTGGACGTAAGACAAAAATACAATCAATCGATCGTTACCGGAAAGTCGTGATTTCGAGCCCCGCGTTCCATGGCCGCATAACACAAGGCATTAATATAGCTAGTGATTGCTCCTTTGGCAAACGCAGGGCATTTAGATAGATCGACTAATTGAATATTGATCGATTGACTGATTGAATATTGTTTATGGTCCCTCTCGGGAGAATCTTTCACTCTATGGAGACGCCAGCATTGCCGATGAAAGGCTGAAAACTTTAGCCAATGCTCGGTGCTTATGGTCGTTGAGTAAAGAGAGATCTTTATCGTACCACACCTCTTGTGATACGGATCTCTTTTATCGTGGTCTCATCCGAAGAAGCACCCCATTTAGAGACCTTTTATGACAAGCAAGGGTACTGAAAAAACGGAGGTCCAGTGTCGCGACAGGCGTTGGTATGATAAAAAAAATTACTGATTGATCGACTGTTGTTTTCCGCCACGCTCAACAATTTTTCAGTTATGTGGTGGCGTCCAGTTTTTGTAAGTGGAGGAGAGACCCAGATACAGTGTACCCGGGAAGCATAAGTCTAATTTATAAAAAAGTTTTTATAGTAGCCATTTTTCAAGATAGTGTCATGAAACATTCGGGAATGATAAATGGTGACCTCTAGATTTGACATAGGCATTGTTCGTTGCCGTCACTTCCGGTCGTCACCGGAAGAGAACGAAAAACAACAGTCATATTTCAAATTTGTGCTTTTAAAACAAAATCTACATGGAATAATTAAATCTTTTTCGTAGTTTCAGAAAATGGAAGACTTACCGGAAGTTAATCCACCAACTTCCGATTTTTGGATATAAAAATTCGAAAAATTATTTTTTTTCTTTGTTCTCACATATATCGCTTATAAATCATGTGTTTGATAAGTTTTTCACATATGTATTATTGACATTAGATATCTCTAGAGTATACATGAATGCTTTTATCAAAGTTCACTTCCATTCGTAAGATATGCCCAATTTCCGTTTTTCAAAAGATTTTATTGGTTCGTTTTGTCAGAAACAGTTGAAGATTGAGTTTTGAAACCTTTCGGAATTGTAGATTATGACTTATAGATGTGACATACGTCTTTCAATTTTGTTGCCGTCACTTCCGTCGTCCACCGGAAGTAGTTTAAAAATATGCAATTCTTCATTTTCTTTATTTTTAAATGTTCATAATAGAGTCTACCAGAGCATTTCAATTCGTACCATTTCCATCTGAAGTTGGTTGTATTAAACAAGTTGTCAAAAAATGAGCATTTTACTTTGAAATTTTCAGGGACGATTCCTGCATACTATTCATTGTATTGACTTTCGAGAAACCGGAAGTAAATACAAAAGATCCGAAAGTTGTTTGAAATTGATACCTCCATTGTATCTTCATAACACTGTGAACACGTTGTTATTCCCTTACACAGAATGCGACACACTTCTCTCTTGCCAATCAGGGGAGAGATCAGAGTCGAAATTTTTCCTGTAGTGAATACTTGACTGATCAGGGCTTGTGCAGTTTATTGAAATCAGGAATCTGATCATGGATGTACAAATACACTGAGCATCTGTTTGGATATTATAATATTGTGTGCACAATTCAAAATTTATAGATAATTCCATACATGTAAAATAGTGATTAGAAATATATATTTGGGTGAAAATATGGGGATTACATGGACAATATAAAGTTAACAGTTGATTACACAAAAAATTATAAAAGGGAATATTATAAACGAAAATATAGTGCACTTTTAAAGATGTGTTGTCTATTTGGGAACCACATAATTATTTACGGTCTCTTGTATACCTTGATTGAACGAGAGAGAGAGAGAGAGAGAGAGAGAGAGAGAGAGAGAGAGAGAGAGAGAGAGAGAGAGAGAGATGCATAATACAGGATACTAGTAAATATTCTACATTGATACTTCCCCTGCCTGGAGACCCCTGACCGGCACGAGCTAAGTGTATCGCAGTCTGTACAAAGAAGTGACAACGTTTATAAACGGAGTTCATCGTTTTCTTTCATGGATTATGATAATAATAGGAATTTTACTTCTACTCAGGATATTTTTGACCAGTATACACGTACATCTGTGGTCCTTTACAGATATTACGAGTACACCCAGGTAAATAGTCGCGCGCATTCGGTGAGTTTTCACGGCGAGTATACATGTCATGTGCACAAGTTATAATAGTATTTACTTATTTGCATTTTGCTTGAAGTGAGTGTGAATAATGAATGGTATGAATTTTATGCCCTTTGCTTATCCCATTCTATCAATATACAATTGATAAAATATCTCTCCGCGTTTATTGTATAATTTAACATGTTTACTGCAACTATATGAACATGCATGTAAAGAAAAAACTTTTTATTCTAGATATATTTATCCAAAACTGTTTATGATACGCGATTTTTTATTGTAATTTTTAAGCACGGCATTATTTATTAAAACTTGATTTCACTTGTTTATGATACTATAAACATGACTCTCGGAGATGTACGTGTTACCTGCCGAGACTACCCCGTAAACACTGATGAGAACTGAAACGCAGCAAACATCACGTTTAAGACATTAACACAGGTAGTGATTGCTCGTCGCCAAATGCGCGGCATTTAGAAGTGAGAATCACGGGTCTTTTGGATAGGACCCTAAAATTGGAGGTCTAATGTAGCTGCGGTCGGTGCCACGTTAACGAACCCTTCTCATTGTAGAGCTCGCTGTTTATACATGTATCAACCATTTCTTTATAAGGTGGAGGTGACAATGGCACGAACACAGCTGATGTATTTGCATAAATCACAATCTCACAAACCTGTGCAAAATATCATCATATGTAAAAAAAAAAAAAAAAAATTATGATAACTATTGACCGATGTTTCAATATCTTGTTGATGATAACTGACGAATATGTGCCATTTCGAACAGTATTACATTTACAGTGTACTATAGAGAACTAAGTTTTCTATCTCATTTTCCTACAAATACTAATGCGCCGAGTTTTCATCAAGCTAAATTAGTTAGATAGGGAAAAAAAATGCGCGGAAGGATAACGACTTTCACAGGCAAATCTACATGTATATTGTACACGAGTGTACATATGATTGGATTTTTTTCTTGTCTAGACTCCACTGTCCCTTATTACCGCAAGATCATTTGAATATATTGCATGTACTAGACGTGCATATTCACAAAAATACTCTTGTATCACCCCCAACCCCCAACCCCCAACCCCCAAACCACGCACCTTTTTTTTATTTTTTTATTTTATGAATGAAAGTAGGTCAAGAATAAGGAAACTCAAACTTGATCTGTAAATATCCAAGAACAAAGCCATATATAAAATTTCAAATACATAACTTCATCCCAGGCGGAGAGAGATCGGAAAACTGATTCTTGCAGTTCATCAAGGTACGTAATTCGGTCAAAAGTAGGTTAAGCATAACGAAACTCAGACTTTATCTGTAATTATCCAAGACAAAGCCACATATCAGATTTCAATTAAATATATCTTAATCCAACGCGGAGAAAGGTCCGGAAAATTGATTCTTGAAATTCATCAATGGGCATAATTCAGTCACAAGTACGTCAAGCGTAACGAAACTCACACTTGATCTGTAATCATTCACGACAAAGCAACGTATAAAATGTCAGTTAAATATCGTTATTTTTTTTACCGCGAAACGTCCAGAAAACTGATTCTTGTAATATACCAAGGGGCGTAATTTAGTCAAAAGTAAATCTAGTATAACGAAAGTTAATCTTTATTTGTAACTATCCAGCACAAAGCCACATATCAAATGCCAATTGAATAACTTTATCCGGTACAGAGAAAAATCCAGAAAACCTAAAGCATTCATCAAGGGGCATAATTCAGTCAAAAGTACGTTAAGCGTAACAACACTCAACCTTGATCTGTAACTATTCACGACAAGGTTATATATTAACATTCACTTGCTTATCTTCATCTAATGCGGAGAAAACTGATGCAGAATGACAAATGGACGGAACGACAGACAGACGAACGGACAGACCGAGGGTATACAAACAGTCCCCTTAAGCAAAACAGGTAGGGGATTAAAAACATATTTTAGATATGTATAAAGATGTGACGTAATCAACACATGATAGTACACTTTGTGTTGTATTCGTACATTTATTTATCATAATGTTGATCACATAATTACTGAAGGAGTTTTTAGTTTAATATACAAAGTTATTTCATGTGACATTTATATGAAATGCAAATCAGACTTTTTTCCAAGTATTTTCTGCTGTCATTGTCCACACACTCACAGAAACGCGACAATGTGTACTTCCAGTACTTTGATTAATTGTAGACGCTTTCATCACTACATGTACTTTGTATTCCATTGCGTACCTGCTTAATTTACGTACCGGGAATGGATATACATGTATTCATAGATGATTTTGTTAATTGTTGATATACAAGAAAATATAATAATTTCAAAGATAATAATCACTAATCAATATAGATATGAAACACAGGTTTCAGTATGCAGATGATAATTACTGAACGACTGGTGTATATGACGGACACACATAACCACTTTCTCATTCGATGATGGATATATACTGAAGAGCATTCAGTGGTCTCTGAGGAAATCAAACAAACGCCACTGATTATTATACATACATGTGAAATACATTGCTGGGTTTCAGAGTGTTTGAATTCTTAGTAAGTTCCCTGAAATCATCAGCAACACTCGTATAGCATAGCGCATGTATTCAATACGTTGTGCATGAACAAATTAAAGTAAGATGTTTGACTATCATAACAATATATGAATGAACATTGGATCGACATCAGAAATCTCTCTCTCTCTCTCTCTCTCTCTCTCTCTCTCTCTCTCTCTCTCTCTCTCTCATGCATCAAATGCTTTGAGTTTTTCCAGGTGGTAAGCTCTTTGCGATTTAGGAAATGATATTGCTCTAATTATTTGCACATATCAGCTTGAACATGCTGTGCCATTTGGCAACCTGTCACGTGACTTACACCACATCTCGTTACGTACAAACACAACATCTAGCGCATAGCCATCCTGAACGTTTCCGTCGTTTGATAGCTGGGAATGTTCGCTATATCCCCCAAGAGTCTGGAAATACTTTCGTAATGCGCTCAAATTTTCTAGAGACTTCTCCACAATCACCTTCTGTCCATCCCATACTCTGTATTCGATGGACCAAGCGTCTACAGTAAACTGCTTAGATTTCAGTCCACCTTGTAGAGATTCTAAAATGGACATTTCTGCACCTTCTACATCCAGAGAAAAGAAATCGATATGTACGGTTTTGATTTCCGTTAACGCAGTCTCCAGAGTAAAACAAGGGACGTTAATTTTGTTTTGTTTGTTCAGTATTTTAATGTGGTGTTCATCAATATGTTGTTCAACACCACCAGCCGTATTACCTTTGATGAAAGACGCTGACTTCATAGTATTAGACAGACATGCGCACATTCTCCAGGCATGTCTTTTCAACTTATCTATTCTTTGACAGAGATCTGGATTCGCTTCGATAAGAAGTCCCGTCCATTTGTGTTTTCTTTCAAGCCACAACGAATTGGATAAAGATTGTCCGTCGTGAGCTCCAATTTCAACGAAAAATCCTCCTTCCTTTTTAATTATATCGTATACCACTTGGTCCTGTGTAGCCTGTGAATACATTTTGTTCACGTTTTTAACTTTTCTTTTCGGATGTGGAGCCCGAAGATATAGTTTAATATCATACATTTTATCCTTGCCTTCTATCTCGAGTTGTTTCCCATGTGGACGTGATATTGCATTTACTTTGTTTTCAGATTTTTGCAGGATATTCTCATATTTCTGTAGAATATTCTGAGATTCCCGTGGGATATTTTTAGATTTCCTTGAGATATTTTCAAATTTCTGTGGAGTATGTTCAAATTTCTGTGGAGTATTTTCAGATTTCTGTGGGATATTTTTAAAGTTTTGAGGGATTTGTAATTCCTTCAAAATATTCAAACCTACATTTGTAACTTCAGTCGATTCCTTCAAATGCTGAACTCGGTAATAGTACAATACTGTAAATCCAAACGAAACCCAAATAAGGCAAGCAGCGCTTAGCCTGCACCACCCCCTCATTCTGAACCTGCGAAAGAAAAATAAAAAAAACATTAATTTAATCTTAATTAGCTGTTATTTTCTGGACTATAAATATATACTTTATAAAGTAACATCCACTGATTTTTCAGTATATGCAGACATATAAACGAGCAGGATAAATATTTGTAATTTGAATAAGCTTACTGATACACTATAAAAAGGTGAAGATACGGGGACCAATCTTATAATTCACATAAGGAATACAAAATTGCAGATCAAATTGTGACCATACCCCTTTAACATCTACGTTCAACAAAATACCCGAGTATGAAGCACATGTAGAAGACTCTGTAGTACATTTTATATCGAATTCTCTGGGATATATCAAATCTACATATGAATGAAAATGATTATTGTCAACAGATTGTTGATTGATTGATTATTACTTTTAGCCACACTCAACAATTTTTTCAGTTATTTGGTGGCATCCAGGTTTTGTTGGTGGAGGTGAGAATCCAGATACAATGTACCCAGCAAGAGACCACCGACCTTCCGAAAGTAAACTGGCAAACTTTCTCACACATATCGGCGAGAGTGAGAATCGAACCTGCGCCTACTAGAGGTGAGAGGCCTTGTGATTTTGAGCGCAATGCTCTAACCAGTCGGCCACGGAAGCCCCTTCTTAACAGATAAAACGTCGTCAATGTATCTAAATGTCGAGTTGAAGGCCACAGTAAGATATTTTTTCTTCTCTTGTTCGTGTTTTTGAATAAATTTTGCCTCATAAGAATATAAATCAGGTAAGATAATAAGAGAGCACAATTCGTGCCCATGGGAATTCTTACAGACTGTTAAAAGACCTGATCAACAAAGACGACGAAGATACTATCAATAAAGACCCCCAGCATCTTTGCTATATCTGACGTGTTTCATACTTATTGATATTGGCATATACATTGTACATTTATCACAGGACGCTAACGCTCTCCTCTCACATGCCGACGTGAAGAGACTTGAACTATATAATCTCGTTTACTCACATGCCGATGTGTAGAGACTTGAGCTATATAATCTCGTTTACTCACATGCCGATGTGTAGAGACTTGAGCTATATAATCTCGTTTACTCACATGCCGATGTGTAGAGACTTGAGCTATATAATCTCGTTTACTCACATGCCGATGTGTAGAGACTTGAGCTATATAATCTCGTTTACTCATATGCCGACGTGTAGAGACTTGAGCTGTATAATCTCGTTACTTACAAAAATAAAAAGACATTTCTTATCTTTACATTTTAATCATTCCATACACAGTGGTTAGCCTACCTGTAGATCAGGACAAGTGTATTCATACACAGTGGTTAGTCTACCTGTAGATGAGGACAAGTGTATTCATACGCAGTGGTTACCCTACCTGTAGATGAGGACAAGTGTATTCATACGCAGTGGTTAGCCTACCTGTAGATCAGGACAAGTGTATTCATACACAGTGGTTAGTCTACCTGTAGATGAGGACAAGTGTATTCATACGCAGTGGTTAGTCTACCTGTAGATGAGGACAAGTGTATTCATACACAGTGGTTACCCTACCTGTAGATCAGGACAAGTGTATTCATACGCAGTGGTTAGTCTACCTGTAGATCAGGACAAGTGTATTCATACACAGTGGTTACCCTACCTGTAGATGAGGACAAGTGTATTCATACGCAGTGGTTAGTCTACCTGTAGATGAGGACAAGTGTATTCATACGCAGTGGTTAGTCTACCTGTAGATGAGGACAAGTGTATTCATACGCAGTGGTTAGTCTACCTGTAGATGAGGACAAGTGTATTCATACGCAGTGGTTAGTCTACCTGTAGATCAGGACAAGTGTATTCATACGCAGTGGTTAGTCTACCTGTAGATGAGGACAAATGTATTCATACGCAGTGGTTAGTCTACCTGTAGATGAGGACAAGTGTATCCATACACAGTGGTTAGTCTACCTGTAGATGAGGACAAGTGTATTCATACACAGTGGTTACCCTACCTGTAGATGAGGACAAGTGTATTCATACGCAGTGGTTAGTCTACCTGTAGATGAGGACAAATGTATTCATACGCAGTGGTTAGTCTACCTGTAGATGAGGACAAGTGTATTCATACACAGTGGTTAGTCTACCTGTAGATGAGGACAAATGTATTCATACGCAGTGGTTAGTCTACCTGTAGATGAGGACAAGTGTATTCATACGCAGTGGTTAGTCTACCTGTAGATGAGGACAAGTGTATTCATACACAGTGGTTAGTCTACCTGTAGATGAGGACAAATGTATTCATACACAGTGGTTAGTCTACCTGTAGATGAGGACAAGCGTATTCATACGCAGTGGTTAGTCTACATGTAAATGAGGACAAGTGTATTCATACACAGTGGTTACCCTACCTGTAGATCAGGACAAGTGTATTCATACACAGTGGTTAGTCTACCTGTAGATGAGGACAAGTGTATTCATACACAGTGGTTAGTCTACCTGTAGATGAGGACAAGTGTATTCATACACAGTGGTTACCCTACCTGTAGATGAGGACAAGTGTATTCATACGCAGTGGTTAGTCTACCTGTAGATGAGGACAAGTGTATTCATACACAGTGGTTAGTCTACCTGTAGATGAGGACAAGTGTATTCATACACAATGGTTAGTCTACCTGTAGATCAGGACAAGTGTATTCATACGCAGTGGTTACCCTACCTGTAGATGAGGACAAGTGTATTCATACACAGTGGTTAGCCTACCTGTAGATCAGGACAAGCGTATTCATACGCAGTGATCAGCCTGTTTCGAAACTGAAAGTTTATGAGATGTTGGCCTCTAGTTCCAGTTTAGTGCCTTTCCATCTGATTATCCACAGTGAACACATTCTGGTAACGGCCAAGAGGGATACGATTGCAGTAAACATGTTTATGTCACATGCATTCAAAAACCATTCAAAGAAACTGTTTAATATTACATATTTGTATCACCAGATAGGGCCTATATAAATGTGAACATTGATGTTTCCACCAATTGTCGCTCGGGGAAATGAAGTCTCAGCTTTGTTAAATAGGAACATTCATTAGAATAACAAGAGGCCCATCGCTTACCAGATTTACCATTCTGCTGCTTGTTCTTGTTCAGTGCTTTAAAAAAAAAAAAGATCTTTTTTTTTTTGCAATTTTTATTTCCATGAAAAATTTGACCTCTTATTTTGGCTCAAACGTAGCCCTGAAGGGTCACGACATAATTGACCTTGAATTTACACAACATGGGAATACTACAATACCAATATGACAAACATGACCTTGCTGTTCTGGAAAAGATTTCCTGCATACATGCATTATGTTAGGTTTGATCACCCCAACCACAGGATTTGCATTTCGACTTGATTTAGTGTGGCTCTGCTACTCATCACAATAATTTGTTTTGATTGATTTCCTGTATATTCCCATTCATAAATTTGGACCAGGACTATGTTTGGCTGATTTGGCCCTGTGGTTTGGCAAAAACGAAATAAAAATGAATTCTCAAAATGTTATAATATTTGATAAGTCTACACTTGGTATTGATACAAAGTGCATTTGAATTCCCGCCAAAACGTCTGCTGTCTGAGATATGTAAATGTCAAAACTAGTCCCTGGCCCGATTTCTTAAAAAGCAGCACCATTTTACAACTTTGGACTTATTTTTCGTCCATATCGCAACATTTGATCTAAAATGTACTAATTAATACAGAATGTATAAATCAAACCAAATGTTTTTGGTACAAGGTTTTCCAGATAAGAGTTGTGACGTTTGTATAATTCAATAATACAGAACATACAAGAGCAATCCGTAAAGTGTAAACACACGAGAAAACAATGTCAAAAATAACATTGTTTACATTTATTACACTTAAAACTCACTCAGAAATACATTTGACGAAATTCTATTCCTAATATCGTAATAAATTTTCAACAGAAAAAAATATTGTGCTAGTTTTCTGTAAATGCAGTTTGCTGAAAACGCCGTACGTGTGATAATCTATTAATAGAATATGTAAGTACTGTCTGACAGATGTCATCAAGACCTATATCGTCCGACGGTATGCTGTTACATACACTGAGGAGAGAGGAAAGGTTAAACTAAAGGCAAGTCTTTTATGTGTATGAATTTTGCTTTCAATAACAAAAATTCTCTAGCCTACTTTTATTCCAGCAACGTCATAACAATATTCGGCCTATATCGTCTGCGCTTCTGACAGCTCTGTCATAGTTGGTGCGGAGATCTTATATATTTTTGTATTTATTTATATATTTTAAAAAACAACGAAGATTAAGTGTTTAGCAACTTCTGGAAACCAATAAAATCACACACACACACACACACACACACACACACACACACACACACGTATATTTGGTCATGTTGGTCTTATGCTCGGTTGGCCTACATTGGTGCTTAGATTACGAGTAGGACATGTTACCGATGTTTACATGTAGACATTGAGTACGAAATTTGCATTAACAAAAAAAACAAAACAAAAAAAAACCAAACAAAAAAACTACGAAAGTACAAATTTCCATTACTAAAGAAGTCCATTTATTATGAAAAGCATTTTTAATGTGCTAAATTAAAGAAGATGCAGGTTGTTCTATCCTACTTAGTTCATTTATCTATACAACATTTTACGTCGCTTTCCATATATGCAAACTAGTGCAGTGGTTAGCGCGGCAGTTACCATTCTGGTGGCCTCGGTTCAAACATGGATAGACGCATTTTTTCCCCAGTTAAATGGGAATATATTTTTGTTTTGTCTTTCTAGATAAATAATTTTGGTACAAAAAAAACCCAACATTTTATTTTTTCAATCTTTTTTTTTTCATATTTGCTTAATGATAGCGCAAAACATTCCATGCTACATGTGCACTTTTCATATATTTAACAACAGCAACATAAAATATGATAGTAAATAAATAAATAGCTGCAAGATAAACAAATTTCCATTAGTAAAAAAATGACATGAAATAGGCCTAACATGATAAATATTTTGATAAATATTTATTTCAGTTACAAGAGAATGGAAACCAATAAAGGCCAGAAATCTTTTCCCTGCATATTATGTAAAAACAAGAACAAAACCAACGGACAGGAAGAAGTGTCAATCCACGGCCATTCGTCGTTTCTTACGAAAACACTCTCTCGTTGAAGCCACTGCAATTGACATCCTATGCAACAAATGCAGACATCTGTATCATGGCCATGAACCAAAGAAATCAAACGAATCCTCCGTCACTACAGCCACTGCAAGTCACCAACCTCCAGGTTCATGCAGTTCACCTTCTATTTCATTGTTAGGGTGTGTTCCCACATGGCTGCAGTTATTTGGCTTCTGGCTATTGGTAGGCACGATCCAGATGGTGTTTATTCCATTCAAGGTTGGTCTCAGTTTGTTACCGATGCCACCGTTATTGATGAATCAGATGACAGTGATATTGAGGAATAAGACTTTCTTCTAATGTTTCACAAACCTAGTAAACTTCTGCCTTGTCATCCTGATAACAATAAATAATGTCATTATCAAATTATGCAGTGAGGTACATGTTGCATTTCAACTTTATTTACATGTATATCTTCAATTATTTATTTCCTCATTGATATATAAAATAGTTGTTCTACGTGAAAGAATCTAAACATTTTTATTTCATCAAATCGAGAAGAAACTAGCCATAAAATTTAGAATTTACAGTCATCACAATTTCATCATCTGAATGTACATGTGCATGCTTAATTTTCTGGTTTAAACTAAGAGGCTTAAATATATGCCAGATTCTAAAAATGCACACTGTACTGAATATATAAATTATTATTTATGTAAAATTAACAACCGGTAAATTCAAAATCCTATTATGTATAATTGACAACCTGATTATTATTTAAGAACATGTACAGTACATTTTTTATTGTAGTAATGTGTACAGTTGTAATATTTACTAGTAAATAATGAGTGTATCAGCATCAGAACATTTACCTATTTTTAAATTTGTGTTTTGAAATATCATTCTTGAGATCAGCTATCTAGAGTTTTTAGTTTTGCAATATGGAAATTTTAGATAACTGTAACTTTAATTACACAAGTGGTTTGTGTCATATTATATTATATCCATGCCGTGTGGTCTTTTTTGACACACTTACTACAATTTTTAAACAACCCGACCTTTGATTTGTCAAAATACATTGTTTCTAATCTTTGTTAAATCATTAACCAGCTACATGTAACAACACCATTCGGAAGTACTCCTTACACAATCACATGCAGGTATATTTTAATTTAGATGAAAAAAATGTATGCTTCAAGGGAAAGAAAACAAACTATTGAATATCTCAAGAAAAAATAAAAATAAACAAAACTGGGGGGAACTAATATAACTGTTTCCAGCTTCTTTCTATTTACAGACAAAACGTGTTCATAAAGGTACTAAATGTAAAAAAAAAAAAAAAAAATGTAAAAAAAAAAAAAAAAAAAAAATTATTTTTAAAAATCTCACTTGATCCACTGTTTACTAAATAGAAATATCCAGGTAGACCAGTGTACATCTAGTGTAAAGTAAACCTGGAAACATTTGTATCATTTTCTAACGCCAGTTTTACACGTCTCTAGCATATATTTTTCTTGTTTTCATTTTGTCCCTGACGTCTCAAGCCAGGTTGAATTATTATGTTCTATCTATACATCAATTACCCATTATTGAATTATGAGATGAAACATTTATCCATCAAATCATGCAGCATAAAAAGAGATAAACTAAAAGATTGCGCAGGTTGTAACGGGATTCCATAGTTTTAACAACATGCGGATTTATTTAGATTCGTTGCCATCATTATGAACTTTCTTTTGCTCGTCAATAAACATTTCAAAAGTACATACATCTTCTAAACACTTACTTTATGTATCAGAAATCCTCGTCATAGATGGATTTACTCTGTGATGTTTCGCACTCGGCATGACTGGCCTCCGCAAACTACGGTGAATCGTAATGGTCATATCTAACTATGAATATCTAATGCATTGATTCTAAATTCTTTTGGTTTTAATTTCAATTTCTACAAGATGGAATAGATTTTGTGATATGACTGTATTATTCACAACAATAGATCAATAAACACATGGTGCAAGTTTAAAAGACCAACCCGTAATTGAATTGCTGATTAACCCCCCCCCCCCCCCCCCCCCCCCAACTTTGTCCACTTCCTCCGATATAAATGTAGCAGAACAGAAAATCACTGAAACCTAAAGGTTACTCGCTCCCATCAAACCGACATGTAAATAGTTGTAATGAAAATACTATTTAAATAAATGTGCCCATACACATTTTATAATTACTTGTATTTTACTTTTTGAATGATTGGGATTCAGCTGTTGACGTAACGTCAAAACTTGTGAAAAAACGTCATATTGCATACGACAACATCCTATGTTTAGACCTTCATATCACCAATTCTCTACACCCAAAAGAGAGAAAAAAAATAGCATTTTATGAAAGAGTTGATGTAAAAGTTTATTTTTAATACAATTTTGTTTGCTTTTGGCATGAGGCCAAATTTGGTCAAACATTGTCCTGGTCCTTTGATCTCATATTGTGTCCCCACACAACTCCTGTACCCCTGAATTGTCTATTTCCATTTAAAGCTTTGATCCCCTATTATGGTCCCACCTCACTTCCGGTGACCAAAAATTTAACAAACTTGAATCTAATTAATATGATTTATCACGGTCCTTATTTTCGTTAGTGCATTTTAAAAGATTTTCCCATCTTCATGTAAAATTTAAAGCCAAATTAAGGACTCATCCTACCTCCGGGGCTATGATTCAAACCAAATGGAATATACAGGAAGCTGTCATTAAACTTTCCATTTTTCAGGACCATTGGAATTAAGTATATTTTTAGAAAGTCCTATCTTAGTTTTTTTCTTGATTATCCCCTTTCAAGAGGGCATGATCCTTTATTTCCTCTTTACCCAAAGATAATCTGTGCCTGATGAAGACCGGTAACGCGGTCGAAATATTTCAGATAAGTATTTAGAGTGTTTGTTTTTAAATTTTGCTCCAACCAAAGAGACTTTATATATATATATATATATATATATATATATATATATATATATATATATAACAATAACCAAGATTCATAAAATTAATACCATTAAAATTTGTAAATCTATCAAAAGCGAAAATAATATTGATATTATTCTGTCTTTGAAGTGACTTACAAATGACTAATGCAAAGCAAAAATTTAAGAAAAGAAATTGATTGTTGTCATACATGTCATATTGATTGATTGATTGTTGTCATACATGTCATATTGATTGATTGATTGTTGTCATACATGTCATATTGATTGATTGATTGTTTATTGTTTTTTATGGTTTCATTATTCTTTTGGTGGTTCCATTGTTGGATTTGGTGGTTTTATTATTAGATTTGGTAGCTTCATTATTCATTTGGTGGTTTCTTTATGTTATGTGGTTTACTTAGAACATTTGGTGGTTCATTACGCTTTGTGGTTTCGTTAATGTAAATATATTTAGTGGATTATTTTGTTTTGCTTTGTACCCACAAGTAATATATTTGGTGGCTTTGTTATTACATTTGGTGGTATTATTATTGTATTTCATTGTTTCGTTATCATATTCGGTGGTTTCTGTATTAGATTTGGTGGTTTTATTATTACGTTTCGTGGTATAATTGTGTTTCTTTGTTTCATTATGTTATTCGGTGGTTTCATTATTACATTCTATGGTTTTATCATTATATTCGGTTGTTTCATTATTAGATTTGGTGGTTTTGCTATTACATTCGGTGGTAGCATTACTACAGTCTGTAGTTATATTATTATATTATGTGGTTTCATTATTACATTTAGTGATTTCGTTATTACATTTAGTGGTTTCGTTATTACATTTAGTGGTTTCATTATTACATTTATTAGTTTCTTTATTACATTCGGTGGTTTTATCATTATATTCGGTTGTTTCATTATTAGATTTGGTGGTTTTGCTATTACATTCGGTGGTAGCATTACTACAGTCTGTAGTTATATTATTATATTATGTGGTTTCATTATTACATTTAGTGATTTCGTTATTACATTTAGTGGTTTCATTATTACATTTATTAGTTTCTTTATTACTTCGGTGGTTTCATTATTGCATTCAGTGGTTTTACAATTGCGTTAGTGGTATCGTTATGTTTCATTGTTTCATTATCACATTCGTTGGTATTATTATATTTGATGGTTTTATTGTTATTTTAGTGGTTTGTTATTTTGATGGCTTGATTACTACATACAACACATTCGGTGGTTTCAGTATAGAATCGTGGATGTTTTTAATTATCAAAATACGGGTATACAAGCGGATCTAACATAACATCTAATTTTAATTAAATTCGGGGCGAAACAACACAAAATTCCTAGATAATTGATATTGCATTTAAAACAAAAATGGTTAAATCAATGATATTGCATAAAATATTGCTAAATCAATATATTTTAGTATTTTTAGTGTGTAATTTAATATTAAATAAATAATATCTTATTGTATTAAAAATTGCTATATAAATGATATATCATTGCACTAAAAATTGATGAATCAATGATATCTTATTGCATAAAAAATTGCGATCATTATATCTTATTGCGTAATGAATTGCTAAATAAATTATATTTCATTAAATTATAATTAGTATGCCCATGAATCTGCTCAGTCTTTTTTGTAATTATGAACTCGCCAAATATAACATCTCATTGTACGAACAAAATGTAATCATAAAAGCACACTATACAAGTAATTATTTGATAAACCCATATACACACGGCGTTCCGTAGAAATTAACTCGAAACAAAGAACGTCGGCTAGATCTTCCACCATTAGAGAAGAACGATCCACGCCTTTGTAGCACATTTCATTGTGTAAATGATTACACACAAAATAATGATGGCGTTAGTTTTAAAAACTTACGGGTTCTTCTCCTATGTACCGCAATGTCATTCGCCCCCAATGTAACGAACATGTGTAGCTGGGTGTAGATAATTTGCATGCTCATACACGTGCAGCTGAGCTGCTGCTCTGTATAATCAAAGCTTGCTGCGTACACCCAAAACCTATAAACATCTCTGATTTTCAAGTTCCAGACATCAGACACTTACTCGCATAATCCACCTCCTAACAAATCATATCCCGGTCATTGAAAACTACGTTTCAATAATTTTGTATTTAAGAACTATCCATTTGTAAAACTGAAACATTCAATATAAACATTATCCAAAATACTCTGATACTCTGATACACACTTAGCATTCCCGAAAACGTATGAAGTCACCTTTCGCCCAAAAATGAAATTATTTAGTCTGGTTCCATTTTTTTGTCCATGTAATTTAGCAACAAACAAATTTGTAACAGAAAAATAGAACTATTTGAAATACAAGGCCCTGATTCAAATCTAACATTCTCAATTTCATTCCTGGATTTTATTATGTAGAAGGGTCATTATATACAATGAAGAGCTCCGGCTGTATAGAACTTCGGTTTTCTTTAATGTACAGGATTACACGCACAATATGCACTATCAATAGCATAAATGTCACAAAGACCAGATCGAACATGGTAAATCTGTGGCGTATAATATAGGTGGTGAACATCTTCAAAATGATTATAAACTCTGTGAAGTTTGAATAATATTGGTCGGATATTAGGACGATTCTGTATCATTGTTATATATGTTGATATCACAGTAACAGATCATTGTTATATATGTTGATATCACAGTAACAGATCATTGTTATATATGTTTATATCATAGATACAGGGCGATTCTGTATCATTGTTATATATGTTTATATCACAGTTACAGATCATTGTTATATATGTCTATATCACAGTTACAGATCATTGTTATATATGTCTATATCACAGTTACAGATCATTGTTATATATGTTTATATCATAGATACAGATCATTCTTATATATGTTTATATCATAGATACAGGACGATTCTGTATCATTGTTATATATGTTTATATCATAGATACAGGGCGATTCTGTATCATTGTTATATATGTTTATATCACAGTTACAGATCATTGTTATATAAGTTTATATCATAGATACAGGATGTTTCTGTATCATTGTTATATATGTTTATATCACAGTTACAGATCATTGTTATATATGTTTATATCATAGATACAGGACGATTCTGTATCATTGTTATATATGTTTATATCACAGTCACAGATCATTGTTATATATGTTTATATCACAGTTACAGATCATTGTTATATATGTTTATATCACAGTTACAGATCATTGTTATATATGTTTATATCATAGATACAGGACGATTCTGTCCCGTTGTTATATGTAATATAGGAGATAGATTTACATACGTCTTCTCGCGTGTATCCGAGTCCTATACACTTACATTATGCATGAATCCTATACACTTACATTATGTATGCTCCGTGGGAACGCTCAGTCAATAAATATAGTTTTAACCAAATTCTGTCCACCTCTAGCTTTGTAGCTCAGTAGGCATGTGTTCTCACTGCTGATCTGTAGTTCGAGTCTTGCAGGGGTTTTAATTTTTTCAGATTACATTTTACGAAAACTGCACATTTTAACTAAATCAGCTAAATCTAAAAAAAATTTTCAACTTCAAAAATAGTATTATACATAGCCTCCACTTTCGATGCATATCATATTTCTCGGATGCAGAGAGAGAGAGAGAGAGAGAGAGAGAGAGAGAGAGAGAGAGAGAGAGAGAGAGAAAACTCCCCAGATGTGACACACTGATTTGTTTCTCCGTTGCAGGTGACGTCTCTAACTGAGTGAAAAATTATCAATGGGAAAGGACAGTGGAAAACACTAATTTCGTAAAATGCATGACTAATAGGAAACATTAATAGAATCACAGCCCTGACCTGCATTTCTCTACTGAACCCTTGTAAAGAAAAACTGTTACGGCTGCACCAACGCCCCGTGCGTTCGTGTTTGACAGATAACTAACAGTTCTAACAACACAAATCAAGTGTTGAATAGTACATATTTCTAAGAGAAGACATATAAATCATTACAGTTGGGATGTTTCAATTGTTTATAAATCTGTACGAAATTACCTTACTTTCCGTGATTAATGACAAATATATACGATTTCATTCACCATGTTTTAACATTGTGGATGAAGTGTGAACTATATATAGGTATATACTAATGACGAATAAAATGAAGGAATAAAAATAAACTACGGACTTCACTGCGTTACAACAATATATACACGTGCATTTAAAAGTTATATCAGTCACTTAAAAAGCAATTTTCACAAATAAGAGTACTAACGAATACCTGATAATCCTGGCCGAGTCTAGACTGTATAAAGGTACCACGTGACGTATCATTTAGTGAGAATTTGCATGTGCACGCTTCACTACACAGAGACAATATCACATCTATTTTGTGTTATTTTGCACCGTGCAGAATGACAACATAATGCATCAAATAGTTTAATGCATACAAAGCAAATAACCACCATGTACATATTAACTGAACCGCTAATAAATACAAAATTGTACAGTGTAATTGCAAAAGTTTGCCTTCGCAGTCATCGCCCCCTCTCCACCCATCCCCACCCCCACTCCCTCAACCCCCCCCCCCCCAAAAAAAAAACAACAACAACAACAAAACCCCACAAAACTCCATAAAAATAATCAAACGGTCTGGATCCAGCATATCCTCGGTAAGAGTGACGTGATAAAAAATTTCATTTTAAGAAAATATCCAATTTGCAGGATTTTAATTATCCAAGTCAGTAATTAATATATCAGCAAATGCTACCTAGTATGCTTTTGTGGACCCCCCCCCCAAAAAAAATTCAAAGTACTGGATGATAGCAAATACTTTTGAAATAGTATATATACATTCATGAAGATTTATTTATTGAATTGATTAACAAATCGATTGAACTTTTTGATTAAGAAAGCAAACTCTTTTACAGGACTTTGTTCGATTGATGATCTACAAATACATTCAAGCCTGTATTCATTTATACACCGCCGACGCAGGTGGGAGAGACAAAAGACTGTTTTGGCGCGTACTAAAACAACACCAATGAAAGATGAAATATATCCGGAAATTATGCATAAGAAAGAGATGGGAAATCCTCGGGATAGCGTAGCAGATGCCTTTGTCAAATCCAAGATCTGCAACAACGATTTGAAGAAAAATGCGAGATGTATTAAAAAATATTGAAGCTTGTGCGCCCTTTTGACACCGTACCAGGAGGCCGCGTATCATCTTTAAGAGGCTGCAAAGACCCAATAGTAGAATCAATTCAAGCGGAACATATTAAGAACTGTGAGAAGAATACGATACAGATTATTTGTGATATATTTAATAGCATCTTGAAACTCATTTACATTGTATATATCGTCCGCTTGCAAAAAGGTAACATTGTTCCTATACACAAAAGTAACAACAACAACAACAACAAATAAGTCAAAACGTCACCCAAGTAGTTATAGACCAATATCACTACTATGCGTAAGTTTTATTTTTATTACTAGTCTATGACCGTATGTCTCTGTATAAAATCACAAAGCCTCTCATATCTTACTGTGGCTTTCAACTCGACATTTAGATACATTGACGACGTTTTATCTGTTAAGAAGGGGCTTCCGTGGCCAAGTGGTTAGAGCATTATGCTCAAAATCACAAGGCTTCTCACCTCTAGTCGGCGCAGGTTCGAATCCCGCTCGCGCCGATATATGTGAGAAAGTTTGCCAGTTTACTTTCGGAAGGTCGGTGGTCTCTTCCCGGATGCATTGTGTTTGGGTTCTCTTCTCCACCTACAAAAACTGGACGCCACCAGATAACTGAAAAATTGTTGAGTGTGGCGGTAAACAAACAAACAAACAAAGGAATAGAATTCGTGCCCATGGGAATTCCAACAGACTGTTGGAAGACCTGATCACCAAAGACTACGAATACATTGTCAATGAGGAACTCTAGCATCTTTTTAATATCAACTTCAGAGTACTTGTGCGTGGAGTCAGAGTGGTGTTTAACAAAATAATTTTTGGGATGATCAATAACTAAATATGAATATTTACTTTTACCATTGTTGTTCACGAAACAACTGTCTATGATGTCAAAAAGTCAAGTTGTTAATTTATCGTGAGGTATGGTCGTGAAAAGAGTTGCAAAATCATACGTTTTAATGTTGTGAATTCTAGAAAAGTTTTTTTGATTTCAAATTCAATTAAAGTTCTTTAGAATGTTTAGGAATCAACATTTGATTTACACCACTTCTGGCATATGTAGTGGCACAGTACGTTTGAATTTTCTCACAGCAGTTAATATTTTCGTAAGGAGAAAAGACAGGGTTTGGTAGAACATTTACTGGATCCAGCGATATATCTCTGTTTGTAGGGGTTTTTGTGGAGTTTGGGGATCCAGTATAGGTACGGTAACTCATATTCATCCGCTTCATTGACTGGGATATCAAATGTATTTAAAGCTGAAGCATGATTTTGAAAGGGCAGTATGCTATTTGATATAGAAGAGCATATGATTATTTCAAAAATGAAATTAAGTGATTAATTTTGAAATGAAACACAGATTTCAACATGCATATGATAATCACTCAAGAACCGATATATATAAAAACCACACATCAACACTTTCTTATCAATACTTTCTAATCAACACTTTCGTACTAAATGATGATATGTATTGAAGAGCAATGAGTGGTTTCTGATGAAATCAAAGGAAACATGTACATACAAACGCCACTAATTATTATGCATGCATGTAAAATACATTGCTGAATTTAAAATACTTGCCTTGTTCGTAATATCTACAACATCACTATACTCTTGGATAGTGCATATATGCCCTGTATCGTGCATAAATAAAATGTTTGACATCAAGAATTATTACGAAATTCATAAAAAATATATGGATGAACACGGAAGTAATGTCCTCTTCAGATGATTTGAGTTGTGATATTTTCTTGGTGATTGAGATTATCTACTCATATTTTTGATACATGGAATCAAACAATACAAATCACAATATGCTTCCTAGAAATGTATGATTTAAAAATTAGAAAGATAAAATATGTTTCACTGGTGTTAGGATCGAGATTAAGTCCAAACAGTAAATGACCTTGGATTAACAATTCCCCTTGTCTGACAATATTCATAAAATATATTGAATAAGTCTTGAACAACAGGACATTCCCAAAGTATCTTCATATGTATTGGACAAACTGCATAATTTACTTTCTTTCAATACTATTTTAAACAAAAATGTATTAGTTGCTAGAATATAACGATTGCTTCTAAACGTAGCCATTTTAGTTTGGTACTTTTAGTATTGATGAATGGTGGCTCCCATTTTGGTTTCTAAAATGATGTGACATTTTTATCCAAGTTTAAGGCATAATACATAGAGCTACAGACTGGTCGCGGTAGCTCAGTGGTTAGAGCGTGCGCTTCGTAATCGGGAGGTTGTGAGTTCGAGCCCCGCGTGTGCCATGGCCGCGTCAAACCTAAGACGGAAAAATAGGTAGTGATCGCTCCTTCGCCAAACGCTCGGTATCTAGAAGTGAGAATCACGGGTTTTTCAGATATGAACTTTACAACGGATCTCCCGTGTCACGGAAAGCGTTGGAACGTTAACGAACCCTCACTGCTACGGCCCCGAGCGCTAGGCATATATCTAAATTTGTGGTATTCACCTACAGCTGGTGACGTCTGAGTGAAAAATTCTCGACGGGACATAAAGCAAACAAATAAGCAAAGCCCTACATGAAGTACCCTTTTTTTATGAACAAAGTAGTTTAACATGAAAAGTATAAACAGCTTAATGTTTATTTCTTCCTTTAAAATTCTCTGAAAATTCATACTAGCTGTTATTAAATTGTGTAAACTTAGAAATGTCAGAAAGTTGGTTTTAACTTCAAACTTTCTCTTGAGGTTTTCAGTAACTCAGGAATAAGGAAATATCAACTGTATCCCGAACGAGGGTAAAAGTAAATATTCCTGAAAACTGGAGATCAATAACGTTTCTTATAAAATTAGACCTGGATGTATTGCTGAGTGCTACGTGGGGATCCTGGTTGTTAGAATAGATCCTCAGTGTCCCTTACTTGTCAGGGGCGACTAAATGAGGCGGTCCTTCGGATGAAACCTCAAAAACCGAGGCCATGTATCGCAGCAGGTGTGGCGCGGTGGAGATACCTCCCTGCTCAAAGCGCCGAGCATAGGTCTAAATTTTGCAGGCCTTCACCGGCAATAGTGACGTCTCCATATGAGTGAAAGATTCTCGAGTTGGACGTTAAACAATATATAATCAATCAATCAATCATATTGCTGAGAGATGAAAATATCTTAGATATTATTATCAGCCCTGATCAAACAGGCTTAACACCAGGTAATTACACGGGGGAGAATACTCGAGTGATTTATGATCTTATGCATTGCACGGAGGAAAATGATATCCCGGGGGTTCTTATGATTATTGACTTTGAGAAAACATTTGATACGTTTACATCTGATGCTTGGATATTTACTTAATAAGATTTGTTCATTTCGATGCAATATAGAATCTATAGTCACCCTAGCTGGATTCTTTTCAAGATTTTGAAAACCGGGTCGAGGTTGTCGCCAAGGTGTCCGCATCTCTCCCTACTTATTCTTACTATGTGCAGATGTTTTGAATTATCAAATTAGAAATAACAAAACCATACATGGTATTGAAATAGATGATATTAAATACTTAATGTCTCAATATGCAAATGGCAGAGTAGTAATACTAGATGTTCTAAAACATCTCTTAATCCACCATAGATGAATTGAACAACTCTATTGCATTCTCTGGACTTCAAATTAATTCATCGCAAACACAGATACTGTGGATATGTATCAAATCATACTCAAATGAAATTTTATATCAAGAAGATATTCTTATATTTTAATTTATTTTACGTTTATCGGCTTGCACATATAGTGCCATTTGGCAGCTTGTCACGTGATTTACACCACATCTCGTTACGTACAAACACAACATCTAGCGCATATCCATCCTGAACGTTCCCGTCGTTTGATAGCTGGGAATGTTCGCTATATCCCCCAAGAGTCTGGAAATACTTTCGTAATGCGTTCAAATTTTCCAGAGACTTCTCCACAATCACCTTCTGTCCATCCCATACTCTGTATTCGATGGACCAAACGTCTACAGTAAACTGCTTAGATTTCATTCCACCTTGTAGAGATTCTAAAATGGACATTTCTGCACCTTCTACATCTAGTGAAAAGAAATCGATATATGCAATTTTAATTTCCGTTAATGCAGTCTCCAGACTAAAACAAGGGACGTTAATTTTGTTTTGTTTGTTCAACATTTTAATGTGGTGTTCGTCAATATGTTGTTCAACACCACCAACCGTATCACCTTTGATGAAAGACACTGACTTCATAGTATTAGACAGACATGCGCACATTCTCCAAGCATGTCTTTTCAACTTATCTATTCTTTGACAGAGATTTGGATTCGCTTCGATAAGAAGCCCGGTCCAATTGTGTTTTCTTTCAAGCCACAATGAATTGGATAAGAATTGTCCGTCGTGAGCACCAATGTCAACGAAAAATCCTCCTTCCTTTTTTATTATATCATAAACAACTTGATCCTGTTTTGCCTGTGAATACATTTTGTCCGCGTTTTCCACGTTTCCATCCGTATGTGGAGCCAATAGATAATCTTTGATGTTATATTCTTTCTCTTTTCCTGGACAAGCTGTACCATCCGGCAAACTATTACGCGTTTTACACCATGTTGTATTACGAACAAATACTACGTCAAGAGCATAACCGTCATTATTATTTGCATCTGTAGATAACTGTGAATGTTCAAAATAACCCCCAACTTCTTGAAAGTATTCTCTTAAGGCTTTCAGATTCTCTTTCGATTTATCAACAACTATTTTCTGTCCATCCCATACTCTATACTCTATGGACCAAACATCAACTGTGAAGGCACCAAATTTTAGTCCCGATTTCATTGATTCTAGGATAACCATTTCTGCTCCCTCTACATCAAGTGAATAGAAATCAATATGGTGGACTCCAACATCATCCAACACCTTCTCCAAACTATAGCAAGGTACAGTGACTTTGTTTTTCTTGTCCAGCATTTTCATGTGGTGTTCATCAATGTTTTCTTCAATACCCCCAAATGCACCTTCTTTTATGAATGAAACATTCTTCTTGGTGCTTGAGAAACACGCACAAAGGCGCCATGCATTTCGCTTTAATTTGTCAATTTGTTCACAAAGATCAGGATTTGCTTCAATTAGAAGACCAGTCCAGCTATGCTGTCTTTCTAACCAAAGAGTATTGGACAAAAATTGACCATCATGGGCACCAATATCTAGAAAAAATCCACCATCCTTACGAAGAATTTCATATACGACCACATCTTGTTTGACCTGCGAATAGCGTTTATCCTTATTTTGTATATTAAGTTGCTGCCCATGTGGACGTAACAGAATTTGTTTTTCTTTATTTTCAGACTTCGATGTGACATGAAATTCCATAACACTGTCCACAGCTCGCATTACCCCTTCATTCGATTCATTTAGATCCTCAACTCGGTAATGGAACACCAATATTGCAAATCCAAACGAAAGCATCAGAAGAAATATTGAGCTTGGTCGCGTCAGTTTCCTCATCCTGAAGACACTAGAGAAAAAACAGAAGCAAATGTTATTTTCTGCACATTATATTTTTATCTATTTACTATTCAACAATATTTGCCTTTGATATCTTTACAAAATGTAATGAAAGCCATTTCCTACTGAATGCGCTGCAGTTGTAAACAATGTTCGCACAAATCTTGATAAATACAGTACGTATAATATAATGGCTGGGAATTTCAACGGAAATGAAAGTAGAATGTAAATACAAGAAATAAATTTCAAGTTTAAAAATTTCATGAATCACTTAGACGTCACAGTTCATACCTTAATACATGTCACAGTTCATACCCTCATACACGTCACAGTTCATACCCTCATACACGTCACAGTTCATACTCTCATACACGTTACAGTTCACACCCTCATACACATCACAGTTCATACCCTCATACACGTCACAGTTCATACCCTCATACACGTCACAGTTCATACCCTCATACACGTCACAGTTCACATCCTCATACATGTCACAGTTCATACCCTCATACATGTCACAGTTCATACCCTCATACACGTCACAGTTCATACCCTCATACATGTCACAGTTCATACCCTCATACACGTCACAGTTCATACCCTCATACACGTCACAGTTCATACCCTCATACATGTATAATTTCAAAATCAAATGATACCGCCTATGATTGATTGATTGTTGTTTTTCACCACACTCAACATTTTTTTAGTTATCTACAGTAGTAAGGTCCGGTTTTTATTGGTGGTGGTGGTGGGGGGGGGGGGGGGGGGGGCTCCGTGGCCGAGTGGTTAGAGCATCGCTTTCAAAACCACAGGGCCTCTCACCTCTAGTCGGCGCGGGTTCGAATCTCGTTCGCGCCGATATATGTGAGAAAGTTTGCCAGTTTACTTTTGGAAGGTCGGTGGTCTCTTCCCAGGTACATTGTATCTGGGTTCTCGTCTCCACCAATTAAAACTGGACGCCACCAGATAACTGAAAAAATGTTGAGTGTGGCGGAAAACAACAATCAATCAATCAATCAATCATATTGCTGGGGGAGAAAACCCAGATACAATGTACCCAGGAAGAGAACAGCGGTGGGATCAGGTGCCTAGGAGAAGTAAACATCCTCCGTCAACCGGTCGCACCTGTTTTGAGCCCTACCGGTAAAACCCAATCAGGTAAAATGAGTAATCCGTAGTCAGAATCAGTATGCTAAAAACGGCCTAACAAATGATACGAAACCGTTATAACGACCATAAAGTTTGCGAAATAATGACTTTAGACGAGATTGCACAAACCCCTGTAACATCAACTTTTTTGTCAGTACAGTAACCTGCCTTGATTTAAAAACTGATCATATGCAGAAGAAGCTCTTGCGTATCGAATCATTTGGAAGAGATAAACACCATATGCAGGTGATTTGTGATATTGCCACTTAGATAAGGGAAGTTGAAGAAGTTGGAGAAATTGAAATCATCCAGTTTGTCCTAAAGTTGAGTTGTTAGTTTACCACCAGCATCTATTTTCAGTACAATATCTAAGTACGAAAGAGATGTCGAAGACTCTGTGGTGTCTTTTATATCATATCGAATCGACATATAAATGAAAATGATCATTGTTGATAGATAAAACGTCGTCGGTATATCTAAATGTCGAATTGACGGCGACGGCCAGAGATATTTTTTTTCTCATGTAGAAACCTTTTTTGAATGAATTCTGCTTCATAAGAATACAAAAACAAGTCACCTAATAACGGAACACAATTCGTGTCCATGGAAATTCCAACAGACTATTGGAAGACCCGATCACCTAAGACTACGTAGATATTATCAATGAGGAACACTATCATCGTTTTAATATCAACTTTAAAGTACTTGTGCGTAGAGTCAGAGTGGTGTTTAACAGATTAATTTTTGGCATGACCGATCACTAGATATTAATATTTCTTTTTTGCTAGTTTTGTTTACGAAGGAACTGTGTATGATGTCAAAAAGTCGAGTCATTAGTTTATTGTGAGGTATGGTCGTGTAAAGTGTTGTAAAATCATACGTTTTAATGTTGTGAATTTGAGACCAGTTTTGGGATGTCAAATTCATTAAAATTTCTTTAGAACTTTTAAGAATCCACATTTGATTTACACCACTTCTGGCATATTAGTAGTGGTACAGTGCATTTGAAATTTCTGCTTCTCAGCAGTTAATATTTTTGTGAGAAGCAAAGATAGGGACTTGGTAGAACATTTACTGGATCCAGCAATGTGTCTTTCTTTGTAGGGTTTTTTGTTGAGTTTGGGGATCCAGTATAGGTAAGACTGAAGCATGATTTGAAGATTTTCGTCTTTTGAAAGGGCAGTTGGAGTATAAGTTGGATTACTAAATGTGGAATTTATGCCCAGTTCGTTTAGAATGCAGTTGTAATAATGAGCTTTACAAACACAAATACCATGCTGTTGCAAGCTTTTACAGCTAGCACCAAAACATATCTCTCGTGTAACCTATCTAACTCTTTTATCACTTCTGGTTTACTAAACACAGAAAGATAGATGGTACGCATTTTTTTGTTTGACATTCTAATACGGGATTATAATATTTTGATAGGTTTCATTGTATGATATTTATATTCACTATTTTTCCTCATATTTCTTTTGCCATTTACACTGCTATCATCACAAACAATGAATACGTGTTTGTTTCAAGCTATTTCGATCCGGGTTTTTTTTTTTTTTACACCATCTGTCCGCATAATTATTTCCAAATATGGAGTGTTGCCACGGTCAAAGGGTGTATTGACTGTTCCGATTAAAATAACGAAATGGTCAAATATATCTTAGTTTCCATTTTTAAAAAAACCCATAAAAATATAATTATAAACAATGAAATGTTTTTCTTTCTTGTTTTATCGGGTGATGGTAGCAATCGATGCAGAACAATTTATATGACCCGCTAACGCGGGATATGATTTTTTTTCTGCAATTCTAGGTCAACTTCCCTTATCTATGTTATTGGGGGTTTATATAGTATCGTCTAACGCCATCATTTCGCAAATTATATGGTCGTTATAAATTCTGAAAATAAGACATATTATGCAGTCCGATTTCTAGGCTACTATACTGACCTGCCTTTTAGGGATACCAAATAAGCTTTTCTACACAAAGAGCAATATACCAGACCTGCCTTTCAGGGATACCAACTAAGCTTTCCTACACAAAGAACAATATACCAGACCTACCTTTTATGGATACCAACTAAGCTTTCCTACACAAAGAACAATATACCAGACCTACCTTTTAGGGATACCAACTAAGCTTTCCTACACAAAGAACAATATACCAGACCTACCTTTTAGGGATACCAACTAAGCTTTCCAACACAAAGAACAATATACCAGACCTACCTTTTAGGGATACCAACTAAGCTTTCCTACACAAAGAACAATATACTAGACCCGCCTGTCAAGGATACCAAATTAATTGTCAATGCATATGTAGTCAGACTTCTAAGCTACTATTATGACCTGCTTTTCAGGGATACCAACTATAAATATTTCTACACAAAGAGCAGTATACCAGACCTACTTTTCAGGGATACCAAGTTAATTGTCAGTGCATAAATAGTCCAGCTTATAGGCAAGTTTCTTTAGTAATTCGAGAAATGTATATATCCATATGCGGACATGCTTAAGTAAACAAACAAATATACGTTTGTATATATGGAGACCATTCTCTGCCCAGAATTCCGTGCGCTACCCTCTTTCAACTTTTTTTTTTTACAGAAATATTGTCAAATTCTGTAATATGCATCATGTATGTGTTGGACTAAGTATTTATTCATATTATGAAGTGCCATTGGCGCAATTGAATTGATGTTTACTGTAGATTTTTTTAAAATCGCTGGGTTTTTTTTTAATCCTGAATTTGGAACTACTTTGAAATATACGACTGAATGTAGGACATTCTCGTGGTAGAAATTTGATGTAAACATGGAATCGAAAATAAAAAAGGGCTGTTAAAAAAGACAAAATTTGGGAAATAAAAGAAAAAGCTACTTCATGAAAATGTACTTATCAAACAGCTAAATCATGAAGATGCACTTATTAAGGTGCCAGTGGGTTATGATAAAGCCTGACGCATCACCTGTTGCCATAACTTCTGAAGGGAATCACTATCGATATCGTAACGTCACGTAATTCTAAGCGTTGACAGAGGTGTAAGTGAGGCTTGCGTGATGCGCCCTCCTGTGAGAGAATGATATGAAGACGTCACCATTGCGGCTGAATGACTGAGCATAGGTCTAAATTTGTGGTATTTCACCTACAATTGGTTACGTTTCATTATGAATAAAAAATTCTCGACGTGACAAACAACAAACAAATAACCTACCAACATACAAAGAAACAAAATTCATTATCTCAATATACGCGCCACATTGGATCTCACCAATATTTGATAGATTGTCACGAGAACATGAAGCGGGTTAGATATAACACGGAGGTTAGTTAGTTAAGATTCACAATGAAAAATAATGACAATAAAAACTGTATTCCACTGGTACTATACACAATGCCTTCAAGAGTGTTGTTAGAAGGGTATTCCAGCTGTTAAACTGTTGACACAATGTACTAAAATATTATTCATTTTCTCTTCACGTTCATAAATATTTTTCAAAAATCCCCTCGAGGAATATCAAGTTCTAATTTCATGAAATGACGAGCACTGATGCCCGGAACATTTAATGTCTTCTAATTGTTTTAGAAATACCCCTTATGATCACCTATCGTACTGATATAAAAATGTCAACCGGAACTTGGATTCTTCTTCCCGATGTAAGTGCATGTGTATATGTATTTTTCGAATTAAACCAGTTAACTTTGTGATTTTTGAACGTACCTTTTGAATTTGTTTGATTCGTTCGGAAAGCTATCTGCAGTGTAGGATATTGAGGGAATTGCAATGTATCAGAGGAAAGCAGCCCCTGGGGTCTTAACACGGGCGAGCTTGTGGGGTCTGCTTCAACCCAAAGATATGGGGGTGAAATATTTCCTGATATTCTGTCAACATCCCCTTTTTTATTTATTTAGTTCTTTGTCTATTTTTTAACACATTTTTACAATTCTATATACTTCGAAAGTGCACATATGTTTTGTAGTTTTTGAAGTTTTGCTCCAATGTAGCACCGTAATGTCAGAGATAATGACATCAAATCAGTTACAAAATATCAAAATACAAGTATGTAATAATGTATTTATAAATGTCTTCTTTAATTTCAAACACATGCAAGTTTTTACATGTAATATATTCGTCAGTTTAATGTAATGTAGTGATATATTTTCATGTTAAATATCACACAAAAAAATTAAACTTTACTTTTATAATTCTTTAAAGAAATGTCTCAGATGGCAGCTTCGTAATATTTTTAATAAGTTAATAACGAATGACTAGCTGGTTTTCAGTCATCAGATCTATAATCTGTCATTAATAACTGTTTCTTATTCTCGTTAATCAAATTGCTCATTACCAAATGATGATTTATAGATAAAGATACACCTGACATACTTACATCTGTATGAAATAAATCACTATGCACAATATTCTGTAACTTTACATATATTCATACGCAATGTCAGTAAGCAAAAGGCTGAGAATCCCTTTAATCACCTAATACAGTTGTAAAGTAATACTCAGTCTTTGAACGTTATAAGTATCTAATCATGTACTGGAAGAAAGTCGATCGATAGATGGCGCTTAAGGACATAGGACTATTTCGGTCATTTTAGCAAATCAAGAGATCAATTTCCAGTATGGGGGATTAACATTTCCTTTTTTTCTTTTCCCATTAATCTACGTCTTTGTGTTCTCTGAGAAATCACCAGCTGTAGGTCAAGTACTACTAATTTAGACTCATGCTCGGAACTCAGGGTCGTGGCAGTGAGGTTCTTTAACGGGCCACGCCCTTCGTGACAAAGGTCCCAGTTCATAAGATCTCCTGAGAAAGATCCGCAACGCGGAGCGAAATATTAATTAATACCTGCTGATACACCCTTGGATTTGACAGGGTCTAGGTACAGTTGGGTCTAAATCTAGGGCCCCCGATCACGAAAGGGTCACTGAGCAGCCGTGACTATTTGTCATGTAGGGGAATTATCTCTCTAACAAGAAATCAGATGCTAAATTTAATAATTAACTTTTCCGAATGACAAGTAGCTGGCTAACAGCTGCCAACATATCTGTTTGTTTGTTTGCAGGGAGGGGTCTTTATCGTGCCACACCTACTGCGACACGGGACCTCGGTTTATACGGTCTCATCCGAAAGACCGGCACCCACGTCCCACAGTGAGATTCGAACCCCCGACTCAAGGATCATCAGATCTTTGAGCCCGACGCTCTAACCACTGCGCCACGCGGGCGGCTTCCAACATATCTGTAAAAGTAACCTATTATATTAGTGCATGTAGCTAACAAATAGAAGCGTTCTTTTTTTTGGATTACATCCATATTTTTGCATATAAAACTTTGATCCCCTATTGCGGCCCCACCCTACACCCGTGGGACATAATTTTAACAAACTTGAAATTGTTCTATGTCAGAAAGCTTCCATGTAAATTCAAACTTTACCAGGCCAGTGGTTCTTGAGATGAAGACCTATGCTATGACAGTGCTATGATATGTTTGCCTTTTTCTGATTATCTCCACTTTGAAGGGGGCATGGGGGCATGGGGGCAAGGGGGCATGGGGGGCATCAATACCTTAATTAGAAGCAATATGAATTTCCTTTATCCAAAGATGATTTGTACCAAGTTTGATTGGCATTGGTTTGTTGGTTGTGGTGGAGATTTTCAAAATTTGTCAGTATTTTTTCTCTATTTTGTTATTATCTCCCTTTGAAAAAGACTCTGTCGTTCATTTTGACAAACTTGAATCACCTTCACCCATGGATGCTTTTTTGCCATATTTGATTAAAATTGGCCTCGTGGTTCTGTAGAAGAAGATAAAAATATGAAAAGTTTATGCAGACAACAACACCTACGACGGACGACAATGTCACCGACGACGGACGACAATATCACCGACAACGGACAACGGGAAGTTTTGATCAGAAAAGCTCAGTTGAGCTTTCGGCTCAAGTTAGCTGATACAGTTAATGTTTTGAAAATTTTATTTATTATTATCCCAATTTTATTTGAAATTTTATAGCTATAAATATTTTAGAAATTTTAGTATTTGTTAACCCAAACTTCATTATTATTATTATCATTATTAATTTCTTTTTAATTTTGCTATTCTACTAGCTGAAAAGCCCTCTATGAAATGTGATTTTGTAGATTATATACTCTGTTATCATTCGTCTGTGAAAAGGGGGGCCTCCGTGGCCGAGTGGTTAGAGCATTGCGCTCAAAATCAGATAACTGAAAAAATTTTCAGTGTGGCGGAAAACAACAATCAATCAAAAATCAATCGTCTGTGAAAAGTTAAAGGTAATCATTCATGAAAATCTGGAAATATCAACGAGGCTAAAAAAGCGTCCCCCTTGTACATGGAAAATCCCCGTGGGGATCCGGGTTGTTAGAATAGATCCTCAGTACCCCTTGTCTACTAGGCGACTAAAGGGGCGGTCCTTCGGATGAGACCGCCAAAACCGAGGTCCCGTGTCACAGCAGGTGTGACACGATAAAGATCCCTCCCTACTCAAAGGTCATAAACGCCGAGCATAGGCCTATATTTTGCAGCCCCTTCACCGGCAATGGTGACGTCTTCATATGAGTGAAAAATTCTCGAGTTGGACGTTAAACAATATATAATCAATCAATGTACATAGAAAGAGAACATTTTGAAACTTTCATTATTAAGATTATCAATATCATTGTTATATGCCTTTTCATTAATATTGACATTTATCTAAACCAACAAATAAGCAAAAGGTGACACACATGTCTACCGAACTCCTCTGCAAATCTACTGAAAGTAAAAGTAAAAGTAAAACTCTTAAAAAGGGGTTGATTCTAGAAGTGAGAACTACTGGAAATAGAGCTCCGTGGACGTTTTCATTAAACATTGAATGTGTTACGTCATAGTACTGCTGCTCTACATTGGTGAACTCCATCCATATTCAGTGTTACGTCATAGAACCATCATATTTATGAGACTTACGTACTACATCACCAGTAATGATATCAGTATAATAATGGACGGTGCTTATTGCTTCCTGATAAATAAATGCATCAAGTGTTTGTAACGATCTTTCTTTTTAAAATTACTCCGCTATAAATCATGGTTGATTTACGCCCACTTTACGCTGACATCGGGATGGGAGTGGATTTAAAATAAAAGATTATTTTAAATATCTGAGAGAGACAGCCGGCCAACCTTGTTACTGGTTCGTATCCCCCCTTTGGTTGGGCCCCTGATAGGAGAAGTACTTTAAGTGCGCGCAGTGTTTGATAACTTTGAGAAGTAGAACAAAGTTGAACTTCCCAAAATGATAGAAACTATGAAAAAGAATTGCATGTTTTCTGAATGCGTGGCGTAAATTAACATTTATCTTATATACGGCTCAAGAGTATAACCATTTTTACAAGTGAAGTAATCTTTTTCATTTCTTTGTTTCCAAACCGGTAATCCCCCCCCCCCCTGCTTCTTTTCTTTTTTCTTCTCTTATTTCATAATTATTTTCATTCACATATATATTCATACATATATTTTTATGTGTCTTTTTCTACATATTTTATCTTGTTTACATGAAAGGGCTTTAAGATAACGAACAATTCTCAATTTCTAATTCCTATAGAAAATACAAATCAGAGAGATGGGCAAACACAGACCCCTGGACATACCAGAGGTGGGATCAGGTGTCTAAGAGGAGTAAGCATCACTGTCGACCGATCACACCTGCCGTGAGCCCTATATCTTGATCAGGTAAACGGAGTAATTCGCAGTCAGAATCAGTGTGCCAAGAACAGACTAACAATTGGTATGAAACACGTCAGACAGCATTTCATCTAATGGAAAGTTGTACTGACAAACTAAATGTTAAAAGGACAATAGAATTTGCGAATGCTGTTATTCGACGAGACTGCACAAACCCTTGTAACATCAGCTTGTTTGTCAGTAGCCTTCATCGATTTAAAAACTGATCATATGCAGAACAAGCTCTTGCATATCGAATCAATTGAGATATATAAACACCACATTTCAGATGATAAGGAAATTTTGCTACATAGATAAGTGAGCAATTGAAATCATCCCCTTTATCATAACGTTATGTCTACATGTTTTTGATTCATTGTGACCCTGATGTGCGGAGATGGCTAATATAGGCTGGTCCTGATGCCCAATCCCATTCACTTATTTGTGAACAAGATATTGTTTAAATAAGTGAAATTAACATTAGTTGCACTGATTTTACACTTCTCCTTCAACTGTTGAACTAGGCAACATGTTCATACAGCTGCCTGGTGTCCACGTGTTGAATAGTGTGTGTTGTTTTTATGGGACATGATACATCAAAGACAGGGATAGTTAAATCTACGAGAGATACTTTTTAAGGTCGTAGAGTAGGGCGGTCTTATTTAAACCGCTTGAAATATCAAAATTTCATTTATCTAAGGCCTTCGAAATATGCCCCGTCTGCCTCAACACACATTTTACACCGATCTACCCATTTCCGGAACGCCGCCCGATACTCCTCTTTAGGTATATGGTTACAGACACTGGTAGACCGCACTGCGCATACGACAACGGGATTCAAAACGGTGCCCTGCCAGCATTTCTTTTAGTCTTGGGAACAACCAAAAGTCACAGGGGGCAGGTCAGGGCTGTATGGGGGATGATCTAAGACATCGAGCCCAGATTCTTTCAGATATTCCTGTACCGTAACGGATTTATGGGCCGGTGCGTGATCATGGAGTAATTTGATGCCGCGGACACCGGTGCGCGGTCTGCGTTTCTGATAGAAATCAACAAGCTGAGTAAGAACACTTTCTCTGTAAAACTTTCCAGTGACAGAACTACCTTTCGGGACTGAAATTTGAAGGACTGGACCTTTCAAATCAAAGAATATCGCACACAACATGCGATTTGATGTTTTGCAACGGCGCGCAATGACAAGTCTGTCGCCCTCAGATGAAACCCAAACTGTAGAATATTTTAAAGCACCATTCCCATAAACCTTTTGCAAATCAGCATGAATTTCCGTTGACGGAAACCCGAGGTGTGCTCGAATCTTACAATATACGTGATTTTTCCATCCATATTGAACGCTATATTTTACGAATTAGACTTTAAGGTACTAAATCATCGTGCGTTTGACTATTTTACCTTTTTATTAATAGATATGAATGGACAACATTGATATTGCATAGCTTGAAGTCTCTTTGTGGGTTTTTTTTTTTTTTTTTTTTTTTTGGTTGATCAGTTCATTATGATATTTCTTTATTTCTTTACATCTATAATTTCGGTTTCACATGTCTGTAACATTTTCTCTACATATAAATGATGCATACCAAACCAGACTGGGATTTTCTAATGCGCAATTGACGTTAACGATTACATGAAACAAATATGATTTCATAATTGAAAAATAAAAAGAAATCCAACCAATATGAACCTTACCGTGGTCCCAGAAATAAACTCCTTGCGGATTAGCGGACAGTTACAAAGCAATGTAGTGTTAGATAGACCTGGTTACGGATCAATGACTATAGGAGGGTTGATATGGTGTACGATTTCCTTGTGCCTGTAGTGATAAAGCAGATTTACATGTACAGTATTGTAATTTTGTATTATTTTTTTTTTCACGGACAGAGACAGAAATATATATTGGAGATGTATCTTCTACATACATTTTGTCTGGTACCAATTAGAGTTATATGTGTATTGTACGTAGAACTGACGACGTACTACAAATACTCCAACAAATCTCGACTTTAACGATTACACGAAGAGAAAAAAAAACGAGAATCAAAAGTGGTTTAACTCGTCACTAAGCAAATTGTTTCCCTATCACTTGCATATGAAGGTATTGACTACTTGCATGCACCAGAAAGCCAGTCTGAGTGATTGTGTACTCTATTCCTAGGTGCCCTCTGAATTCAAGTCCCCTATTAATACTACATTATACTGTGTTACTTTTTAAAAAAAAAATTCACTTTTTATATTGGATTTTCACTATTTCGATGATCCAAATTCACTCCAACATGACAATTTAACACAGCTTAGTATAATATGATATAGTATACTATATAAGTAAAGAAACAAGTCAAGTATATTCAATCAGATCTGTGATAGTTTTATTACATTGCTACAAGTAAAATTAAATATATATATATATATATATATATATATATATATATATATATATATATATAATAATAATAATAATAATAATACCATATTCATACAGCACCCTTTTCATACATTATGTACGCTCAAAGTCCGTAGCTAAAACATGAAATAAGAATAAACATCAGTCCCATATATATATATATATATATATATATATATATATATATATATATATATTTAAATGGTGTGTGTGTGTGTGTGTGTGTGTGTGTGTGTGTGTGTGTGTGTGTGAAACGAAAAGGTCACTATAACTAACAGTATTCCTATAGAAAATACAAATCAGAGAGATGGGCAAACATGAACTAAAACGAAATTTTATTTTCAAAATGCAATTTTGAAAAGTTTAGAAATATATACGATAAAATATCACAATTGAATATTGATTTTCAAAAATGAACTTTTCCCGGGAAAATCGTTCTCCTGTCGACTGGTCACACCTGCCGTAAGTACACATAGTGGATATATGGTCAACTAAAAAAAGATTTATATAAGTTCACCATCTTTTTACTTTTGGTTCGCGTTGATGCTTTTGATTTGTCATCTTATATCGTAACTTTATTTTCCTGATTTTGATCATATATTACATTTATTTGTGACCGTTCTTTCATTTTTGAGTGCAATGAACATCTGTTGCCCTTAAATATAACAACAATTCTTTTATCTGCATCTGACTACGGGAAATTTAGACCTTTTGCTAAAGCCCTACTGGAAATCTAACAATCTTGATCATGCTCAAAGCGTGGAAAAGAGCCTCCAGCACTCTCCATAAGCATCTAAAGTACATGGACAGTACAGCTGAAAGTATTAAGACATATGTAACCCATGGAGAAGATATTCTGATCTTGCCGAGGAAAAACATACTCCAAACAAATTTGATGCATCATTCAAATAATATGTTGATAACTATGTAGACTATCTATATAATGAATCCATAAGAGTTTTCCAGTGTGCTGCTGTACAGGAACCAATATCGCCCAGGAAGTACGACAGCACGTTACTGCATTATCAAAGGGAAAGCAGCTGGTGTGGACTTTCTTACAAATGAACACATCATACACGGCGGAAACAAACTCGTAGATCATTTATGTATTCTGTTCAATAACATACTGCAATCCACATATGTCCCTGAATATCTAAGGCTGGTAAAGTAATTGCTATCTACAAAGGCAAAAACAAAGATACATGTAACCCTACAAATTACAGTGGTGTTACATTGGCCTCTGTAATAAGCAAATTATTTGAAAAGATTATTCTATCCTGCATTGAAAATGAATTAATTGAAAAACGCATTTCATTTCCACACCCGTTACAATTTGGCTTCAGAAATGATCATGGTGCAATACCAGTCTGTTATGTCTTGAAAGAAGCCATTAGCTATTATGTATCAAGGGGTTCTCCAGTTTTCTGTACTTTTTAGGTAATGAATATGACATAATGGTCTTGGGATAAATACAATTGGGATAAATAATAGAATATGGAAAATGTTAAAACACTGGTACAATGGCAACAAATGTTTTGTATCCTTTGCTTGGGATGAATTCATCATTATACAACGTTTTACAAGGTGTTGGTCAAGGAAGGGTTCTTAGTGTTTTATGTTCCTTGTATATATACTGGACAAAAAAAGTTAAGGATCATAATTTTGACCTAAAAATTTTTTATTAACCAAATAATTATTTTGACAAATTTTAACATGTATAGTTTCTCCAATGTGTCCTTAACACAATAGATTTACCTGGTTTCATATTGACGTCATAAGTGCACGATTTTTTCGCCCAAACACAAGCAAGGGGTCAAAATCAAAGTGTGCCAACGTGTATATTGAAATTGAAAAATTGTGATTTTCATTTTATTGTGGGTATTTATTGATCTAATCGACTCTTAGATGAACAATTACTGACATTAAAAGCCATGAGGCGCCATTTAACTGCTCTGGAAGCTGGTCAGGCAGTAGGTATGCTTCAAGCTGGCCACGTCCAGAGAACTGTCTCTAGACATTTTAATGTGTCCCAAAGTGTGATTTCAAGGTTGTGGAATTGTTTTAGGCAGACAGGTAATGTTTCTGAGAGACCGAGATCAGGTCGTCCAAGGTCCACAACAGCTCGCCAGGATAGCTATATGTCACTTATGGCTCGTAGACACAGGTTTCAGAGTGCTGTCCAACTCAATACTGACTTTCATGCAGCAAGTGGGATGCGCATAACACCACAAACTCTCAGACAGAGACTTCATGCTGCTAACCTTCGGGCTCATCGACCTGCTGTTCGTCCCATTTTGAGGAGAAGACATCGTGTAGCACGACTCAATTGGGCTCAAAATCACATAAACTGGCAACTGTGTCACTGGACGCCTGTTCTTTTCACAGACGAGTCACGGTTCTGCGTGGACTTTCATGACGGTCGTAGGCGTGTATGGCGCATGCGTGGAGAGCGGTACGCTGATTGCTGTGTAGCAGAGCATGATCGTTTTGGAGGTGGCTCTGCGATGATTTGGGCCGGAATCAGTATTGGTGGATGTACTGACTTGCACGTGATTAATGGCAATCTTACCGGTGCAATTTACAGGGACGAGATACTGCATCCAGTTGTGAGACCTTATGCGGGAGCTATAGGCAACGACTTTGTGTTAATGGATGATAATGCTCGTCCCCACAGAGCACGTATAGTGACAGACTACCTTGCTACAGAGACAATTGAACGTATGGATTGGCCGAGTTGTTCTCCGGATTTAAATCCAATAGAACATGCCTGGGACATGTTGCAGCAAGCTGTTTCCAGACGCCCTGTACTTCCGACAAACCGCCAGGAGCTTACGTTAGCTGTACAGCAGGAATGGGCAAGGTTGCCACAAATTGCGTTCCGCAGGCTCATCAGAAGTATGTAGAGGCGTTGTCGTGCCGTTATACAGGCTCAGGGTGGACATACACCCTATTGATATTGCCTTTATAAAGAATCAATCATTTCTAATGAAATTTGTTATTGTTGCTCCTACCGATTTTCAAACTGTTTTGGGGGGTTACCTGACAATGGTTGCTGTGGCTGCTTAACGTATTGATGAATTTGTAAAAACAGGTTTAAAATGTAGTGTTCGATTGTCGTTGAACATTTTAAGTATATATTTAACATAATTTATTTGGTTTTGTTATGAATAAAATAATTCTGAAATCATGATCCTTAACTTTTTTTGTGCAGTATATATAGATGATCCCTTAAATGAAATTTGTAAATTTAACTATGGTTTGTTGTTGGGTGATACACATATACCAAGAATACTGCTAGCAGATGACACTCTTTTGCTGAGTAATTCCCCTCGTTCTTTTCATAGCTTTTTGGTTTTATTGTAGAGCGTGAGGCACAAACGGAGACTTCATTACAATCCATGTAAAAGTGCTTATATCGTGTTTAGTAAGTATCTTTATTTCATCTGTAAAACATAGTCTGAAATGATTTAAGGACCTCATACCATATTGTGATAGTGTCATATATGCAGGTTGTCTGCTTCACGCAAACATGAAATGTGACAAATTGAAGAACTGAAATACATTCATTGTATGCAGTTGGTGTGAACTGTTTCCAGATCCATCTTGTAGTTTCATCTGTAATCGGGAAAAGGATTGTGTTGCCTTTGGCATTCTATTCCTGTGAGGTATGGACAACATTATCCAAAGGAGACCTAAACAAAATTGAATATACCCAAAGATATTTCTCTAGAATAAGACAAGGATTTTCAATGTTCTATCCATCTCTTTCGTGTATTGCAAACCTTGGCGTCTGGACTATGGAAGGATATATCAATAAATGTCGTCTTAGAGCAGATAGAAACTCTATTCACAAATACGTATATAGATTTATTGCAAATGTTTATGTTGATGAAATGTTTCTTGTGACGAAAATTATTATTGATACTCTAGCAAATTACGAAATATCTAGGTTTTTTCTGACCATGTTGATATTGTGTTTGACAAACAATCATTTTCAAATTTAGTTTTTAGAAATGTATTTCAAGTAGAAGAAAGAAAGTGGCATAATGCAATATCTCAATGTACACATCTGTAGCTGTTTATGATTGATTGATTGATAATTTCTTGTTTTACGCCACACTCAACAATTTTTCAGTTATCTGGTAGCGTCCAGTTTTTGTAGGTGGAGGAGAGAACCCAGATACCCGGGAAGAGACCACCGACCTTCCGCAAGTAAACTGGCAAACTTTCTCACATACATCGGCGCGAGCGAGATTCGAACCCGCGCCAACTAGAGGTGAGAGGCCTTGTGATGTTGAGCGCAATGCTCTAACCACTTGGCCACGGAAGCCCCTCGCTGTTTACGAACATTCATGATAAATTAAGACCAATTTATTTCTGGAGTATTCGTAATGAAAATACTTGTCAGAGATTGCCCATTAACTGTCTTTTGCAACTTGCGTCTATGAAAATAATATTTAAAAAATGTATTTTATGCGGTAGGAACGTTTCAAACTATAACATGCATGTAATGCTTATTTGCTTCCATGTTTTATCAGAAAGAGAACATTTACTAGAAAATTTATTCGATCTGATAGACCTTGAAGAATATGTTGATTTTTGAAAACCAAAGTATCTCTCTTTTGGAGTGCATTAATGGTACAAGCTTTGGAAATTTATCTCATGATAAATGGAAAAAGTAATTATGTTTCAAATTTGTTTTCAAATTGATAAAATCTCTATATTTGACTGTCGCAAAATGTAACACTACATTAAGGAACTTTTGGAAAATCTAAAGTCTCAGGATTTTTCTAAAATTGAGAGCATCAAAACGTATGATTTCTCCACACTTTATACAACAATTCCTCACGATGAATTAAAATCTAGACTTTTTCAGATAATAGAGAATTGCTTTTTGAACAAAATGGCATTCAAAAATAGAAATTTCTAGTGATTGGAAAACAAGGTACATCTTAGACACCACTCCGATAGTCCGCACAATTACTCTGAAGCAGACATTAAGCGTATGCTTGACTTTCTTGTAGATAACATTTACGTACTGTTTAGAGACCAAGTCTTCTAACAATCCATTGGTATTTCCATGGGCAGTGATTGTGCTTCCTTATTGGCAGACTTATTTCTATATTCTTATGAAGCGGAATTTGTTCAGAAACAGTTACAGGATAAAAACAAAAATCTTGCCGTGTCCTTCAACCATACATATAGATATATTGATGACGTTTTATCAATCAACAATCATAATGTTCATAATTATGTCCATCTGATATATCCCGATGAACTCGAAATAAAGGACACTACAGAATCTGACGTGTCTGCTTCATAATTGGATATTTTACTTAATATTGACTCTAATGGCAGACTGACAACTACATTATATGACAAGCGTGATGACTTCAACTTTGCAATCATCAACTTTCTATATCTATGTAGTAATATACCACTTTCGCCTGCTTATGGTGTGTATGTCTCCCAGTTGATTCGATACGCGAGAGCGTGTCATGCGTATAATTTTTTTTTAAAGCGAGGTAAACTACTGACAAAAAAGTTGATGTTGCAGGGTTATAACGGATCTCGTTTGAAGTCATCATTTCGCAAATTTTACGATCGCTATAATGACCTTGTTTGCGATTACAATGTGTTTCTGGGACATATGTTGAATAATTGGTTTCATGGCCATTGCTAGACTGTCATTTTTCATACTAACTTTGACTACGGGTAATCCCGTACACCTAATTTCGACTAAGGGCTCACGGCGGGTGTGACCGGATAGCAGAGGATGCTTAGTCCTCCATGGCACCTCATCCTACCTTCGCTTTGTCGGAGGTCCGTGTTGCCCTACACTCGAACTTGTATATGTCTTTGGGATTTATGATTACGATTAACACATTGTTTACTTCACCATTCGATTTTTGTAGATATATGAAGATGTTTGTTTGTATTTGTTCATATCCATTTGTGTAATGTTCTAGTTATAATTATAATTCAATAGATTTATGTAGCGTTCTATGACCTGCGTTTTCTAAAGCGCTTTACAGATAATGTAATAAAATATATGTGAACATACGTTATACATGTGAATAGAATAAGATTTAGCTCCTTGTGTAGTGAAATCATTGAAAGCCTATTAGTTGTTGATTACTCACAATTCTCCAGTACTTTGGAGGAAATAAAGAATATCTTACACTGCTACAGGTATATATATATATATGTGTGTGTGTGTGTGTGTGTGTGTGTGTGTGTGTGTGTGTGTGTGTGTGTGTGACATTTCCACATAGTGGATACATGGTCAAATAAAAAAAAACTGATTTATATAAAATACGCCATCTTTTTACTTTTGGTTCGCGTTGATGCTTTCTGACTTGTCATCTTATATCGTAGCATTATTTTCCTGATTTTGTCTTCTTTAGAGGAAATCAGATGAAAATCATTAAGCTGATCGTCCCGGGCTAATTGGGTTGCACTCTGTATAATCAAAGATAATTATGATACAGGTACTCTGATGTAAAATTGTACTAACTGATTTCCCCCGAATCTTCTGTTAAAGATTTCTATTGTCATTTGTTATGTAATAAATAACAGTTTTTCAATCTCCGTTACTCTTATGTTTTCGTACAGATGTCGGATGACAGCACAAAACGAACTTCAGCAAGCAGAGAGTTGGGTAAAAGAAGTTTGTAAACATAAAAAAAAGATTTAACATATAAAATGACAAACTACACGAACCACTAGATAAATCCTGGAAGAAACTCAAAATAAAAAATTCGGTTCCACGACATAAAATTAGTTGCCTCAAAATAAAATTTGTTCCCACGAAATAAAGTTCCTTTCTTCAAAATAAATTTCATTCCCACGAATTTAGATTTCGTTTCCGCTATTAAAATTCATTTTCATGAAATTAAATTCGTTCCTACGATTTTGTTTTCAAATAAAAAGCAAGCTATACGTGTATATTAACTTTCATTACCTAAATCAATACATAAACAAAAACTCATTATCGATTTCATATTGTTGCTATACATATATAATTCAGTTAACAAACGTTAGGTCCTGCAATCCACAACACATCTGTAGAAAATATATATAGTAACTTATGTTTATATATTACATTTAATCGTGACTATTCTTTCAATTTTGAAGGCAATGAACATCTGTTGTCCTTTGGGAACATTAACGCAATAGGCTTTCCATGCACTTTCAATGATTCCAATTTCAGACCATGGAGGGGTAAAAAAAACCAAAATAAATAGAAGCTTCACAATCAAGATCCTAACAATAGCTGAAAAAGTCAGGTTGTTATGGAGAAAAGTGCCGGAAATACAAAAAAGAACGGTTACATTTATTTCAAGATTCTCTAACCGTGCACAAACTATTTGTCTATAAAATTGATGCTGCATCCGGCGAATCCTATAACGTCAACGAAAAAAGCAATTTTAAATTTGAATTTTAAAACAGAAAAGGCATAGAGCATTGGTTACTCTCGGCTAAAATAAAATAAGAATAAGGGCACTGACTGCATGCAAAGGATTATTTTACTGATAGATATTTCATAGGTTGAGATCAAAATAGATTTTCGGTTTTGACTTTTTTTTTTATTTGACTAGTGTTTAAATGTTATGAACTTAGTGAATTTCACAAGCTTGAAAGTCCTTTTACAAGTGAATATTGAAAGAATCATATTTAGTGAGAACGAAATTAATTTTGTGGGAACGAGTTTAATTTCGTGGAAATGAGTTTTATTTCGTGGGAACAACATTAATTTCGTTAAAACGAATTTTATTTTGTGGGAACGAATTTTTATTTTGAGGAATCGAATTTTTCCACCTGTTCTAAACCAGCCACCGTGCTTTCCTCGGGAAAGAAAACGAAAACGTTCTGCTATTGAGAATACAAATGAAGGACAGGGCGAAGTCAGACTGGTGGACTAGATGTGGGATCAGGTGCCCGGGAGAAACAAGTATCTACTCATGATCGGTTACACCCACCGTGAGCCCGAGAAGTCGTACGTTAAATTATATTTACCTCGGAAGAAAAGTCTAAATGATTCGATGTATTTCTGGTTTATTTATTGATTGTTGTTTTCCGCCACACCTAACAATTTTTCAATCTTCTCGTGGGGCCAGTGTTTGTAGGTAGAGGAGAGAATCCAGATACAATGTATCCGGGAAGAGACCACCGACCTTCCGAGAGTAAACTGGCAAACTTTCTCACATATATCGGTAGGCGTCGATTTATTTATGAGAAGTGAACGTTTTAAAACATGGTTTAAAAAATCAAGTTGATATTTAATCATGTTGAAGTGAAATACTGTGTGTCCACTCATTGGACGTATCTTAAACACCTCAATATAGAATCCATAAACCTGTCAGATGGTCTATTATAAACAATAGGTTTCACCAGCCTGATACAGAAAACGTCCTTGTTCGCAACGGATTTCTATGTTTTGTGTCCAGTTTTCGGGCGCATATTTGTAAATCGGGTGTGTGTGTGTGTGGGGGGGGGGGGGGGGGGGGGGGGGAGGATTGCTAAGGATAACGATAAATCACTAATCAGTACAAATGTTCCGCCAGCTGGACACGATGGATGTCAGCACTTTGGTTGGGTTGTGTTGTTATAAGTTCTTTGCTGAAGGTTTCCTTTCCATATTTTACATCGGCCTCACTTAGATTCTTTTTGAATAGTTATGGTTTTGCATTTATATATAAGTTTCTCATCATTGGTACCTTTTTAATATCATTTTATTACATTTCTACTTTAAATCATACGTGAAGAATACAATCATATTCACTGTAATATAGTCTTTGACTGTTTTTTTACCCTCTTTAGGGCACTTCAATAACTTCTTGATTGGGTCGTGGAAATTGGAGATCGTTTTATGAATTTGTAGTTTATTGAAGACAGCCTTTATAGTTAGCTAGCTTAGTAATAGTGGTGTATTTATTATTATTTTAGTTTATTGTTCATATGTGATTAACTTTGTTGTCCAGAGGAAGGGGTTTATCCCGAAAATTGGAAAGTTTACATTCTTGGTTTAGTTGGTTCATTTTAGTGATCTCTCTCTCTCTCTCTCTCTCTCTCTCTCTCTCTCTCTCTCAAATATTAACATCTCTCTCCATATACGTATACAAGAATAAATTAACTTTAAATCAAAACGTATGTGTTTTACTATTGGAGGTAATTAGGTTGGTGATGTTCAAATTACATATACCGGAAAGTAGAAAGAGGAAAAAAACTAGATTTACTTAATAATTAATTAGCCCTGTTGAAGGAAAACAAAGTGGAAGATTATATGAAAGATAATTTGAAGCTGGTCATCCATGTTAATAATATCTGGTGTTTCCGTATCGTGGCCCAGCACTGAAGATCGGAGCCCCGCGTACCCATTGATCGTGGCCCAGCACTGAAGATCGGAGCCCCGCGTACCCATTGATCGTGGCCCAGCACTGAAGAACGTAGACCCGCGTACTCATTGATCGTGGCCCAGCACTGAAGAACGTAGACCCGCGTACTCATTGATCGTGGCCCAGCACTGAAGATCGTAGCCCCGCGTACCCATTGATCGTGGCCCAGCACTGAAGATCGGAGCCCCGCGTACCCATTGATCGTGGCCCAGCACTGAAGAACGTAGACCCGCGTACTCATTGATCGTGGCCCAGCACTGAAGAACGTAGACCCGCGTACTCATTGATCGTGGCCCAGCACTGAAGAACGTAAACCCACGTACCCATTGATCGTGTCTTTGTATAGCACAGCTTACGCTTAATGCCAGTCTTATATTCCGTGAATTCTTATCATGCATCTAATCTTCGTGTCTCATCTAATCTATTTATTTCAAACCCCACGTCGTTTTGCAATTGACTTCAAAACACACCAGATGTTATTGAAATATACCCCCCCCCCCCCCCCCCCCATTATAGCAATATTGAAAAGAGGCTACTTACATGTACATTTGGAATGTCTATAATAATAGGTACAAATTGGTAAAACCATGTGTATTAAGTTTGATGTTTATGGAGAAATGGTTTTATAAGACACCATTTACATTTGCCAATATTTTTGCCTTAAATGACTCAATTATCGACGAAACTATCTTGCGTATGAATACAATAACCGCCTCAAACTTCTTTAAGTCAATTATAGGTTATACAAGGTATAATCACCTGCCATGATATGACAGAAACAAAATAAATAAAACGCATCAGCATATCTACTTAAGAGTTTATTTTGTACACAGAAAAAAAAAATCATTATTGAATGAAACAGAAACATTAAACGTTTAATCTTAAATATTGTGTTTACGGTAGTTCTGGATCAGTTGGTATTCATACCTCGCATGTGAAGACGAGGAAGGGATTCACCTTCGAGGTACTATCAGAAACGTTGTTTCCATAGCTTCCATTTAAAATAAGAATTTTAAATTTACTTCTCTGCTAATGAGAGCATTCTAAGTATTATCAAAAACGACAATTGCGGCAGTTGCGGATCACCCTAATTACCCAAAAGAAACAAAAGAAGGAACACGTCAAAGGATGTTTTATTAATAAATGTCGATCGTTTAATAAAATATTGTAAAGAAGAGTATATTATTAATTTTCATACTGACGAAAGAACAGTACAAACAAACAAACAACAACAACAATAACAAACAAACAACAACAACAATAACAAACAAACAAACAAAAAGACGTTACTTACAACTAAGCAAGCGGAGTTCTAATAAACAACATAAATATATTATTCCTTATACGTGTGAATTTGTCCTTAGGACTTTGACCTTCGACCCATCAATTAGAGTTTAGGATAGTAAAATGAAGAATAAAAAAAAATATTCCAATTTTTCTATTTTCCTAAATCCATCCTAGGGTATGCCTGTACTATGCAATATTTACAGTTGATTAGGTCAGTGTTTTCCCCAGCATATATGTCACAATGACATGGTATAAAAACTCCACGCCCTTCTCATGCTGTGCAGGCCAAGGCGGAAAACTGGGCACAGGATCACCTGCTGGTGAAAATATACCCCCCCCCCCCTATTGTCCATTATTGTCCCAAATTTCCCAGCTAATCCTCTAGGGCCATGTCCAACAGGGCGTTCTGCAATATATGATAAAAAGATGTCTTTTTCATCTGTTAGCAAGCCATGTGTAGAATGTGGAAATGCAGACAATAGAGGCATTCAAACTAGACAAGAACATTTGTCTTATATATTTTTGTACTCCACCAAGAGATGAGTACCAGGATCTGTATGTGGTAACTGAATTTGATACTAGTGAAATCTTTGATAACTGAATATTCTAGTCTGATATGAGACTGAGGCGATACGATGTTAGGCTCACACCTGTGATTGAATGATGATAATATTGCTGGGGTGCCATGGATGATGATGATGATGATGATGATGATGATGTGGATGAAGGTGTAAATGGTGCTGTAGAAGTTGATGATGTCTGTGCTTGAGGACAAACGCTGCTAGCCTTGTCATCCTACAATAAATGCCTCCTTATCATTTCATATATTTGAAATTTTTAGTTATGAAATCCATTTATTTGATTATTTTAATGTTTCTCTTTCCATATAAACTTTCATTATCACTTTCACCAGTGATGTTGTAATTATATATATATATATATATATATATATATATATATATATATATATAATTTGCCATTCAATAACAATTTGTTTTCTCTTAATAAAGCAACGTGGCATTATTCATTACCAACTTTTATTTGAAAGTTTAAATATAGTAAAGAGGTCATATGAAAATAAGTTTCTGGTTAGTCCAGGTATGTTTGTTCAATCAATAATTGTTTTCATATTGCATACACAAATCAAAAGAAATTTAATCACATTTTCACAAAATTGCCAAAACCTCAAGTCATAAAGCATGTACAAGTCACAAGGCCTCTCACCTCTAGTCGGCGCGGGTTCGAATCTCGCTCGAGCCGATATATATGAGAAAGTTTGCCAGTTTACTTTCAGAAGGTCGGTGGTCTCTTCCCGGGTACATTGTATCTGGGTTCTCTCCTCCACCAATAAAAACTGGACGACACCAGATAACTGAAAATTTGCTGAGTGTGACGTAAAACAATAAACAATCAATCAATCAGTTCTTTTAGATCCTTTGAACTTCTGTTGAAATCTGTGTTCAACAACTGTGTTTTCAACTTCAGTTAAGGTGGGCCACTGCCACTGCCACAGTTTCAACGGATGTAGTTTACTCCGCCTTTCTTGTCTTCAACTGAGTTGACGCTATCAATTATTTTTATTTTACTCTTGTTTCATCTTTTTTATTTCTTCTTACATAAATTTTATGACAAACGCGATGATTTCAATTTCCCTATCGTCAACTTCCCTTATCTATTTGGCAATACTCCATCATCTCCTGCATGTGGTGTTTATATCTCCCACCTGATTCGATACACAAGAATTTGTTCTGCATATGATCAGTTTTTAAATCGAGGCAGACTACTGACAAATAACTTGATGTTACAGGGGTTTGTACAGTCTCGTCTAAAGTCAGCATTTCGCAAATGTTATGGTCGTTATAACGATCTAGTTTGCCAATACAACTTACCATTAAGTCAAATGCTGTCTGATGTGTTTCATACAAATTGTTAGGCCGTTCTTGGCACACTGAATCTGACTACGGATTACCTGATCGGAATGTAGGGCTTACGGCGGATGTGACCGGTCGACAGGAGATGCTTACTCTTCCTAGGCACCTGATCCCACCCCTGGTATGACCAGGGGTCCAAGGGGCCTCCGTGGCCGAGTGGTTAGAGCATTGCGCTCAAAATCACAAGGCCTCTCACCTCTAGTCGACGCGGGTTCGATTCTCGCTCGCGTCGACATATGTGAGAAAGTTTGCCACTTTACTTTCGGAAGGTCGGTGGTCTCTTCCCGGATACATTGTATCTGGGTTCTCTCCTCCACCTACAAAAACTGGACGCCACCAGATAACTGAAAAATTGTTGAGTGTGGCGAAAAACAATAAACAAACAAACAAACCAGGGGTCCGTGTTTGCCCATCTCTCTGATTTGTATTTTCTATAGGAATTACGAGATTGAATACTGTTAGTTATCTTGACCTTTTCATAAATATTTGTATTTTATATTTTGCTAGATATTGTTCACGATCATTTATTCGATAAACATTTAAAAACACTTGTGTTGTACGATTCTCTGCCTACACAAGTATGGAAGCTTGATAAGAGCAACACGAATCGAAACAGAAATATAAACATAAGAAATAAGACATCATTTTTAAGTGTTATTGGGTTATGACATGAAGTTGGTACTTGATAAAAAAAACTACTATAATGCCCTTCGGGCGTTATATGATTCGATCACATGCCCAACTTCATATCATATCCCAATAACACTCCAAAATAATATCTTATTTCTTAAATAAACGGTACAGCGCCGTGTGGTCCGAGTTGTTAGAATAGATCCTCAGTACCCTTGCTTGTCGTAAGAGGCAACTAAATGGGGTGATCCGTCGAATGAGACTGCATAAACCGAGGCCTCGTGTCACAGCAGGTGTGGTGCGATAAAGATCCCTCCTGCTCAAAGGCCATAAGCGCCGAGCATAGACCTAAATTTTGCAGCCTTTCACCGACAATGGTGACGTCTTCATATGAGTGAAAGATTTTCGAGAGGAACGTTAAACACTATACAATCTATAATATATTGATCGGACGGTAGCTTTGTTATTTGTTAAACATGCAATTGTCGAGAAATGTATTCATGAATTATTAAAATGTTCTTTCATACTCATTGATCCAGATTTTTCATAAACCACACACACACACACACACACACACACACACACATGAAAAAGAAAAAGAAAAGAAAAGGAAAATAAATCAGGTATAAGTAAACCCTGCCCATTTTTCCCACGGGGTTCTGGAAATGTTTCCAAAGATATTTCCATCAGGGTGCATTCAAAGTTTGCTTTACAGGACAAAGCGTCAATTTTTCAATGTTGTCCGATCTCCACGAAATTTGTATGATGTTGTAGTTGAGGATGGGGCATACATTTATGAACTCGCCATTTTTAATGGCCGCAAAAGTACGTCAAGTTTCTGAATAAAAAATTTCCCGTACTGGGGAAGCCCTACCCATTTGTTCCAGCTGGTTCTTTCAAACACATTTCCAGCATAACCAGCTGTATTGCCTTCCCAAGTTGGCCGCTGCTAGACTTCATAAAATAACAAGGAAAAACTTATTAGCCGATATTTTGCACTGGAAACGAAAGGAAGACTTAAACAAAATTAAACCAAACTTGATCTACCTCGATATAATATAATAACTGCTGTTATTATCTGCACGATATCGATAAAGCAATAAGTTCTTTATTCTCAGTCAACTACCCATGTATTTAGATTATTGTGGTCATAGTAGATATAAAATATGTTCAAAACTCGAATCTTTGATATGAAGACTGTACTCGTGAAGGTGATAATTTAATTTTTGAAGAACAAAAGATTACAGATCCCCCCTTACCTTTACGAGGTTAACTAATTTGATATAGGGAAATCACTTTATAACAATGCATACTCTTATTACAGTCAGAACATGAACTCATGACCACGACACCAAACCTCGTAAGAGTCTGTGACCATTCTCGTTAGACGACCTAGCCATCTAGACCAGTTCATGAAACATGCAAAGCAATACTCGCCATGCTCTCGCACGCTACACGGTCATAGAAAAGGGATGTAAGAAACATATCTATAACATTAATTGTCGGGAATCGCACAGCATGCACATTGTACATGTGTTTGAAATGTATTATAAAACGTATATATCACAATGAGGACTCTTAAATCTACAAAGCATGCAGAAAATCACTAAAAATTGATACCTTCTTCCGCTCCGCTCCGGAATTAATGCACGGCATATATATATATATATATATATATATATATATATATATATATATAATTGTGTGTGTGTGTGTGTGTGTGTGTGTGTGTGTGTGTGTGTGTGTGTGTGTGTGTGTGTGTGTGTGTGTGGGTGTGTGTGTGTGTGTGTTGTAAGGTAAGGATCCGATTACGACAACTAATTAAGCTAAGAAGATTCAAATGTTGGCGGCTGTGGTTAGTGAGTGAAATCCTCCGGTAGAAGTAGTGTACTGAATTAATCAAAGTTTGACCTCTGCTGACGACAGAGAGAAACGACAATTAAGAAATGGTTGATAAGATTTATTTATGGCGAATAAGAATCAAATAATCCGACATAGATTATCTCACGACCATTAAGGTAAAACAGGTAATTTACGTGTTTCCCAGAGAGAGAGAGAGAGAGAGAGGGGGGGAGAGAGAGAGAGAAGTTAACATATCTTATATCAATATATACATCGAAAAGGAGGAAAATAAACCAATAGATCTAAAAATACGCCTAGTTGTAGCAGAATCCATCGAATTCTGATATAACCGTTCCTAATCTTGAACTTCCTCCCCAGAGATATAACGAAGCCAGTACCATTCGATACCAAGCTCGTCATTTTAATGTCACTAGTCTGGAGAGTGTCAGTTCTCAGATCAAGAAGTTGGCTAATAGTAAAAAGGAATAGCAGTTCATTCCACAGTTTGTCCAGAAAAATATAGGAAGTAAAAGACCCAAAAGGCGAGATTTGGCATTGTTTCATGTTGGGAATCAAAAGACATTTCAGTTACTTGGCGGATACATGTAACACCACTTAAGAGGATTTGCTAACGTTCAGATGGGAAATTTGTTGCTCAATTAATTGCTTGGTCATAATCTTCTAGCTTTCATTAGAAATATTCTATAAATCATTGTTATAAATAAAATTTGGCTAATTTAATTAGTGGACATGTTTTCTGCACAAGTGTGTGCGTTTGATATTAAATGCTATAATACTGAAATATTCTTAAACAATGGAAGATCACTATCAATTATTTCATAGGAAATCCAACAACAGAAATCGAACCTGTTCCTCAATCGTACAGATACGAAAGTGTGCACCAGTACACCATGTTGGCATATATAAAGAATTGGTAGTCTTGGAGAATAAATATCGCATTATTTTTGTACAGTTGATACTCGTTGGTGTGATACATGTACAAGAATGAATATTCATTTTATGAAGAAAATATAATGTGAAGTTTGGATAAATCTAGTACTTCTGTGTTTGAAATACCTTTAATCTGTCAAAGGTATTGTCTTTGTAACCAAGTGATGATGATCTGGGCCAGAGTAGGTCCTCTGCACCCCAATATAAATTATGAGAGAAGAGTTTAATCAGGCTGGGAAAACTTCCTCTATAGCGAGATCTCGCTAAAACGTCATTATCCCACTTAAGCGAGAGTAAATATATCCCGTGCAACCTGGGGCATACGTCTCCTCGTGTTTTACGTGAAACTGCTGCAAATATATAAATCAAAACAAAAACATTCAAGTTATCCATTGGATTACAGCTCCTACCCTCATACGCAGCAACATTGATAAAACATTTCTTGACTGTGTTGTCAATTTCATAGAGACAAATCGCGCCATGTTGAGTGTGTGTCGCACTTAATCGGCATTGGACGGAATTTGCACTATTTTCAATCTGAACACCCGTTTATGGTAATGTTCATTTTCTCGTTAAAGAGGGATAGTCGCGTTGTAGCAAGACGATCTCGCTATAGGGGAAGTGTTCCTAACCTGCTATTACTGGGTGGTCATTGAATAAGACCATAATATGAAATCCTGTGTCACAGAGGGTGTGGCACAATTAAGAATCCTCACTGCTTAAAAGTCCAAGGTTCCAGACCTGAACAGGCAAACTGTGGTGACCCTTAACATATAGCCCCCCCCCCCCCCCCCCCCCCAAAAAAAATCTTTCGGTGCAAAGTTCTTGAGGCTATTTATTGTCTATTTTCACAAGTGTTACATACAATAACATAACCCTGATAAGTGTATGTAGGTGTTATGTCTGTATTTCTAGGATAAAATATGTCATGGTATGCTTATTATCAATGATTTACAAAATGTAAGGATGGTACAAGAACAGCTACAAACACATTTATAGTGCTTTACAGGGGCCTCCGTGGCCGAGTGGTTAGAGCATTGCGCTCAAAATCACAAGGCCTCTCACCTCTGTCGGCGCGTGTTCGAATCTCGGCCGCGGCGTTATGCGAGCAAGTTTGCCAGTTTACTTGCGGAAGGTCGGTGGTCTCTTCCCAGGTACATTGTATCTGGGTTCTCTCTTCCACCAACAAAAACTGGACGCCACCAGATAACTGAAAAATTGTTAAGTGTGGCGGAAAGCAATAAATAATAAAATAATAAATATACTGCTTTACAGGATAACCAGTCCAAAATGAGCCGAGTAAATTCGACCTGAACTGCCGGCTCAAAATAAGAAACCTGGTGCATGTCATCTGTAAAACTCAGCAACACAATACAACCCATCAATGGTAGAAAAAAAACCCTGAATTGACACAGTTAGATTTAATGTAACACACAAACCGCCTACTTGTTCGAAAGCAAAGGGATATGACTGTATCACACAAGTCTGTCACTTGGAAAACTAAGCATCATGCATTTCTTAAGATTTGTTTCTGGCAATTAATGACAGAAAATTAAAAGTGGCACAGCTATTTAAGCCGTGACGCGCTCGTTTAAGTGAATTCCCATTACTTGCCGTATTGGATTTCGATATGTTGAAGAATCCATTCGACATTGAGTGCCTGGCCTTTATGCTTGCACAATCGGAAGGCCTCGGGAACCAGGCTAGACATAAATAGCCCTTCTGTTCTCGGACTAGAAGATACCAAATCCCCGGATGTCTGAATCAAACGCAGTTGTCCCCAAGATTGAGCAGAGGTACACACAAATATCTAGGTGTCATGTGACTGGATAAAAGCAAGAGGTGGAGTGGGGGCTATATGTTTGCCATCGGATATTCAGACTGCATTACATGAATATGTTTTCAGGTTTTACAGGACATGCATACTTCACTGAAAGGGTCCCGCAACACTATTTTTTTTTCTAAAAACAGAAATATAGACTAAATCTAAGACAACATTATACATGTATCTACACTGCCAAAACAAAAAAGACAATTAAAGAATGTGTTGTTGTTTTTTCCTGAGAGTGAGGTACATTACAAGCATATCAGAGGTGCCTCTCTTATAATAAACCTGTAGCTTAACTCACCCGAGGTTTCAACTTTTTCTCGCCCGTGGCGATCCGGGTTAGAATAGAACCTCACTACCCCCTGCTTGTCGTAAGAGGCGACTGTATGGGGCGGTCCTTCGGACGAGACCGCAAAAACCGAGGTGCCGTGAAACAGCAGGTGTAGCACGATAAAGATCCCTATTCACTCATATTGAGACGTCAACAGTTGTAGGTGAAGTACCTATGCTTAGCGCTCAGGGCTCTTTAACGAGGGTTCTTTTATGTGCCAACGCCTACTGTGACACGGGAACGCCGTTTTTAAGGTTATATCCAAAAGACCCGTGATTCTCACTTCTAAATGCCGAGCATTTGGCGAAGGAGTGGTCATCATGGAAAGCTGTACGGCCACACACACACACACACACACACACACAGATATATATATATATATATATATATATATATATATAGAGAGAGAGAGAGAGAGAGAGAGAGAGAGAGAGAGAGATAAGGGGGATATTCAATGTTTTGTTGTTGGATATTGAATTTATTTCATGAGTGAGACGAGATTTTTTGATATTTTCACGAGTGCGAAGCACGAAATATATTCAATATCCAACAACAATCCATTGATTTTTCTGTTTATTACATTTTCTTATGTTTTCCTTTCGGTCAAACCACCTCCATACCTCCTTTCAGCCCACCCTGTACTGAACGTTCAAAACAATATTGCGCCAAAAAAAAAAAGTACCTTAAGAAAAATGCAAAGTATATAGAAATAAATACATTTGAACAATAAAACAACTTTAATTAAATTTCATTTTAATATTCAAGTAAAAATACGATAAAGTAATCTTGTTACGTAAAATAAAGTTGGTCGTATTTATCGCGGATTAATTTTACGAAAGTTCCGGTTATTATTTTCACAGTGAAAATATAACACTTTTGTTACTTTTATTGTGAAAATATCAATTTTGTTGAAAGGATAAATTTCAGTATTTCACTGCTGGAAGGTATATATATATATATATATATATATATATATATATATATATATATATCATAAACGGTACAACCCCGTGGGGTCCGGGTTGTTAGTCCTTCGGATGAGACCACAAAAACCGAAGCCCCTTGTCACAGCAGGTGTGGCACCATGAAGATCCCTCCCTGCTCAAAGGCCATAAGCGTAGGCCTAAATTTTGCATCCCTTCACCGGCAATGGTGACATCTCCATATGAATGAAAGATTCTTGAGCGGGACGTTAAACAATATATAATTAATCAGTCATAAACGGTACCAGTTTTGATTCACAAGATGCGCATTTTCGACATATTAACTTCTTGAGTAACAGGACGGTTAGATCTAAAATTGAAAAATCCAAACTGTTATCATCAATGAATGAAATACTTTATGCGATATCGATCGATTTTCAAAACAATGACACATATCGTAATGGCCTTCAATTTTATGAAAGAATATATAGAGTTTTCAGAAATTGCTGCATATTATTTTTAAGCGTGTTAAATTATTCGAAAACTTCGTAGGTGTAGGATACATGTATCTTATAAACATTTATTATGCTGAAATCTCACTACTGCGTCTGTCAGTGAGTATTGATCTACATATAATACGTAGACTCACCCACGCAGTTCAGGGTGTTTCTAAACAAGGCTTTTGACTGATTTAAAAAAATTATCTTTCAGACTGATCTTTCGCAGAAAAATAAACAAATGATAATGAGTGAAGAGACAGACAAATTTATATAGATTAAACTTCTCGCAACCAAGAGTGAACATGCTACCTTTACGTCACAATGCGTGACGCCTACAATTGTATATACTCAATAGATGAATGCAGAATACAAATATGCATATACAGGATTATATATACATGTCTCGTATCATATTGCTTCGTAACATGGAAGGATTGAAATATTTGTGTGTACCAAGGTTATGTGTATTTCATCTGACTAGCAAATCTTGGGCGTCAATTATTGTAATACACCTGAAATGAATGGCGAATAAAGTACAGAAAACAGTGTGAAGATTGTAGAAATCGCTAGTTAGGAATAGTAATGTATATTTCAAACAAAATTCAATGATTTCAATTGTTACGTCATAAATTTATCAGGTAGGTTGAAAATCAAAAAATTTCCGTACAGAACTGCGCTTTATGTCTCCACTGGTGGGGAATGGATACACCGATTACGATATTGAATTTCCTATGAAAAACGTGTCGGCTTTCAGACTAATTACAGGATTGCATTGGTGAAGTATTATAAATGCGTTGAAAGTTTTAATTCTAGCCAAGGCGCGACCAACACTATGAAGTTTATCATCCTACTGTGTTTTTGTATTGTTCTACAGGGCAGATCTAAGACGGACAAGGTACATCCAACACGTCATAGTAAGTTTTATATTCTTATTTCTTATGAATGATATTGCTTAAATTGAATTTTTCATATATATTACATTTCTTTTAAATATAAGCTTTCTAAGATTTAACATTATCTATGGTATTTTGTACTTATCATTTTAAACTAATCAGAAATTAAAGTATAATTTATATTTGGAAACATTACAGAAAATCTTCATTCCAAACTGAAGAACACCCCGTGGTTGTGGAGACTCTCAGAATCTCACATCGAAAATGACCACCCTGTCTCCTTCAACGTAAAAGTTGTCTCCACTTATAATGTTAGTGGGATGTTTGATAGCAAATACCTAAAATGTAAGTTTCTAAATATGAACTTAAGAGATTTTTTTCAGCTTATTGAAGAAAACTGTTTTAATTTCGACACCTTATGTTCATATTTCCATGTTTCTTTTTTGTTTTCAAAACTTGGACAAACAAACATCGATAACCTATTTTCATTCATAGTTAAACAGCTAAGAAAACTGAAAAAATAAAAATATGTTATAAGAAATCTAGATAACAATTACTGTTACTTGTTTGGGGATCATCATATAAATCTAAACAGTTGACTCGGACAAATCATGTCCTGAACAAATTCTGAATTGGCTTTAACGTACAACTTAACTTCCTCCTCATCTGTGTGACCTTTCGTGTCATGGAAGTTGGGGTGGGGGGTTACAAGGATTATTTTTTTTTATATTTTGTTTTATATATATATATATATATATATATATATATATATATATATACTGACGGACTTTAAAAACGCAACACACGTTTTTTTTTTTGGTTTTTTTTTTAATTTATTCATTGAAACATTACATATAAAACTTTTATTGCAAAATTTACCCACCATACATCGTATTGATTTTTAAGACCCATCTCTTGATTTATCTGTGGTCATTGTGTGCGCGTTGTGAGTAGCATCGCGCGAAATTTTCAAGGCTTTTTTTAAACACGTGGAAAGGTAATGGAGGAGTTTTTCGAGATAAAACAACTTTGTTGGTGAAGACATAGACACCACTAACAGAAAAAGTTCAAAACCAAGACTATGCCGCTCTTTAGCAATGAAATGCGCAATCATGCACTTGGTATGCTGCAAGCAGGTGTTAGTCAGCGTGAGGTTGCAAGGCGTTTTAATGTCCATCCTTGTACAGGTAGCCAGTTGTTGTCACGATTCCATCAGACAGGATCCCTAAATGATCGCCCAAGACCTGGTCAACTGTTTGTGACAACGCCACGTTCAACTGTACAATAGGTTTACGGCCGCTGCGGCCACGGCGAGAGAAATCATTGGACGTCATGGAAGGCCAATTCATCCTAGAACCGTTTGCAGAATTTTGAAGCGCCATGGGATCCGCTGCAGAAGAACTTATAAGGGGATACAGCTTAAACCGCATCACCGATGATACAGATTGCAATGGGCAAGGCAGCATCTGACTCAACGTCAAAATTGGTCATGTGTTGTGTACTGAGATGAGTCTAGATTTAACGTTAGCAACGCAGACGGATGATGTCGAGTTTACCGTCCTTTACATGAACGTTTTGCAGACAATTGTGTCCTCAAGCACGTCATGGTCTGGGGTGCGATTAACCACAATTTTCGGTCACAACTGGTCGTTTTAAATGGAACCCTCACTGCTAGGAGGTATGTGGACGAAATTCTGCAGCCTGTTTTAACACCATTAATGCAGCAGCATAGGCAAGGGGATGGGTTAATTTTCCAACAGGACAATGCACGCGCACATACGGCAAGATTGACACAAAACGTTTTTCAAACGAACGCCATTGATGTCCTTGATTGACCCGCTATGTCCCCAGACTTGAATCCAATCGAGCATTTGTGGGACGAGCTGGGGAGACGTGTGCGCAGCCGCCAGCCTCAACCTCAGAATTTGGGAGATCCTTGTTGGAGGAATGGCAGAATATTTCTCAGAGGATCATCCGAAATATTTGTCAATCAATGTCACGTTGCCTTCGCGCCGTCATCACTGCTGATGGAGGTCATACCCGGTACTAGTGAATAAAACCACATTTTTGACGCACGCTTCATTGACATTCATTTCAACTGTAGCCTCTTGAACAAAACCACATTTTTGACGCACCCTTCATTGACATTCACTTCAACTGTAGCCTCTTTGTGAATAAAATGATGTTCAAAATCAAAGAATAGTGTTCAGTTAACATGGTTTATAATATACCATTATGAATTTGTTTATTAGATATATGAAGATATTTATAAAATATAAAATTATCAAGTGTTGCGTTTTTAAAGTCCGTCAGTATATATATATATATATATATATATATATATATATATATATATATATATTATTGCTTGATTGGTAGATTTTACTTTGAAATTTCAAATAAGATAACATTCTTATGCCATGTAATATTTCCTGCCTCCAAGTCAAGTACAGAGACTGTGCAACCATACTGAAGAAGCATCCATATAGAAAAGAGCGAGACGGAGTCTATGCGGATCTTAAGACAAAGAAACACGTGTACTGTGATATGACCACAGAGGGAGGCGGATGGACGGTATGCAGGATAGTGGTCATTAAGTTTGTTCTTATCTATTAATAGCTTTATGAAATTCATTCTTAATACGTAATCGGTAATATTATTTATGCAGCTTTTGTAAGTTACACAACACTTTAACCCTTGCATGCACAGGTGGATAGATGATAATTACAGTGAATATGGAAGTAAAAATCGGACATTTGAGTCTTGAACCCACATTGAATACATGTATTATTATTAATTACATAACGGGGGGGGGGGGGGGGTAGTTGTATACTGAATAATACATAATGTATAAAGTAGTAGTAGTAGGAGGAGAGAGAGAGAGAGAGAGAGAGAGAGAGAGAGAGAGAGAGAGAGAGAGAGAGAGAGAGAGAATTCTCAGGCAAACGAAATGTAATCCCTAAAAAGAAATAACTTTAGTATTTTCCTTCGTCCCTCTTCCATTGTCGTCGAATCTTCTCTAGGTGATAACTTTAGCAAGGTAAGAATCAATCTATATAACTAAAAATAGATCTCTTTGATCCACTTCGTAAACTACGCTTTCTTACGGAGCGGATCAAAAGGTCTGATGTTGATTAGATTAGGTATAAATAAGGGTATTGCACTGTCCAAATAAAGTACTCAACTCAATATATATATATATATATATATATATATATATATATATATATATATATTCGTATATGTATTAAATTGTAAAAATCCTTTGCTCGAAGGAGAAACAGGAGTATGCAGAAGAGATGAAGAGTTTGTGATGATGTTGGCCAAAAAAAAATCGCTCCCAAACATGGTCATAACTGAAATGTGATAATCATTATGGAAAGGAGCAATATACAGTACTACTGTAATTGAATAGTCACCTGGTCAATACCTTCATGCATTCTGTACAAATAGAAAGAAAAAATACAAGAAATTATGATTTTTAAATGAATTTTAGCATTCACTTTATTGATTGATTTATCTATTAACTAAAATATTGAATATTCGCCGCTCCTCCTACCCCCCCCCCCTTCTCCAACGCCTATTATCTCCCTTGCCACGTCACAAAATCTCCGTCTAAGGTCATATCCGAAAGACCTGTGATTCTCCTAGATGTCGAGCGTTTGGCGAAGGAGAAATCACTACCTATGTTTAAGTCTTAGATTTGACGCGGCCATGGCGGAGCTCGAACTCACAACCTCCCGGTTACGAAGCGATCGCTGTAATCACCGAGGTAACGCGACTGGTTTTATGTGGATGAGGAGATCAACACTATTTCAATGCTTTAATATCATAGGCATTCTAATGACAGTTTTCCTTTCTAGGTTATCCAGAAAAGACTTGATGGTTCGACAGATTTTTACAGGGACTGGAAATCTTACAAATCTGGATTTGGAAATCCCAAGAGAAATTATTGGATAGGTAAGTAAATATCTGACCTTCCAATATCTTAATTTTTTCCCTTTACAATTTCAAAGACGTAGTTGTAATTCAACTACAAGAACTGTGCGCAGCCATCTTGAGCTAATAACTTTACTATTCCAACCTTACACATAGAGTGCTCTACAAAACACCACTAAACAGCTCCCATTTAATTGGTGTTAGCGGTTACCACACTGAACAGCCAGTGATACAGAATTTTTATATTGGTGCTCGAATATCATGAATTTCCACATGCTAATTAAATGTGATCGCAGGCACCCACCCCTTTCATCTAATAATATACACGTATGTGCTGTATCATATAAATGCATGCAAAATATCGATGGATTTTTACATAGCTAGAGATAGTGTGTATTATGCCTAGATTTGTTTTTGTATGATAAAGGGGAGGGTTCACCTGGAGACGGGAGTGTATGGGTCCAAACAACAAGCTCTGGGATCACGAAGCTTAGGTGTGCTCATTTTTGATCTATTTATAATTTTTTTTTTCAAAACAGGAATATAGAGTGAAAAAGTAAGACTTAGATCAATACAATGAGCTCGTCTTAAATTTCATGGCCCCGGAGTCGAGAAATGCACTGAGTATCAAAAGAACATGAATTTCATTTAAATTTTGATATTTTCGTATGTCAATATGATTATGGTATTATCTTGTAGGGTGCTATCCGAGGAGATATTTAATCAATTAAGGTATTTAATATTGATTAGAATACAAAAAAAGGGTCCTCCGAATTTACTAATTTTAATTCATATGTATTTTTTATTGATAAGGAAATGACGCTATACACTCGCTCACAAAGTTGGGAAACCACGTCCTCCGCGTGGATCTTCAGAAATTTAACGGTCAGAAGGCGTACGCCGAATACTCTAGGTTCTCTGTCGGTGACGAAAGCAGCAAATACAGACTAACAGTGTCAGGATACAGCGGCACGGCGGGTTAGGATACTGTTTTTATTGTCCTTCTGGTTACACGTTAATAATCACTGAATAAGTAATTCATTTGATGTAATCACAGTGTACATCATTACTATTAATAGCTTTTTTGTATTCATTTTCATTTATTTAATTAGGGGCCTCCGTGGCTCAAAATCACAAAGCCTCTCACCTCTGTCGGCGAGTGTTCGAATCTCGGCCGCGGCGTTATGTGAGCAAGTATCTGGGTTCTCTCCTCCACCAATAAATACTGGACGCCACCACCAGATAACTGAAAAATTGTTGAGTGTGGCGGAAAGCAATAAATAATCAATCAATCATTTATTTAATTCATAATATTTCCATTGTCTCAACGATAATAATTGATAAATTCCAATAACTGTGATATAATTCATGTTAACTGTGGACTGACAACAAATGACCGATCTACAGCTTAATTACTTGGCGATGCATTTCCTCGTTGAAATCTTTCAAAGTCAAAACCATTTTTTCCAAATTGAAATACTTTATTGTCGACGTATACTGAATGGAAGTGTACGTATATGGACACTGTGGCGTTAAACCCGGAGTCGTTAAACCGGTCCGCTGTATCAGAGGCACAACGCCATAATAATGTGATTTGTTTGTTCTGTCTATTACGCAACCATAATACCCATTCATTAAATTGATTGGGAAAATGATTTGATGTTACAGAGGATCCAACAGTCTCTTTAAAAGTCAGCATTTGGCAAATTCTATGGTCGTTATAACGATATTATTTGCAATGCAAGTAATCACAGGATCGAAAACTGCCTGATGTGTTTCATACCAATTGTTAGGCCGCTCTTGGCATACTGATTTTGACTACGGATTACTCAGTTTGCGTAATCAAGATAGATTTTCCAAAAACGCCGTGCGTGGATTAGTGATTAAATAAAACATCAGAATTCAGTGCAATAAACAAAACACATCAAAATTACTCAGTATTCATTAATTCCTCTGTACCATTTGTTAATTCGGGAGACAGCCTTGCCTATTCCAACGGAATGAAATATTCTACAAAAGATAATGAAAACGACAAAGATGTAACACACTGTGCCAGGCATTACAACGCAGCGTGGTGGTATAATAAATGCTATCGTTCAAACTTGAATGGACAGTATGCTAATTCTGCTGTGGTCAGTACTCAGTACCTTACCTGGTATCACTGGGGGAATAAATTTGAAGCATTGAGAAGAACATCTATGATGATCCGACCTCGACAATAGAACTGTCAATAAAACGGTATAAAGGATGTAGACAGTGTTTTGTTTTCTTATAATGATCAAACGTATTGGTGTAGCCGCTTCTCGTTGCTTTTAAAACACGTGATATCTTCCAAAGAACAATCCTCTGTACTGAGAAATTTGTATTGAGAAGTGACTTCCACAGCAACCAAACTTTACTGTTACACAGTGTGTTGATCAGCATCAGAACCAGCGTTAAGCGATTTCAAAGATAGCTATAGCAAAGAAATAAAGGTAATCCAAAGTACTTATCCCATCTCTCCACGAGACCGGAAAAAATATAACAGACACATGCAGTTTTAAAGCGTAGTTTTAACTATTGTGAATTTCGTAATGCGTATACAGCATGGTAAATTAACTTCATAAACAAGTATGGCTTAAACATGTCTGTTCTCTGAGGTTATTTCAAGGACTCTAAATAAAGTCAAAACGTAGATGTGCGAAACGTTGGTTATTTACCATACCTGAAAAACGGGCGTCAAGTGTTTTTGTTATGCATTAGTACGATCAATAACTCTCACTGTTACGTCCTTGGTACGGTAAAGAACTCTCACTGTTACTTTCTTGGGACGATAAAGAACTCTCACTGCTACGTCCTTGGTACGATAAAAAACTCTCACTGTAATTTTCTTGGTACGATAAAGAACTCTCACTGGTACGTCTTTGGTACGATATGGAACTCTTAATATTATGGTTTTGGTACGATAAAGAACTCTCACTGCTACGTCCTTAGTACGATCAACAATTCTTACTTGTACGTCTTTGGTACGATAAAGAACTCTCGCTGGTACGTCCTTGGTACGATCAAGAACTCTCACTGTTACGTCCTTGGTACGATATAAAAGTCTCACTGCTACATCCTTGGTACGATATAGAACTCTCACTGCTAAGTTCTTGGTATGATCAAGAACTCTCATTGTTATGTTCTTGGTACGATAAAGAACTCTCACTGCTACGTCCTTGGTACGATAAAGAAATCTTACTGTTATGTTCTTGGTACGATAAAGAACTCTCACTGTTACTTTCTTGGTACGATAAAGAACTCTCACTGGTACGTCTTTGGTACGATATGGAACTCTTACTATTATGTTCTTGGTACGATAAAGAACTCTCACTGTTATATTCTTGGTACGATAAAAAAACTCTCACTGCTACGTCCTTAGTACGATCAAGAATTCTTACTGGTACGTCTTTTGTACGATAAAGAACTCTCGCTGCTACGTCCTTGGTACGATAAAGAACTCTCACTGGTACGTCCTTGGAACGATAAAGAACTCTCACTGCTACGTCCTTGGTACGATCTAGAACTCTTACTGCTACGTCCTTGGTACGATCAAGAACTCTCACTGTTACGTTGTGGTACGATAAAGAACTCTCACTGCTACGTCCTTGATACGATCAAGAACTATCGCTTCTACGTCTTTGGTACGATAAAGAACTCTCACTGCTATGTCCTCGGTACGATCAAAAACTCTCGCTGCTACGTCCTTGGTACGATATAGAACTCTCACTGCGAAGTTCTTGGTACGATCAAGAACTCTCACTGTTACGTCCTTCGTACGATAAAGAACTCTTATTGCTACGTCCTTGGTACGATAAAGAAATCTTACCGTTATGTTCTTGGTACGATAAAGAACTCTCACTGTTACTTTCTTGGTACGATAAAAAAAACTCTCACTGCTACGTCCTTAGTACGATCAAGAATTCTTACTGGTACGTCCTTGAGCCTCGTGCATAGTTTGCGACACTTCACATACAGCTGGTGAAGTTTCAATATGAATGAAAGAATCACGAAGGGGCATAAAACAGTTAAAAAGATACATTCGTCTGAAATTTATTGGTTAGAATGAAAAAGCAAACTAAGTTTTCCCAAGGGTGTAGAACTACATATACAGGAATACTCATTCTACCAATGTACCCATCACATTTTACAGAGACCAATTTCATAAATCCTATAGAGTACACAATTAAGAGTAGGGCAAATGCGGACCCCTGGAAGTACCAGAGCTGGGATCAGCCTCTGTTGACCGATCATCTGCCGTGATCCGTATAGTCTGTCAAACAGTGTGATCCGTAGTCAAAATCAATATGTAAAAACCGGTATATCGTCTGACGCTTGCCTCGATTTGAAACTGATCATACGTAGAACACACCCTTCCGTATTGAATCGGTACTAAACACTCTCTTCAAGTGTCAACAGAACTAAGCTATATGTACATGGAAGTTGATGACTGAGAAGCTGAAGTCATCCCTCCAGTGAAAACTTAAAGCTGGCATGAATTAATAAATATGTACACATTTCTTACCGTATTCTCCATATTTCTTTTACTTTATCCGTATATACCCCAAATGTGATTGTCACACCTGAATGATTTTCTAGCTGGACTCAACCAGTACACATCTCCGATAAGAATATATTGGGAGTGAGAAACAACTGAAATAACATTTTAATTGATTGATTGTTGTTTTTCACCACACTAAACGATTTTTTAGTTATCTGGTGGCGTCCAGGTTTTACTGGTGGAGAAGAGTACCCAGATACAATGTACCAGGGAAGAGACCACCGACCTTCCGAAAGTAAACTGGCAAACTTTCTCATATGTATCGGCGCGAGCGAGAATCGAACCCGTGCCGACTAGAGGTGAGAGATCTTGTGGTTTTCAGCGCGATGCTCTAACCACTCGACCACGGAGGCCCCCGAGGTAGAGGAGAGAATCCAGATACAATGTACCCAGCAAGAGACCACCGACCGTCCGAAAGTAAACTGGCAAATTATCGAGCATATATCGGCGCGAGCGGGAATCGAACTCGCGCCGACTAGAGGTGAGAGGCCTTGTAATTGTGAGCTCGATGCATTAAGCACTCGGCCACGGAGGCCCCTAAATCACGTTTTAAAACATTATGCAATGCTCAAAATTACAAAATACATATTGTATACATATACATATTGTATATCAGTAAAACATTCTGAAAATTTAGATAAATGAGAGAAAAATGCGAGGAAATCTTTGTTGCATATTTGCATGTGCATGCACGCATATGCAGTTATCGTGTCAGTAACACGGAAGAAATGACATAGAGAGAATTTGCAAATTACATAATAGTGCAATGGAATAAGCAAAAAGTATAAAATATTATATTATTGACATCCAATCCTTGCAAATTACAGGTGCACACGCATACGTAATACATCTGGCATGCAATGTTCACCATGCATCTACTGCATCAAAAAATGATTAAAAAAAAAACAACTTGAGGTAACGTACGTTTCATCTTTAATCATACGCTCAGAGAACATGACATTAAATTCGGATAATGCGAATAAAATGTACCACATATATATAATTCATCATATATAGAGAGAAACTATCTTTATCACATTTTTAAAATTGTAAAGTTACCACCATTAGCAAAGAAAACTAATGTGTAGGCGGAAAATTATAGGCTTTACTATATGAAATGTTGAAACCTATGGATCGGCGACATGACTTTAGAAGATCATTTACTTACCAAAACTGAAAATACACGATGAAATCTATTATTTTTTGTCTCATTCATTCTATTTAACTTTATTTAAAAATCAAACAAAGTCCTGTTATGCGTAAATTTTATATCACCGACACTGAAATATAAAACACCTGCTCTGGCGACAGTAACGTACATTTCATTTTTGGTCATAACGGGTCCTTACTACATGTATATTCAATGGTAGATATATTTTAATTTCTTTAGAAAAAGCACTTAGCTTTTTAGGAAATAATAATGTTGCTCCATACATAATGTTGACTGTTTCTTGTTATCCGCCACACTCAACAATTTTTCAGTTATCTGGTGACGTCCAGTTTTTGTTGGTGGAGGAGAGAACCTAGATACAATGTACCCGGGAAGAGACCACCAACCTTCCGAAAGTAAACTGGCAAACTTGCTCATATATATCGGCGCCAACGAGAATCGAACCTGCGCAGATTAGAAGTGATTTTGAGCGCGATGCTCTAACCACTCGGCCACGGAGGCCCCATGTGCGCAAGATACACGAAGATGGTTTGTACACTTTGTTGATCATAGTTGGAATGGTTAATCTAAGGTCTCTGTACTAGTGACAAATTCTCAAACAGCGTCGGACTAGGTATGCCGGTCAAAAATATTTTAATCTTTACTCAATAGCACATGGGATACCTCCATAATCCACTGTATGAATATCATATTCTGTAGTTGTCTGAAGTTCATCGGATTTTAGGTAAAACATTTGATTACCATCAACAAATTCCTCAATCATTATTACTAACATTTTATGTTTATGGCTCCCAGTTGATTTGATACAAGTGAGTATAATTAAATTTTAAGCTGACAAAGAAGCTGACGTTACAGAGGTGTCAACAGTTTTGTTTAACGTCAACATTACGGAAATTCTACGGCCGTTATTATATCCACTTTGCATATATTCAAACATCCTCATATGCATTCTAAAAGTCAATGGATTACAATGAAAGATGTTAGTGATTAAACATGTTATTTCGAAATTTTATAAATTTAGCAAAATGCTTGCTGTTCATTGAAGCAATGAAATCGACAAGAGCTGAATTTCACAAAACTTTCAAAACTAATAAATATATACGCCTTTTCATCATTTTATTTGTATTTCCCGGGGTCGTTTGAATTCACAAGTTTTGTTGGTTATTTGTAATGTTTAACGACCCACTTGGTATTTTTCACTCATCACGAAATGTCACCATTGCCGGTAAAGGCCTGCACAATTTAGGCCTAAGCTCGGCTCTCTGGGCCTTTGAGCAGGGAGGGATATTTATTGTGCCACACCTACTGTGACAGGGGACCTTGGTTTTTGTGGTCTCATCCGAAGGACACCCCCGCCCCTCCCCATCTAGTCGCCTCTTACAACAAGCAAGGGGTACTGGAGACCTATTCTAACCCGGATCCCCTCGAGTAACTAGATGGTGGTTCTAAACGTTGCATTCATATTGAATTTTAAACAAATGTTGTCCTAAACAGGACGCATGCATCCCTTTCATTGGCAATGTAACCCTCACAGAGAGCACAGTGCTTTCTACGATGTCTAGTTAGTACCGGTTGATAGGTAGCATGAAGAAAAGATGCAGCATCAACAAAACATGTCTCGGATACATGCACCTCCCCCCTTATGGTAAAAAAAAAAAGACAAAATGAAGATAACAAACAGTGGCAATCAATCTCAAAACTAATATAAACAATACAAAATTTAGAGAATGGCAAACATGGACCCTTGGACATACCAGAGGTGTGATCAGGTGTCCAGGAGGACTAAACATTCCTTTTCGACCGGTCACACCCGCCGCAAGTCCTATATTTCTATCGGGTAAACAAAGTAATCCTTAGTCCAAATCAATGTGCAAAGAATGGCCTCACTTGGTATGAAGCATGTCTGATGGTGGAAAATTGAAAAGGGTTATACACATGTATCATTTATTTGATAGCAGTGTCAAAACAATTCAAGATAGTGAATGGAAAATATCTCCCTATGTTCAGAGTGGTTGACAATTGACATCAAAATCAATAAGGGTCATCTACTCATTAGGATGTATCAGTGTACCAAATTTGGTGTCAATTGAGCAAATGATTCTCACAATGGAGAGGAAATATTTATATGTCCAGTTTGACCCTTGACTATGTGAACCAAAAATCAATAGGATTCATCTACTACTTATGATGTACCAGTATACCAAGTTTGATGTCTGTCATGGAAAGGGCTCTCAAGATATTAAGTGGACTATATATGTCCAGTAGGGATGTGACTAATTTCTTGGAAATCAGAGGAAAACACCTCACCCTACCAGGAAAAAATATCATTTTCTGTCACTTCAGATCAAATCCAGTGTTTTGCTTTTATGAAAATTGTGCCAATCAGAGGATTTTCTCTACAAAGAAGAAAAATCACATCCCTAGTCCATGGCCTTGGTCATGTGACCTCTAAATCAATAGGGGTCATCTACTTGTCAAGATGTATCATCATATCAGGTTTAAAGTATGTCAAGCAAAGGGTTCTTAGGATATTGAGCAGACAAGATTTGGTCTACAGACCAACAGGTGCAAAACAATATACCCCCCTTTCTTTCAAAGGACGGCATAAAATTCATGTACGTACATAACATGTCCTTGCCAGACCTACTTGTACTTGGGCCAAACTGAACAAAAACAAACACATTATCCCACTTTATTTATTCAAATCAGTTTAACATTTGCTCAAGTTCATCACTCAGAAAACAACTTGCAACGTTAACAAAAGATAGTCGCTACACAAACTTTACAGTTACTTAACAATACATTGTATTTCATGTAGATTTTCTATATCACAAACATAACTACTATTATAAAGATTGTATTGCACTATACGTCATATCCACAACTCATATCGGAAAAAATAGCTGCTGTTGTAACCCAATGTGTAGATTTTTTCTTGTCCCACTATCCATCAACAGATGATCATTATGCTTTGTTTGTAAAGAGACATTACGATGAACATACAAAGTCATGGGACATCATTAACAAATCTTTCAAAAGTCTCTGTTTGGCTCAGCATACAATGCACTTCTGTTAATTCATCATTTTTTTTGGTGTCTGTTTTATGAATTCAATCTCCACCTCTACACAGAATGACAAGTTCTCTCTTAAAACTTCTTGAATTCACTTCAGAATCTTATAATCTCATATTCATGATACAATTATCTAAAATTAAATTTGAGATAATTAAATCTTTAAACGACATATTAATTAAATGGCAATGGAAAATTGTTCTGGATTTTAAAATCACATGGATCTAGCCAGTTTGAAAAACGAACACATATCAGGTGTCCAGGAAGAGAATAAAATAAAACATTTTTAAAATGCTTTAAAAGTATTGTAACACATGTTTGTGTAAATGTGTATTTTGACATCATAAACTTAGTCTTTGGAATCAATCCTCTACTCCATTAAAATTATAAACAAATTCCAACTTCACAACACTTTTTTCTACTCGGTATCATTATAAACAGCCAACAACTGTGGTCTCCGGATGTTATCAAGAGTTATCATAGAGTTGTAAGTCCAATTTAACCACAACTTCGCCAGACGAGACTTCATGTAATAGTAGCCGCTTTGTGATTGGTCCTTTACGTGTTTTAGATTCCTCTAAAATTTCAATGACTCTTACTTCAGTTCGTCCCAAGAAATCTGTGGATAGAGAGAGACGTTAAATACAGCTTACCGCACACAAAAATCCTCACTTTCAATAAATCATATCATTTGATTCTTGAAAATTGTGCTTTTCATCAAACCACACATTAATCTATTTCATCTTGTCTACAAGATCATCTAAATGAGATTTAACTGCTGTTTTTAGTTTGTTTGAGGCATTCTTAAAAAAAAGTTTTAGGGACAATGACTTTCCAAAAAAAAAAATTCTCTATTTTTCTCTAATTTCTCTTGTACCCATCACACACCAAATGGGGAGAGGGCAACAAAACCTGAAACTGACATGGTCTTTTATCATTAATTTCGAATGTAAAAATTCTTGTGACGTGTTCAGGTGAATAACATTAAACAGATACCGATCGTTGACGTACATGTACATTGTGCTTCATTGTTATACTGAATTCCCAACTGATCATTAAATACTCCAAGGATTGATAGATAATATTATTCAGTGAAAACCAAATACATCTACAATGGCCCACGTCTGAAATAAGATTCAAACTTAAAACCTTGAGAGTTGATGGCACACCACAATACCACAAAACTGAAGAGAATTCACATAATTTATTGTCAGTAGAGAGTAAGTCGGTAGCACTGTGTAAATTTCTGACCTTCATCATTGGATTTCTAGGTTTTATGTGTTTCAGATATGGCAACTTTACTTCACCAATTTCCTTTCCAAAACCACAGCGGTCTATATTCCTCATTTCATTCCTATCATGTCATGTTAGTTATAATCTAATGTTATAAAAATTTGTCAGAAGCATAATAAAACCAAACTTGTAAAATTTCAATTCATATTCAAATATTGCTATGTTGTACTCAATAAGGCATATACAGTGTACTAATTCTTTCACTGATTAAAAAAAAAAATATCAAACCAAATTTCTCAAAAATTACATGTAAATGCTATTGAACTGCACTCACTGGGTCCCCGTTTTTCATTTTAGAACCAATTAACTGAATTATGAAGACTTGCCTACTACTGTAAATGTTTAACTTACCATTTGGCGAAAAGAGATCTCTATCAAACACTGTAATACATAGGACATCCTGCTCTAAATCCTTGATGGTGAACTGCATGGAGGCATTCCAGCGAGGGTTCAAGGTCGCATTGATGACCTTCGTTTTGTGTTCCTGTACCCCCATACTAACTTCACAGTAAGGATCGCTCTTTCCTGAATAAAATTTTACAGATAGAATAAGGACATCAAGACTGAATTTTCCATGTTCAAACAATAACAAACTTGACAGATACAGAAATAGATGAAAACATCTTTTGAAAAAGATTTTACCAATTTTTTTTTCTTTATCAAAAATGCTTTATCTTTTATGCTACTTGAGCTAAAATGGAATATTTTTAACCAATATATTGCTGTAGAATAACTTAATTTCATTGGTGTTCAGCTAAAATTTTGTAGTATTAGAAATGAACAGCACATATGCAACCTCTTCATGTTGTGCCTTGAGAGTTGTTCCTCTGTCATGCAGTTGTGTGCCCTTCACTTTTGTGGTTGATTGGAATTCATGCACATAACAAAACTAAAATCTCTACAGAAATTGTGACTTTAAAGTATATATAGACAGTGTATGGAGTAAACAATTATGGTTAATTAATTTTACCATTGGGATCGCTGGCCTGTAGATCACAACCCTCCAACAACACCACCAGTAACCGACCCACGCCATTTATCTTGCGCACTGCATTATGGGTAGTCAACATCATGCACAAGAAAGGAAACAAAAAGAAGAAAAAAAAAACGTGAAAAACATATATTTTGGACTCAAACAACATGCATCAATTCTACAAGGCTGTGTGTAAACTAAATCAGGTTGGAAGAAACATAACTAAGTACAAATCTGTTCTACCAGTCTGGATTCTAAGTTCCATGCAGTTATGGGAATAGTAAATTAAATTAACACATTAGCACTTTCAATGTATAGCACATATTGCATTTCATTTAACATCTTACTAAGGTATTTGGTAAAAAAAAAAAAAAAAAAGAGAGAGCTGTACAATTTCTGAGTGTGCAAAGGACTTACAGATGTTGATTGGCTGATTGGCATCATGTGATCTGTCATGTGTGATCATTATGGAAGTTGCGTCACACTGCATGCAACCTACACTCTAGACTAGTGTTTCACAGACACTTCTATTATTCAAAGTATCACAGAACACATTTGTAACACCAATGACCTTCAGTTTTACAAGTGACATTGAAAGCAGGAATTCAGCTCTAATATATCATGTACCTTTAGAACCCTAGCTCTATATCTCACAGATTCTGTACATAACTCTACAGCTCAAATCTTATCACCTATCTCAATTGATATCTTAATCAACTCCTGCTCATAACCAAATCTATTTTATGATAGTGAGAACTGACTGAAATCCAAGTAGAGTTTCTGTATTATCTTCCTTACAATTAAACACCCTCCTACACACACACACACACACACACACACACACACACACACACACACACACACACACACACACACACACACACACACACACACACAGTGGATTGAAAACATGATGTCATTTACTGGTGTGAAATGAATTCACTTAAGTCTATAATTATAATGATTTTTCCACTATTAAGTCTATAATAATAATGATTTTTCCACTATTAAGTCTATAATTATAATGATTTTTCCACTATTAAGTCTATAATTATAATGATTTTTCCACTATTACGTCTATAATTATAATGATTTTTCCACTATTACGTCTATAATTATAATGACTTTTCCACTATTACGTCTATAATTATAATGACTTTTCCACTATTACGTCTATAATTATAATGATTTTTCAGGAAAGATATTTATACTGAACTGCAGTTTTAGGGATGTGTAATTCTATTTAAATCAAAATGTATACGGAATGTACATTGAAATAATCAAACAGTATATATCAGTAAAATGACAATCAAACTTCATACCAAATATACTATTACAATGATTGCTAATTTAAACTACCTAAATCAAGCTGCATACTGAAATAATGGAACAATACATGTTTTTACTATCATACATACACGTACAACAATCATTATAATATGTATGCATCAATATTCTAATATACGTTTTGATTTAAAATGCACATGAAAAAAAAATTGAATTCAACATCGTAATCTTTCCTAAATAAAAACAGTATTGTCAAACAAAACGAGACAACATCAAAATGTGACAAGCCTGAAACAGTCCTAATGGGTGATTAGTAAAACCAAGCTAACAAAGGGAGCATTCATTCTGCTGTGATTAGTAAAATCCGAGGATTTCTCAGGTGTCTAAGAGGGGCACCTTACCATCAGCTGTTGGGGAGAGGTTTATCCCTTCCTGGATAATCACCAAAAGTCTACCCACCATGTGGGATTTCTGCCCCACTGTTGAGTGTAGAAGGAAAATATCAACGCACATCAGATAGTTATCTCTAATATGCTGTACACATGTACTCTACTTCTAAATTTTCAGGTTTGCAATCAAATTACAACACACAAACTGTGTATCACAGACTCAAGTAAAAACAAGGACATCAATAAAACGATGGATGCTCCCCAAACTGCATCTTACACTGAAGTACTTCATATGATGACTGGCTCACACAATGATAATTAATTGTTCAAATACTGTTTAATGACCTTTAATGACCTTTATCTGAACACTACTTGTCTATTACTTTCTTGTGTGGTATATGATCAATAACTGTTCAAAAACTTTTTCCTCATATAAATATATGTTCTGACTGTCCTTGACCTTTTTAAAATGACCTTAAGAAACCTTGGTCCAAAAGATCATTAACTGTTGAAATACAAGTTGTTTTTTTTTCATGTATCAGGTAAATGTTCTGAGTGGCCTTGACCTTTACAAAATTACCTTGAGTAATCTTTGTTTGAAAGCCATATGCCTATTTTTAATTTGTTTAATATATGATCAATACCTGTTCAAAAATTTGAGATAAGGAGCTTTTTCTTTATATAAGGTTTATGTTCAAAGTGACCTTGACCTTTCCAAAATTAAGTTGGTCCAAATGTCCATGTCCAAAGAAATATTTCTGGTCAATTATAATCCATTTCTGATGAAAGATTTAGGAGATCTGTGCTTAAACAGCACAACAGACAGACAGACAGACACACACAAACTTTCTGGGAATATGAAAAAATGTATCCCACAGATAAATCTGACAAGGCATGTTCACTGAAATAAAGTTTCATAACTCCTAATATATTTACTGTAGTTATGTGTGATATAGGAAAGGAGAAAATTTATGGCTGGACCAGGACGCAAATGTAGGACCCCTGCATGACTAGTCAGGTGCTTTAACCACTGAGCTATCCAATCCGATAGCCGTGGTCCATATTGTCCTGACTACCACACATGTATATACATATTGTCCCATACATAGAATTCTCATATCACGGTCATACCGTTAAAGGCAATAAAGATTTAGAATGGCCATAATATATATATATGTATATATATATAGATATATATATTTATGTGCTCCACCCTAAAACATCTAAACTGCTTCCCACTTATGCTCATAAGTAAGATTTTCAAATGAAAAAGGTTTTCAAGATTATGAAAAGAATTGGAACTCAATTTGTTTTATTCAGAACAGCTAAAGGCTTTTGCATAGCTTGAGAAAATCTTTCTAAAATCTATATCGAAGTACATGACTGCTATCAAGGTGTGTTTGTGAAACAATAGGGCTTAGTAGTGGTCAACTGTCTGAACATTTCAACTTTACCTTGATCAATATAACTTTGTTTATTAATGTTCAGTTCACATCTGCATATTTCAAATGTTATCACCAAACCAGAGAGAGGCAAAAATAGAGAACAAAATCAACATACCCCACTCTTCTCTTGAATACAAAAAAAAAAAAAACCCCAAAAAACCCCCACCATATTTATGACTGTTGCCCGATCAGGAAGAACATTTAATCAATTCACGTTGCGATTTATACGTACAATTAAAGAGTTTCTCTCTTTTTTTCTTCTCAGTGTCCAGGAAAAGCTTGGAAGCAGCATCGATATGTCTTACCCAGGACTCCCTACAAAACGGCGAGTTAAAAAAAATATTACAACTCAGTGTCAAAAACATCAGTCAAGCTACAACTGTACAGAAAGTAACTTAAAACAGTATCTAACTCTGTAATAGAGAAAGAAATATTCACATGTGATTATGTCATATGCAGTCGTCAACTGTAGTGAGAAAAATGTCATTTTCAATCAACAAAATGTTTTTTCAACATACCCTTTTTATCATAGTATTCCTATTAGGAAACCACTCAGTACATTAACTTTACACTACAGATCGTTATTTTACTGCATTCTAACTTCAGTGTTACATATATCAGGGCTAAACCACTAAATCAGCAGTATCAAAATTTAGTCGAGCTTTTTCTATATATATATGATAATGGATGAAGATTTCATATTTCAGCGCAATCGTAAAATGAAATATTTAGCACACCTTTCCGTGAGACTCGTGGCCTTGAGATTGTAGACACGGTCCACATGAGACACTTGTAATAGACATTCACCGTCGTCCTCGCCTAACCGCCGAACCATTACTTCATTCAGGAATATGGGCTGTGGAACACAGACAATAGGATGATTAGCATGTTAAAGTAGATATTGTAAAGTAATATACACCAAAATACACACGTAATGCATGTACCGCATCTGACTTATGTATTGCCTATTTCTGAGTTAATATCTGTTTTTTTCTCTTTAAACTTATTTCATTTGGCAATACACTTTTGAAATTTTTTAATCATTGAATCATGTTAAATTAAAGAATGTTGTATGTTAATTTGAATTACAGAAATTGTCCACTAAGGTTGCATCCATACCTGTAGATGATCGTGTCTGTGCATTTGATAATTGTATTTTAAGCTTGTACTAACACATTTTTCAACTCCTTTAATCAAGATGGCAGAGAATACAGCATTTCATGCCACAGTACTGCATTATTGTCGTTGATCATAGTTTATCATCAACTTTTCAGAATTTTTACTTACACTTTTATACATTTTGTACTGGGCTTTTGTTTTGAAATCAAACAGGAATGATGAAGTAGCACTACTAAGGGGCGTGGCTAATAACAGGAAGTCATTAAACAGGAAGCTGCACAATTCCTTGTGACCTTTTGCCTGAATGAGACATCAATTTATTAACATACAGTATATACTGAGCAAACTTCATTTGGTATAATGAATCAAAGTTATGGTTTTCTGTGATTCAATAACATTAACCAATTTACATGTGACTCTAAAATTCAACATTGCATAACTTTTTTCTACCACAACACCTAACAATCTGATCCTTTAATAATCATAATAAGATGACAGACAATGAACACCTGCATAGGCTTTTTAAAACAATATTCCTGCATTTACAAGCACCTCTACTGGATTAAAATACACTGTTCTTTTTGGCGGTCAAATTGACAATATTAGTATTTACAAATTTTCATTCTTACCATACCTTGTACAGTGTTCCATGGTAAAGTAGTTTTCTCGGTCCGAGGCAGTTTGTTACAGAATTAAAGATCAGCTTCTAAAATCATAGTACAGAAATATCACGTGTTCAATACAAAGATTATCAAAATATCAAAAACATAACTGGAATTACACACACACACACACACCACAAACACACCACCACAAACACACACACAAACACATACCACACACACACAGACACACATACCACACACACACACACACACACACACACACACAATGAATACAGATATTGTAAACCTTCATACATAACCTCTATAAACACTTTCAACATGCTGTCTATAACTATTGTCTAATTCTCCTTCCTTCCTTTACAATATCTATTTTTACAGCTGGGAATTTCCCTGTCAGATACCGACCTCCTGTAGTCCATCACACTGGACATGGTTTTGCATCCACTCCAGTTTGTCTGAGTTTTCACGTTCACGCACCCCCTCATTAACCTGGTTACATAGTTCCTCCGCCTTGGACAGGGCATCCTCCAAATTTTGGTGGTCTGGATGGTTTTCTGGGGTGTATTGTAAAATCTGAAAATGTTCCATCACCACTGTGATAACAAATCTGTGTATATAATTGTAATTGCTTTCCTATAAATACATTGATCTATGTTGAATATTTTTCTGTACATACATTAATATAAGTGGTTTCTTGAAAAGTTGAATATAACCACTGGCATTTAAAAGGTATTTATAAATCCCATCTACAGCCCCATCCTGGCAATGGAAGCTGTGATGAGATCGCCAGTGAATTTACACAACACGAGGAAATGAATATCAGTCTGATACAATGTGTCATCATCATGGTTATTGATTGAAAGGATCATTAGTGAGTACTTTGTAATACTTTATACTCACATTTTGGATCATTAGTGAGTTTTTCATAGTTCTCTATACTTACTTTTTATATCCTTATAATTCTCTAGACTCACATTTTGAATCATTAGTGAGTTTTTTCATAATGTTTCTATACTCATTTTTTGGACCTTTGTAATCTTCTAGACTCACTTTTTGGATCATTAGTGAGTTGTTTCATAATGTTTCTATACTCATTATTTGGACCTTTGTAATCTTCTAGACTCACATTTTGAATCATTAGTGTGTTTTTTCATAATGTTTCTATACTCATTTTTTGGACCTTTGTAATCTTCTAGACTCACTTTTTGGATCATTAGTGAGTTTTTTCATAATGTTTCTATACTCATTTTTTGGACCTTTGTAATCTTCTAGACTCACATTTTGAATCATTAGTGAATTTTTTTATAATGCTTCTATACTCATTTTTTGGACCTTTGTAATCTTCTAGACTCACTTTTTGGATCATTAGTGAGTTTTTTCATAATGTTTCTACACTCATTTTTTGGACCTTTGTAATCTTCTAGACTCACATTTTGGATCATTAGTGAGTTTTTTCATAATGTTTCTACACTCATTTTTTGGACCTTTGTAATCTTCTAGACTCACTTTTTGGATCATCAGTGGGTACTTTGTGATCCTCTGCATTGGTTTCAGTAGGAAGCTGCTGAGAGGCATCCCTTTTGTTTTGGGATCTTGAACACATTTCTGTAATTATAGTTTATCATGCTTTTTAATCTAAACAATATCGTATTCTTTGTTACAAATACATGTATAATAAATTTGTATTGACAAAGATTGGGAAACAAGTCAGAAGACTTATATTAATTCCTCTCTTGAATCATGCATTTTATTATATACCCATCAATAACCCATGTTTTGATACTGTTAAATTCACAGACTTTCCAAATCACTACACTGTGGTTATTTGATTCTATAATCATATCTCTCTAAAACTGATGACATCACAATGCATCAATGCACAATGTGAAAAACGATCAACCGTGTCACAAACAAAATGTGTTCACAAAAAATAATTTCCTTGTATGATTTTGTTTTTGATAATTAGAAATACAAAAAAATACAAAAGGTGGTATATAATAAATCTATCATTGCTAATTCACTTGATCTGATGAGTTGGATCGCATCTTGACAGGCACGGATCACCAGATCAAACTCAATGCTTCACATCTCATCTGATCCGCATCCCGTCAATCCAACTCTTCGGATCAAGTTACTGTAGAAATGATATATGAGTATTCCTCTTCATTTGGAATGATGCAATATATATATTTCATTAATTAATTGCTTTGCATCTCATTTGAGAATCTTTCACTCATGCTGAGACAACACCCTTTATCGTAAACTGCCACAAATTCCCATTCTATATATATGTATCAGCGTTAACGACTATACTGTCAATGCACAAGATCTGACTTCCAATAGATCAGCTCTTTTGTAATGATGGTATGTTTAGTATTCCTTTGAATGCGTGGGTGGATCAAGAGTAAATTACAGTTACATATCAGTATTATATCCTGGTTACATAGATAAAGTTAATAAACAAGAGGTCCATGGATCGTAACAGTCGCCTACAGAACAATTCTTTAAAGGGCAGGTCAAGGACACAAGATGTCAAGGACACTTTCTACAAACAAATCAAACTTAACTGTTTTCAGCTATTTCTGATTGATTGATTGATTGTTTGTTGTTTTCTGTCACATTTAACAATTTTTCAGTTATCTGGTGGCGTCCAGTATTTATTGGTGGAGGAGAGAACCCAGAATCAATGTACCCAGGAAGATTGATTGATTGATTGATTATTTATTGCTTTCCGCCACACTCAACAATTTTTCAGTTATCTGGTGGCGTCCAGTATTTATTGGTGGAGGAAAGAACCCAGATAGAATATACCCAGGAAGAGACGACCGACCTTCCGAAAGTAAACTGTACAAAATGTGAGTAAATACATGAAACATATAAAAATAGTAACATTACAAACTGAATTCTACAAGTTGATCTGGTTAGTAGTGTTTACTGGATGTTTGTTTTCAGAGCTTTCATGTATAGAGCCACTCTGTAATCACTTGAACTCTTTTCATGCATTGAAGATGTGTTTGTGAAACACTGATATGACAGCATAGTAATTCTGGTACCCAGAGAAAAGTCTTGTCACATAAAATACACCTGTGATATATGAAAGCACAATTAGCATGAGTGACACAAGTTGTAGATTTTAAACATCACGGTGATGTATGGTGGCGAATTTTTCAATAAGTATGAAAAAAAAATCATCATTTTTTTTTATATTTCACAAAAAAAAAATTTATGTTGCATTTTTAAAGTCTGTCAGTATATAACGAGCATTATCAAAATTAATTATAGTGAAAATACAACAGAGGAACCTCGTCTCCCATCCTTTCCCTATGTGGTTTACCTTTTGGATTTCTCTGAACTCGGAGCTGTTTTCTGTGTATCGCTGAATCAGAGCTGCAGCATTCAACTGACAGCTGCAAAATCTGATGTATGGGGTCATGTGCGGTATCTTAAAATAAAAATCATTGAATTAGAGCTACAAATTTCCGACCAGAAAAGCCACATGTAATAGAGTTTTTTTACTTAGTATGGAATGAATACAAACATTTTCACAAAGGACATCGCCAATAATCTGGATAACTTGCCCTTTCCCACACATCTTCTTTCTGACTCTTACAGACCTACACAGCCAGAAAAAAACCAAAATACATATTAAAAATGGTATGTTTATCTCAGTATCTATCATTTAGCAGTGAAGTCGCTCATATATTACATTGCAAGTTACATCAATTACATCAGAATGTATTTTGTTTTTCACACAATTTTGTAAAGGTGAAGGATGAAACACAGTATAAGGCATCGCAGTAAAAGGATGAGACACAGTATAAGGCATCGCAGTAAAAGGATGAGACACAGTATAAGGCATCGCAGTAAAAGGATGAGACACAGTATAAGGCATTGCAGTAAAAGGATGAGACACAGTGTAAGGCATTGCAGTAAAAGGATGAGACACAGTGTAAGGCATTGCAGTAAAAGGATGAGACACAGTATAAGGCATTGCAGTAAAAGGATGAGACACAGTATAAGGCATCGCAGTAAAAGGATGAGACACAGTGTAAGGCATTGCAGTAAAAGTATGAGACACAGTATAAGGCATTGCAGTAAAAGGATGAGACACAGTGTAAGGCATCGCAGTAAAAGGATGAGACACAGTATAAGGCACTGCAGTAAAAGGATGAGACACAGTATAAGGCACTGCAGTAAAAGGATGAGACACAGTATAAGGCATTGCAGTAAAAGGATGAGACACAGTATAAGGCATCGCAGTAAAAGGATGAGACACAGTGTAAGGCATCGCAGTAAAAGTATGAGACACAGTATAAGGCATTGCAGTAAAAGGATGAAACACAGTATAAGGCATCGCAGTAAAAGGATGAGACACAGTATAAGGCATCGCAGTAAAAGGATGAGACACAGTATAAGGCATTGCAGTAAAAGGATGAGACACAGTATAAGGCACTGCAGTAAAAGGATGAGACACAGTATAAGGCATTGCAGTAAAAGGATGAGACACAGTATAAGGCATTGCAGTAAAAGGATGAGACACAGTGTAAGGCATTGCAGTAAAAGGATGAGACACAGTATAAGGCATTGCAGTAAAAGGATGAGACACAGTATAAGGCATTGCAGTAAAAGGATGAGACACAGTATAAGGCATTGCAGTAAAAGGATGAGACACAGTGTAAGGCATTGCAGTAAAAGGATGAGACACAGTATAAGGCATCGCAGTAAAAGGATGAGACACAGTATAAGGCATCGCAGTAAAAGGATGAGACACAGTGTAAGGCATTGCAGTAAAAGGATGAGACACAGTATAAGGCATTGCAGTAAAAGTATGTCACAATGCAACAACAGGAAACATTATTAATCCCTATGGACTTTCAACTCCTATAACAGAAAGTGACTTCCTAGTGTCTCGCTGAATTTTTGTTTATCTGTATTAGACTGAACTGATGGAATATAATGGAAATATAGTCATTTTCAGAGCTGTATCAAAACATTTTCTTTCAACTTTCATTTTTATACATGAAAACTGCATTCATTTTTTGTGACTGAATCTTTAAGTAATTACACTCACTTGAGAAGCTTAGTATTGCACAGAATAAGTTCCTTCCAATTCACAAATACTGTGTCAAGCTCTTCCCGAGTCATCACACTTGAACTCTCCATCGGTTTGTAGAATGCCTGAAGGTCGTAAGAAATAAGATGAATTCAAACAGTAAGCACCTGTTGATAGTGGGACAATTTATCAGTCATCACTCTAGTATGATTGTGACCTACTGACCCCAAAAATGGACCGTGGCTGGGGGGGGGGGGGGGGGGGGGGTGTTGTCATCGAGTAGGGTCTTTGCAGACCTTTTCCTTCTATATACCCATATTCTGTAAATGTTTGTATTGTATATCTCAGTGGTCTAGTGGGACAAGGTGACCTTGCATGTGGATGTCCAATAATTATGTCATTACATTTGATTACAGATTACTTTGTATAAAGATACGGGGCTGACAGTGGGTGTGACAAATGGGATGCTTATCTCCCCTAAGCACCTGAAACCATCTCTGGTATGTCCAGGGGTCTTTGTTTGCCCTAGTTTGATTTTTGTATTCTTAATAGGAGTTATGAGATTGATCACTGTTTGTTATCTTCACCTTTTTACAGGAGTTTGAGATTGATAACCATTATCTTCACCTTTTCATCTAAAACACTGAATCCTGCATGAGAGCTTTTGAATGACTGAAAGGTGAATTGAAACATCTGAAACTCACATCCAACACTATAGACATATCAGCCATGTATGTTTCCTCTGTGTTGATTAGTTCATGTATGTAGTTTTGTCTTTTACTCTCCACAGACGAGGTCTGAGCAAGGACTGCCGGATCACTGGACCCTGAAATAGACATTATCAAAATAATTCAACACCCGAAATAGATGTCAGAAAATAATCTAGTACCCAAGATAGATGTAAGAAAATAATCTAGTACCCAAGATAGATGTATGAAAATAATGTAGTACCGAAAATAGATGTCAGAAAATAATCTAGTACCAAAAATGTCAGAAAATAATCAAAATAGATGTCAGAAAATAATCTAGTATCCCGAAATGGACATCTGTGGCCCTTTTCAAAAATAATCTTACGATTAAGATGAAAATTTCAAAACACAGTAATTTCTTTAAAATTATTCACCCATATATTTCTGAATGAGAAAAACTAAATATATACATAAGTGATAAAACTCAGGGCATAGTTGATTCAGTTGAATATAAGGCAGAGACAGAATTTTTATCTTAGTCATAAGATTTTTTGTGAAAATGGTCACAGAAAATAATACAGTATCCCGAAATGGATGTCACAAAAAAATTTAGTACCCAAAATGGACACCAGAAAATAATCTAGTTCCCTGAAATGGACATCATAAAATAGTACCCAGAAATGGACGTCATAAAATAGTACTCAGAAATGGACGTCATAAAATAGTACTCAGAAATGGACGTCGAATAATAATCTACTACCCTGAAATGGATGTCAAGACTTTATAACACTGTAACTAAATTCAAGATTGAGTAATTTCATTGTATTGCTCCCAAAGAATTTAAACATTTAACTGGAATGATTAAACTTAAAAATTTTGATCAATAAAAAAAAAATATGAATTTCCCATTTGTTAACATGCAGCTGAATACAAAAATTTAAATCAAAGCTCAGATTTTAGAAAGAAGCTAGCATATGTATACACATGCATTTTACCACTAAACATTTCCTCAATTTTGAAACCGTTTTCATTTTAGATTCCAACTAAGGCTTGGTTTTGTTTAAATACTCAATAATTTCCTCTCTCTCTCTCGTCCCACCTGTAATCCATCTTACTAGTAGATCTTGTTTAAATCTCACCTCCTACAAGTTTTCCATTCATGATATCCATGTTGTGTAATATCTTTCAATGTGCACTGAATGTGTGATATATTTCCTATTTACATCATTACTTGAAAAGCAGGCACACTGCTGGAATAATAATGAATCATTTCATATGCACTGCAAGTCCCTCATACTTCAAAGAATCAATTACATACGCTCCCCCACATCCTGAAACACTTAACAAGTTCCGTCATTCCTACTCCCTCCAGTTAAAAATTTAATTCGCCATTTCACAACTGAGTTAATCAATAACATATATAATGAAGCACTTGTAATCATGAAAATATTTTTTTTTTAATCAGGCTATGTTCACGTTATTATCAGATCTGTTTCCTTAGTTTGTTTAATACACATATTTTCATACATTTATTTCCTTTCATAGTAAACAAACAAACAAACAAAAAATAAATAAAATCCCTAAAAATTAACCCAATAGAATCAACACTCCTGAAAGTTTTGATAATACATTTCATTCATGAATCTTCTCTTTGGTAAATTCTATTATATTGAGTCAGTATATTAGGTGAAAATATCATCACAAGTTGGGATTCTTAAGAGCCCATAGCCTGAATTGTTCAGATTGCTTTGGGTGGGACCGTGCAAAGCTACCACACACTATGTGTCATAAGTCACTACACAACTTTCAAAATAAACACTGTTGAAACTTACATGTGGCTACGCAGCCATTATATCAGGACGTTTTTAACAGGGAAGAAATATTTACTACTTAAACTGTAGAGTTAGATCACAAATCCAACTTTCAAAGTCCTTTCAATATAAAACTAAAGTACATGTATACTAAAATCCATGTTATCTAAACCATGTTTTGATTTATATCCTTAAATACATAATAATTTGTTTAGTCCTGAAATATTCCTAACTTCTAGAGAAATTAGCGTGCAATATTTGGGACTTCAAACAGTACAGTTTTTAGTGAAAGAATATGATCCACACAGAAGCATTCTAGGTACAAGTTAACAAAACTGCACTCTAGCTGTAGACTACACTGGAAGATCGGGTATTATTTGGCAAGCTTTGGTGCTTAATTCATTAAGCAGCATGCGAGTCTTGTAGTTTAAACCCCAATTTCCCATGAAAATCAGGGTTAGAATAGGTCCTCAGTACTCATTGCTTATCATTAGAGGCGACTAAATGAGGCAGTTCTTCAGATGAGACCACAAAAACCGAGGTCCCATGTTACAGCAGGTGTTGCACAATAAAGATCCCTCTCTGCTCAAAGGCCATAAGCACCGAGTATGGGCCTAAATTTTGCAGTCCTTCACCAGCCATGGTGACGTTTCATATGAGTGAAAGCTTCTCAAAAGGGACGTTAAACAATACACAACCAATCAACCAACCCCTATTTACTGTCAAGGACCAGCACATATTAATGCTTTGAAACATTCACTAGCACTGACCTCAGGTGAATGTTAAAACTGTGACTACACATTTGTATATGCTAATGTTTCAGTTTCTAAACTTGACAAGAAAAAAATAAATGAACCGACATAAACTTCAGCTACAATAAAAAGAGTTATTTACCGAGTGAAAACAAAATGTGCAGAACTTTGCAACTTTTTACACCCAACTTATGCCAATATTCACCAATCAGAGCAATAATCCTATTGTTTTCTACAGGAAATGAGTGGTTTAAATTCTAGTTAAATATAATTTCTTCTATTCTGTATAAGATATAAATTGTAACTCTGCATAATGATAGGCAGAAGATATTGCAATAATGAATTTATTGACTTGTATGATATCAGAATAATGAATTTAATGACTATTACAATAATGAATTTATTGACTTGTACGATATCAGAATAATGAATTTAATGACTATTACAATATTGCAATAATGAATTTATTGACTTGTATGATATCAGAATAATGAATTTAATGACTATTACAATATTGCAATAATGAATTTAATGAGTGTTACGATATTGCAATAATGAATTTATTGACTTGTACAAGATATCTAAACTTTTACTTGGAATAACTCTGTGCAGATGCCACATTAATGAATTCGACATCGACTTGTACAAGATATTCACACTGTTATTTGCAATAACACCAAGCAGTATTAATGTATTGACTGCACCAGGCATAATCCATACTTGGAATAACACAAAGCAGAAAAATAATGCAGTAATAAATTTATTGACTCGCTATCTATGAACACATATCCTCTATCAGATACAAATATTGTACTGTCTCCATGACAACATCACAAAATACCCGGCTTTTTACCACACTAACATGTCAATGTTTCCCAAATAGAGTACATCCAAATGTAAGCATCTTAATAGCAGAATTTCTTTAACTACACAAATCTTTCTGGGAGAAAAGTGTGAGTCTATCTACATCACAAAAGGAACTCTTAATAACAGTATGGCTCTCTACTTTAGAGCAGGATTTTTTATTTTTTTTTTTACATACAATTTCTTTTTTCAAAAAAGAAAAAAAAAGAAAAAAAAAAAAAAAAAAGAAAGAAACATATCCTATTTCAGAAACCAATGTCATTAAATGATAGTTTTCACAAGAAATAATGAACAAAGCATGAATTGATATGCAGATTTTTTTTTTTACATTTCTTATAAAATCATTTTGTCAGCATGATATTACATTATCAATGTAAAGTCTTGCTTTAACCTCAGCCCTCAGATTTGTACAATACTTGTACCCCACTGTTAAGCAGTGAGTAACAGATATTCAGGGGTCACAGATTATACATACCCATTTCTTAAAATTTGAAGTAAATGAAAATAATAATAGATACACAAATATTGTAGGATTTGTTTTATACTGCTTGGAATAAATGAGCCATATTTTTCACACCTAGTACTCAAGATTTATATTGCACATTCAACTCAATACACAATTTTTAATTTGAGTGTTCACCATAATTATATTTTTAAATTTGGTGGGAATATGACTTATCTATATACAACAATTCATACAAATCTCTACACAAAATCTTTCACAACTACGTATTTATGTAAAACTGCTATTTTATCAAAATCATATCATTTTTGCATATAAACCTGACATACAGGTATAGAAAGCAAATACTAAGTACTAAGCATATTTTTAGCATGATCTACACAAGTATGCAATGTATGTGTGCATCGGATATGTAACGTATCACCGTTACAAAATCAACAATATCTGACCTATTCAAACCCTTACAAACACCCTACATCTAAAGTGTAAATCTTGCACATCATACTTTATAGCATGAGCAATCAAGTATTTGATATCAATATGGAATATCTATTTGTAGAATATGTTTTATGTGATAAAAATACTTTCAGGTTTCATGTTTTCATGTGTGACAAGCTGACATTGCGTAAACAATATCTAGAATTACAATCTTATTCTTTTTAAAATATACCTTGCATATAATCCACATAAAAAAAAGGGGGGGGGGGCACTGATGTTATTAAACTGAATCATTTAAAAACAAATGTTTATGTTGTCTGTTACATTGGGGTATATAAAGACTATATATAAATAACTGAAGTGTGGAGTAATTTCTGCAAAATCAATCTTCTGAAGTTGCTGATTACACAAATTCCTTTACATCAAGTACTATATACAGGTAAGTTGTTATAAGTTCAAAGGTCAGAGCTATCATAAAAAAATAAAATACAAGGAAATAGTATCTGCTTCTTCGTGACAAACCATTGATAAATGTTAATACAGGTCAATATAGCTAGAGAGGATCATTATTTTTATTGTGATGCCAGATTCATAAAACATCAAACCCTCACTCAAGTCTAATCACTGTCGACATAAAAATGTAGGAATTTTAATATAAGTATTAAGAAATGAAGCTTTTTATCCATAAACAAAAATAATTTCACCGACTCTTTTGTCTAAATAGAGGAAATTCAATGTTTTGTTGTTGGATATTGAATTCATTTTACGAGCGAGACAGGATTTTTAAAAAAAAATATTTTCATGAGTGCTTAGCAAGAGTGAAAATATCAAAAAAATCCTGTCTCACTTGTGAAATAAATTCAATATCCCACAACAAAACATTGAATTTTCTGTTTATTACATTTTCCTTTCGGTCTAACCACTTCCAGCCCACCCTGTACTGAACGTTCAAAACAATATTGCGCCCCAAAAAATAGTACCTTATGAAAAATGTAAAGTATATAGAAATAAATACATTTGAACAATAAACAACTTTGATTAAATTTTGTTTGAATATTTAAGTAAAACACGATAAAGTATTTTTGTTACGTAAAGTAAAGGTGGTTGTATTTATCGTGGATGAATTTTATGACAGTTCCAGTTGTTATTTTCACAGTGAAAATAACAACTGTGAAAATATCAATTTTATTGAAAGGATAAATTTCAGTATTTGACTGCTGAAAATGTAATAAAAGCAATTAGTAGATGATTTTCATTTTATCTAAATTTGATAAAGTCTTACAGTACATCGAAAACATATTCTCATGCACTCTATTGATTGATTTTACATAATTTCATAAATTACTTTTTATTCATAAGAATAGCTGAATGCGTTAGATTTCCAAATATACAAATATATTTTTTCCTTTCCCTTCTGTTTACACAACTTTTGCACCGAGTAATGCGTTTCTTTCACCAACATATTTTTACCAGTTTGAAAATACACCAGCTGAACTTGCTGAAAAAGGAAAAGTAAACATATGGACATGTATGATTGGCTGAGAAGACGAGTTCAGAATTCTCGTGTGAAGATCCGAGTATGCTAGTTATAGACTGCATCAATGCGTCTACACCACAGCTGATGTTTTGAAACATACGCAATCATTTATACTAGGCCCTGTGCAAATAATAATCTATTTGGCAAACTACTGAGTATCATAAGAGAAATAAAAACTTAACAGTAACAGAGATAATAAAAAAAGTTAACAATAAGTCACATGTACAACATGTCATTGTTTAATTGCAATTCAGGTAAATCAAATAACAGGTACAGTTTTAAAATTCTGCAATTATACATGCTTAAGTGACTGATATAAATATATCACCAAAGTTCATAAAACAAAACTCACACATTGGATACAGTTATTTTACATACACAGTAACTGCACTATCACATATTCTGAATATCATCATGAGTGACCACATTCATTGGAAAGAGTCCATTTCTGCACTCTTTCAGTTATGGCAAATAATTTTGGAAGTAATTCATTGTTGTTTTTTTTTTCTTAAACCTAGTTTTCGAGTCCACCATACCTTTCCTACCAATCAAATGAGCTGCTGGTGAATTACACAGTCACATAACACTTCAAAAACCCTATGACATATCACAAAAGGCTAAGCATAGAAATCGCACCAACTCATAAAATAAAATTTTTGATAATTCACAACACCATAAAATTAATTCATAATGATATCTTGGTATGACAGCAAATGCCTGATTCCTCCACATTAAGTACAGAGGTAATAATGCGCACACCCCAACCAAAACAGCCTATTACATAGAAATACGAAGAACTCCCCCTCCCTCATTACACAAAACAGTGACACGTGACAAGGGGTGTGGCCAGTTAGTCTGTCTGACCCGCCTTTTTCTGAGTCTTCACTGGGGTTAATTAAAGAATTTCATTTGGCCAGCACTCAAACATAAGTAAATGATGCATTTTTGCACCTCAAAAATCTGAAATTACACCTGAAAATTACAATATAAATACAAATTTGGTTGCATTTTGTGCTAAATATATAAAGTAGGCATATTTCGTGTGGGTGTGGCATTAAATGCACTGTGGGGAAAAGGTGGAATAGAAGGGGGTGTGTGTCAGGGGTGAGGTCAATGTGGGGTCAGACAAACTGTACTGCTCCCCAAATCACTCCAGTGTCACTCCTCCTGCAAACAATAAAAAAAAAAAAAAAGAGTCAAGATTAGACACTTTCAAATTAGTCACATTCAGATTAGACACTTTCAAATTAGTCACTTTCATGTTAGCACTCTGATGTCCACTTGATTATTTTTTTATATGCTATTGTACATTGTTAAACAAGGTGTGAAAACAAAGATCTACTGTTGAAATACACGACTAAATTTTGTGCCTACATCTTACAATGCTCAGATAATCAGAATCTTTACATCTTATCGTAATAAACATTTACAGGACACTTCAAATCCCAGTCTTACTGATATAAACCACAAAATGTTCATAATTATTTACTAAGTTTTTAAACTGTTCATTTACAGTTGAACTCAATCTGATTTATGTAATGTGGACTGCTACTTAAGGTACACACTGTAAGTTTCATGCAATCTACACATACATGGCTAACCACTGTGCATTATAACTTTTTACTTACAGGTGTTTTCCTGGGGAGGAGAAGAGGTGAGGGACCCCACGTAGTTGGCAGGGAACATCCCAAGCGTCCCATTGAGCTCGCCCTGCCACCAATTAGCATCTTCCTTGTTGATCACGTTAATAACAGAGTCTCTGTGGAATGTCAACTCGTCATCATTCTGGGCTGAGTATGGGTAGAGAGCTATCACCTGATCAACTGAAATCACAAGCAGAAAGAGTGTATTCAAACAGCATTTAATTTCTTTTATCTTCTTAGAATGCAAGGTAAGGCACAATGAGATGTGAAATTAGCATGTGTATGCCCCCTCCTACCCCCCCCCCCCCCCAACCAACCCAGCAGTGATGTAAAAGAGTGAAGAGCTACTAAATTGCCTAATGACACAAGATCTTGGATTGAATATTGAATATTTTTGCACAAAAAAAAAGTGCCTTTTTGAAATTCTTTAAATCAATAGAATATGTCACACACAACACAAAAACTAAATCAACTGAAACAAAGCTTGCATTTCATCTGCAGCCCCAACACAATGACTACTCACCAAAACTCGGTTCAAAATCTACAAGTGCAGTGCAACTATGGCCCAAATACTAAAAACTTAAAGGAAATCTTAAAAGACCAGGGGGCATTACTCTGCTAAAAGTTGATTCAGTAAAATCTAGTCTCAATCTCTAATGCATCTATATAGAACTTCACAAACAAACAAAAAAAACAAACAAACAAAAAAACAAAACAAAAAAACAAGCAAACAAAAAAAAAAACCCCAAAATATCAGCCCAATATCAGCAACTTTTGCAAAAATAAAGTCTGGAAAAGTGTGACCTCAATGAAGTTTTTGAAATCCAAAGATCTATTACTCTGCTAAAAGTCTGTATCTCACCAGTATGCACCTACTTGTACATATCAAACTGTCACCTTAATATCTGCATGTCAAAATATCACCTCATTATCTGCATATCAAAATATCACCTCAATGTCTGCATATCAAAATATCACCTCAATGTCTGCATATCAAAATATCACCTCAATGTCTGCAAATCAAAATATCACCTCAATGTCTGCATATCAAAATATCACCTCAATGTCTGCATGTCAAAATATCACCTCAATATCTGCATATCAAAATATCACCTCAATGTCTGCATATCAAAATATCACCTCAGTGTCTGCATATCAAAATATCACCTCAATATCTGCATAGCAAAATATCACCTCAATATCTGCATATCAAAATATCACCTCAGTGTCTGCATATCAAAATATCACCTCAATGTCTGCATATCTAAATATCACCTCAATTTCTACCACCATCGTGTAAAAAAAGTGTGGAAGACTGTGAACTCTGAATTTCTCAAAGAACTCTAATCAAAATACTGTAGGTCAACTGGAACAGAACTTGATTTACAACTCACCAATGTACAACTATTCATCAAAATTCAACTACATATCTACATACATGGTAAACACATTACTTGTAGAGTCAACACACACACACACCCATCCCCCCCCCCCCCCCCCCCCACACACACACAAAACTCCTGACAAATGAAGATGAGCAACACTATTTGTCTATTTAAACCCAATGAATGACAGTGGCATAAACCATTACCTAGCATTTAGGAATGATACTATACATTTTAACATAAACCAGTTCTATATACATGGTTTTGAATATTTAATTATACATGTATCTATGTATCCTCATTTTGTTACACTAACATCTATCCTTTATGGCATGTCACACTTATAAATAAGCATATACATGTATATTTGCAGGAAATGCTCATAAAAACTCTTACCATATTTACTCTCCACAATTGCAGATTTTTGAGGCTGTGGGGCTGGAATAGTGGGCGTGGCAGTCCGATGTAACTAAAAATAACAACAAATATCTTAATAATGCTTGTATTCCATGCTTAAAACAGCTTTGCAAAACATAAATCATACTTCAGCACTATCACCGAACTAAGAAATATAGCTTATTGTAGATTACAGGTATATTCATGACCAGTGGTAAAGTCTATTTGTGGTCAAGTTAATGTACTATTCATAACCAGTGGTAAATTTTATTTGTGGTCAAGTTAATGTGCTATTTATAACCAGTGGTAAATTTTATTTGTGGTCAAGTTAATGTTCTATTCATAACCAGTGGTAAATTTTATTTGTGGTCAAGTTAATGTGCTATTCATAACCAGTGGTAAATTTTATTTGTGGTCAAGTTAATGTGCTATTCATAACCAGTGGTAAATTTTATTTGTGGTCAAGTTAATGTTCTATTCATAACCAGTGGTAAATTTTATTTGTGGTCAAGTTAATGTGCTATTCATAACCAGTGGTAAATTTTATTTGTGGTCAAGTTAATGTGCTATTCATAACCAGTGGTAAATTTTATTTGTGGTCAAGTTAATGTGCTATTCATAACCAGTGGTAAATTCTATTTGTGGTAAAGTTAATGTTCTATTCATAACCAGTGGTTAAGTTCACACTAGATAGACACAGAAGATGATTCTCACTGTGTTTGCAGGTGAGCCACTTTGAGAGGTACTGTCAGGAGTGGACCGAGCGCTGGATCCTGCTCCCAGAATCTTCACATAGTTAGCAGGGAACCATCCAATCTTCTTCCTCTGACCACGGGCCTAAAAATGAAACCATTCATTTAACTGCATGCATCAAACTGAAATACATGTAACACAACAGTAAAATCTTTTTTTTTTAGGTACATGTGCATGTTGAAGACAAAGCTGAAGGGGTGGGGGTGAGTGTTGGGTGTTAAACATACAACAGTTTAGAGGATTATTCACTACAAGTACATGTACTTGCAGCAAGAAGTGTCTTGAGAAGCTAACTAAATGCATTACAGGGTAACACCTTTATCTTTGTAATTTTTTCATTCATACACACCTGGAGTTCCCCTTCCCACCAGCCACTGGGGCTCTTTTTGCGGACCTGAATTAACTGGCCAGGACTTAGGGACAGCTGTTCAGCACCTGTAGCCGTGTAGGCTGCTATCACAGATGCTATTTCTGAAAATTAAAAGTAGACCTACTAAAATTTCTTTCCTTTGATCAACTATATGTACATATATACAAAGCTTACAGCACAAATACATCTAATGCCAGTTTCCTCCACCTCTTACCCCCATCCCACACACGTTTATATTTTGACATGTGCAGCAAGGGGAGCTGTTTATACATCAAAGCAAGGGCAAGAGTCAGAGAAATTTCAGATTAACCAACATACATCAACATATGTTAAAGTTCTAAACTGAGAAGTCATTCACTTTTCACATCGTTAAAAATGTTTCAATAAGCAGAACACAGACATTTAGATTGATTGATTATATATTGTTTAAAGTCTCGCTTGAAAATATTTCACTCATATGGAGACGTCACTATTGCTGGTGAAGGGCTGCAAAATTAGGCCTATGCTTTGAGCAGGGAGGGATCTTTTACATGCTACACCTGCTGTGACACGGGACCTCAGTTTTTGAGGTCTCATCCAAAGAATCTCCCCATTTAGTCGCCTCTTACAACAAGCTAGGGGTGCTGAGGATCTATTCTAACAAGCCGGATCCACACCAAACTGATATGAAATACATACACATAAAACACTATTGTATAACTTTATGTACCTGGCTTTTTTAATGTTGAACTGGTTCCCGATTTTTGCTGAGGTGGTGCTGATTGACTTCTGGCCGATTGTGGTGCCTGAATTGTGGGTTGGGCCACTGGTGTAGGGCTAGGGGTTGGCTGTAGCTGTGATTTAAAAATATTCTATATGATACTTATAAATCTCACAGTAAGTTGCCATTGGGTTGATACATGCCATAACATTATGCATGAAATATTGAAAATGCAATAGCATTCAAATCTGAATTTACAATAATCTTCATTAAAAGTACAGAAAAAAAGAAAGAAAAGAAAGACTGTGCCTAAGAAATTCAAATATACTGTATGTGTACTTATTTCATTGGAATTTATATCTCAGTGACTTTGATGTTGATGTAGAAACACAAATTTAAATTTGAAATTCTGTAGTTCCCTGGTCATGACTGAATGAGTAATGTGTGTGTGTGTTTGTAACAAAGAGAGCAACAGATCTTATATTGCACTCAATCTTAGAAATCATTAAAAAAATATGTACACATGCCCAGTATATCAGGTATATGTATGTTCAGCGGATATTTGTGCAAATGGGGGAGTGGGTGTTTTCAAATTAATATACCTGTCCTGCTACCTGACTAGACTCTGTTAACGTGGAACGGAACAGTTCTATAGGCTCGTAAGTATCATCTTCCGATGACTCTGACTGCTGTGCAGTCAACACCGAGTTATTTTGATTAGTGACTAGTGCATTTTTGGACAAACTTTGAATGAAATTAAAATTTTCCGAGACCTCCTCACCGGTAGCCTCTTTCTGATCTTCTGAGGCTTTGCAGAATTTGTCGTACTCCACAATGTCAACATATTGGTTATCCTGAATAATTTCCTCTGATTGATGTCCAGGAGATTTGTCATCATCAGGGGTCTTGATTATACTCAGCAAATCATCATATTCATCATCTCTCTGCTCAGTTTCTTCAGATTTCCTCTCCTCGACTTCTTTCCTTTCAGTGAAGAAAGGAATGTCATCATAATCTCCAGCTCTGGCTATGTCTTCTAGATCCGAGTTCGAGTCTTTCTCAACCTTTGCTGGTGTAGCAATGAAACTCAAGTCATCATACACGTCATCCGGCTCGGTAGCTGATTTCTCTTGTGGAGATTTCAAGTTCATAATGATTCCACTTAAATCATCGTAGTCATCCACAGCATCTGGGGTGCCTTCCCCAGCAGTCGGTGAAGTGGGGTCCGCAAACTTCCCATTATCGCCCAGACTACCACCACCGAGGCCGTCCCCTTCATCAATGGAGGTTCTCATGAATGAACAGTCATCATAGTCACCAATCGAGGAGTTTGCAGAATGCAGTTTGATTTCTTCCAATTTCGGTAAATCTTTCCTTACTGAAAGATTTTGAAGAAGAGAAAAATTGCTGTCTAGTTTATCTCCAGACACTTGATCATTAAAACTAAGAGAGATGTCATTGGAAGATTCAGCAGGGAGAGATCCTACCATTTCAGGTATGGGTGCCATAGACCTATAATCAGACATTGATAGATTCTGTAAGAATGCACGATTGTTTTGCAGCTCACCGTTAGATCCCTGGTTTGCTTCTGTTGCTTCAGAATCTTTAGAAGCATCATCACAGTTCCTAACATCCGACAGCCAAGCATCGTCTGGGTTTTTCTCCAATACTCCTGTATTCAAATTTCCAAAATCACTAAACAACCCATTTTCTTTTTTCTTCTTGTCAACCTCTGGAGTCTCATTGCCTATATCTGGAAAGTACTTGCTGAGTTCCACTACAGAACTGGAATCTCTCAGTTCTGGATTTTCACTGTCCTTTTTCCTCAGCACTGCTCGACCTATATCCTCTGAACTGAAACTAAATAAATCAGCATTTGCATCATTTTCTGCATCTAAGCTGAACATTGTGCTGGTTTGAGATGTCTCTGTGTTATCAATTTCAGTTTGGGTGCCAACCCCAACATTGAATTGAAGAAAAGCATCTGCAAAATTGTCTGATGATGACAACTCTGTCGGTTTAAATGGATCTTTATCATCTGAAAATGGAGAATCACTTGAGAATGGTTTATCTGAAGAAAATGGATCAGCAGAAAAACACTCTGATGAAAACGGATCTTCTCCAAAAGGTGAAATCTCAAAACCAAATACATCCTTATTTCCAGGCATTGCACTCTCCACGGGAGAGGGAGCACCTCCAATCACAGTATCCTCAAATGTAACCGATTTCTTCAACTTTTTTTCTTGTGATTTTGATCTCCTGGGTGGATGAATAGGCTGGGTATTTTGCATGGAAGCAGATGCGACATTTTCATTGGGAAATGATGGGGCTGGGAAGTGTGATGAGGAAGGGGAGGGGACAGCTGTTAACGTGTCGTGTGTGGGTGTTGACTGCAACAAGTCAGAGTCTGACTGAGACCCTGGTGTGAAACCATCAGGGGTAGATAACCCTTGCTCACAGTTAACAGAATCTAGTGTTATTGAGACCAGTTCCACTGCCTAAAACATGCAAAACACCGTGGCATATTACTGTCATGATATTAATTCAACACATGCATTAATAGTCAAGAGAAATATTTTAAAATACACTGTACTTCATTACAATAACCCCAAATACTTCTTATTGATGTGTAAATAATAATAATAATAAAAAAATTAAACATACAAGTACATTTTTCGTGTCAGTATATGTGTACACAATGTATTCCAGAAGTATGGCATTTTCAAACCTGCTAATGTGCATTGGTTCTGACCTGTTGTTCAGCGGCCTTGACATAGTTGGCAGGGAAAATCCCTGACCTTTCACCCAGTGATCCAGTCCACCAGTCCCCCTCTTTCTTGGTCACCAGGATCGTCTCCCCCTGGGTGAACGTCAGATCCCCTGCTTCTGAGGATGTGTATGTGAACATTGCCACAAATGGCTCTGTAACAAAATAAAGGGTCTTCTTAAGTAATAATCTCAACACCTAAATAGAGACCCATGGGCCACAATGTTCACCAGAGTCATCTTGCCCATACTGAGATACTAATAATAATCTAAAAACAAAACAAGCTGTAACTTTCATTAGACAACAATTGACACTCCTTTTTTTTTTTTTTTTTTTTTTTTTTTTTTTTTTTTTTTTTACAATTGACACTCCTGGTCTTATGATGCTTGTCTATTATTTCGACAACTGTAATTATTTTTTAGCTGTTGCAAAAAATTCTAAAGATCTCCAAATGTAATCCCTACTGTATGCTGGTGCAGGGCATCACAGTGGAAATTTTTATTCCACATAAGTACTAGTTACAGAACTGAATCTATCCTACATGCAAGTTAGTCAACATGCATATCATCTGCCTAATGGTTGCCTTGGTGCCAATTTGTAGTGTGTGGATTTGAGAATACTTGTACAGAATTTTCCTACATGTTTCTATGTATAACTCCCAATGTGACTTCACACAGCTCTTTGAACAAAATTTGAATCTGCAATAAATGAAGACACTTTCATACCAGTATGACAAATTGTACCTTTTAGTTCTTGAAGTTTTACTAAAAATTTGCTACACATTGCTATGTAAAATTTCCTACACATTTCTATGTAAAATTTGCTACACATTGCTATGTAAAATTTGCTACACATTTCTATGTAAAATTTGCTACACATTTCTATGTAAAATTTGCTACACAATGCTATGTAAAATTTGCTACACATTGCTATGTAAAATTTTGTAGTTTCCATATGTTGACCCGTCTTTGCCCCCATCAATCTGCACCCAACATGTATTGAAGAAATTTTAAATTTTCACTATATAAGAAAGTTTTTTCACAATTTTTGGCTTTTCTGCTCTTGGAAAGATTTCTTTTTAAACAATCTACTTTATTTTTTCACAACTTCTTTATGATACCCCCTTGGAAGAGGTCAATGCCCTTCATTTCAACAAACTTTGATGTTCTTCATTCACAAATGCTTTATGTGAAGTTTGGGTGAAGCTGGCACAGAGAAAAAAAAGGACCAAAACAACGAAAACAAGATTTTACAGAATCAAGAAAAAGCTCCATCAAGTCTGTGGCATTTTTAGTAAAAATAAATAAAATACTAGTACGACTTTTCCTATAACAAAGTCTAACACATTTACAACAGAAGAAAGTAAGATTGCTTAAAGATTTACTCAACTTTCAATTACAGTATAGTTTAAACTGAATTTATCAAGGTGTGAATAATATTATTATGCTTACCAGCTTCAGCAGTGTGTTCTACAATGGTTGGTGTACTTTTATCATTAGCTTCGACAGCAACCACTGGGGCTGCATTTGTTCCCATGGGAGTACCAGATCTAGATCTACAAAATATCTTACACCTTCAGTCACAGTTCATATTGGTCCTATTCACTTGTATAAAATTCATACTCATCCACCTTTTGGTCTATAAATACTTTTAATGTCAATACACTTCACATTTACTTTCAAATCTCAAATAACAAAGCAGATTTTTAATTTCATCAATGTAAAAGTTTACCAAAAGGTATACGGAAACTTACATTTGTTTGGAAGCTGGTCCACTGACAAGTTTGACGTAGGACTTGGGGAACCAGCCAACCTGCATCAAAAACAAATACAACCATTACAAGAAGCCCATATCTCTGCATAAGGTAAATAAACCTAGCAAAACAATTTCTTTTCAAATCTGCGTGTTCAAGTAAATTTGTTATCACCTTTAAGCTATACAGCTCATCAGTTTAAATACTTGTATATCTTGATACACAGGTACACTTAGCACTTAGCTTCATTAGCTTGTATATTGGATATTTTGACAATGCATCTTTTATGATTATCACTGTATGTACCATTTCTATATATACACTGTGGTACACACTTACAATTAATTCTCTTTCTAAATCAATGTCACATATTACTGTACATTATCATGTTACTGTACATAATAATTGTCACATGTTACGGTACTAAATCAATGTCACATATTACTGTACATTATCATGTTACTGTACATAATAATTGTCACATGTTACGGTACTAAATCAATGTCACATATTACTGTATATAATCAATGTCACATATTACTGTATTTAATCAATGTCACATATTACTGTATTTAATCAATGTCACATATTACTGTATTTAATCAATGTCACATATTACTGTATATAATCAATGTCACATGTTATTGAACATAATCTATGTCACAGTTACTGTACTAAATCAATGTCACAAGTTACTGTACATTATCATGTTACTGTACAAAATCAATGTCACATTATGTAATAAATCAATGTCACATATGTAATAAATCAATGTCACATGCTATTACACACTGATGCAGAACAAAGTGTAGAAGACAATGAGAAGATGAGGTACAAGTAATGACAGTTTTACAATTTTAAATCTTAAAATTTCATGCACAAATACATACAGACCAATAAAAACTGTTCAATCACAAAGCAACAGATACAAATCATTTCCAGCAGTCTTGGAATTTTTGTTGTTGTTGATGAAGGTACTTGTATATGCATGTGTAATCTATGCAAGTATTTCAAACTACATTCACAATTTTTGTAACAATTGAAATTTTTGAAACACCGCTCCCATTCCACAGCAAAGGGATGCATTAAGTACAAGCCAAATGCACACCAGCACCTCGTGAATTCACACTGAAATGTACAAGCATTTACCAGACCATCTCAGATATCAATATTTCTTTCTACTCATACAGGACAACCCAATACGAATCACAAGATTATTTGTATTGTCAAATATATTTATTAATGTTTCTTTTAAACAATTCCATTTCTGGATCCCCCACCACCTAATTTGCTAATATTTCATCCCCCACCACCCATATTATTGCCAATCTTCGATCCTTCATCACCCATATTGTTAATATTCTTGAGTTCCCTCTCCCCCTCCCCACCATATCATCGCTAATCCTAAATCCCTAATGGCCCATATCATCGCTAATCCTAGATCCCTAATGGCCCATATCATCGCTAATCCTGGATCCCTAATGGCCCATATCATCGCTAATCCTGGATCCCTAATGGCCCATATCATCGCTAATCCTGGATCCCTAATGGCCCATATCATCGCTAATCCTAGATCCCTAATGGCCCATATCATTGCGAATCCTAAATCCTTAATGGCCCATATCATTGCTAATCACAGATGAAAGTAACACTGCAATAGTAATGTCCAGCTTCATAACTGCCCAGTCATTGGTTTATTCATGATGACATGTTAGGCCCCACACAACACAGAACTGCCTGTTCATTGAGCTCTACACTAGAACATAAATTCTACAACACACACTACACCACACACAACTACAGAATACCTGTCCCTGAAGTTCCCCGGACCACCACATTTCCTGCTGTTCTTTGACATGGATTATGTCCCCTTTATTAAAGGACAAATGGTTTTCTTTTTTGGCTTTCCATGGATAAAGTGCCTGGGCTTGAAGACCCTCGGGGGCAGTCGATCCCTGTAAATGCATTAGCTACTGTCCACAAAATGCACTATGTATAGATACACGCTTGCTACCAGTGTTGGGGTTAGTGATGAGATAGCAGAAAATCATAAGCAAAGAGTGTAAAGTTTAAACGACCAAGTACAATTTGAATGTGTGTAAACTCCTATTAGAAATTTCAAATGAAAGGCCAATATTGAAAAGAAAAATGAACACGTCAATATTGTATATCAATGAATTACATATATAAAGAGAAAACTAGATATACAAAGTTGAACTAAAAAAAAGTGGTCAATTTTCTACTAAAAGACACTTTAAATGTCAACTGTTAATAATTAACTGAGGTATCCAGATTCTGTTTACCTGCCCTGGTGTTGGGGATTCAGCAGGGGTACTAAAGAGAGATTCCTTCTGAGGAAATGCTGAAGCTGCTGGTTCAGAGCTACAAAAGCAAGACATGACATACAGATACTGGCACACGACACACAGACTCCGGCACCCGACACACAGATACCGGCACATGACACATAGATACTTGCACATGACACACAGATACCGGCACACGACACACAGATACTTGCACATGACACATAGATACTTGCACATGACACATAGATACTTGCACATGACACACAGATACTTGCACATGACACACAGATACCGGCACACGACACACAGATACTTGCACATGACACATAGATACTTGCACATGACACATAGATACTTGCACATGACACACAGATACCGGCACATGACACATAGATACTTGCACATGACACACAGATACCGGCACACGACACACAGACACCGGCACATGACACACAGATACCGGCACATGACACATAGATACCGGCACACGACACACAGATACCGGCACATGACACATAGATACCGGCACATGACACATAGATACCGGCACACGACACACAGATACCGGCACATGACACATAGATACTTGCACATGACACACAGATACCGGCACACGACACACAGATACCGGCACATGACACACAGATACTTGCACATGACACACAGATACCGGCACACGACACACGACACACAGATCCTGGCACACGACACACAGATACTTGCACATGACACACAGATACCGGCACACGACACACAGATACCGGCACACGACACACAGATACCGGCACATGACACATAGATACTTGCACATGACACACAGATACCGGCACACGACACACAGATACCGGCACATGACACACAGATACTTGCACATGACACACAGATACCGGCACATGACACACAGATCCTGGCACACGACACACAGATACTTGCACATGACACACAGATACCGGCACACAACACACAGATAACGGCACACGACACACAGACACCGGCACATGACCCACAGATATTCGCACAAGACACACAGATACCAACACATGACACACAGATACCGGCACACGACACACAGATACCGGCACATGACACACAGATACTTGCACACGACACACATACCGGCACATGACACACAGATACCGGCACACGACACACAGATACTTGCACACGACACACAGATACCGGCACATGACACACAGATACTTGCACATGACACACAGACACTTGCACACGACACACAGATACTGGCACATGACACACAGACACCGGTACATGACACACAGATATTCGCACATGACACACAGATACTTGCACACGACACACACATACCGGCACATGACACACAGATACCGGCACACGACACACAGATACCGGCACATGACACACAGATACTTGCACACGACACACACATACCGGCACATGACACACAGATACTTGCACACGACACACACATACCGGCACATGACACACAGATACTTGCACACGACACACAGATACCGGCACATGACACACAGATACTTGCACACGACACACAGATACCGGCACATGACACACAGATACTTGCACATGACACACAGACACCGGCACATGACCTACAGATATTGGCACATGACACCTGTATTGTACAAAGCAGACTCTGGCCCCAGGATCAACAAACTCAGATGTCAAAATTTCAATCACCTGTAAGATTTCATTACTTTGCTGACACTAGTAATTTGATGAAACAATATTGAGTAACAATTTTATTTTGGAATGACTGACTTCTCAATCATTTCATCGCAACATTCAGATTTTGACTTACATGTTCATGATCTTGGGGCCTGGTCTTTTGTAAATTTTAGGATGAAATTAATTAATTTTGCATGAACTTTTTTTATAATACTAGTATTGAACATAGATGTATAGGAAAAATAAACTGCTATTCTTTATATACAAGTACAAAAATATATTGCACCTGAAAGCATTGCCAAAAGCATTGAATTGACTAGACATAGTTTCTGGCAGTTTTTCCACATAGTCCCTTGGGAACCAGCCCTTCTTTCCATTCATTTCTCCTCCTATCCACCCTTCCTCTGCTCCCGTCTGGTCATCAGGCACCTGTACACAAAAAACTCACATTAACATTTGTCACCAAGATTTCATCTTCAACTTTATCAAAATTGGCTGGCACTAGTAGAAAAATGGCACTACACAGATAAACTGTTTGTCTAACTGGAGAGTTTGTCCTTGTTGAATATACATGTTGTTAAAAATCTGGGAGATTTTATTTTATCATTTTTTTTATCTGTAACCCAGCTGTAAAAAAAACATTTTTGCAATCTGTGGCTCACCATAGAACTCTTCATTTAAATTTGATTAATCCATTCATTGCAAAACGACAATCCTCTTACACGAACAATGTCATCTGGATTCAAGCTAAATTCATCTTACCCAAACAATGTCATCTGGATTCAAACTTAATTCATCTTGATTTCTGGCCTCAAAGGGATATAGGGCCTTATATTTACAACCTTTACTGCTTGATGAGGTTACTGGAAAAAATAAGTGGAGAGCATTGAAGACGTAAAACAGATAAAACAGTGTTCAAGATGAAGAACAAACTGCTGTACAATGTATATATGTATGAGTACTATGTTATTCCCTTGTGTTTCTTAATGTGTGTTAATAATAAATACTGGGGAAAAAAGCGACACTTAATAAAATATCCAGAGAACTGGACAGCTGACCTGTTGTTGTCTGACTAGAGAGTGCACTGCCCCAGATATCACTAGATGCCTGGGAGGTGTCTGTCTTGACGTCTGCAAAAGCCGCGGACCAGATATCATTAGACGCAGAGGTTGACTGAGTGTCGTTACTGAACGCTGCCCAAGCGTCGTTATCAGACGTGGATTTTGCTACAAAATAAAGAAATCATGTTTTCAATCATACTTATAGTTCTTGTCATGTGATGTACTGTGCGTCATTTTTCTATACAGAATGTATGCGTATGTACAGTGTAGTTAAAGCTAAAGATACAAGTAATTTGAGGATTGAGGATTGGTTATGTTACTGGTTACATTGCTGATTATGTTGATGGTTGTGTTGCTAGTTACGTAGCTGGTTATGTTTATTGGTTATGTTGGTGGTTATGTTGGTGGTTGTGTTGGTGGTTGTATTGGTGGTTATATTGGTGGTTGTGTTGGTGGTTGTATTGGTGGTTGTGTTGATGGTTATGTTGGTGGTTATGTTGATGGTTATGTTGGTGGTTGTATTGCTGGTTATGTTGGTGGTTATGTTGGTGGTTGTGTTGGTGGTTGTGTTGGTGGTTGTATTGGTGGTTATGTTGGTGGTTATGTTGGTGGTTGTGTTGATGGTTATGTTGGTGGTTGTGTTGGTGGTTATGTTGGTGGTTGTGTTGCTGGTTGTATTGCTGGTTATGTTGGTGGTTGTGTTGGTGGTTATGTTGGTGGTTGTGTTGATGGTTATGTTGGTGGTTATGTTGATGGTTGTGTTTATTGGTTATGTTAGTGGTTGTGTTGATGGTTATGTTGGTGGTTATGTTGCTGGTTATGTTGGTGGTTGTGTTGATGGTTATGTTGATGGTTATGTTGGTGGTTATGTTGGTGGTTGTGTTGGTGATTGTGTTGGTGGTTATGTTGGTGGTTGTGTTGGTGATTGTGTTGGAGATTATGTTGGTGGTTGTGTTGATGGTTATGTTGGTGGTTGTGTTGGTGGTTATGTTTATGGTTATGTTGGTGGTTGTGTTGGTGATTGTGTTGGTGGTTATGTTGATTGTTATGTTGGTGGTTGTGTTGGTGTTTGTGTTGGTGGTTATGTTGATGGTTATGTTGGTGGTTGTGTTGGTGGTTATGTTGATGGTTATGTTGGTGGTTATGTTGCTGGTTGTGTTGGTGGTTGTGTTGCTGGTTATGTTGGTGGTTGTGTTGCTGGTTACATGGTTGTGTTGGTGGTTGTATTGGTGGTTACGTGGTTGTGTTGGTGGTTGTGTTGCTGGTTACATGGTTGTGTTGGTAGTTGTGTTGCTGGTTACATGGTTATGTTGGTGGTTGTGTTGGTGGTTGTATTGCTGGTTACATGGTTGTGTTGGTGGTTATGTTGGTGGTTATGTTGGTGGTTGTGTTGCTGGTTACATGGTTGTGTTGGTGGTTGTGTTGCTGGTTACGTGGTTATGTTGGTGGTTGTGTTGCTGGTTACATGGTTGTGTTGGTGGTTATGTAGCTGGTTATGTTTATTGGTTATGTTGGTGGTTATGTTTGAGATATTTTACCTTTTTCTTCTTTCTCCTCCCTGAAATAAATTTCAACAGAGGAAGTTCATTATGAATATCAATTGAGCAAATGATAAAGAACTTCATTGTTTATAAAATAAAGGGCAATTAAACATCTTCTGAAGCACAGCATAATACAATTTAAAATAATACTATTCATAAAATAACTTCTGATTTACACCATCCATACACACACTCTACATCGGACAACTTAGTTTACATAAATATAGCTCAAGTTTAAAAGAATGTTTATATACATATCTGAGTACATGTATAATCAACAAACATTAGAATAAACCTGTATTAAAATTGAATGTCTTCACCATTCTTTGGAAGTAAAGTTCTGAGCACACTCATTTGATTCTACAAGTTTTCTCACTTAAGCTCTGAACCTCACATTCTAAGTACTCACTCAAGAACTCAACATTCCAGGTACTCAATAAAAAACCCAACATTCTAAGTATTCACTTGAAAATCTTACATTCTGAGTACTCACTCAAGAATCCTACATTCCGAGTACTCACTTGAAAACCCGATATTTTCAGTACTCATTCACAAACCTTACCTTTTAAGTACTCACTCGACAACCCTACATTTCAAGTACTCATTCGAAAACCCTATATTCCAAGTACTCATTCGAAAACCCTACATTCCAAGTACTCATTCGAAAACCCTACTTTCCAAGTATTCACACAAGAGCCCACTCATTCTAAAACTCTACTTTCAGACTACCACTTTCAACCACTCATATCTAAGTGTTCTTGCATTTTAAGCTTTCTTCCACTCTAAGAACACTCATTTGAGTCTCTAAACAGACAGCTCTCTGTTTTGCCCTACTTTCTGAGTATACTCACTTGAGTCTCTGAGATGCCAGCTCTTTCCTGAGCTTATCCTGTTTCTCCTTCTCTTGCTGAGCCCGTGCTTTCTCCTCCTCTTCCTGTTTTCGCTTCTGTTGCTGTGAGGCATCATGTTTCTGTTGTTGTTGCTTTTTCAGTGAGGCCATTTTCTCTTCCGTTGATGACAATGTCTTCTTCATTTCCTTAAATCAAATTTATGAAGAGGCATTTATGAATCATAAACAGAAGAACTCATATATATTCAATGCCTTAAATTTATACAAAATACTTATCTAGTGAATTCATTTTTTCATACATTATGCTACTTAATCTGTTATCATTGCTATTCAGTATCATTTCACAAGAACATGAAAAAAAAAGCCAAGCAAATTTGATTTTTTAGAGACAAGTTTCACAAAAATTAATCAGGTACAGATTCAGTACTTTATAATACAGTATGTCATACTTCACGACTCACACAGTCACGCTTCATGACTCACACAATCTTTTCACTTGCAACTATAAAGGGATTTATACATAAAAACACAGGTAAAACTGACCCAGAAACTCCTGAACATCAATCTGTTTGACTGACCTCTAATTCAGCATTGCTCTTGTCGATTTCCAGCAGCTGACTTTCAGTCTCTCTTTCAATGTTTTCAAGCTCTTTCCTAAGTTTCTGCAGTGAAGTCTTTTTTAATTCCACTCCGTGTAATACTGTACGGTGTGCATCAGCTGAAAATACAGCAATGTTTTATAGTTTTATTTTATAAATGCAATATTTAAATATTAACTACCTTATCTAAATAAATACCCCACCTAAATAAACACATCTAAATGTTCTTTCATCTTTTAATGACCACTCAGTATGCTGTCAGTTTTATATCATTTCAATGAGAAATTGAACACAACGTTTGTATTTACATGTGAAGCTGACACTCTCTCATTTCATACAATGTTTGTACATAGCAATTGATGCGACTTAATAGGTAATTTTTTTACTAACATTTGTATATAGTAATTAATGGTACTCACTTAATGGATTATTTTCCACTGAGGTTTGTACACGATAATTTAGGGACTCTTGTTCGGATTGCAATTGTACCAGTTTGTCACTTAAATTCTGAAAATGAAAATAAATACATGAATCTTATTCCTCCATTGTTCATATACTAATATATACTAATATTTCGCATACACTATTGAACAATAAATTTCTAGAATAAATTTAGTACTTTTCAATATGAACACCTTCATAAAGTTAAACTAAAGAAGCACTACAATCCATACAGTCATTATGTGCATGATAAATGTTCTGTAATATGTGCATGCAATTTCAATAGGAATTTTTACTGCATTAAAAATGAGCATGCTGCAAACCTAACCTTACACGCTAAACGTATTAGTGGCGAATAACACTGGTAAATAATAGAACACTAAATCCTATGTTACAATCCAGCACTGTTCTAATATTACAATGAAGGAATACGTATGAGCAAGACATGTTTGACACATTAATATGATTATACCCCAGAGAATGGTCATGTTCAAAAATAACAAGTTTGACCTTGTATGACCTTGACCTTTGAGGACATGAAAACAAAGTCTCCATCTTCTACATTTTGGAAGTTATAGATACTGCTAAATTTGCAGACACAAGGAAATAGTCACGATGAATCCTACGTATTTTTATATATTTATTCAGAGTTCTTTTGCTGGGTTTCATATATCCCTCAAAACAAAAACTGACATATCAAAAAGCCAAGTCCCCCTCCCCTGGCAATAAATCTAAAAATCAAAATAGTCCTTCTCAAAGTCCATGTATCAAATTTAGGAAAATATTCCCAAGGAAACTTAAGTTATTGCATACCACATAAAGTGATTACCTTAGGAATCTAAGCCTGGCTTACTTTTAAATTCTATGAAAATCTTTTCAACCATTTTTACTACAACAAATTTCTCCAAAAACATAATTCTACACCAAACATAGATCATGTACATGATTTTGAAAAAAAAATAAAAAAAATATCAAATTGTGTATATTTACTAATAACATTTTGAAATATTACATTAGATAGCATTGGAAATTTTAACAAAGATAACATTATCCAAACATTTCTAAGACTAACAGTTTTCAAGGGAAATAACTCTCAAGATTTCTCAGACCTTGAAGTCTGAACTGGACACGTGGAACAGTATCTATAGGCAAGATACTCTAATCAGAAAAAAAAAAAAATGCACCAAAACTGGAAAATGTTGCCAACCTTCATCCTCGCATCCTTTATTATGCACACATTGTACACCATCCAAATTTAGCATTCTGTTTTATAAATAAAATTTACATAACCCCACCCACTCACCTTGATATCTGTTTGAAGTTTGTCCATTGCACTGTTTTTGGAGTCTCTGGTTATCCTCATCCCTTCTATACTATTGGTGAAATCGGTTACACCGTTTCTAACCTGCTCAATTTTTTGCCTAATCTCTGCCTTCTTTCCTTGCTGTAAAGCAATAGAAGAAAGAATGGAATAATTCTGCACATGTAATTAAGAACTAGAAATATGTTCATACATGTATGGCAGTTATCTATGTCCTCCTATGGTTGATTAGAAAAAACCTATACAACCCAAATTCTAAGATTTGTGATGTGAACTCTTATGAAATTACTCTCTTTCTTAGATATAAGTCAAGTTGAATGGTATAAATTGGCAGCATCTTTTCCATTTTTCACAATAAATTTATTACCATGTCATGATACCATTATATATCTGATAACAGTTAAGAACAACCATTAATGACCCACCTGTGATTCAAATTCACACTTGAGATTGCTTGCCCGGGATTTCATGATGCCCAGCTGTTCATACTCCCGGGCTTTTTCAGATAATAACTGCTCCTTCCTTTGTCTTTCCCAGTCCATCTGTCTCTGTCGCTCCAGCTCTCGCCGCGCTGCCTGAAGTTACACATGTATAACTTGACATTCGTGCAAAGTTATATGTGCATATCGGGATATACTGTATATTTATCTATGTATCTTAAATTTCGCGTAGTCAGAGCTTGACACACTAGTTGGCATAATCATGATTTGATGCTTGTTCCAGATTTTTGTTTGAAAACAGGTGGAGAAGTTTTTATATCTTAATGCAACCTGAAATTAGTGTTCATGTTTTATCCCCCACAAAGCTGCTAAAATTTAAATCCTGCTAAAATTAGCACTCATACAGTAGGTACACAAAGGTGTCTTCTACAGTGTATCTCTGAACATGTACAGCAGGTGCACATATTTTATTCTACAGTATATATAGTGGGACTTTGCCGGGTATATCCCGTGCAAATTCAATGAAGCAAATGTTTATAAAAGGCGAGGAATCTTGACATAAATTTACCCAGAAACTGAAATGCTGCTGCCTAATTGTGTGCATTTCCACATGTACCAACACTATCACAATTTCCATGACATTTATAATAATATAAAACATTCATACAGCCCCCTCCCCTCTATGAAATAAATATTACCGTAGAGCACTTTGACAAAGTATACATGCATGTATGCAATAATATTTAGTACTGTTAAAGAATAAATTTCTGTGGTTTGAGAATAGTCAGTAAATTCATGAAGATTAACCTCAGAGCTGAGAAGTTGTTTTTCTCTGTTCATGTAGATCAGGATCCCTTACTTATGGGGGATGTTCAATGTTCAAAACATGGCCATACCACAAAAACAACAATGAACAGGTTTGTAAAATTCACCTCTCTTTGTTCCATCATTTTCTGCCTTTGTTCTTCCCTTTCTCTTTCTATCTGCCTTTGTTTTTCCATCTGTCTCTCCATTTCTGCTAATCTTCTCCTCTCTTGTTCCTGTCTACAAATTCCAATCAAACTACACTGTAAAATACAGTCTAAATTGTTTAAGGTCATGTTATTAACCCCAGTTTCATGAATAATTCTACAAATATTAGACCAATAACAATAAGCTGTCATTTGATTGGTCAAGTGTGAAAGGTTACATAACATAACCTTAAACGCAATGTTTTCAGATCCTTCTCCAGTGTAACAGAGAAGATCTGAATTTCATTAGATTGCTATAAAACATAACTTACATTCAGGGATGATCATATACATACATGTACACTTCAGCAATCCATATTGACATTGTGAGTTGTAAATACATGTCATATGAAACGCAAAATCTTTAGAATTTTTTTTTTTTTTAATTATATTCCATGATAAAATGCAGCAATCAATTTAAAAAAAAAATCAAAGGCCTGAAGGGCCACAAAGGCGTCAAGTGCAATATCATATACATTATAGGATTCTCAATAAATTCAGAGGGCAGGTAAATTAGAGAAAGTAAGAGAAGAAATGTTTGAGTGCCACAGGAGACATTTCCTCATGTTTAAGTACATAAATAAAGTATTACAATCATTTGTAAAATGTCAGCAAACTGTGTTTATTTACATAATAAGCAATGAAGAAGAGAGCATGGGCTGAAGTTACTTATCCTAACAAGTTCATACATGTACCCTCCTCTTGCTAGATAATATCCCCTCAAGACTACTTAGTTTACAAAGGCTATAATAAATAAATTGAAATTGCAGATGAAAAATGCTGAGAAGAATATAACTGCTTCATACATATAACTTGTTTATAGAAGTTATATCTTCTGTTCATGTATGATGTAACAATTATACGGTATTAACTCTCTGTTTTCAATATTGTCTAACAATTCAAAAGTTAAACGCATTATGTATTAAGGTTATTGGAATTTTGAACAAGGTTAATTCCCAATGAATGCTACCTAGCCTGGGTTTCTTTGCAAAATAACCTGTTATTTTTGTTGCAATGCACATGCTACTTTCGTTTTGCTTAATTAAAAATCGAGATCAGGATTATTAAAAACAAAACTGGAGAGTCTTTGTGTTTTTGGAATAAGCAACCTAATTGTAACCACTTTAGTTTTATCCGTTTCTACTGATCTGAAATAAGGATTCTTGGTGCAACTACAAGACTATAGATATAAATGAAAACCAAATATGAGGTCATTTTATAAGTACTTAATGATATTGTATGACAAATTTCGCGGGAAATTCTGTTTCGTAGTAAAATATCCACGAATAATAACTTCTCTTACCAAACAATCATTATTTAACTATTGGACAAAGATATAATAATAAACAATGACATCAACAACAGAAATGGTACTGTGCCTTTCAAATATCAATTAAATTCAATGTTTCAAAGTTTTGAATCGTAAGAAAAATTCAAAACCAATAGGCACTATTTGATTTCGCCCATTGAGATGCGAAAGGCAGTGTAGAGGCAAGATCTGCATGATCGCTAGAAGGCTCTCGAGCAAGCTCGACGCCTTAAAATAAAAAAGAATATAGTACCTGGCTAACAGTAAACAGTTACAGTGTACCAATGATGCAAGAGTTCAGATCCCCCAGTTCAAGCCTATCTCCTATTGTGTTATTTTTTCATTCCATCCTTCATTTTTCCTTTCTCTCTATCCTACCTAATTTTTTCCCTCTTTTCCTGCTCCTGTCTTTCCTTCTCCATCCTGGCCTCGTTTTCACGCTTCATTTGATCCTGTAACATCTGGCGGCGGCGCTCCAACTCCGCTTGTCCTTTGTCAAAGTTCTGTTTACGACGGTCTTCAAAAGTAACTGGTGGAAAATGGTAACAATACCTAGACTTTAACTGCATATCCTTGCAAGAATTATTGATAATCCATTCTAACCATTGGTTTGCAACACACATGAATGTAATTTCAAATACACATTACACAAAATATGATCAATAAATGCAGGTCAGCCATATGCCCACTTTACAGCAAAGTAAAATAAATTTCTTTATAACATAACTAGAAAAATTCAAATTACAAATGCTTAGAAGCAAAAAAAAAAAAAGGATTGAAAGAAAAAAAGTATAAAATGTCTGTGGCACGTTTCTATCTGGAAGTTGAAATCAGACAACACTGAGCTCATACATACAACCAAGTTTATCTTCGTCTTGTAACTGATCCTCTCCATTTGTGGCGGCAGCTTGAGGGGCAGGCTGGGGGGCAGGCATTCCCATTCCCCCGAGGAGATCCCCAAATGCATTCCCCTTTGCAGGCGCTAAAGTCAAAGGGCAACATGCAGACATTTAAAAACATCACCGTCACCATTCAAATATCATTCCTTTTAAATGATGCAAAAAAGATAACTGTGTAAAACATTTTGTAGGAAACAATATATGTGCTGTCAGAAGCAAGATGCAATTAAAAATAATATTCTGCAATAACAATTAAAAATTACATTCCAAATGCCAGTATGACATCCAGCAAATTTTAAATCTAACTTGAAAATAAAAATGAATAAAGGTTTCATTTTCCATTTTCAAAATTGAATAGGAAAAGCAGCATCTCTGTAAATCGTGTGATTTGCACTGGAATATTTCCATGTCAAGACTGATTTCCATTTCAAGAGAGTATAAGGATAAGTTTGAATATACAATACATATACAAATTGCTGTACATCTATACACTGAATGTCTACATGATGAAAATGTTCAAATTCCACCTACATAAAACTTAACCGAATTTAAAATCCATACAAAAAGACAGAACTTTCCTTATTCCTTTTCTAAACAGATTTTCTTAAAACTCACTTTTCTTAATAGTCTGATATTATCTTCCACAACGTATCAGTAAACATGTATACTTGTACAGCAGGAGAAACGCATGGCCAGTTTACTTGTAAGGAGTACACATATAGTGATCAAACGTCTGATTTTATAATAAGACCCTAATGTAACTCATGACATAAACTTACCCCAGTGTGTATATAATTCTACAAATGTACACAAACTTCAAAAATTAATAGAGGGGGATCATGATTTTCTTTCACTTCAATCCAACATATTTAACCCTCTAAGGAACATGTAAAATATTACTGAAATACCCCTTGTTAATAAATACTCAGTACCCTGTGATGTCGGTGGCACTGGAGAGTTGAAACTTCCTGATCGTGATTTAACAGGAATCAGTTCAGGGGGCAGTACAGCAGGTAGGTGGATCCCAGTTCTTGCTAAGTCAGCCAGGTGCATGGCCACACAAAACTCATCACAGGTGAGTTTCCCATCCTTGTCATAATCAGCCAATGTCCTACAGAACATTCAAGGTCATACCCAGGTGTAGTAGATAAATAGTTTATGTAGCCAATGTCCTACAGAACATTCAAGGTCATACCCAGGTGTAGTAGATAAATAGTTTATGTAGCCAATGTCCTACAGAACATTCAAGGTCATACCCAGGTGTAGTAGATAAATAGTTTATGTAGTTTTTTTGTGATACACACACAAGTGATATCAATTTTGAATTTGAATAACAAGGTGAAATTCTAAACCTAAACTTTATTAATGACCTTAACCTGTGTCCAATATAGAGATGACCTTGACCTTAATTTGTATCGGATAGAGTTGAACTTGATCTTTTAGATCACCGTGGACCAGGTTTCTCTCTTGTACAGCTCAAAAATTTTAACAAAATTAAATGTCCCTTACAGATGGACAGACAGACAAGAAGCAACATACTGTCTGTGTATGATCTCAGGAAATTACAATCATCTACACTGAGTGCATGCTGTCTTTCACTCGTGAGTTATTTTTTCTTGCATTTCTCTTCTCCAATGATTCTTACCAGATCTGTGCTAGAATCGGTTGAGGTAAGCCTGACTGAACCAGCAGTGACCTCGCTTCCACGCCTGAAAATGACACACATCAGAACACTGAATCTAGTACATATACATATCACCACTTACTAGTTATTATCATATAACAAGATTATTACTTTTGTAAATAAATCACTGCCTTCAGAATTATAAATGTTATCATGTAGTGTTATATATAAAGCAACACACCTGTGAGGTGACCTCGTTTGTTTCTGTCGTGGGAATTAAACATCTGAGTGTATTTCAGTTTGCTGGAATGTGGCATTGCCATATTCCTAAAATATTAAATATCAAACATTTTACGACAGACTACAAGAAAGTGTTAAAATCAGCCTTCCATTTCATCTAATCGACTATCATTTACAATATCACAAGTAAACCTATTGTAAATCTGGTTCAAAATGAAAGTAAATATATGCAAACCCTGCAGCCGGTGCAGGAGCTGGTTGTCCAAAGGAACCAGTTCTTGGTTTGTTAGCCAGCACAGCACCAGGTACTGCTCCCATGGACGACGGTACACCTTAAATACATTTTAAAATAAAATTATGCAAAAAATGTAAATGTCCAATGGATCAACCAGGTTATTTTCAATACATCTGTGTGTTCTAAACATTTTGAATCCACCAAAATCAATCCATCATGTTTAATTGTCGCAGTAAACTTAGAAATTCAATCATCAAATTATCCCTCTACACTGCCCGCTTAACCATCATTCCTCCCTCTACACTGCCCGCTTACCCATCATTCCTCCCTCTACACTGCCCGCTTAACCATCATTCCTCCCTCTACACTGCCCGCTTACCCATCATTCCTCCCTCTACACTGCCCGCTTACCCATCATTCCTCCCTCTACGCTGCCCGCTTACCCACCATTCCTCCCTCTACGCTGCCCGCTTACCCATCATTCCTCCCTCTACGCTGCCCGCTTACCCATCATTCCTCCCTCTACGCTGCCCGCTTACCCATCATTCCTCCCTCTACGCTGCCCGCTTACCCACCATTCCTCCCTCTACGCTGCCCGCTTACCCATCATTCCTCCCTCTACACTGCCCACTTACCCATCATTCCTTGTTGGCCCATCATGGGGACTCCATTAGTCATGATTGGCATGCCCATGCTGCTGGGTGCTACCACAGTCGGAGCCATTCCCATCACCGGCATTCCTAAATTAAAGGAACATTTTCCTTAGCTTTTTACTTGTACATATCTCTTGATACATTTTAGTGAAACAGCCTCAAGGACATTTCTCACATGCAAGTGTCGGTCACTATCATCTTTTCCTTTTCAGTCAGTTACTATTAAGCCAGAATCGACTGCACGTCATGTAAATTTGAAAGAGTAATGTCACACCTAGCCCACATGTAATATTAGATATCATATAATAGTAAAATTACACAAAGCATACCCATTCCCATCACAGGCTGGCCTGCTGTGGACATTGCACCAAACGACCCCATGGCCGGTGAAGGGTCAGCTTTCAGTGACGGTGGAAGTGTCTTTGGAAGCTCAAATCCTTGCAGCTTCTTTTTTATTAAATGCATTGCTATTGAAAACTCTTTTTTGTCCATTTTGCCATCACTGTTCATATCAGCTAGTTGCCTGGAAACATAAACGGAACATATCTAGATGCCCATTTTTACATGTATAAAATGCAACTTTAGCATCTATTTCTTATTAGCCATGCACAAAATTTGTCCCACAATTATGGGTGTGTGTGTGTGTGTGTGTGTGTATATATATATATATATATATATATCATAATAATACATTTTTCTGTACAAACTCACAACTTTTTATGCAATGCAGTGAATAACTTCTTTTAAAATATGTTTATTGAACATGTTTGATTTTATCCTATATCTGTGAGTGTCCTGGGAGCACATGCCATTTCAAATCTCAAGGCTCATTAGGTGGGGAGGGGGTTGAAGGGTAAGGGTGGGGTGGGGGGGGGTTTGGTCTCTGTGTCTTTGATGTACAATATCCTTACCATATCTGCCCTAGAACAGCTGTTGGCAACCCTGACTGCAGGAAAAACCCTCTGGCTTGTTCCCCTGTAAAAATCAACAACAACCTCTCATACACAAAACTAAAAGTCAATCAATTCTGTTGTAAACCTTTCAAGACTGCACAAACACCTGTTACTGTTGTCTGGTTGTCATGTTTGTGAAGTTTGCTGGTTTTTGTTTGGTAGACATATATGTTATTTACACATATAACCTCCTCCTATAACAGTCCACACTTACCAGTAACATCCCAGTTACACTTAATGTTCCTTTAATGTATTCACCTCAATATGACAAAAGTCACTTTCCAAATTAATTGTTGTATACTGTATGTGACACCCACCTGTACAAGCAATTATGACAGCTCTAGTGCTGTTACAATCAACCAAAAAGTAGGTTAATCATAGCAAACACACATTCTGTTTGTTTTGTGTATTCCGGATTTCGGTTAAGTTTACATTTCACAATATCCCATTTGTTTGCTACAAGTGATATGACTGGGTTGATATTTATATCAATGTTATTCTAACAAATTTAATTTCACATAAAATCTGTATATAGTAAAACAGAATGTGGCAACATGTGCATATCACAAGGGTGAAAATACTTCATTTTCTAAGAAGGGGAGGGTCACAAATTTTTAATCACAGTCTGCAACATGTGCAAGTCTGAGTTTACGTATGTACAGTGCTCCCTCGATTACCCCCCCCCCCCCCCTCCCCAGACCGTTGTAATGAAAACCTTGCTTACTGCTTGAAAATCCTATAGAACAGATTTCTCCCTATGTTACACCCTCATTATAATGCCAAACCCACATAATGCCACATGCTACTGATTTTCACGAATAAATTGATTGTTGGTTGATTGATTGATTGTTGTTTTCCGCCACACTACAATGTACCCGGGAAGAAACCACCAACCTTCCGAAAGTAAACTGGCAAACTTTCTCAAATATATCAGCGCGAGCGAGATTTGAACCCGTGCCGACTAGAGGTGAGAGGCCTTGTAATTTTGAGCACGATGCTCTAACCACTCGGCCACGGAGGCCCCTTCACGAATAAATCGTCAAATTTTAAATGGTATACCCTTGATAATAATGCCAATTACCTAACACCTATCAGTAATCACACCTGTACTTGGAGAGCAATGTGATGAATTTTGACAGTCTGGACAAGGTATTCAGGTTAATTACAAATAATTGCTGAATAAAACTCAACATTATCTATACGTTTATAGAAAATGTAGCCAAAATACATTGCATAAATGAATTTCTTTTGACTGCTCTGTGAATTGTCAGTAATAGTGAATTCGATATATTGCTAACTCTTCTTTAATGCCCAAATTTGCCTTGAACAAATGTTGGCAAGATATTGAGCGAGCGCTGTAAAAGGATCCCAGTAGCTCAGTGGTGATTGTTCATTTCATGACTGGGAGACCATGCATTCAAGCTTTACTCAAACCTGAGACACTGCATTCAGAAGTGAAAGTCAACTCAAGGTCTTTCGAATATGACCTGAAAAACAGAGGTCCTGTATTCTAAAAGGCATCGACATATTTAATAACCCTTACTGCTACAGGCTTGAGCATCAAGCATAGGTCTGAAATTGCAGAGCCTCACCTATAGCTTGTAGTCAATTACAATAGCTCCTGAGAGTTTATGCTGCTAGTTGCATTGTACATAATGTTGTCTTTAAATAAATATTACATATTGTTACTTTGTTGATTGATTGATTATATATTGTTTAACATCCCGCTCGAGATCCTTTCACTCATATGGAGATGTCACCATTACTGGTGAAGGGCTGCAAAATTTAGGCTTATGCTCGGCGCTTATGGCCTTTGATCTTTAACGTGCCACACCTGCTGTGACACGGGGCCTCGGTTTTTGCGGTCTCGTCCAAAGGACCGCCCCATTTAGTCGCCTCTTACAACAAGCTAGGGATGCTGAGGATCTATTCTAACAGCCCGGATCTCCATGGGGTGTTATTTTGTTGAATATATACTAAAATGCGTTGGAAATTGCTGTTTCCATTTGTAAAGAAATTAATTACTCCAGGATCCTCAGTATTCTTGAAATTTTTAAAATTTAATTTTATTCCTTTTTTTTTTTGGTGATATAATATTTTATCATAAAATAAAACCAAACTGAAAAAATAAAACATAAAATGGGTCTTCTTATCCATTTTGTTCTTGATCTATATATAGACTGAGGACAAAACGGATAAGAACCCCCTGTTACAAAGACTGGGGCTTTGTTTCCTGAACTGAACTGAAAAAATCAATGAACAGTGGCAATCCTAGATAATTCACCATTTCATAAATATCTCACCTGTAATGACGCCATTGACAGGCTTAAGCTGGAAGAACTGTGAGTCATGCTTATTCTCACCTGTAATGAAGCCATTGACAGGCTTAAGCTGGAAGAACTGTGAGTCATGCTTAATCTCACCTGTAATGATGCCATTGACAGGCTTAAGCTGGAAGAACTGTGAGTCATGCTTAATCTCACCTGTAATGAAGCCATTGACAGGCTTAAGCTGGAAGAACTGTGAGTCATGCTTAGCACGGTCTTCTCCTGTTATCTTCCAGGCTGCTGCCCCTGGAAATTAAAATTACAAATATTAACAAATCCAACCGTTTTCACAAAAACTTGCTAGACAGACACCAAAGGCTTGTTAAAATTAATCTAGACTTGTAGAAAGTATCTCCAAAGTAGCCCAACAGGCTTGTGAAGAGATCTGACCACACACCATTCTGAATAGCAATTATTGCGCAATAACTATGATTAAGTCAACTTTATTTTTTTCAATTGCCTTGTCACTATAATACTTGTTACTTTGACTTTTACATTGATGTTTAAAAGCATTTTAGTGAGTATGAATACTGTATACAAGGAAATATTTGCCCCCACTTTATTTTTGCCCCTTCGCCCCTCGACAGTGGGCAAACCTAAGACTGGATAAAACTGTTTTCTTTCTGATCTCTTTTTTTTTTTAAAAGAACTGTGTCTGGGTCCATTCAAAACTGGGCAAAAACATCTGCAAATGTAGAAAGGTGAAAATAACCCTGTATATACTATATACCAGACCTTCAAAATGAATGTCATCAATGTGGTGAAGCAAAAAACAGGGAAGAGAATAAGGAAAACAAGCATTCTGAGTGTATTGCAGGCAATACAAAGTCCCCTACTATAGGATAATTCAGTCAAAAGTAGGTCAAGCATAACAAAACTCAAACTTGATCCTTGACTATCCAAGACAAAGCCATGCATAACATTTTCAGTTGAATACGACGAGAAAAGTCTGGAAAACCTCAAGCAGAATGACAGACTGACAGCACTACAGCCTGAGGGTAAATTAAGTCCCCTCTGGAAAAGCTGGTAGGGGATTAAAAAAAAAACTCACAATAAACACAACAAAAATGAGGAGAAGAGGAAACGAGCCCTTAAAGAAACATGACTTCCATACAATTGGAACTTGTACCTGTATGTTTAGTATACAGTGCAGAGAAAATAACCACCCTTACTTAATGTACTGAAACGTAACAAAAATGATGCCGCATTAATTTTAAGCTCATCATTTTTAAAATTGACAAATCCAATAGCTCAATTGGCTAGTGGCTCAGAAATTTTTTTTTAAGGAAAATCAACTGTACTAAAAAAAAATCCTAATAATAAAAATCTACTTCTTGTTTTTATGTATGATAATATAATTATGGCAATACAAATAAGTTTACATGTTGTATAACATATATCAAAGGAAGAAAAACACTATTTTCAAATCATTTATTGTGCATAATGTGGTAAGACAATGTCAAAGCTTAATGAAATAACTGAGCATTTATTGCAGAAGGGCACGGAATTATGATCCTTCAATGTGATCATAGAGATTGTCACTTAAACAGGTTCTAACCCCAGTGATATAATCAATCAATCAATCAACAGGTTCTGTGACTTGGCTCCATCTTTGTTTGTTTTACTACAATTACAGATCTTCTGATCTGCATATTAGTGTCAAACATTAACTCAGAAGTAAGATTTTATAAAAAGAATTGAAATATGATTTTTAAAGTGTAAGTTTGAAAAGCATGAAATTGATTTTTATGGTGTAATGGTATTATTTATAGTTGATACGCAGAAGAATTACACCACAAGTAAAAGGGTAGGCAGGTTTCCCACAACATGGCTAAATTATCATAACAAATTTAACCTTGACATATGACCTTCCCCTGACATATGACCTTCCCTTGACTCGTCAGACTCTGATATCATAAAAAATCAAATCAACTTCGTGAGTTGTGGTCTCACAAATAAACAGATGAAAAGCAACTGTTTAACTTCAAAGACAAGAACGGTTTCTTTCTGTTTATGTTATCTGTTCATTTGATAATAGATTCACATGTTGTTCATAATGCTGAAAAATTCTAGCACATTTGATTCCAATAAAGAAAGAGGAAAAACAGGTTTTATCCAGAAATATACTGCATACCAGTGTGTCAGACACGTGCATTGTTCAATCACTTGTAACATACTATACATGTCTTTAAAATGACTTAAATATGAAATATACATACTTATATTTGCTGTTTAACAATTCATAAATGACAATCAGGAGTATGCAGCTTTGAGTGAATTTTGTTTTTATCTATCTAAGATCATGATAAACATTAAATGCACTTTTATGAGAGGTGCACACTTATGGAAAGAAAATTCACTCTACATTAACCATTTGTTTTGTTTGCTTTTTTTTTTTTTTAACACGTTAACAATGAACAAGTGTCCCCTTACACAGTTTGATACTGGTGACACATTTTCAACAATCGCTTTTGAAATCAGTAAGTAGAGCCTGTGAAATTTCTGATAATTTCTTATACTCACCAGCCGCTGCTGCCATCCTGGTTCTACAATATCAGAATTACTGTCCTGGTCTCCACACAAACTATATTAAATAAATTGATAAATTTACACCAAATTAAAAATAAATATTACATAAATCTATACCAAACTTCAATCAGTAAAATCCTAGTATAAATTGTACTATGAATATGGTTATGTAACATGTTTTGATTGACCTGTTCTCAAGTATACCAATAACAGGTCTGTGGGATGCAATGCTCACATCCTCCAATCGCAGCTGAAATCACACTGAATCTGTGAATCAAACTCAAATCCCTACAGGACAATGTTACAGCTATTCCACTGAACAGCAGCATGAATGTGAAGTATTATTTTTTTTTTCTGTTATATCTTTTTGTACATGATAAGGGATTTATACTGATGATATGCTATAGCATAACTGCACAGAGAGTGCACTGGTTAGATTCAGATGATTTACTGGCAACCATCAACAATTCTTTAACATACACTCAAACTATCCAGGAAATGTGTAACAAAATCAGATACAAGATTTAGCACTATTAGCAAGTATAGATTTTCTGTCTTTGAGATCTCAGCAATGAACTATAATATTTATGTGTAGAGTATTTATTTCAATTTTACTTAATTCCCGTGGTCAATCCATTTACTAATTAATAGTCTATTAGTAAGGTGCTCAACAGGTCACAAGCAAAGACATGGAAACTATCAGTATGACAATAACAGAAATGATAGGTCATGTTATTCATAAAGACTCTGACCAAAATTACCATACTCCAACAGCAAAACCAAGATCACCCCACTCCAACAGCAAAACCAAGATTGGCCTTCTCTAACAGGCTAGAGAATAATGAAGATTGCCCTTCTCTAACAGGCTAGAGAATAATGAAGATTGCCCTTCTCTAACATCATAACCAAGATTGCCCTTCTCTAACATAGTAACCAAGATTGCCATTCTCTAACATCATATCCAAGGTTGTCCTTCTCTAACAGACTACAGTGTGACCAAGACTGCCCTTCTCTAATAGCATAAGCAAGATTACCCTTCTCCAACAGCATAAGCAAGATCTCCCTTCTCTGCACATACAAAGAAACTTTTAACATATAATTCTAATAATACTACCCTTCTCAGTCTTCAAAATTAACCAATGGCTTGAAAACCTAAAACCAAGTACTGCAAAACTGGAGTTGGACTTATAAAATGCCATTACACATACAAGCTAGACCGTCAGACTTTTCATTAAATTGAACATCATGGAATTTCTACTAAAGTTATATTACTCTATATTGAAATTGAGTGCTGATTAAGAATCAATAGTAAAGATGGTGTTTCTATCACACTTGAGCTAACTTTGACTAAAACCCTTGAAGCGATTTAATGTACTCTTGAACTCTCAAAACTGAAAAAAAAAAAACAACTTTGTGTTTGATTTGTGTCAGTGAATTTCACTTTGGTCTAGTAAACAGTCCACATACAGCGAGAAATGGCCAGTGCTAAAAATGTTTTTTTTTGTTTTTGCCAAGACTGCCTCCTCTGGATACCGGCAGGAGTTGTAACTGCATAACCAAGATCATCCTTTTTCCAAACACCATAAGGGTCTCCAACTGCATTAACCCAGACTGCTTTTCTTTTGAGAAGCATTCAGACTGTAGTTTTGCTCACCAAATATAGTACAAGAAGTTCCATGTAAATAACATAGTCAAGAATTCCCAAATTTTCCACATTAAAGAAAATAACGATTCAGAAAATTCTTTTTGCAGCAATTTATTGCTAAAATTCAAATATTATTCCAAATTTTGCAGCAATTTAAAGTTCAAATTCAAATATTATTCCAAAGTGGATATACAAAACTTGGTTTTTCTCAAGACATGGTACTCTCTAATACATCACAGTCCAGAATGGTAAATATTTGTTGGATTAATAACCTTTGGCACACCATGAATACCTTTACTTTAGAACTGCAACCGCTTTCACTCAACCAACATGAAATTAGCACTAATTAGCTCGTCCAGGATGCAGCCGTCATGTTATCAAGTTTACAATCTTTTGCACATTATCAAATATTTTCTAACAAAATGAAAGTGAAACCAAACATAAGAAGGAAACCATGTTCAGCTAATAAGGGTTATCAATACAAATACATAACTATATGGTTAAATTTTACACAGACTGAATCTTATCTTTCTGGTAAATGACTCTCCTCAAAATTTCCTAATACAAAAATACACATGCTAATTAGAATATTACAAATCCTGTCTGTACACCTACAAAGCTCTAGGGTTTGCCAAAATACGCAATTTTTGGAAAAAGAACATGATTCTTATCAATTTAAAGTAAATATGAACAAATGCCTCCGACAGATTCGAACTCGGGATCTGCGGTTCATCAGACTGTTGCTTTAACCACTAAGCTACGATATGATACACAAAGAAATCAATCTATACAATTTCACAAAACATTTAAATTGCCATCTTGTGACACTAAGTCACAAAGAGCGTAAGCCTTGGTGTAGTGAGCTACCTCAAATCTGTAAAACTTTGAACAAAATCCAAGATTTATCTCTTAACTAGTTTTGTTTACAGATACAAACACTTGAACCTTGAACAGATTCACATTTCTTCCAAGAATTGGTAGATAGTACTGATAAGTGTATATTGATTTAAGGAAAATCTAGTCAAAAGCATAAATTATATAATCATAAAGTATGTAATTCAGAACTACATTTGATTTGCCAATCCCAGAAATTTTACATGCCAACTTCCACTTGATCCTTTCAAGAGTTACACTTATTGAACTCTTTTGGGGCAAACAATTAATTGAACAGTGTTGAGCCACAATAAAGAATTTTGTCAACTTCATGAAAATGAAGATAGGTCATGTTGTCTCAACCAAATTGTACAGGGGACATGTTGACAACATCTGACATTTGTTATGTGCGTGTGAAGTTTTCACGTTTTGGCTACTATGCAGGCCAGCTCATGTTACCTGAAGCTCTTGCAATGACATATGGAGATTGTCCTTTGACTGTAAGTTTCTAAAGAAGGCAGACAATTGACAATATATGAATGTTTTGTGCTGCAGTAATTGGAGTAGTTTATTTTCATGGTAAAAATATGACCTGACCTTTGAAATCTGTAAACAAACTGCAAACTGTAAATAATGCACATTGCCATTGCTCCAAGTTGAAGACTAGACATTTGCTACCAGATAACTTATTTTGTGAAAAGAAATTAAATGCAATTTGCACTTTCACATAACTGAGTAAATTTTAGTCTGCAAACATCATTTTTTTTTTTTTTTGTGATCAGGATCAATTGATTTATTAAAGCTGCCCCCCCCCCCTCCCCCCCAAAAATGGCAAGTAAATTATTTGTTCATGGCAACCAATAAATTGAATATGGCAACGAAAAATAAGGTTGCCATTTAACGACCCTGTTATTAAGTGTGACTGGGAGCACTGCCCAGGGCTCCACATCAAAGCTTGTCTGGTACCAGTGGAAAAAAAATTTGGACAAGTGAATATTTATGGGCGCTTGTCCAATTGGGCAAGTGCTTTTATATGTAAAGAAGTCTCCAAATAATAAAAAGAACGATTGGTAAAAATTTTATCGGTGGTTCAAAGTTGGAGGCAATGCATGAAAAATTTACTTCAATTCCGATATCAATCGTTATGTGAACTAATTGAGTCACACTTGATCGGGATTGGTATTCACTTATTGCGTACTGCTTTCAATTTTGTAAAGAGGCAGGGATCTTATGAACTTTGGATTCTCTAGATCATCAATGAGATCAAGCAAACACAGTCCTTGATTCAAACAGAAAGTCTAGATAAAATTTTGTTTTATGTGCTTGTTGTTTTTATCAATTGAACAAGATAAAACAAAATCAATCAAACAAGCATAAAATGGACTATATATTAGGTAATACAGTTTTAAAGTTGACAACATTACCAATATTATTGGATCTGCTTTGAAAATTTTCGGACAAGTGAAGTTGAAGTTCGGACAAGTAAATATCTTTGTTCCTCGTCCGAATGGACAAGTAGGAATAAAAGTTTAGCCCTGCTGCCAAGTAATTTTATTTGCATAAATTTGTATTAATAATGTCTCAGTTATCCATGTATAGTATTGAATGAATATTGAATACAAAAATCCATTTTTCAAACAGCAGTTGCTAAAACTGAGATTTATTGATTTTAATGAGCATGCAGGTATATGCCCTCTATAAAAAGACTACATTCAATTAACATAACGTAGTATGACATGCACTTTGAGGATCCAATCTTCATCAAGAACACTATTCAATACACTAAAAACATCCCCCAAACAAAATGTATCTACTGGAGAAAATTTCAAACTTGTAAATTCAGCACAGAAGTTGACTAGTTCGTCTAATTATGGGCTGTCTGCATTACTGATGCCGGGATACCGAACACCAACTGCTTACCATTTCAGTGCATCATCTGATTTTCTTCATCATTGCATATCATCAAAATATCATCTGTAAGTTTTCAAAGTGGCACAGATATCGGTATCAACATTAACCAAGTTAAAAACCCGATTGAATATCACATCAAAGTACACCCCAAGAGTAACCGGAACTCGAACTGGATTGTGGGAAAAGTAGGCGTGATATCAACTTCCGACTGCAGTCTAGTTTCACTTTACAGCATGATGTGAATGTAAAATAAACGACTGTTGGTGGCTTGTAGGTGTTTAATGCATAGAGGACAGGATGAGAACTCTAATTTTGGATGTTCAAAATGAACAGGATCCGAAATTCGTTTTAGAATCCAATGTAAACTGTTATTTTTGCAAAAATATCACTAATGTCTGTAAAACTGCAACAAAATCCACTAAAATTTTGAGTTTTCTGTAAATTCGTTGTAGGAGGCTGATCCTATCCCAGATAAATATGATATAGTTGTCCAGGTGAAGGCATGTGCATTGTCCACTCCAAATATCAAGGTGAAAATTTAGACCAGTCCATTCGATTCGATTCATTTCATATATTATGATACACATTTCTTTTCTGTCTGATTGGTCAATTCATATTCAGTCAATGTGTTCTTAAAATTAGGCGCCAAATATCCAGCAGATTGCAGGGTATTATTTTATGGAAACACTTTGGTTTTCTATAATCCTTCCTTTCCAGCAGACATGATGAATGTCTCACATAATGACACATAATCATTTTTAAGTCTGCCCCTGATTTCTTGTTGAGTAACATAATTCTATAAATGTATTTTCACATTTACAAAATAATTGTATCTCAAGTTTGTGTAATTAGATATTAATTTGTAATGATTTAAAGTACACATTACATAAACTTTCTGATATTGACAGGTTCTTTCAGATGTGTATAGGAAGCACCCACGCAGCAGGTACCCTGTAGGGTATGAGGTGGCCGGTATTATCACAGAAACTGGGCCTGGTGTTAGTAATGTCACTGTTGGTGATTCAGTTGTTGGTAAGTTGTCTTTTGTGTTGTGGGATTTTTTATTTCTGTGATATAGGCTGAAATGTGTGGAATGTACTCTTCAGATATTAAAATGTGTGTGTCATTGCTATGTTTATGTTTACAAAATCTCATCATTTAGTGATTTTGAACATTCAGTAGAGTGATTATGGTTAGGATACACATGTTGAGATTGCCACAATCTGCATTTGTTTACCCTACTCTTTGGGCAATTTCCTGTAATTTTTGCTTTAAAACCAAAAACTACTGTGTTGGAGCATGCAATGTATTCGTAAACTTAATCAATAAGCATCACAGATTTCAACTACAAGTAAATAAAGGTGTATTGCAGTGAGTTTGCTCGACATGCATCAAATGTGTTAGCACATTTTCTTGGAACCAGTAGAATAAAGTTGTTTCACTGAACTCTTCACTGTATTTTGAATTACTTTAACTAATATTGATACATGTATAAGGATGTGCAACAAAAACAGTAACAAAAAGTTTAAATGGATTTCTCAATTAGTAGTAGTAGTTTTAATCTTTAATCTAATGTATATTTATAAGTTCAAGAATAAGAAATACAGTTTTAGCTCCAGAATGTCCACATCATCCACTACCTGTGATCCGTAATATTTCACAAAGAGATATAAATCTAGGAAAATTCTTTATTAATATTCTTCTTAATATTGAACCACAATCCTGGGGCCATAAAACGTACATGTAAAGTAACTCATTTTTGAAGTTTAAACTAAATCTCATTTTTTTTTTAATGAAAGGAACATGAAATTTGAATCAGAAGTGAACTTATCCAACGTTTTATGGCCCAATAACATGGTCTTATGATCTAACTAAGGATTTCTTGAAATGCAACTGTTTACTGAAAGTTGAGCAATGTGACTCATAAGCCTTGTGTTTCACATGACTCTGATCTGATTGATTCTCATTTCTTTATATAGGTATTGTCTCCCTAGGAAGCCATTACTCTGGATGTGGAGAGTATTGTCTGCTCTCAGAATATGATGTGGGTAAGTTGGTATATTTGTATGTATTTTAATGATGTTATAATGCCTTGTATTCTAAAAGTAGATCATTAATTTATGGCTTACATTAAAATTTGAACAGTACTACAAAATCTTGATTATGCTAAATATGTGAAGTGTGTTAGATTTGACTATACTATACTTTGAAATCAGTTAAAATCAGTAAACATACAGTATTTTCAGTTATTGGAGTATTTTTATAATCAGGATCATAAACTGAAAATATTTCATTTGAATAACTGCTAAAATGAAATGTAATCAATTAATCAACATTTGATTATCATAATAATTATCTTCAGCTAACATACATGTACATTGTGATTTGTTGAAGTAGATTTATCGATTTGATCTCCTCTCAGACCTGTATATCTAGCATGAATGAATTCACAGGGAAGTTAATTGAATTGCAGCTACATTTTGAAAAGCGGTTTGTACATTATTTTCAGTAAAGAAGCCAGACCGGCTGAGTTATGAGGCGGCGGTAGCAGGAGTCGGAGATTGTTTAAAGGCTTACACTGCCATGTATTATCAGGCTCATGTTTGTGGAGGTGATACAGTCCTTGTTATAGATGGCGCCACATCATTTGGAAATGTCGCCATACAGTTAGCTAGCCTCTGGGGAGCAAAGGTTTCACAGCATTCTTAAGAGATAAAATACAACATTGTACATGTATCTCAAATGTAATGACAAGTTTGAAATCTGGTAGCACTCTGGAGGCATGTTCACTAAGACACTGTTAGTCTGTAAAGTAATTAAACATGCAACTCAAATTGAATGACCTATATATGTAACTAAATTTCAGGTGATTTCTACCGCTAGTAGTAACGAGGAGAGAGGAATTCTGGAAAATCTAGACACCCCAATAGGTAATTGTATACTGATTGAACAATAGTTACATACGTGTTTCCATATACATGTAGCAAGATTTAAATCATGACCTCACCCTTAATCACTTTGACTCTGACATTATCATTTCAGTTTATGAAGTATGAATTTTCTATCTTGAATAGTTCAAAAGTTCAAAGTTCAAACGAAATACATAGCTTGAAAAAGAAAATCTCAGTATGCTCACATTTAATGTCATGATGGTACTGATGATGATTAAAGTATCTGTATTTTTAAGATTGTTTGTACAATCTGTACATACATATGTATTTTATTTAAATAACTGTAACGGTCAGCAGAGTTAGTTGGCTCAGTTGGTAGAACAGTGACCCGATTAGACATTCTGGGGCCCCAAGTTCGAATCCCGGTCTGGTCCATTGCCTTTTCTCCCTTCCTGTTACATTTGGTGCCATAGACAAGCCCCAGGGACTGACAGGTGAAAATGCCTGCCAAGGAATAACAATCTTGAGTTGATGTCTTCAAGTGTGAAAACATTTAAGCGAGGAGGAATGTGGCAGTCAGACAGGTTCAATTGTCCTTGGCCAGATAGCTCAGTTGGTAGAGCACCTGACTGGAGATTCAGGGATCCAGGTTTGATTTTGGTCTGGTCTGGTTGCATTTTCTCCCTTTCATTTACATAAGCATTACCATGTACACTGTAAATGCATATGTAAATACTCACTGGGTACTTACTTTAGAAATATATGTTTTGGTACGGTCTTATTATGCTGATTTGTGCCCTGCATCAAAGATGTGGGAGTCTCAGCGAAATCACTGTCCGTCTGTCCAGACATGTAGTCTACTGACTGTCCATTCCTTATACAATCCATCTATATATCTGTCTGTCTGTCTGTCCATCAGCACTTATATAATGTGATATCTCTCTGTAATTTTAGTTTTGAGGCAAAAAAATCAAAAGCCAAAGTCATGATAGTGATTGTAGGATTGATTGATAATATATTGTTAAATGTCCCACTCAAAAATTTTCACTCATGTAGAGATGTTACCATTGCCAGTGGAGGGCTGCAAAATTTAGGCCTATGCTCGGTGCTTAAGGCCAATGAGTAAGGAGGGATCTTTATCATACCACACCTGCTGTGACACGGGACCTTAGTTTTTGCAGTCTTATCCAAAGGATCCTATTTAGTCACCTGTTATGGCAAGCAAAGGGTACTGAGGACCTATTCTAACCTGGATCTCCACGAAACTGATTTTAGGATTGTATGACATGATATGTTTAATGTTTTTATAACTGACAGATTTCATATACTCATTACTTACAGTGTTGAACTCTAAATCTACAAAAATGAGTATTTAGAGCACACAATACACTGATAAGACTTAAAACTCTCTTCTCTTTCAGCATCATACATATTTTCCAATTACATTCCTTTGATGCCTTTTGATGTTCTTTTATCAGCACAGATAATTGACCTTGACCAGAGAAGTAACATCCTAGTCAGCAGTGTGATGGAGGAGACCGGAGGTGTGGGGGTGGACGTTGTCGTTGACAACGGGGGTACGGAAAGTTTCTAATATGTATCTTCTGATTTACTGATGCAGTCAATAATTTCTAAAATCTTATCATGTATTACCATAAATGTGTTGGTTTTTTTTTTCCCAGTCAGACAATTTAATGATGAAGAGGATCAGAAGGTGGTGGGTGAAAATTTACGATATCCCAAACCACACAAGCATGATGTCATTTCCTGTCTTGGGGCCTCTGGGAAATGGATTACACAAGAACCTTCTCTTCAGGTATCGATATTGATAGTTATGTGCTGTATGTAGATATCTATTGAAATGGTTTGTACAAGTATATGATTGTGAGGTTTAATTGTCGAGCAAGTATATAACATCACAACAAGTTGGATAAAGCAAACAGAAATGAAGTATTGGGGCACATTGCTTACTTGAGCACCAAGAGTGAAAGAAATCTGCCTGCACTACATGAAATTGCTTGTATATCAATTGTATATCAAATAGTCAAGTACCTTTGTATATCTTAAAAATTTGAATTGAATTGTCTCCCCCTTCCTGGTTCCAGCAATCATTTAAACAATAAAATGCTTTCTATGTTGTTTTGTCTGGTGATGAGCTAACATTACAAAATAAATGAGGCACATTAGTGGGTTATACAATTCAGAATAAATGAGGCACATTAGCGGGTTATATAATTCAGAATAAATTAGCCACATTAGCAGGTTATACAATTCAGAATAAATGAGGCACATTAGTGGGTTATACAATTCAGAATAAATGAGGCACATTAGCGGGTTATATAATTCAGAATAAATTAGCCACATTAGCAGGTTATACAATTCAGAATAAATGAGGCACATTAGCGGGTTATACAATTCAGAATAAATGAGGCACATTAGCGGGTTATATAATTCAGAATAAATGAGGCACATTAGCGGGTTATACAATTCAGAATAAATGAGGCACATTAGTGGGTTATACAATTCAGAATAAATGAGGCACATTAGCGGGTTATATAATTCAGAATAAATTAGCCACATTAGCAGGTTATACAATTCAGAATAAATGAGGCACATTAGCGGGTTATACAATTCAGAATAAATGAGGCACATTAGCGGGTTATATAATTCAGAATAAATGAGGCACATTAGCGGGTTATACAATTCAGAATAAATGAGGCACATTAGCGGGTTATACAATTCAGAATAAATGAGGCACATTAGCGGGTTATACAATTCAGAATAAATGAGGCACATTAGCGGGTTATACAATTCAGAATAAATGAGGCACATTAGCGGGTTATACAATTCAGAATAAATGAGGCACATTAGCGGGTTATACAATTCAGAATAAATGAGGCACATTAGCGGGTTATACAATTCAGAATAAATGAGGCACATTAGCGGGTTATACAATTCAGAATAAATGAGGCACATTAGCGGGTTATACAATTCAGAATAAATGAGGCACATTAGCGGGTTATATAATTCAGAATAAATTAGCCACATTAGCGGGTTATATAATTCAGAATAAATGAGGCACATTAGCGGGTTATATAATTTTTTTCTGTATAATGATTGCTACTTTCATCACCCGATAAAACATAATAGAAAAACATTTTACAGTATATATTAACAATTTCATGCATTTTTTTAAAATATAAACTAGATTTAAATACTTGAATAGCATATCATTGACGCATTTGTTACTTTAAACCAAATGGCCAATACACCCATTGACTTTGGCGATGCTCCGTATTTGGTAAGACAGGTGGTACTAAAAAGACCCTATAGCAGCAAACAGGTATTCATTGTCGAGGATCAAAATAAAGTCAATTTCAAGAGAAATATGGGAAAAAATTCAGTGAATGTAAATATAGCATAAACAAACTCGATACCGCAGTGCTTAGGATACTTGAATATCAACTTATTAATCTGTCGATTTCAAGTTCATGAACAAAAAAGGTTTTATTATGATATATTAAGATTTCATACAGTTAATTTTATCCAGAGGTGAATGGGTAGAGTTGTTATTTACATGTTGCATGTGCTTCACACCATATGTCCAAGAAAAATTATATAGCAGACATTGTAATGTCTACATGAATGCAAGATCTGTATGTAAATAACCTGTTTATAAATGAATGAAACAAGGGTGATCTGTTCTAGCATTAAGATTTAAAATAATTCTATGGCACAGTGCACTGTTTTAACATGCATATTAAATATTCTGTCGTTGAAGTTGGATCCACCAGATTGCCAGCGATTATTTCTTCGAGGAGGGAGTGTTCACTTCCTGTTTGAGAATATATGGACTCTGGCATACTCCCAGCATGGACGATTTCAGCGTTAGTATTGAACACATATACTGGAAATTAATTTTCTAATCACTGGAACTTTATTTCACACAAATTGGCTAGGTTGCATTACTTAAAAAAATAAGGTTGTAAATAATTTTGTGTGTGGGTTTGTACAATGTGATATTAAAACATACTGAGGTTTGGAAATATTGTATTGAGATGTTTGCAGATATTGTCTCATGCTGATTAAGATGAATATTGTCAAGTTCAGTTCATGAATATTTCCTAAACATTTGTGAATGACAACAGCAGAGCACACTATACATATTCTTCTGAGTCAATATCATCGTCATCGTTATTCTTCTGAGTCATTATCACCATCATCGTAAATCTTCTGAGTCAATATCACTGTCATCATTATTCTTCTGAGTCAATATCACCATCATCATAAATCTTCTGAGTCAATATCACCGTCATTGTTATTCTTCTGAGTCAATATCACTGTCATTGTTATTCTTCTGAGTCAATATCACCGTCATCGTTATTCTTTTGAGTTAGTCAACTAACATAAAAATTTTCTTTAATTTTGAACTTCTGTATCTCAGACGTTGATATTTCAAATACCATGGATATGCAAAAGTGAGTTAGAAGTCCCAGCTACATTTTCTTTATGTATTTTAACTTAAAAATTTCAAACCCACAAATATCTCAAAATTTTTTTTTAATTTGGCACCACAAAGTATGAAATAACAAGATTTGACTGCAATACTATGTACTATTTAACAATCACTGGACAGGTGGTTATAAGACTCTTACCTGAAGCACAATTAAAATAATTAATACGACCTACAGCTAAATTTTATCATAAGATCTTTCAATATACATATTGAGTACCTGTATTCAAAAGTACATTACTGGTTTCCTTAATCATAAATATGATACCTGTATATATCAAGATGTTCATTTAATTTTGCAGTTACCTGTGATTATCTGAGCCAGAGCCAGACAAAACGCCGTGCAATATTTATTTATAATTTGTATCATTTCATTTGTAGACATTCTCCAGGATGCCATGGAGAAACTGGAACGAGGCACAGTCAAGTAAGTTGAAATTGGTACTACTGCTTCATGTACTTCTACTCCATTAAAGAGACTGCTGTTCCTGTGTGAGTGTCTTCATCTACAGACAACATTACAAAGTACAACAGACAACATTACAAAGTACTACAGACAACATTACAAAGTACTACAGACAACATTACAAAGTTCTACAGACAACATTACAAAGTACAACAGACAACATTACAAAGTACTACAGACAACATTACAAAGTTCATCTACAGACAACATTACAAAGTACAACAGACAACATTACAAAGTACTACAGACAACATTACAAAGTACTACAGACAACATTACAAAGTACTACAGACAACATTACAAAGTACAACAGACAACATTACAAAGTACTACAGACAACATTACAAAGTACTACAGACAACATTACAAAGTACTACAGACAACATTACAAAGTACAACAGACAACATTACAAAGTACTACAGACAACATTACAAAGTACAACAGACAACATTACAAAGTACAACAGACAACATTACAAAGTACTACAGACAACATTACAAAGTACTACAGACAACATTACAAAGTACTACAGACAACATTACAAAGTACAACAGACAACATTACAAAGTACAACAGACAACATTACAAAGTACTACAGACAACATTACAAAGTACAACAGACAACATTACAAAGTACTACAGACAACATTACAAAGTTCATCTACAGACAACATTACAAAGTACAACAGACAACATTACAAAGTACTACAGACAACATTACAAAGTACTACAGACAACATTACAAAGTTCATCTACAGACAACATTACAAAGTACAACAGACAACATTACAAAGTACTACAGACAACATTACAAAGTACTACAGACAACATTACAAAGTACCACAGACAACATTACAAAGTACAACAGACAACATTACAAAGTACTACAGACAACATTACAAAGTACAACAGACAACATTACAAAGTACTACAGACAACATTACAAAGTACAACAGACAACATTACAAAGTACAACAGACAACATTACAAAGTTCATCTACAGACAACATTACAAAGTACAACAGACAACATTACAAAGTACAACAGACAACATTACAAAGTTCATCTACAGACAACATTACAAAGTACTACAGACAACATTACAAAGTACAACAGACAACATTACAACATTACAAAGTACAACAGACAACATTACAAAGTTCATCTACAGACAACATTACAAAGTACTACAGACAACATTACAAAGTTCATCTACAGACAACATTACAAAGTACTACAGACAACATTACAAAGTTCATCTACAGACATGACAAAATCACCACCAATGTATAAATTACACACTTTTCATTACTTTTTAAAATGGTATTCAATGTTTAAGGTCATAATCCGTATCTTTTCATAAAACTGAATTTTATGCAACAACCAAAAAATCCTGTGCACTGAGTTTAATTAACAACTTTCGATTTCCATGAAAATGTGCATCTCTCCAATGTTCATATAATTAACTGTATGAAACAATTATGTCCAGTTATGAAAACTGTGAGAAAAGTTACCCAAGACACATCGTTTACCCTCCCTATACAGTCCAATATCACAGATTTTGTATAAATTGAACATGTGACCCTCAACAGAAGTTGGATCAAAGTTTGACGTTTTCCACAAAGAGGGTTCTCAGTGACCTTCAATTCAGTCAGTGTAGGCATAATAGAGAACACTAACAGTGTAGAATAAACTAATACTCCCCTTCTGCAAAGCCTATAGAGGACTAGATAACACAGATGTATGGACACAAGGTGAACAGACATTACTGGATCATAATAAACATCTGATAGGCATATAAAAACTACCATTTGGATTTCGTACTCAGTTTTGGCCAGGGTGCACAACATGCGTCCAGCTTATAGTACGTTGCATGTTGGTTGGTCAGGTGTCCTCATATAGGGTCCCTACTTTGTGTAATCAACTCCTTGACCTCTAGCCTCACTGTCCCCAAACTTTGCACAGTTGTCATGGACACATTGAAGGTGAGCATGTGACTTTTTGGAGTGGCTCAGACATTTTTCGTGTAGTTGAACTTTGGCATTTTTTTTAGAATCTTTTGAATAATCAACTCCTCTCACACCTTTAGGCTGACATTCTCCAAACTTTGTACAGTTATTATGGACACATTGAAAATGTGCCTGTGATTTTTTGGAAGTGCTTGGACATTTTGCATAAAATTTATATTAGTTAAACTTTGTCATTTTTTCAAAATTTTTTAAAAGAGATGTTACCTACTTTGTGTAAACAACTCCTCAAACAGCTTGCAAGTAACTTTTTAAATTTGCTCAGACTTTTTAAAAGAAAAATAACAAATAGTTGACTTTGTCATTTTCTCTGCATACTGTGGATAGAAAATGCCTACTTTGTGTATTCAACATGTTTCCCCAATAGATATTCCTCAAAATTCAGTATGGTAGCAATTGAGTGCTACTATCCTCATCATCATGGATAACGTAATTCAAAACAAACCGACCATTTCTATTCTTGAATCGATCTTCATGAACGTTAAGTGTGATGACTTGCAAAATCTGAACTGTGAATGAGAAAAGATGCAGAGAGAGAAAAACTGGGAAAGCTCTCCTATATAGCTGCAATAATAATGTAGCCATCTCAGATTCCAAAAAAAAAGGGGGGGGGGGGGAGGATGGAGGCTACATTAGAGCTGCTCCTGTAGAGCGCATGTTCTCCCCATTGCTTGTATATATTCAAATATGCATTGCTTTTTCATAACCATAAATTACTAACCAATGTTATTCTTTCCACCTTTACTATTTTTCAGATGTAAAATATCAAAGACTTTCACACTCGATGGTGCAGTTGATGCCATGAAAAATCTAGAAGATTTTCGTACTGGAAAAGTCATAGTAAAGATCTAGGCCTGAGCAAAATATGCTTTACATTTTAGGGTTTTTTTATTTTCAGCTTTACATTTGTCACTGTTTATATGTTGCAGTTTATACTTGTGTATAATGTGTATACAAGTTTTTTTCCTCTGCAGAAAGAATAAATGAAAAAAAATATTGGTTCCTCCAAATTTATTAACTTCACAAAACAGGATCTGAGGTATAATTTTTTTTTTACAAGTGTGAAACAGTTAACAGGCATAGAAAAAGAACACAATGATTTAGACCTGAATCATTGACAACCATTGAAGCTGCACGTGTGCGTGGGCTGACATCGACTTCATCAAAAAAAGTGTTTATATTGAAAGGGGGCAAAACTCTTGCACAACATGCACAAACATTTGACAAAATACATCCAAATACTTGGAAAAAAATTCAAGCCACTTCAACAACTCTATCTAGTAGCCTTCCATATATCATATAAACCAATAAAAGTAAAAATATCGTTGATTTTTGCATAATAAATGTTTTGATGTAATATTTCGTCTCGAACTCCATATTAATGAACTGAAATAACCTCTACTTTAGCTCTTTGCTCTGGTCAATTTAAACAAAAAGGAAAGATCAAAGCATCTATGCATAATCAGCTACAAAATATAAAAAGATTGTATCAATCAATAACTTAAACATAGTCAAATAAATATCTCCATGGTAAAGATTACCGGAAAACAGCTGAAAGCTAAGTGAATGCTGGAATGGAAATCATTGAAAAAAGGAGCTACAACTGCTAAACTCGCATTCAATGTACCTTGTAAAAAAAGTTTCACACACATGTTAAATGTCAAAAGTTTGAGACAAGATTCGTAAACACAACATACATTTATCATTTTTCACAAAATGTACAAAGTTCTCAGAGCCCATTATTACTTCAATGTTTGTCTTCACGTCCTGGGCATACATACTTGAGTCTAACTCGAGTTCTATTCTTAACTAGAGTAGCAAACTGGGTTAAATCCATTATCTACTTGCATTAGTACATTGTACAATTTGCATGTATTTGTAATTTGATTACCAGACTTTGAACGGCAGCCTAGTATCCTACTAGATCAAGCCAACAAGTTCATTTATATACATGTAGTAGTACACAGTACATTGATTACCGCCGAAGACAAAATACGGGATGAAAAAGAAATCGCTGTTAGAATAGTGTCCATGTATTCACATGTAATGAAAAAAAGGGGACTTGCCCCATAATCATGAATGAATACAAGTGTCTTTTAAAATATGAACATGGAAAATTCAAAAATCATGCAATATTTAAGCTATTTATCATGTACAGCTTAGTACACATGCACTCGGAGTCAAAACACTCGAACAACATGGATATGTAAACAAATTTGGGAACAAACAGTGGCAAAATTATTGCGTTTTCTTTTCCCGGGGTTTCCATGACTTTAGAAGTTGATATGAAAAGTACACACCAAATGCATGGACCTGAATGGCTATGAAAAGAAATAAGTAGAACACAAGAACTGCAGGGTATCCAAAAAACTGTCCTTTGAATCTTTTTTCATTCAAATATGCGTATAAATCATCACTTTGTTCAACGAACCCATAGACCACAGGAAGAATACCGAAAATTACAGATCCGACGACATACTGCTTCAGAAGTCTGATTTCATTCTTGGCCATAGACCGCCATCCTACCATCACTGCCATTAGACACACAACCCATGCATACTCCCAGGGTCGTGGAGGTGGAAAGTTCCATTTTCTTAGTGTGGATACTGGTTCAATACCCAGGAATGAGGTCAGTCCTGGCAGAATTCTCGCTATCATCAACAGACCCAAGGAAAGATGAACGATCAGGTCAGTTCGTAGCCGGGACTTGTTCAGGGAACTGCAATGAAAACGAACCCCGAGGATTATACATAGCAAGTGTATGTGCATTACAAGAAAAGTGTCATTTGTTTCATGATGAGCATGAAATAAATCATCAAGGATACTATCAACTGAATACAGTTCAGTTTTATTTTCAGTTTTTACACATGAAATTCAATATAATCACTGTCTGTACATAAAAATGTAGAAAAGAAATCTTCTGTAGTACATCTCTCATGCAGTTACACCACCCAGTGGGTTTTTTCTCTCTCCTGGTTTTGTCTAAAGTTATTTAATTGTTGGGTAATGTTTCAATTTATTTTGGATATATTCCTAATTAGACCAAAACAAAAAATATGTGCATTTCCTATTTCACTCTTTAAAAAAATTAGGTAATATAGGTAGGAAAAACATTTTGTTTTAATGAAACATTAAGTTTTATATTTTTTTTGCAACATTTCTAGCATTGTGTAAGTTCATCACGATATTTGTTGAAGACAGATGTCATCATACTTTTTGCTTTCATATAATGGTAATTGCCATATTTTACCGCCAACATGCTGTGCAACAAACAAGCCATGCTCGTTTATTCAAAATCTTGGTTTTTGGTATGTTTTTAACATTTATATATGTACTCTTTTAAAATTTTTAGAAGATCAAAAGTAGTCAAGACTGAAATTGGAAACTTTAATAATTGAAACACAAAAAGAAAAAAAAAATCAGGTTTGAAAAATCTACATTTCTATTTTATGTATATTGTCAATAAAATATTTAGAGTCAGCGACTAAAACAGAGATAGGGTCAGGAAATTAGAAACACGATTATTTTATTTTTGCCTGAATGGTACATGGACACGGTTTCAGCTGAAAATGTTCACATTTTTTCTTTTTCCATTTTTAATTTTTTTACAATGCTCAATTAATGATCAACCAAAATTTTAATGTCAGTTGTTGAGTTATAAGTGAGATGCAGAATGAGATGTGACAACAATAGAAACTGTTTGTGTTCAGAATTAACTTGTAAATTGAATAAAAAATCTGCATTAAATAAATCTTTTACCAGTATATTTTACCTATGTAAATTAAAACATGGCACGAGCCTTGTTTACATAACAAAGAAGTGTGAGTTCTGTATCTCTTATGTAACTCAATAACTGACATTCAAAATAGAAATACCTTAAGTAAGCATTGTAAACATTAAAAATGGAAAAATTAAATTTTCAGCTCAAACAGTCCCCATGCCCCTTTAACTGCCAACAAGGATTACAATTTCATAGAGTAAGGTTTGTAGCTAAATGGTCTAATCTTATCTCCCTGCCATTCTGTATCAGTGTATAAACATTTTTATAACATGAAAGTAAGCTGGTGTGAATTCAAAGCTAAGTGTAGTATGATGGAATGGACGAGTGCTTTGGAAAAATTGTGGAAACACAATATACAATCACCGGTATGTATCATTTGATATTCGTGCAATATTTGATATACTTGCATTATTTGTGTTGCAAGTAAATTGACGTTATTTGATGATTGCTCTGAAAATATGACATTACATAATTTGTAAATTAAACTCACACAATATTGAACTTGTAAATGTGCTGTAATCCCCTGATTATTCTAAAATTTTATTACACAATGATATCACTGTTTAAACAGCCCTAACGCAGACAAATGAAGCATCACTCTGAATTCAGTCACTTCCTCAGCATTCAATTTCTTTGTACATGTCATCAGCACACAAATATACAAATTTTCACTTTGAGTCAACGTAGTCATGATTAACTTGCATAACAATCATCCAATCACCGAGTCCTTTCGCCTCGACTGTGAAATAAAATAGCATAAGGTAGGCAAAGTAGTCGCACCAGCTGCTGTCACTGAATTCCCATTTTTCTCCACTGTGACTCCTCCCTGCACACATGATAATGTAACATCAAGGGTAAGATGTGGAGGAATCTCACATTATTGGAAGTTCAGTGTTGTACAACATCAAATTATTTCGAATTGAGCAAGAGTCTTCCTTCACAAAGTGCCATTGACCAACACTGATTCAAAAACACATGACGAGTTTCAATGAACAGTTTACAAAAGATTTATCTTGATAAAGATGGTATGTCTATTTTAACGGCTGGCAATTTTGACATACATGTAAAGTTGAAAGTAGAATGTAAATATATGAAATAAATTTCATTTTTGAAAATACATGAAGGTATGAACTGCAGTGCTTCACATCAGCATACGTTTCACAGTGTAAGAAGTATGACACAGTGAGGTGTTGCATGTATTTTGAATAATGAAATTTATGTAGTATATATATATATATATATATATATTATCACAATATATAGAGCTACGTCATAAATCAACCAATACTTTCGAAAAACATCTAAGGTTCTACATCACATGAAAATGTCAATTCCAATACGTTGTGATTTTTATCAAGGACACTCGAACCCACTAGAACATTACAACCCAGTGGTTCACTGGTTTTATGTGACTTAAACAGTTACTGTATTTACCAGTTGTATAAGAACTTACTCTTTCATCCACGGTGCACTACTAAACATTCTCACTGATAACGTAACCTCCCGAACTATTTGTGCATACCCCCTTGCTGGAAATGTTAACATCTGATACAGAGATGCTGCACATAATTCAATTTACCATCAGACAAAACACAGACCATCACGTTACATCAGTACTATAACGTTGACCTCATACCTAAATTTATATTGCCAGGCAACACTCTCTCTGTGCCAGTGATCGCTACCGTCCGTACCAATAGGTCGAGATCCATATTTGGATGCCATGTCGCCGGCTCTTGATTCCGAAATGCAACGTTTCACTTGCCGGGAAAACCTTTTCCGGTGTATCACTTAAATCATTAAAAAAATTAATGACTGCCTTTCAAAATAATATCTTATTGACATGATACAGCCCAGTATGAAATATATTATTTTATTATACAGAATATTGCTGAACAAGAAGCCTAAATATTTCATACCAAATCTATTCAATTTATTTTTTTAAATGTTGTAGGAGATGTAAACAAGTGTCAACTTGTTCAGTTGTACTTGTAGAACTACTAGAAGATTTTATGATCCTTTTTGTAACATTTTGTGTAGGTTTTAGGATTCCAAATGAGTTTATTTAAACCATCGCATGTTTTTGCTAATCTTCCTGATACAGCATCAGAAATGAACAAGATGAATTCATTTGCAAACAACGAGAACCAAGTTACGGAGGCCAAAATTGACAATCGTGTAATCCAAGTTTCCTCTGTTGGAATAGTGACGTTGCCCCCAGACAGATGCAAACTAACCGCTAGAATAACATCAACAAAGGAAAATGTTTCAGAAGTCAAAGAAAGCACCACAAGAAGACTAGATTATGTAATACAAACTTTTCATAATCATTCAGTAAAGGTGAGTTATTCAAGTTTTTCAATAGGTCCTGCATAATCTCTGTATTTAGCTATATAGCTTTATAAAGGAATACAGCTTTATAAATCTATTTTAAATAGCTTGGTATAGCTATTTCACATGTTTTATCAAATCAATTACTAAAGAATAAAAACTAAATTTCACCAAGTGAAAATATTTCTTTCTTGTTCTCCATGCATTATAAACAAAAATACTTCTTTAAGTCTTCTGCTAGTTTATGGATTACCTCACCTTGGTGCGTTATATAACAAATGTCAAAGCTACAGATCAGAAGATAAAAACATGTACAAAGTTAAACGAGGGAAATAGGATTGTTTTTTACTGCAAGATGACGGGCAAGGGACTTAACTTGCACAAATTGTTGATACATGTATTTGCAACTTTGAATGAGCAAAAATATCCTTTTCATTCATTTTCGAATTTGTGGTGATGATTTGAAATAAATGAACAAATACAATTGTTAATCAGAACTTCTACTGGAAATTGCAAGAACTGCTGATTAAATCTTTACAAGTAGCATATTTACTGTTCATTTGCCAAATTCATATTACTGCAATTTTATTTCACAAATTGTTCAAAACTTTAATTGAACAGACAGAGAGAGAGATATTGGTTTATTAGAATTGACACTTGTGCAATTAATATTAAAGCAGATATATCAAGTTAATGAGTGAAAAATGAGTCCCTCCCATTCATTATGTTAATATACATGTACCTGCTAGAAGATTGTGCTTGGAATGTTTGTTTGAAAATAAACTGAGTGAAAAGGATATAATTTATTTCCTGATTTTATCTTGGATGTGAAAACACAACAATAATCATCCCCCCTCACTTCATTGTGTGAGGAGATATATTGTATTAAATGGGATTGTTTGTGAGAGTATGTGATTTTATGTGTAACACTGAGGTTGTAGACATTCCACAAGTCACAATTTCTGCTTGACTGATCTTATACTTCATGTGTTGTTTTGTTATTCAGAAAGGAAGAACTGTATTAATTGTTATTCATAGAAGAACAACCCTATTAATTGTAGGGGCCAAAGATCAAGGTCACAGCACAGCTTCATAGAAAAAGCTTTTAGACACTTTACATGCCTCATTTTTTGCTCATTTGATTTCATACTTCACTAGTAGCTTTCTTATCGAGAAAGAAAGAATCTTATTGATTTTGGAGTCAAAAGGTAAAGATCACTACTGGGCTTTGTAGAAAAAGCTTGTAGATTATCATTGCAAGGAAACATGTCCCGTCTTTGGAGATGGATTATTTTTGGCCCAAATTGACCTAACAGAAGATATGTATGGATGTGTCATACTGAGTTTATTGCTAGATATATATGATAAATTGCATTCAGGGATCATTTGTTAAATTGTAGGGTTCAGACATCCAGATTAACAAAAGTATGCGTCGTGTGGAATCCATGTATCAGATGGATGTTGAGGTATCAGCACTCTTCATCGACCTCCATAAATGTCAAAACGTTTCCAACCTTCTAGTGGAGAAACTGGACCCGACTGTCACTGTATGTCTGCCAGAGTTCTTCCACTCCTCTGTCACCCTGCAGAATTTAAGGTTGGTTTCTCCTGCTTGTCTTATTCATAAATATTACTGAAAAACCCTTGGCTCTCAGTCTTTCACACATCTTTCATGTTATGTATATCAGGTATATATACCTTGTACTTTATAGTGCATATATGTATGTACATAGTCATGTACTGTAGTGAATGTATAAAGTCCAGTTCGTGTGTGCTCATTTACTAATAGGTGCAAATTCTACATGTATGCATATATTTTATTCCTAGTATATGAAATTCAATGTAATTTTTGCAATGTGTTCACATGCATTAGCAAACTTTGTGTGGATTGAGTTAGCTATTTGGATATGGATGTAATTTGAAGGCCGAGTATGAGATGGATATTTCATTATCATGTAGCTGTAGGTTTTGCCATTTCCTCTTCAAATGCTATTTAAAATAATATTTGAACTTACTGTCATGGCATAAGGTCACAGCTCACCTTTCTAATACAGCACATGATAAAGTTTTTAAGAAAATTATGCAATGTTTCATGGATAATTCAATAATTTACTTGTGTGTTTATATTTTCCTATGCATTCACAAAGAGTAAATTTACTCATCTACAGTGTATGTAAAAGTTAATTTGCACATAGTCTGACTACACTTATAGATACAAATTTTACATTAGAAGCAAAAATACTGGCCTGCAAATTTTATTTACCATCTGTTCATATACACTGAAATACAGTTGTGTGCAAAATTTGCACACTGTGTTTTAAAAGGTGAAAATGGCTCAAAAGTGTGTATACACTGCTGTGTATATGCAAGCATTAGTGTATGTATACTGTGTCCTTTATGTGTGTTATGTATGTGTATAGCATATTTTAGCAAATCATATTTTTTTGGGGGGGGGGGGGGGGGGGGTCGAGGGTCTGTGAAGCTTATGTCAATTGTTTCCTTAAATATCCAACTTTAAATCAAATTTTCTTACTCTTATAGTCAGTGACACTTTTCAATTACAATCAAAGTTATTTTTAACTGGTTCTTATTTCAGACACCAAGCTAGTTTACTTGCTATTCATAATGCAAAACAAAAGGCTCAAGAAATGGCAAAGTTTGTGAACCAGTCTGTGGGACGTCCCATCAGCATTAAAGAACAAGAAAACAAGGAATGGCAGGGGACGGAGGACTCTTCTGACGATTTCAACGCCCCTAGAACTCTACAACAGAAGCTCAATAATGCCAGTGTTACTGTCTCAAGCAAAATCTCTATTACTTTTGAACTGAAACCGAAAGTGAAAAAATCAGGACCAGATGCAAAGAGTTAGCACCATTTTCCAGATTGATTATCTAATGTGTTTTCAATGTCATGTTGAAGTAAATCTGAATTGTATTCAGAAAGAATAACACAAGTTTGACTGAACAGCACAAATGTGTCAAATTGAGTTTATGAATTGAGTAAACAGTGCAACTTTATCTATGCCCAAAACCATTAGATTGAAAAAAATATATATATGAAACACAAGCTACATACCGTTCTCTATGATATGTATTGTATTAATTTTTTGTTTTGTTTGTTTATTTGTCTGTTTGTTGGGGTGGGGGATGGCATCAGAAACATGAACATATAAATGCTGAAACAATTTGTGTTGACAATGTGTTGATAGAGTATTTTGTTAAACCTGTTAAAGCATCATCATTTTTCAAATTGGGCAGCGGAAAGCAGAGGAAGGGGGTTCATGGGTTCAGTTTATAGGGATGGGGACTTAATCACCCAATATATCTTTATTGCTTGTAAGTATAACAGATAATGATCATTGTCAAAATAGGGGACCAAGCCATCTAGATATAAGTGCCTGTACAGGGAGCTCAGCTATTATCTATTTCACATACACAAATTCCTATATGGGCATTTCCACCACGCACATTACATAGTGTGGACTGTAGATTCTCGTGTGTAAATATCAAGGAAGTGCACCTTGTATTGAAAACTGAATAACTTTAGACAGTCGTGTAGACTATACAGTGTTTTTTTTTAAATTATTGATTCTACACAAAATGGCAGAGTACTGTGATATTAAATGTGTAAATAGTATGTAATGATATTGTGTTATCTTTCATAAAGAGGCCTAAGTATCTGAAAGTATTAAGTATTTTGTACTGAGGTGAAAGCAAATTGAAAATTCTTGATTTTTTTAAAACAAAAATATTTTAAAACTTAAATTGTACCCGTATCAATCAAATACAACTGTATTTAAAAATTGACTTAAAATTTAATTTTTGAGTGATTTAATTTTTCAATTTTTCTGAATTCTTTACGATGATTACAATTATGTTTATTTTTTTATCCTGTATGCCAATGTGAAGCGACGTGCTTCAATCGAGAATTCAAAACTCAAACTCTCTCTCTCGCGCGCGTATGTATAAATAGTGCATATATTCCAAATATTTCTCATAGCCCGAAATATAATGCATACCAAATTCAGATTCCTCTAATATGATTCAAACATTGCAGACTTTGATATATATGGAATTGTTGATAAAAATCAGAAATACAACAGAAAAAGAATTTTACAATTTGTGAATTGAGATTATGTTTTTAAAAAAAATAAGGATTTGCACCTGACATTTTAGATTAAACAAAAGATAAGAAAGCGTCTCGGCAAATACAACACCGAGAGAACTCCACAACAAAGATATAATGCATTTGAAATCCATCATTTCAACTCGATAAATTTCTCGTTTGACTGCACACGCTTCTGACTAGTGTATTGAAGTAATGAGATTATTGGTGCTTTAGCGTAAGGTGCCGGGGTAACGCCAAGGCGGTCACGACTGAAGGGCTCGCGCGACCTTAAATACGGGATACCGTGTGGCGAATGGGCGATTTAAACGACAGATGTTCCGTGCTTGATGAATGCACCAGTCGCCAGCTGCGAGAAACAAAATTCACCTCAAAGCAAACAAAGGCGCTTCTTCCTTGGGTCTATCTGGCATGTAATGTCAAATCCGTCTGTCGTGGGGTAAAACGACTGCCAGACAGACAGATCTGTCCCTCCTGTTACAGACAGAAAATTTCAATAAAGAAACTCGTCTGTTGGTTTGTGATTAGACCACAGATAAAGGACCAAAAAGTGGAAATGTTATCAGAAATATTAGGTCTCTTTGTTATTATTGCTGCCATTCAGAAGTGCACAGGTATGTCATTTTCATCATTTATAAGATTACAGAAACAATTCTCTTTCTACTTTGAAATTTCATTTGCTATTATTGTCCGATGACTTCTGGTATTCGGACTAGTGGATCACGATCTTTAACAGGTATGTGTAGTTTCAATATTTGGTTAATTATAATCGCGATGTTAAAATAGTTTTTATAGTCCACATGAAGCTTACCTTTACCTAATCCCGATGGTGGTAGGACAACTAGTTAATATTATATATATACATATATAGAGAGAGATATTTAAGTTCAGGATTTTATAGAAGAAATCGAGTTATTTATTCAACCGAAGATCTAGAACACATGCTGTATAGTACAACGTGTAATGTAGAATATTGTAAATGATATAATCATGTTGCGTAATTCTAAAATTATATTATTTAAAATTCTCAAATTATAAGCACACCGAAAAAGCAGTAGCGTAACAGCAAAAACGAGACCTGTAAAACACACACACAGCGGCAGATAATTAGATAGATATATAGAATGCGTTATAAATCAGTAAATTATGTCTTCATGTGATTCTAACTTGATAATCCATGACAGGAGAATCCGCCTTTGTGTGTACGGAGAAGGGATCAGGGAAGCAGACGATAGAACTCCATTGCCCATTTGGAACCGAGATACAGATCAAGGAGTCCGTGTACGGAAGAAACAAGTGGCGACAGTGTCTTTACACCGTTGGAGATTGCACGGAACCGGCGGATATTTCCGGGGAGTGTTGCGGACGCAGAAACTGCAACGTCACCGTCTGGCGGATATATTCTATTAAATGCGAATACGTCACGTTTTTCCGAGTAATTTACGAATGTGTGGAAAGTAAGCCATTTTCTTACCATAACAAAGTCATGATGATGAGTCTTTTAAAACGTATATTTAAGAAATAAAATACATAAGGGTATGAATTGCGACGTTTTACACCGGCATATTTTATGACGCCCGTTAACAGTGCTTCATGAAGAAATATGCTGACATGAAGCGTCGTAGTTCATACCCTTATGTATTCTGAAGTTTATTTCTTTTATATTCTACTTTAATTTCTGTGAACATTCCCAGTCGTTAAAATAGATGTACTACATTCGTCTGTATTCATACGCGCATCGTTTACAACTACATCGCCTTCATGAGGAATGGTAAAGATTTCGAAGGCAAACACAGAAACGTAAATATTGTAAAATGGTAGCAATGATTTTGTCTTTTGTTTCAGAGGGTGATGCAGAATGTGAACATGACGAAGACCCAGAGAAACACGAACCAGATATCATAGATATTACATCTCACTCCAGATTTCCACTGACGTCAGCTAACTTTTACCCCATAAAATCAACCGTGCAGAATCAAGTTACTCCCAACAACCATTTCACAGACTCCATACACCCCGGTCCAATCACTGACCCGGCGATGTCAAATTCATTTCAAGAGGAGCAAGTAAATGATGGTATCAATTTTTTACCTATTTATTTGTAACTTTTAGAAAATAGAAATATACATGAATCTAAAACTGATTTCATGTTAACTGGACCATGTTTCTCTGCCCCTCACCTTTTGTATTTAGTGTTGTTAATCGCATTTAGAGCATAACTTTATAAATGTATACATGGTTTCGTTACAGACCGCGGAAGAGCGCGGTCTGTTCTGATGCAGGTTGCCATAATGTACATGCGTTTCTGCGGGATTAACGTTTAATGTATTTTCATGATTTTCCCCAAAATTAATGTAATATAACTAATTAATCGGGGACTGGAGTTATTGTTAATATTAGCGTTTGAGTTGTATAATCTCTAGATATAAATCAAGTCTGTTTGAAATTAACTTTAAATTACATTAAGCATTATAGTTGTCAGTTTGTAGTGCTTTTGTTTCGGGTTCAATTTATTATATGAAATGCAAAACAAATGTGGATTCAAGACTATTCAAGAGATTCACACATTTATCAATATTCCAAGTGTCTTGAGGTGATAAGGGGAGTTGTGTCCAGACAAGTGGATGGAAACTTCTTTTTAAAGTTACCCTTCTCCGTAACATTGTTTCTACTAACGAGGTTTGATTACTATAGTAATTAATATATCTTAATTAAGTATGACTTCACAATTAACTCTTCATCCTGAAGGGATGTACATACAAAATGCATATTGTCCGTGTCGTCCTATCTAAAATAATAATAATAAAGATAGAATATAATTTCTTTCGTATCTTCTGCGACCTGATACCTTTGACGCTTGTGTCAAGTTGATTTCTTGTTTTTTAAATGGTACTCTAGATCTGTAGTAATTGTCGTACACTCTTGAGTTAAGTCGAATTAATTTCGTAAGGGAACAAACACTATCCACTGGTTGAGGGCCTCTGGTTCATTTAAGAAATAAATTTCATTTTGGAAATTACATGAAAGTATGAACACCGACGCTTCACACCGGCAGACTTCATGAATCGCGTTAGCATTTCATTGAAAGTATGCCGTCGTTAAGCGATGTAGTTCATACTCTCACGAATTTTCGAAAATGAAATTTATTTTTTATATTTTCAGTCTACGTTCATTTCTGTTGGAATTATAACAGTTGTACTATATTTATCAAGATTTATGCGCGCATTGTTTACATACATTGCATTCATGAGGAAATGGTTATTACAATTGATAAAGATATCAAAGGCAAAACATAGAAAATGCAGATATATGATTTTAGATAAAACACCGACGCTTGTGCAGTGACTCTATAGTTACATTTTTTTAATCCGAGGTATTTCTAATGTGATCTTTCTTTTTTTCACGTGTTTTTATTCCTACACTTTTGTAGATCTGACGTTGATCGTTCTGTCAGCCGTTTCCATTGCTGTCCTGCTGGTCTGCATCATCGTCGTTGTTTTTGTCCTCAGAAAGTATAAATGGTAAGAAAGTAGTATTCTCAATGAAGAAGTAACATTTCAGTTTCGTTTAAAAGAAAAACTCAGGCTTTGACTTTGAAATAAATCTTTTACAGGCAAGGAGAAAAAGCGTGTATTCTAAATTTATTTGTTGGTTGGTGCAAACGACATCCTCCGGACGGATGCGAAAATCCAGATGCTGAACGTCCTTCAATGTCACGTGATGTTAGATTTTCCACGAACGGAAATGACGTAAATCGACAAAATTTTGAAAATTTAAATAGAGACAAAGTGGCGTCATCATTGACTAGAGTGGTACCACGTGATGTTAATCACAATAATGAATGTGATGGCTGCCAGAAAGATTCCTCGGGCACGAGTCCTGACAATCATTATGTTGTCTTTGAGAACATCCACGGAGAAGCTACAAGGAACCCAGTGCGACCGAATCTACCCACTGGACGTGTTGTTCTGGACCAGAAAGCATACAACTGTACTTCTGTGGTTTCGGAGGGACCGGGCACCACTGCTGTGTGAAAATGTACCAAAAAAGCTTTCTCAATATCTACCTCTGTTCAAGGAGTTTCATGTACATAACGGACAATCGTTTGAATTAGCGATGTTATACCGGTCACTTAACTCGTTACACTGCCGTCATCCCTGCTATGTGTACCAGTATGCACGCTATGTATACCAGCATGCACGCTATGTGTACCAGTATGTACGCTATGTGTACCAGTATGTACGCTATGTGCACCAGTATGCACGCTATGTGTACCAGTATGCACACTATGTGTACCAGTATGCACGCTATGTGTACCAGCATGCACGCTATGTGTACCAGTATGCACGCTATGTGTACCAGTATGCACACTATGTGTACCAGTATACACGCTATGTGTACCAGTATGCACGCTATGTGTACCAGTATGCACGCTATGTGTACCAGCATGCACGCTATGTGTACCAGTATGCACGCTATGTGTACCAGTGTGCACGCTATGTGTACCAGTATGCACGCTATGTGTACCAGCATGCACGCTATGTGTACCAGTATGCACGCTATGTGTACCAGCATGCACGCTATGTGCACCAGTATGCATGCTATGTGTACCAGTATGCACGCTATGTGTACCAGCATGCACACTATGTGTACCAGTATGTACGCTATGTGTACCAGTATGTACGCTATGTGTACCAGTATGCACGCTATGTGTACCAGTATGCACACTATGTGTACCAGTATACACGCTATGTGTACCAGTATGCACGCTATGTGTACCAGTATCCACGCTATGTGTACCAGTATGCACGCTATGTGTACCAGTATGCACGCTATGTGTACCAGTGTGCACGCTATGTGTACCAGTATGCACGCTATGTGTACCAGCATGCACGCTATGTGTACCAGTATGCACGCTATGTGTACCAGCATGCACGCTATGTGCACCAGTATGCATGCTATGTGTACCAGTATGCACGCTATGTGTACCAGCATGCACACTATGTGTACCAGTATGTACGCTATGTGTACCAGTATGCACGCTATGTGTACCAGCATGCACGCTATGTGTACCAGTATGTACGCTATGTGCACCAGTATGCATGCTATGTGTACCAGTATGCACGCTATGTGTACCAGTATGTACCAGTATGCATGCTATGTATACCAGTATGCACGCTATGTGTACCAGTATGTACGCTATGTGTACCAGTATGTACGCTATGTGCACCAGTATGTACGCTATGTGTACCAGTATGTACGCTATGTGTACCAGTATGCATGCTATGTGTACCAGTATGTACGCTGTTCCCTTTTTCTATCTCACTGCGTATGGGTATACTAAAGTCCCACAGCACAGGGAACTTTACACACATACTGACATGAGCAGTAAATTTTCGGCGGAAAAAAATGTTTTTGAACATTCATTCAGTGTCACTTCATCAAAAGAGGACGTTGCGGTGAAAACGATAAGACGAATTTGTGAAATACTGACTGATTATTGTCGTAGAGTGACAGGCACTCAGTCGTGCAGAACCTTCAAACTTTCTATACTCCAGCTGCGTCAATGTGATCGTGAAGTGCATAGTATCATAACCTGTGTATGTCTGTAAGAAGACTGATAGTGATTAGAACTAATGATTGCTAATGAGGTGTGAAAGGAGGATGGATGGTTTTACAAAATTGAACAATGCAATGTTTATCGGTTTGCTAGCAAGTCCGAAACTTTCTTACGATAACTGCAGTCGAAGAAAACATTCCTTTTGGGATCTCTGTAAACCAACGACTTACTGTATGTGTCGACAAATACGTCACCATAGCCGATGCTTCACAACTTTATTTACCGTAATTCTTTATCAGCATGCACATGTTTTTACACATTTTTTTAACGAGAAAATTGAATGTCGTGTTGACTATTGTGACGCATTTGACAGTCATGAAATTGAATTTGGCACTGGTAAAGAGCGAATACGGTGTTCCCGAAATGATTCTGATTATATTTCAAAATGCCCCTTAAGACTCATTTGTCTCTTCATCAATATTTTTTAAAGGACTAAAACTATACACTCAGAGGTTGCTAGCAAACCTTTTACTTCCTCGCCATATTTTTGTTAACTGACAATCTCTTGTGTAGATTTGTCACAGTTGTGTCCTTCTACAAATGATTTGTACATAGACTTTAATTATACACTTTGTACATAGACTTCAATTATACACTAAATATAAATAAAATCATTGCATTTTTCATCAAATGTCATTGGTAAACTTTTAAATTAATCAATTTTCGTCCCGGTGAGACACCGTGGTTCAAACCGGAGGATCATGGGTTTAGGCCCGGCTTGTGCCGTGGTCGTGTCAAACGCAAGACGTTAAACTGCAAAATGCTCGACGTTTGGAAGTGAGAATTGCTGTTCTTCAGATGTGTGATTTCAAAAACCAAGTTCACAGCAGGTGTAGCATTATCAGCCCTCACTTTTACGGCCTCGCGCGCCAAAAATAGGTCGATCGGGATTTCTTGCATTTCATCCACAGCTGGTAACATCTCTATGCGAGTGAATTTCAAAGACTCTCGAAAGGATGTAAAAACAAATTATCACATAAAATATTAGATGTGTATCCTTTGTCAATAGCCAACGACTTTACCCGGAAATTACTCGTTAATGTAGTATCTTATCCAAGGTGCTATCAATCATTGTCTGTGTGAAAAGTATAGTGACTCAACCACATCGAATATGAAGCTGAGGGGCTAAAATTTCATCAGAGGCATTTATCTATATCAAAGCAATAACGTTTTTGTGAATTATTAACCATAACTGTGTCTTTGCAAAGTCCACAAGTACCACAGTCTCTTACTATAGGGCGTATTATGCTGGGCTCCAACACGGGCACCTGCTCTCGGTCAGGACCCTTCTTATCCGGGAATAATCATTTTGCTCGACTGATTTGCCGGCCAGGTAGGTCTCCCGCGAGAAACGGACGACTAAACATTTCATTATGACGTCGAACAGGTGGGAGAAGAATTGAGTTTTTTATCATGAAAAATAAACTTAAATAAAAGCAAAATGTTATGTATAGTGTATTTTTGTGCAAAGTCTAAATTCTTATGAACACGTGTATTACTTTCATTTAAGAGATAATCAACCATTGAATAAACTGTTGTTTACTTATGAAAATGGAATTGCCATAAAAATTTTGAAGAATTTATTTTTTATGATTTTAAAGTTTGGGGGGGGGGAGGTGGCTGAAGTTATTTTTAAGTGTACGTTTGGAATATCAGATTTTATATTGAATTTTACTTACTCTAATGAGCTTGCTTCAGATGTTATAATGACACATGATACAAGAGATAAAATGACTTTTTTCAAATTTTTAATCAGTCTTATACATATTATCTGCAGTGTAGAGGTCATTGCATGATGTGTACTTCAAAGGTCAAGGGACCAAATACAGTGACGACAGGCACAGGAAATTGTCAGTCTGAAACGGTTTCTCTGCAACTGACGATAAATACAGAACTGTTCCGTCTCCAATCGTTTCTTCAGCATCAAACAATCAAAAGAAGGACATGCCTTATCTCTATGTCGGAACGGAAGTCTAATGTCAATGATGCGTGAAATGAGGATGGAAGACTGCGGTGATTGAACATACCTGATTTCGATGATTATTTTGGTTTTCAGTCCCTTCGCCCTAGAGTTCTTTTATTTCTCCTCAGCAGTCGTGTATAAGATGTACTGAAGGTGTTGAAGAATATTTTCATTTTATCACCATGTTGTTCTTAAAATGGCTGGTTATCAGCAGTCTAACCTTCAAATTCTCTAATTACAGACTTTAAGGGAGCGGCCGATCTATTTGTGGTTGTGTTAGGAAGTGCGCACGGGTAACGAGAAAATCATTTTTATTGTTTCGGTAGAATAATTCATTATCAGTAACATGTATAAAAGGTCTGAATAAAAGATTTTTTGAACAAGTTTTGATCACTTCAATCAATACGTTTTATTTTTTCATTATGAAACAAATAAGACCTCCCCGGAATGGCAGTGTGTAAAATATAGAAGCAACTCATTTATGGGTTTCAAGATATTAATTTAAAAAACAAACAAAAGTTATTTTGGTTTCAGTATGCTACAGCTGTAGGTATTTATATAAATGTATATTTTAGTTGTTGCTTTGTTTGAAATTCGCGACGTACAAATCCGAGTTGCAGACATGCACAGCTAGTGTAGCCAGTCCTGCAAATAATATCGCCATCATCACGTGACATTTATCAGGGGTATGCCTTTCTACTGTATTCAATTTCTAGACTACTACAGTCCTTGAAACATTCTACTTTACCATTTTCCCGTGCGTTCATCATTCGCTCACCGTGCGTTCACCATTCATTCACCGTGCGTTCACCATTCACTGTGCGTTCATCATTCGCTCACCGTGCGTTCACCATTCATTCACTGTGCGTTCACCATTCACCGTGCGTTCATCATTCGCTCACCGTGCGTTCACCGTTCGCTCACCGTGCGTTCACCATTCACCGTGCGTTCACCGTGCGTTCACCATTCACCGTGCGTTCATCATTCGCTCACCGTGCGTTCACCATTCGTTCACCGTGCGTTCACCATTCATTCACTGTGCGTTCACCATTCGCTCACCGTGCGTTCACCGTTCGCTCACCGTGCTCTCTCCATTCACAAATCGTTGTAGATGGAATTAATTGCTGATGTAATATGTCACATCGCTTAACACTTTCTCAAAATAAAATAATAATATTCGGGATCAGGATGTCATAAATCTTTCATAAATGCTGTTTTCTGGTCACAATATCGCTAGAAACAAATACGTTTGACTGATATTGCAGCACTATGTTATAATGTTTCCTTAAATGTTATATAAATTAACAACCAAATTGCATTAAATTATGAAATTTTAACAGGGTACTCTAGCGTACTCTGTTTATTATTACCCGTCAACAATTCTCAATATGACACCAAAAATGCACTTCTTTTCTACTTTTACATGTACACACAAATCTGTGTAATACTGCACACAATGTACATATGAAATTTGCTTTGTTTGTATGTGATTGCTGCGTGCATTGATGTAAAGCTTACGAATATTTCATGAGAAATATACATTCAATATTTGTACAAAAATCGTTCACTTTTCAGCATTCGCTCACCGTACGTTCGGGATTGATTGATTGTTGCTTTCCACCACACTCACGCAGTTATCTGGTGGCGTCCAGTTTTTGTTGGTGGAGGAGAGAACCCAGATACAATGTACCTGGGAAGAGACCACCGACCTTCCGCAAGTAAACTGGCAAACTTGTTCACATAACGCCGCGGCCGAGATTCGAACACGCGCCGACAGAGGTGAGAGGCTTTGTGATTTTGAGCCCGATGCTCTAACCACTCGGCCACGGAGGTCCCTTTCAAGTGAGAACTTTCCAGGGACTGTAAAGCATCTTTGGTTATTGAAACTCCAAATCAAATAATACTCATTTTTGCTTTTATTTGCATACCATCATGATGGATCCCGTGGACTGATCCCCAGTACCCCTTACAACAGTGTTTGAATTTTAATAAATAGACAAATGGAAAAAGGGTATATATATATATATATATATATATATATATATATATATATATATATATATAAATGTGTAACACGACATTTTGACTCCCTCCGGGCCGATTTTATTATTAATATCCCCGAATCAACTTTGTTCTTCGGCAAGTGTAAACTCGGAAATGATTTTCCTTCTCATTTGTCTCTTCAGAAGTCGGAAGTCCCTCACAATAATCCGACTACGGACATAATTTAACGATATTTTGAAATTCCCACCAAGGCCTGACCACCATGCCGTGACGTCACAAAATTACATCCCCTCACCAAAAAACCTGACTCTACCAGGTTAATCACTTTTACAAGTAAACTTAGATAAAATTGATAACATATAATAATGTAATGAGAAATTATATTTGCGTGTTGTTTGTTTTGATTCTTAAGTAATCAATATTTCTTGTGCAGTTTTGGTTTTCCATCTACAATATCATTTAGTGCGTGCTACATGTTGTAGCACTTTTAAGTTTAAGATTTTTTTGAGGCGCACCTGCTGATTTTATAATGATTCATTTCAAATTCGGCTACAATTTCTAATGTAATATTGAAAGGTAAAAATTTATACTTTTTAAAATTCTGTAGTGTTCTTGCATAACTGATAATATTAGTGCTATTTTTTAAAGGGAGTATTCAGATTTTAATTTTATTTCCATTTTTATATGAAATACTTTATAGTACAATTTCCGCGTTACTTTGAAACTAGATTAGAATATTTAAATCTCTAAAAACATTTTTCTGAAATATTTCGACCGTGTTACCGATCTTCTTCAGTCGTGTAACAGTGTTTAGAGCACACACACACACACACACACATATATATATAAACACCTCTTTTAAGGCATCCGTTTGAAACGACTGTGTTATGCACTTATAGGCAATATACATTTAATTTAATTAAATTTATTATGAATATTGAAATATGTACAGAAAAACTAGATACGTATGTATATTTGTTTAGAATTCATATGATGATTAATATAATTAAACATTTGCTGGTGATTTTTCAGTCACAAGTACCTGCATACGTTACTTAATTTCATTTTATATCTAGATACGTAAAACAAATTATCATTTATAACAGTTATTGTCCAGAACTTTGTTGATATTCCCAGTATTGTAGCAAAACTAATATGAAATAGTCCTGATGCATGTATGTGAATGATTCTAGTCTCGCGAGAGTTCACTCGCGTGATTTGAATGGATAATTATCACCCGTCATCTGACACCTATAGTGTTTATTCAAATAAGTAAACATCGTTGCAATGATAAAATCTCTTAGAACCCATATACTGTTTGAAAGTCTCACCACTCATTTAGAAAATGTTAACATTTTTACAAAATTATCACGATATCTTAAGGTTACGGTACAATTTCTTTCGATGGCTGAATAAATTCTTGACTATCTTAGTCTGAAATTTTATTCCACTTGTCAAAAAGGAAGCTGATTTCTCAGAAATAAGTTATATTGAGGGCAGGCAGCTGTTTTTGTGGTGGTTTACATGTTTTGATTCCCATCATCAATATTTGGTATCTTACGGCAATAGAGGGTCAGCTTCCATACCGTGATGCCAAATTGTATGTCCGTTGTTTGCTATCCCCCCCAATTGTCTGTATTGTGTGTCTACAAGACTTAGCGTGTATTTTTATTTCGTCATTTACATGATAAATGACAAGTTTTCAATTCAGTTGGTGTTGGGTTTTGCCTGCCTCTAGCAAAAACAACAAAGCAAAGTCTCCTAGCCAATGTTTTAACGTCGGGAAAGAAATCTGGGTATGAAGATATCGTGTACATTGATACTAATACCCCCGATCTGACGTTTGGAATGGGAGACGTTAGCGACGCCATTGGAGAATTCGATGAATCGTTACAACACAAACATTTAATTGACTCAACATGTGAAATACTTAACTTTCCCTAAATAGCCCATTTCACTTTAGCTATACCTTAGGGTTAATAAGCAAAGAGAAAACAAGAGCTCACCTGAGTCAACTTGGTCCATATCTAAAGATGTTGCCTATACACTTGCATGTATAACTTTGATCCCTACTGCGGCCCCCTACCTCCCCCCACGGGGGATGATTTTAACAAAATTGAATCTGTACTATGTCAGAAAGCTGCCAAGTAAACCAAACAGTGGTTCTTGAGAAGAAGATTTTACCAAAATTTTCCACTATATTTGCATGTAAATATTTGATTCCCTATTGTGGACCTACCCTAACCCCGAGGACCATGAATTTAACAAACGTACATCTACATTACGTCAGGAAGCTTCTATGAACTTTTGTGGCCAAGTGGTTCTTTAGAAGAATATGATACCACCCTATTTTTGCATTCTGGTGATTATCTCCCTTTGAAGGGGGCCATGATCCTTTATTTCATTAAATTAATAACTTTTTTTGAGGCACGGATTATACTGTATATATATATATATATATTCCAGTGTTATGCTCGTATCTCGATTTGCAATTCTTCTAATCTATCTGAACAAAAGCAAAAATTTATACATATGTAATATAGAATGCGAACAGGCTAACTGTATCAAAGTAATACAATAAATGCTAAAGTAGAAATTTTCTAGGGCGTGATTACTTAAAATTATATATATATATATATATTTATATATATATATATATATATATATATATATATATATATATATATATATAAAGGCTTTTATTTGAAGATTCAGAACAATACCGGTATAATAACGTACAAAACATTCTGTCACAACAACAAGCTGTGCAACAATACACCATACTAGCCCCAGCAATGTAAACAAGAGGATCACAAGATTTATCAGTCCCCTGAGAATAATTAGCTTTATCAGTTAAATGAGCATTTGTAAAAAATATAATTAGCGATGTCTATGACATCTGTAATAAGTTTCCTGTTCTGCATATCTTAGCTAAATTCTAATATTAATACTCAGGAGCGGTATAAAACAAGATGTGTTCTTACATACAACATATGACCCCAAAAGTGTCCATACTGATGAAAGGCTTTACTTAATATATGTTACATAATTATCATACATGTATATGACCGCCCGAGAGTCAGGCCCCTGGGGGTTGTAATATTAACTATTTTGGTTCATCCTTTTTGCTTTTCCTAAAATTTGCAATTAGCTTCTATACAGTTTCATCAAAATCTGATAAGTCTTTAAAATGATAAACACTACATCGCTATAACTATTTGTCCTGGTACCAAATCCCTACCCCTGGGATAATGAAATTTACAATTTTCATAAAAGAAGGTTACAGTTTAACATTAATGGGGTTAAAGAAGATGTTCATTTAAATGTTTTACACATAAACACCATTATTTGTCAAGTTTGGCCTCACTTTGGAGTCGAAATGTTTACCTCGGAGATCATGAAATTTACAATTTGGTAGAGGCCTTCCTGCGGAACATGAATATGCATTAGTGTTTCTTACGGGGTTGTAGATAAGATTTTTGAAAATTGGACAATTTTTGCTCTGCCCCTAAGGTCCCGGAGGTACAGGAATCTTGAAATTTACAATTTAAGTTCTCCTGTCCCAAATATGTTTAATATACCAAATCTGAAAAGAACTGGAAGGATAGGTATAAAATGTTCGATTGTTTACGCACAACCCTGGACGCAGACTAATAGCAAGAGGTCCACCGAGGGACTGAGGTGATAAAAAATGTCACCTTTAGAAATGCCTATAAAAATTCTAATTAAGCAACAAGCACATCGCACCTTAAAAAAAGCCGCAATGGCAGTTTATACATTGTACACATGAAACATTGAACAACAAAAAATATCGCAAATGACTCATTCAAAACAGTATTGATATAAACGCATCCTCTCTCTCTCTCTCTCTCTCTCTCTCTGATGCTATGCCGTTGCCACCATATATATGAGTACCGAACAGTATGACATCATACACAGGAAATGGAGCACCAGAATAGACTGCTTGAAAGAGTTTCCCTGTGAACGACAATAATCATAATGGATGAAAAAATACAAAGAATGTTTCCATTTCAGTACACGATTCCGACATTGGCTGAATAAAAATAATGAAATATTTTAAAAATATAATTTCTATCCACTTACCTCATTGTGCACCTGCTCATGCGGTAAATGCTCAGCGGTAGCTGATTTAAGAAGAATCTTCTTGTCTATATCATCGTCTAAAATAGAAATCGGTTTCGGAGTTAAAATTATGTCTATAGATAGAGTTCTGGAAAAAGTACCTGAATTCCCAAGAAAAGAAAATTTACCATGGCTCTTTCTGCAATATTTTTCACATTCTAGTATAAATTCTATGAGGATGTATGTAGATGCATAAGCTATGACGATATATGAGGCTTCAACAGGTGTGTTTGATTTTTTCAGATTCACTCCAAAATATATCGTAGTAGCTGAAAGAAAGAAAAAATATCATTATGCTATCACATACGCAGGGCGCTTTGAAAATGACGCATACTTTGAACAACGCTACACGCAAAATCACAAACTGACCATTTTGCCTAATTGTTCATCAAAATATTCTGCACATGACCATATAAAGCTTTAAGTCTGGTTGCGGATCATGAAACAATCTTTAAATTTAGTCAAGCATGTGTTTGTGAAACATGGAGATCCCGACCTTGTGTACATGACCTTTACATAGGATTCGTCAAGGCTGTTTTGACTCAAGTGTTCCGTATCAATTATAAATATATGTCTATTGTAGGTTGATAAATCTAACAAGTTCCTTTCCAACACGTGATTTTCTATTTATAGTCTAGTCAATGACAAATACAGTTTGTACACACTTTATATTCATTTATCCTCTTTTATTGTCCACAATTACATGTAAACATTAATATTTGATGGAATAATAATTTCCATTCTTTCCCATTGGTTGAAATTGAACAGCCTTGGGAAAATAGAAGTTATATTCACCTACACGTGTCTACGAAGTGAATATAATATGTGAATTCTCCAGCATCGGGCCAAAAATAAATTGGAAATCTCAAACCTGATAATCATTTTGGCCACTTAATGAAAAGCCGCGTGTCTAATCACATTGGACCATCTTGCACTTAAATAATGTGTAAATTAAAGGACTTGGGCGCTTTCTACCACGAAATGGAATATAGTAATAGTTGTACACGCAGGATCACCGAGTTTGATACAAAGATAACCAGGATTATTTGCTAAGATTTACATGTTTCGATGATTTAAATTATTTAGCTATATACACGTCGTAAATAAAAATCACGTTTCTAATTACTGTCGAATAGGGCCGTTTTGCACTCTAGCTGTATCCAAAGACGGCCGACCAGATATCGTTTCGTGACTCTCGTAGCCAATATCGATATTCTGAAATATTCAGTCACATAATGAAACAATTATTGACATATACTGGGCCAATATGATACTTCAGCTACCCTCGAAGTACAATACTCACCTCGCCCTCCTGGCTAGTTGAATATTGTACTTCTCAGATACTAATAATCTCGGTATCGTATGCACTTCAGGGGCATCAATAATCGCACAACATATATAAATGTGTTTATCGTTGTATATAATATATCAGATAATGATTCATGCGTAACAGTTTTTTCTTTAGTCAGTGGTACAAATTTCACGTGAATTTTTTAATTGTATAATAATATATGCGCAAGTCTTGGAGCAGATATTCATACATGGTGTTGTAAATATTGGTTAAAATATTCGGTGTTCGTTAGAGACTGATTGAATTAGATTATTATATTTCTTTCACAATGTTGTAGCTCAGAACATGAAATAATAGACAATGTGATAGATGGGAAGAGTGAACTCCCGGGTAATATTACCAGTATTCCAGTCAGGCGAGTTTGGTCATAGTAGAGAACTACCGGGCAACATTACAAATGTTCTTTAGAAGCGAGTACATGTATAGTTATAACGATCGATAATTACCGGGCAATATCACGTTCTACTAAGGCGAATATGATCAAAATTAACTACTGGGCAATATTATGAGTAAATACAGTATACATGTTGGTAATTCTACTTTGCAATTTTTGAGTAATCTAATTGAAATTAGATGTTAGATCCTCTCACATATTCCGAATATGTGCGAGTATGCGAGCGGATATAAAAGATGATTTTGGTTCAAACTGAAGTAAACTACACTAGCTGACGCTAAATATACACACCTGCTAATATTTGCGCGGACGTCCCCACGAACATATGTGAATAATGAAATACATGTCGGTATTTATGTCCCGGTTTGCAGCGGAAGAGAGCCATCACCGGCTGTAAAAGAGACAGAGTGCGGGCTTTCAAAAAATGACAACAGAAATCCAGAAGTTTGGATAGAAATAACGAAGTATGATAGACTACTGAGCCCGTCAGAATGACGCCGATACTGCACGGCCTCGGATCTTTAAAACATGACGATTCAAGAACCTTGTGACGAAAAATGATACATACGTTCACCACGCTTAGTCCCATGACCGAGATCCCGAGAATCGGGTGGTATTTCAGATATACACTTTCATCAGTCATCTGAGAAATAAAACATCGGTATAAAATCACTAGATATTTCACTATTACTAACATGTAGTTCCAGCCATTTGACAAATTCAAATATATAAGTACCTGGAGAAGGGTTCCGACTTTTATGAATATAATGGCAAAGGCAGCTCCCGTGGTAAGAAACACTGAAGACATAAGTACTCTGTGAATCTAAAATAAGATAAAATGTGTATTACAAGCGTCTCTGTGAATCTGAAATCAGATGAAATGTGTATTACAAGCGTCTCTATGAATCTGAAATCAGATGAAATGTGTATTACAAGCGTCTCTGTGAATCTGAAATCAGATGAAATGTGTATTACAAGCGTCTCTATGAATCTGAAATCAGATGAAATGTGTATTACAAGCGTCTCTATGAATCCGAAATCAGATGAAGTTGTATTACAAGCGTCTCTGTGTATTATACACAATATACAGTTTTCGATAGACGATATTTTGGTGAAAGTAATTTCCCTTTGTCCGCCATGTTGTAGGTCGACTTGCTCAAATCCCTTCATTACGTTACCAATTTCAGCTATTTTTGCTGACCATTTTAGGGTATATGCAAATCATTGTTTTCCAGAAACATATATATTAGTTAGAACTTCCACTTATCCATTTGTTTTGCAAGTTTAAATTTGGTTACATAAGGAAGAAATCTCATCCTCTGGACCTCCAACATGGCGGTAAAGGGACATAACTGTTGGTAAGATGAAGTCATACGAACACTATCTATACACGAGCGCCGGCAACCAGAGAACATAGATTTCTGTATACAGCATTATTTTTCGCTGACATTTGGTACTCGCGTTTTTCTTATTGGTGACTTTGTAATAACTGTTGTCTTTACAGCGAGAAAACTTCAAAGCTGTAAACAGTGACGTAATCAAATTATGTTTAGAGGTAGATATATAGAGGTTTGTAGAACAGTGTAATGTGTAATGAAAACCAGCTTTAATAAACAACCTAAAGCGACGAGATGTGATTGGATAACTTACAGCGAACCAGACTTTGACTCCACAGGGCATAATTCCCTTCCAGTTCGACTTGTAGTAGCGGGCAATGATTATACCCAGACTGGACAAAAGTATCCAAGCAAAAATCATCAAACAGCCTAAAAAATGGTTTCAAATTTTGAATTACATCAAGGTATTAACAATTTTAAAAGGTCAATATGATACAGGTATTATATATGTCTAAGTAATGCATTCTCCCATATCAATTAAGAAAACTGATACTGACATTTTATACAGTGCCCCAAGAAAAAAAATTACTTGAAATTCTAAAAATATGGAAATAACGCATGGCGATCATCCTTATCATTATTTGATTTGGATTTTTCTAATTTGACTAAGATTTGCGGGAAACTAATTCTTAATGGTTACCGTGTAGTTTGTACATAAACATCGACTCGTCGCCTGTCCCGACATCTTGATTCACTAGAAAGTCCACTTTAGCTACACTGACCACAGGCGTCCTCTCATGGTGTTTGGGCTTCCCTGTCAAAATTCCAATGCCATTTTTGTTCGAACTGAATCATGAATATGAATTTACTAAGATGTGTAAAAGAAACTAATGGGATCATCATCAAATTGTACAAACGGACGACCTAGATCACCAGGAAGTAGGGAAGCCTCTATATGAGCAGCATCATTTCCTTTCAACTCGACATTTAGGTATATTGACAAGTCGACGTTTGATCTATTAACAATACTAATTTTCAATCTTTTGTCGATTCGATATATCACAGTGAACTCGAAATAAAAGACACCATAGAGTCTTCCAAATCTGCTTCATATGTGGATATTTTATTGAACATAGATGTTAACGGCAAACTAACAACTCAACTTTATGACAAATGGGATGATTTCAGCTTCTCCATCGTCAACTTTCCATATTTGTGCAGCAATATTCAATTATCACCTGTATATTGTGTTTGTGTGTCTTTCATCCGATACTCGAGAATATGATCTATATCGTATTTGATGTGCTATGTCTCTTTAATTAAAATAGCAACATGCTCATCCGTTCTGTTTTTATTTTGGTTAAATGGAAATTGCCATTGGTTAAGAGTTGATCCCTTTTTTAGCTTATTCTACACATATACATATAATTACACATCGTGAATGTAACGCGAATATAAAACATCCGTAATATCTCCGAATCTGCAAGCATTTTCTAATATATACGCACTTGACCAACAGTCAGGTCATACTTTTAAATGGTTCTGTCATTGATCTCACATTTATTACAATTCTATAAGAATGAATTTCCCGAAACATTGATATTCAAAATTGCAGATGTCGGGGGAATTTGATTTAATGTGCGTTTATTTACAAACACACAAATGGTAATTCTTTATAAAATGATGAAACAAAATCATGCTCATTTAAAAGTATGACCTGGCTTTTGGTCAAGTGTGTAAATATTAGAAGATGCCTGCAGATTCGGAGATATTACGGATGTTTTATATTACGAATGTTTTATATTCGCGTTACATTCGCGATTGCTTATGAGTACGTGGGGGCCTCCGTGGCCGAGTAGTTAGAGCATCGCGCTCAAAATCACAAGGTCTCTCACCTCTAGTCGGCGCGGGTTCGATTCTCGCTCGTGTCGATATATGTGAGAAAGTTTGCCAGTTTATTTTCGGAAGGTCGGTGGTTTCTTCCCGGGTACCTTGTATCTAGGTTCCCCCCTCCACCAATAAAAACTGGACGCCACCAGATAACTGAAAAATTGTTGAGTGTGGCGGAAAACAACAAACAATCAATTAACAATCAATCTTATGAGAAGGGATTGGATCCTATGGTTAGCAGTGATGTGCTAATAGAGAAATTTGTATTTTATGAACAAGGTTAACATTCTTACCACTTCTGATAGGACCGTTTCCCAGTAAGAGATAATATTTTTGTGAGAGACTGTACACATCTCCTAAATCTCCAGTTACGTTAATTTTGCGCGAAAACGAGCATGTCATAACTGTATCCAAGAGACTTGCAGTTATGTTTTGTAACCCAAGGGTGGTCTGAAAACGGATATGCATAGGCATCTGGTTACCAAAACTCAAAAGTCTGATATATTTCTCTAAGATACATCTGATACAATTTTTTAGATATGCATGTAGCTTTGAAATACTATGTCATGATGGCTGAAGTCTAAATTAAATACACTCATTCATAGAATGATTCACAAACAAACAAAAAAATTCTTACGTTTGGCAATGGAGAGAATGAATAGCCGTCATTTATACCCTCTATAATTCTGAATTTGGCATTGTCATGAAGGCACATCACGACACTTGTTTTTGCCTGAAAAAATATGGCCTTTTAGTTTTCTTCTAAAAACATATATACACATACAGTTACATATACTGGTAAACACAGATACATAAAGAGAGAAACACTGACCATTTTTCCATTTGGAGACAGTCCTATTGCAATCCATCTGCTGTCTGGATTTGTTAGGCGTGATATGATTTTAAAGTCTACCATATTTTCCGTTCGTCTCCACAGAACCACTGCGTCACACGTGTCACTGGAACAGGATTTAAAGCAACCAAAACCTTTTTCACAACGAGGCATATCGGAAGGCGTCTAGAAATTATAGGATCGATGTCTTTTGACAACTGCATATATATGTATAATAAAAAATGTTGATATCATACAGTCATGATTGTTAAATAAAAAAGGAAATATACAGTTCCAAAATAATTTGGATCATTCACAAATCACAAGCGCTTTCTAGATATTTGGCATCCATCTCCAGGTATACATAATGTGAATAATTATATACACCTAATTTATTCTTCATTTCTCTCTGAACATACATGCAAGTATGATGATTAGTGGTATGTACTTTAGACATTTCAACGAAATGCTTAAATTCTTACCTGTGTGGTCCCTGTGGTGGTGTGTGACGGATTGGTGGTGACGTCAGTGGTATTACCAGGAGAAGGTGATGGAACAATGTACTCAACATGTAGAGACTGCGACTCAATGTTTTTCCAAAACGTCGTGTAGGTCTGTACAACAGTAGCTCTGCAAACCAGTAAGGACATTCTGGCATTGAGACGCAAGACACTTTTCCAAATTTAGTATAACAGGTTTTTTTGTCATCTATACAATTTTGGCCTAATTCAGCGACTTCCAAAGATTCACCAAAATAAAAATCGCTGAATTTAAGTACACCATATACATTGTATAAAGAAATAAAATTGACTTCACCAAAATTTTATCCACCAAAATTAGTGGTATACCTTATAGACCCAAATACCTGTCGCGGTAGCTCAGTGGTAAGTAACCGGGAGGTCGTGATATCGAGCCCCGCTCGTGCCATGGCCGCGTCAAACCTAAGACGTAAAAATAGTGATTGCTCCTTCGCCAAACGCTCGGTATTTAGAAGTGAGAATCACGGGTCTATCGGATATGGTCTTAAAAACGGAAGTACCGTGTCACGGTAGGCATTGGCACGTTAAAGAACCCTCACTGCTACGGCCCTGAGCGCTAAGCATAGGTCTAAATTTGTGGTACTTCACCTACAGCTGGTGACGTCTCAATATATGTAAAATATTCTCAACGGGACGTAAAACAAACAAACAAACAATCAATCAATCATATAGACCTAAATCCATCAATTTTATTCTTGGTTACTGATAGATAGATTGTTGTTTTACGCCACACTCAACAATTTTTCAGTTATCTACTGGCGTCCAGTTTTTATTGGTGGAGGTGGAAGAGACCATCGACCTTCCGAAAGTAAACTGGCAAACTTTCTCACATATATCGGCGCAAGCGTTCTTGGTTACTCTAGGATATAAAGATTAATATCAAGTGCAGCATTCATAAATGCAGAATATGCCACGCAGATTTTTCAGAAAACAAATTTAAGCTCGTCAGAACCGAAGGCTCAAGTGAGCTTTTCTGATTAAAACTTTCCGTCGTCCATCGTCGTCGTCGTAAACTTTTCACATTTTCATTCTCTGCTCCAGAACCACTGGGCCAATTTCAATCAAATTTGGCAAAAAGCATTCTTGGGTAAAGGAGATACGAGTTTGTTCAAATGAAGGCCAGCGCTCTTCTCAAAGGGGAGAGAATAACAAAATAGTAAAAAAAAAAAAATACTGACAAATTTTGAATATTCAGAACCAACAGTTCAATGTCAGTCAAATGTAGTGCAAATCATCCTTCAGTGATGCGGATTCAAGTTTGTTCAAATTAAGGGCTATGTCCTTTTCAAAGAGGAGATAATCACAAAAATGCAAAAATAAGGTGGGATCATTTAGAAGAAAAAGCCAATATAACAAAAATTATCCAATCCCGTAATTCCTATAGAAAATACAAATCAGAGAGATGGGCAAACACGGACCCCTGGACATACCAGAGGTGGGATCAGGTGCCTAGGAGGAGTACGCATTCTCTATTGACCGGTCACACCCACCATGAGCCCTATATCTTGATCCGGTAAATGGAGTAATCCGCAGTCAGAATCAGTATGCCAAAACGGCCTAACAATTGGTATGAAACACGTCATATCTTCTTCTGAAGAACCACTGGGCTAGTAAAGTTGAAATTTACATGGAAGCTTTGTGACATAATGCAGATTCAAATTTATTAAAATCATGCCCCCCCCCCCCCCCCCCCCCCCCCCCCCGGATAGAACGGGGACACAATAGGAGATCAAAGTTTTATATGCAAATATAAAGGGGGGAAATCTTTTTTCCAGAATCACAGAGCCATTTTCATTTAAACTTGGTACAAATCATTCTTGGGTGAAGGGGATTCAAGTTTGTTCAAATTAAGGATCAAACCCCTTTAAAAGGGAAATAATGACAAAAATTCAAAAATAGGATGTATCATTAAAAAAAAAAAACCTTTTCTCAAGAACCACTGACATAGTACAGATTTATTTTTTTTAAAACGTGCCCCCCCCCCCCCTTGGTAGGGTGGGCCAGTATAGGGTATCAAAGTTTTATATGCGAAAATATAGAGGAAAATCTTTAAAAATCTTTTTCTCAAGAACCGCTAAGCCAGAAAAGTTAAAATTTGTATGGTACCTTTCTGACATAGTGCAAATTCAAATTTGGTAAAATCATGGCCCCTGGGGGTAGGATGGAACCACTTAGGAGATCAAAGTTTTACATGCGAATATATAGTGAAAACCTTTAATATGGGCCAAGGTGACTCAGGTGAGCAATGTGGTCCATGGGCCTCTTGTTGATAAACATAGTACAGTAAACCACGCTTATAACGAACAAACTTATAACGAATTGACGCTAATTGCGAAGTGATATTTATTTTCCCATTTGAAGAAATAATAAAAATTTATTAGATATAAGAATGTTTCGTTATAAAGAACTATTTTCGCTTGCCCTGGAGGTTCACTATAACCGTGTTTTACTGTAGTCGTAGTTTTGGTTTTGAATCTTACCTGAACTTAACTGTTCCACTAAAACTTGAAGTTGGTTTCCAGGAGAGATTAATAGACGATTTTGGATTTGGATCAGAATGCGTTGCGCCCTGCAAATAATGGACCGAAAATATTTCTATATCTAGACATGACATGATATAGAGTCTTCGAAATAAAACCGCAATTGACTTACACCACCACAGGTCTGATGGGCATTATTCGGTACTGTAAATTCACCTCCCGAAAACCGATTGGTATCAGATAGGTTTGTGAAAACTTCTATCAGAAACCCGTCAAACGTCGTCCCTGTCTGATTGTCGCTAGATGTGATTGTTACTGAAATAATGGAAACCGAACAGAATTTGTAATACACAAGTATTGCTGATATTGATATTTTCATTTATTGTTTCAAAAGGAAGTCGGGCATTATGACGATGTGTTATAGCTCCTTGAACAGAGGCGTACTTTATAAAACAAAACAGGTAACATGAAATTGATGATTATGAGCATATTGAAATATGCGACTACATACAGAAAAATCATGATACGCGGCCTAATGTTTTTTATCTATGTGAAATGTTTCAAGGAGAGAGAGAGAGAGAGAGAGAGAGAGAGAGAGAGAGAGAGAGAGAGAGATGATGATGATGATGATGATGATGATGATGATGATAGAGGAAGCTACTGGCGCACTATTGTTTCTGTTATTCAAAATAATGTGAAATTGCATGAAATGTCTCCAGAACACCTTAACTAGTCAAGGGAGACACATCACAATTCTTTTTTTCTTTTCAATCTAAATAACATGATCTAACTTAATTACACAATACTCTATTGTATATTATGAAGTTTCAGCTCCCCCGTGGAGATTCAAAACATCTAAATATCACGAAATACTTTGCAATACATACTTGTAAGATTTTCTTCTGCAGTAAAATAGGAAGAGGACAGTTTGATGACGTAAGGCGATGATGTAGTTTGGGGACTAACTCCATGATTGGGTGTCATAGAGTCGCAGGCAGAATCAGGAGCTCCGGAGGGGTAACCACAGCAACCACAAAGTAATGCCAAGCTTACGTAAACGACGAACATCCCGGCTGCAAAATTAAGTGATTTAAGTAATATCAAATAAACGATACATTCATTTCGAGCGGACGTACAATACAAAACCAGATATATAAACTCACTACTGACAATCAACGTGAATGAAAGGTCTATTCTGAAACACCTGCACAATTTTATCAAATCAACTTAAATTTGATCGATAATAATCCACATGTTTTATCACATGATACATGTAAGTCACATGTCTCAGACTTACGTACGGGGTACACAATCACCGTTCATAATCCTATTCATCTAACTCGGACTTTACTTAAAATAAGAAACTAGAAAGATTTACCAAATATACGTAAGAATCGCCGTATTAAACATTTTTTTTTCTTACAGTACGCTCAGGTCTCGTGACTATATTCCAATCCCCGCTATATACTGCACTTTTGTTTACAGTCGTTATCATTTAAGAATGCACTTACAAGCATAATTACAGGTGAACTAACGTCAGAATTGAAGTACCTGTACAGGGTAGTGGGGTAATTAAGGACTAGTGTACTATACCGATAACGCTGGTCAACAAGACACGAGATACAGAAAACAAAATTGATGTCTGTGTCATGTGTGTATGATGTGGAAATCGCAAAGGTGTCGTATTTACTGAAACACATTTATGATATATATGTAAAGAATTGAAACGATTTAGTCCCATCCTCATCACTCTGAGCTTACATAGTGTAAATATTGTCGTCTCCGAAATATTCATGTTTTTCTTTTCTGGACATGTTATAAGGACACGTATTAACATTAAGAAAGCCAGCCTGATTATTTAAAATCAAACCTTCAATAATTCCTTTTTATTTTGAATGTCGCATGAGTCAAAATAAAAAGGAGCTGTTGAAGGTTTGATTGTATTCAGACGGCAGAGAAACATAGTTCAGTCTGACAACAAACTCCAATCTGGCAAAATACATCATCCATTTTAGCAACGTCCACGTGATGAGTTATAGTGGGCGCGGGACCTATATGGAGTACATCTTTTGATCGTACCCAGGCCCCTAATCAATAAATTATGCAGTAGCGGATCTAAAAGGGTTTCATGGGGATGGATTCACCACTGTTTCGTAGGTGGTTTGGGTTGGACGTTTGAACTCTTGAGAATGCACGAACTGAAATCATCATTACAGTGAATTAGTGAATACCTCCATTGCATCTCAATGACGGGCGCGGATCATCACACCAAACTCAGTGACGATCCCACTACTCTTCAACTTGATGTAATCCGACTCGAGTGATTTACGTGATTTTCGGAAATCCTCTCAGTTACGCCGTTTTGTGTGCTGGGTTCGTTTGGAAATGTTCAGAGTTTTCGAAAAAAAAAATCGATGTCAAAACCGGTACACGTAGTTCAGTTGCGGAACATTCGCTTCGTAACCGGAAAGTCGTGAATTCGAGCCCTGCCAGTGCTATGGCCGCGTCAAACCTAAGACATAGTGATTGCTCCTTCGTTAAAGGCTCGACATTTAGAAGTGAGAATCACGGGTCTTTCGGACATGACGTTAACAACATATGTCCTTTGTTATGACAGGCGTTGACACGTTTCAAAAGAACCTCCCACTGCCAACAGCCGTAAGCGCTAAGCATCGGTCTAGATTTGTGGTACTTCATCTACAGCTGATGATGTCTCATTATGAGTGCAAATTTCTCGATGGAACGTAAAAGAAAGAAGCATCCTACATTGATGTCATTATGACACTGGTGACAAGGACGTACTCAGTAATAAAGTCTTAAAATCAGCTGACCATGTCTGTTAGTTTGAATCCTATTCTAATAAGAGGCTAAGTCTAAACAATGCACTCCATTTTCACCGTCCGTAATATCCCTTAGTTTTATAATAATTTCTTGGTCCAAGGTCAGTTCATCTTGAATCCATTATCAAAACAAGATGCACATTGTCTTGGCAACTACACTCTAAATTTGTTTTACAAATATTTACATTCCCAAGGTTTTTACCTCCGATATCTTTACCAGTTGAAATGATAGCCATTTACCCAATAAAATGTTCTCTTTATTGTTCCATCGGGTGATGAAGGTAGATAGCATCGTGGAATAAATCATATTATCCATTTTTCTGCATCTATCTTCATCACCCGATAAAACGATAAAACAACAAAGAAAGATATTTTATTATTTATAATATTTATGTATTTAACAAAAATATGTAATCTAGATTTTTGTACTAAAATATCATATGTTTGACAATTTCCTTACTTTAAACGAAACAGCCAATATACCCTGTGACCTTGTCTCCATATTTGGTAATAAATACGCTTACAGTTGGTACAAAAAAAAAATGAAAAAGAAAAAACCCCGGATTGAACTAGTTTACAACATTCGAAAGCAATGTCAATTTCCAAAAGAAATATATTCACTGAACGTAAATAATATTATATTTTTCATGAATGTGAACAATGTGTGTATGAATCTTGAAAAATATAGTGCGACTATTTTAAAGTCTGGGAATGTTCCGACAAAAATCAAAGTAAAATCTAGATATAAAAAATTAATTTCAGTTTTAAAAATATATGAGATTAAGAACAGCAACGTTTCACATCAGCTTATTTTTCTAACCGCTTCATGCTGACGTAAAGCGTCACAACCCGTGCCCTCATATATTTTCAAAGATAAAATATAATTCTTAAATATGTCCTCGACATTTCGGTCTACTTCTCCATCTATCTGTATCTTTATGTTTGGAGAACTGATAGGTCAAAGGTTTTGCTTGAGGTCAAGGTCATATCTAAAAAAAAAGGTCACAATCCCGGGAGTAGTATTTTACATGCACGCACACAACCTGACGAACGATATGGACGAAAACATTACTTAGCATTTATTGCATATCTCTCCCACTCAATGTGAAAATATAAGTATTTCCCAGAAAAGTATTTTACAGAGAGAGAGAGAGAGAGAGAGAGAGAGAGAGAGAGAGAGAGAGAGAGAGAGTTTTCTTGTTTAAACATATGGGCAATAATCATATATATGTTGGAAAAAAGTGTTTACAATTTTCTAGTTCCTCACCCCAACAACGACTGTCGCCTAATTAAATCTTAACTGGAACTAATAGTGCTACAAATAATTAGTAGCTAATGCAAACACAGAATTGTAAAAGTTTTACTTCTTATGCAAACACACAGTAGTAAAAGCCTTACTTCCTATGCAAACACACAGTGGTAAAAGTTTTACTTAGGCGACACATAGACTAGTGGAACCCACGGGTTTCATCTCTGAATTTGAAAACAACAACAAAGATGGCATGCACATCCTATTTCAGTAAGACCACAGGGAGTTGCACCTGTAATGCTACCTCTGATTGAATAGGAATCACGTAACCGTGTCTTGGCAAAGATTACACATGTATTTGTACGAGGTTTACTAAATGTAAAATAGGATGGTTAACAGGTTTTGAAACCATGGTAAATAAAATATTGAGGCATTAATTAAACAGACCGCTTTCTTTTTCGTTTAACAGATTCCTTTTTCAAACAGCATCTGGTGCACGCGACCTTCTGAATACTTTCAATCTGCATTCAGGGTTTGGTGCCGGTATTATATTTTGAAATGATCTCGTACATATTGAGATGCAACACTTGTATAAATTTTAAACATAGTAGATATTTTCTTTAGCAGAGTATCGTTTTAAAAAATTAGTGTTAATATTCCATACTTCGTCATATTGATATATTTACTAATGAAAAGAAGTCAAATCAGAATGAATTTTTAAATTAATTATACGTAACAAGACCATGCTATCTTTTTCTCTCACCTGGTAAATGATGCGTGATAAATTCCAAATCGCCAGAGAGTATCATATCCTCCAGACCTTCATCAAATGCATGTCTCCGTGTCACGTGAACGACTCTAATGTTCGACATGTATATAGAATTAATAATACTGTCTGTCCTTCACGTTGGGATAGACAGCAGTTCATCACATGACTGTGTGGTTATTTTTGTATTAAGTCTTTTACAGCTGAGAGAGAGAGAGAGAGAGAGAGAGAGAGAGAGAGCAATATTATGCGTTGTACAGCACAATTTCTTTATGGTAATAAATGTATTGTTGTCTCTTGTCATTGATGTTTTGATAGTACGGCTGAATGCCTTCGATCAATGTACAAGGTTAACTTACCGCCAGCTCTTACACGGAGTTAAACTCCCGACTCGTAGACAAATCATGTTGCAGCCTGTGACCAGCGCACTAGACATGTCAAGATGTCGATAGAATTCTCGCCACGCTGTCATATGCTAAATGGTCATTGAGACTGACAATAGGATGCAGTTATTTTAAAAATTTAAATGTCGGTTGTCAAGTGACATTTGAGATACAGAGCAACCAATTCATACTCCTAACACATCGAATACATCGCCGCTAGCCTCGCTAAGCCAAACGAGGAAGTGTATGATTTCATTCGGATTTTATTAACTTATATGAATCGTCATTATTTTCATTAGTAGACTTAGCAAATATGGCTGGATGTTTAGGTATACACATTTAGTTTTTATGACCCTTCATCGGGCGCTGATCCAGCATTTCTCATGGGGTCCAAAAGGCCGGGGATCTGGGACCTGGTTCCGAGGTAAGCGGTACGGTGATTTTCATACATTATGACCTTGAATTTTGAAATCGTTCCCAGTGAGCGAATAAAGTCGATCGAGAGAGTTGATGAAGCAGTATTAAACGCGATACTATGGTGAACGATGGCTATATTTTCTTTCAGTTGGAAATTCCAGGGGTGGGGTTCCAGACCCCCCCTCCCCTACCCCTCTAAATCCGCGCTTTTTATAATCTTCTTCACTCGTTTCTTTTTACTCTCGCATTGTAATTTTTGTAATGTTCCGAGGAAGGGATAGGTCTTCCCAAGAATTTTACACTCTCTGTTTTTTCGTGTCGCTGGCCATATTTTGAGATGCATTGATTTCATATATTTAAACTTGCACGTGCCATGATTTTGTCGCCTGCTCACTAATTTAAGTTGCATATGTATATAATTATCTTACATATTGGCATATTCTGTATAAAAGTAACTTGCATGTAGTTGCTGGGTATGGAAATCCAACAGGTATAAAATTCTATCCCTGTAACTGTGCACCGCTCAATGTAAATTTAGAAATGTTAAATGTAAATGTAGAAATGTTAAACGTAAATGTAGAAATGTTAAATGTAAATGTAGAAATGTTAAACGTAAATTTAGAAATGTTAAATGTAAATGTAGAAATGTTAAACGTAAATTTAGAACTGTTAAATGTAAATGTAGAAATGTTAAACGTAAATTTAGAACTGTTAAATGTAAATGTAGAAATGTTAAACGTAAATTTAGAAATGTTAAATGTAAATGTAGAAATGTTAAACGTAAATTTAGAACTGTTAAATGTAAATGTAGAAATGTTAAACGTAAATTTAGAACTGTTAAATGTAAATGTAGAAATGTTAAACGTAAATTTAGAAATGTTAAATGTAAATGTAGAAATGTTAAATGTTAAACGTAAATGTAGAAATGTTAAATGTAAACGTAGATATGTTAAATGTAAATGTAGAAATGTTAAACGTAAATTTAGAAATGTTAAATGTAAATGTAGAAATGTTAAACGTAAATGTAGAAATGTTACATGTAAATGTAGAAATGTTAAACGTAAATTTAGAAATGTTAAATGTAAATGTAGAAATGTTAAACGTAAATTTAGAACTGTTAAATGTAAATGTAGAAATGTTAAACGTAAATTTAGAACTGTTAAATGTAAATGTAGAAATGTTAAACGTAAATTTAGAAATGTTAAATGTAAATGTAGAAATGTTAAATGTTAAACGTAAATGTAGAAATGTTAAATGTAAACGTAGATATGTTAAATGTAAATGTAGAAATGTTAAACGTAAATGTAGAAATGTTAAATGTAAATGTAGAAATGTTAAGCGTAAAGGGTACAGATTTTGATGCACCAAATGCGCATTTCGATAAATAAGTTTTCTTCAGTGATGCTCAAATAAAAAATGCTGGAAATTCGAAATATAAACAAACTTGAAAGAGATGAAAGAACCACAATATACCAAATAAATGTAGAAATGTTAAATGTAAATGTAGAAATGTTAAATGTAAATGTAGAAATGTTAAAAGTAAATGTAGAGATGTTAAATGTAAATGTAGAAATGTTAACCGTAAGTGACAATTGCAGTACTTATATTTGTGCAATGCCAATCCATTGGATAGGAAGGAATGACTGCGTAAATGATTATCCGTTTAATGTTTAGACAGGAATGCGTATTCGAAACTTTTAACTTGTCAGTGTGCAATTTGTTCTTTGATAAGTATAAATGCAAAGCTTGTTTTGAGATCTAAGTAAATCCATCATTTCTTCTATTAACTATAAAGATTTAATTCTCCTGGTTGGTAATTAGTGTTTACATAATTCGTAAAGCGTCACATGCAACACGTCAATCCGTCATCCGTTCAATGTGAATTCAACTTTTGTAAGCTGTAGTGCCGTATTATGACGACAGGGGGCAAGTGGTGTATCTGAATACACTATAACCTTGCGGAACTCCTCTAGGTATAGCAGCTTACCCATGATCTTAAACAAAGGCGACATTTTGAGCAATGACATTCAGTTTATCCTACAAGAAAAAATTGAACGAGACAAAAAAGTAAAGACACACAAAAGAAATACTGATGGTGTAAGTTTATCCATGCTCTATGGTAGGGTATGAAATATATAGGAAGGAACTAACTGGAAGCATAATAATAGACAGTGTTGTGTGTTGTGTAACTTGAACTCTGGTGATAAAGAGAGTTGTTCTATAACTGCAAAAAGCGGTTAAATTGATAGAGCCACGACTTTAAAAAAACAACAAAAAACAAAAACAAAAACAAAAACAACAAAAAAAAAAAACAACAACAACAAAAAAAAAAAAAAAACAAAAACAAAAAACAAAAAACAAAACAAAAAAAAAAACAAAAACAACAAAAAAAAAAAATCGTTTAATTGTGAAAAAAAGAACTCAAAGTGGTGTTACATGTGGAAAGTTGGTGTAAATGCATCATCGTAAATACATGATATCAGTTTAGTGTCCGCCTTACTGAAATGTTCGGTTGTATATTTTTTAACGTCCCGTTTGAGAATCTCTTACTCTTATGCTGATGAAGGACGGCAAAATGTAGGCCTATGCTAGGCGCTTACTGTCTTTGAGGAGGGAGGGATCTTTATTGTGTCACACCTGCTGTGACATGGGGCCACGGTTTTTGCACAAGCGGTCTCATTTGAAGGACCGCCCTATTTAGTCGCCTCTTGAGACAAGCAAACTATTCTAACCCGGATCCCTATTTTCAGAATCGGAACTGAAATACATAATGTTATGAATTCTGTTCACACGAAAACAAAACGACAATTTCAAAATAGATAACTAGTTGCTGTTACTTTTGTGATCTCTCTTGTGTTTTGTGAAAAATTCTAATTATATCAGAGGAACAATGAAGTAATCATTTTAAACAAATTATCTTTACAACACGCAATAAAAATCAATTTTGTATCTTGCGCTGTTGACACTGTTTATAAAAGAACATTGATTACATCAATGGTCATATCCTAGCTTGTAATAAATGTCTGAAATTAGTAGAAAATGATTGTCTTTATGTATTTAAAATTAAAAAAAAAAAAGGAATAAAATGATTAACGGTTAACATCATAGTAAAGTATCAGCAGACAGAACGAAACACTTCGAATATAAGAACTGGGAATACGGGAATATACGAACTGGGAACACGGGAATATACGAACTGGGAACACGGGAATATAAGAACTGGGAACACGGGAACATAAGAACTGAGAACAAAGGAATATAAGAACTGGGAACACGGGAACATAGAGTGTAAGAACTGGGAACACGGGAACATACAGTGTAAGAACTGGGAACACGGGAACATAAGAACTGGGAACACGGGAACATAAGAACTGGGAACACGGGAATATAGGAACTGGGAACACGTTGTCACTCCATTATGTATTTTGTTTACTAGCTTCCGTTACCCTGCTCTCTGCTTACCGAAGCTTGTATTTGCTTATCTTTCTTTCCTTTCTTTCTTTATTTTCTCTAGATGGAGTTTCATTAACATTCAATACATGTAGAAACATAGAACTAGGGCAGATGAAAATGTTGGGATCAATCAACAGGAATATAAACAATTGCAAATGATGAAGAGAAAAGAATAAAAAAAATTGCATGAACCCTGACATACATTCAACAACAGATACCAAACGTACACGAGCAAGTTACATGTACAATGTTATAGTAGCGTAAGTTACATGTACAATGTTATAGTAGAGTAAGTTACATGTACAATGTTATAGTAGAGTAAGTTACATGTACAATGTTATAGTAGAGTAAGTTACATGTACAATGGTATAGTAGCGTTAGTTACATGTACAATGTTATAGTAGAGTAAGTTACATGTACAATGTTATAGTAGCGTAAGTTACATGTACAATGTTATAGTAGAGTAAGTTACATGTACAATGTTATAGTAGCGTTAGTTACATGTACAATGTTATAGTAGAGTAAGTTACATGTACAATGTTATAGTAGCGTTAGTTACATGTACAATGTTATAGTAGAGTAAGTTACATGTACAATGTTATAGTAGGGTAAGTTACATGTACAATGTTATAGTGGAGTAAGTTATACGTACAATATTATAGTAGAGTAAGTTACATGTACAATGTTATAGTGGAGTAAGTTACACGTACAATGTTATAGTGGAGTAAGTTACATGTACAATGTTATAGTAGAGTAAGTTACATGTACAATGTTTAGTGGCGTAACTGACATGTACAATGTTATAGTAGAGTAAGTTACATGTACAATGTTATAGTAGCGTAAGTTACATATACAATGTTATAATAGAGTAACTTACATGTACAATGTTATAGTAGAGTAAGTTACATGTACAATGTTATAGTAGAGTAGGTTACATGTACAATGTTATAGTAGAGTAAGTTACATGTACAATGTTATAGTAGAGTAAGTTACATGTACAATGTTATAGTAGAGTAAGTTACACGTACAATGTTATAGTAGCGTAAGTTACATGTACAAAGTTATAGTAGAGCAAGTTACATGTACAATGTTATAGTAGAGTAAGTTACATGTACAATGTTATAGTAGGGTAAGTTACATGTACAATGTTATAGTAGAGTAAGTTACATGTACAATGTTATAGTAGCGTAAGTTACATGTACAATGTTATAGTAGAGCAAGTTACATGTACAATGTTATAGTAGGGTAAGTTACATGTACAATGTTATAGTAGAGTAAGTTACACGTACAATGTTATAGTGGAGTAAGTTACATGTACAATATTATAGTACATTGCTGCTGCGTCTCTTATAAAGCCAAAGTTTAGGAGATGTAGTGCGGAAAGGTCATAATCAGTTAAGTTTGAGGTCATATGTTTTGCACCAAGAATGAATAAGTACAAGTCATACTGGGACAGTCCACACAATTCGGCAGCGAGAGAAATGTCAAAGTCTTCCATCAAGGTTTCCCACCAGGCGTCTCGATATCAAGCCGTTTCAGGGCAAGTAGTGGATACGTGCTCGAATACATTCGTGAAAGGTCTCATACATAGACAACAAATTTCGGGTGATATATCAGGAGGGCCCATAATTTGACAATAAACTTGTATAGACGAATCTTGTTATTATTGCGCGGAATATTCCAGAACAATGTTGGTGATTTTCCAGTATATAGAATGTTAAATCGAGCTGATTCAGGATCAACAACCATGCACTGTCGTCTGGAATCAGAATGGTAAGTGATGATAGAGGATTTTACAGATCCTCTCCACTCTGATTTTGAAGGAAAGTCACCGATTTCAAGATATCGAGTTATATTTTGTCAATATAGGTATGATGTCCTGGAGAAATCCGCTATGTTTGATACAAAGATTCATCATATACAAAAATAGACGGGTGAGGAATATGCGTTTTGTGAGATAGTTAGTGTCAAGCTCACAGAGACGTCCAAAAAATGAAGTCTCTTAATGTCAATCTCCGCAGTAATAGGAAGATGTTCTAATAGACTTCTACATATGTCTGATCTAGTTTGCCGAGGAAGACCTAATGTTTATTGTGAAATGAAATGTTTAAATGTGTTGAGGTTTTCAACATCTTTCCGTCGTAAGTCGCACCACAATTCGCTCCCATACAACACGGAGGGTAGAACTACCTTTTTGTATAGCTTGGACACAGTGATCGGGTTGAGCTGTTTGGAAGTTTTTAGCGCAAAGTGTGTTTGGCGTCTTACATGCAAACATTCGAAGTTCTGTTACTGGGGTCAGATGTGAATTTCAATAAGATGCCCAGATGAATGTATCCTTAAAGAAGTGAATAACATTCTTGCCTAAGTGTCAAGTTAATGTGTCCATGTCGTTTGCCTTTTGGGATAAAAAAAGGACATTAGATTTATTTGCATTGAATGTGAATCGCCATTTTCTTGAATATTCATATATTTTACGTAGAATATTCAGTGGTCCATGTGGTAAGTGGAACACAAATTTCGTCCGCAAGTATTTAATTAGAGCTTGAGAGGCTGAAAAGAACGATATTTGTGCTGAGATTTTGTATTTCATGCAACAAATTGTCAATAAACACAAGATATAGAAATGTTGACAATATACCTCCCTGTCTGACACCTTGAAAAACTGGAAACCAAGTTGGAGTTGACTTGAATGACAACAATGTGTTTGCATAACAGTCGTAAATTAAAGTCTGTGTATGTATTTGAAATGAAAAAGAAGAAATTGAGTAAGGGGTTGTTAACATTATAGCAAGCCTTCAACAGACAGAATAAAATACTTCGAATATAAGAACTGGGAACACGGTGTCATTTCATTAGATTGATTGATTGTTGTTTTCCGCCACACTCAACAATTTTTCAGTTATCTGATGGCGCCCAGTTTTTATTGGTGGAGGAGAGAACCCAGATACAATGTACCCAGGAAGAGACCATCGATCTTCCGAAAGTAAACTGGCAAACTTTCTCACATATATCGGCGCGACCGAGATTTGAACCCGCGCGGACTAGAGGTGAGAGGCCTTGTGATTTTGAGCGCGGTGCTCTAACCACTCGGCCACGGAGGCCTTCCCCCCTCATTTCATTAGAGACATATATATATATATATATATATATATATATATATATATAGCTCTCTGCTCAACGAAACATAAAGTGACTGAGATTGAAACCTCTCATTTATTACGTAACAAATGACAAATAAATCTTTAACAAAAGATTCTAGGGGAAATCAGATAATACAATTTTACATCAAAGTAACTGTATCATATATAATATACAGATTGCAACACACTTAGCCCGCGCCGATCAGTTGTATTATTAATCAAGGGAAATATATACAGTAGATATGGGTAAATACGTTTTAACAAGAAAAATATTACTGTCAGAATGCAAATGGAGTCCATCACTGCACATTGTGAAAATTTTCAATAAACGGAATAAGAGAACAAGTTCGACGTGTAATGCGCTTTCCCTTTTCGTTGCAGTTGTCTAACTGCATAGAACAGCAATTCATGTGCTTCCCATCCCAAGGACACTTTTAAAAGTACTATCGGAGATGTGCACTGCTCCAGTTAATGTAGAAAAAGTAGTCAAGTGTGATGCATATCGGTAAATGGGTATAGCACCCGGTGTATGAGTATGGTACCCGGTATATGGGTATAGTACTTGGTATATGGGTATAGTACCCGGTATATAGGTATAGTACTCGGTATATGGGTATAGTACCCGGTATGTGGGCATAGTACTCGGTATATAGGTATAGTACCCGGTATAGGTGTATAGTATCCGGTATATAGGTATAGTGCTCGGTATATGGGTATAGTACTTGGTATATGGGTATAGTACTTGGTATACGGTTATTGTAACCGGTATGTGGATAAGTACCCGGTATATGGGTATAGTACCCGATACATGGGTGTAGTACTCGCTAACAAATCGTTTCCTCGATTTTTCATTCTCTTCCACTGTAAGATAATATTGCTCTAGTCCAAGGAGCGTCAGCTTAGACTCGTCCTCTACTGTAACTTCAATGGGCTGAATTATTCGTATATCCGATTAAATCCTTTCTTCCCACAAGTCAATAAAGATGACACAGAAAAATACATACATATTCACAATATCGTTCTTTTACATTAGAAAATGACACGTACGACTTTATTTCTGATCAGGGGCAAAACATTCGTGGGTAAACTGCTTTTCACGGGTACCATCTAGGCATAACCGTATATGATCTAAAAGATATGGCGGACTTCCTCGTTAGTTTGCAATGTACAAAATCAAAACTCGCTGCCTTTTTGCTTATTCGTAGAAATAAACTTACAATATTTCTTCAGCTAACAGGATATTTTGATACTAAAAATAAATCATGAGAGGTGACAAATTATTGTTATAATGTTTCTGGCATTTTCAATTCCCCTTGCATCTATAATTATACTAGTTGAACTGAATTCCATACACTGAAAATCAAATCGTTGTTTAGAAACACTGTCTTCAGTTAAAGTGTCGCATATTTTTTCTTTCTTCTCAAAGTTGTGTGGGGTTTTTTTTGTTTTGTTTTTTTTGGGGTTTTTTTTTTTGAAGAATTTCGTTGGCACAATTTTGTTTTTTGGTTTTTTTTTTTTATTAAAAATGTTATATTTTTGTATAACGAGTTCATTATTCATATTCTTATTTTAGTGAAAATACGTGACAGGCGTATCAATTAGAGGTGAGCGAGTATTCTGATTTCTGGACGGACAGGACGAGTTGAATATTGATTTCTTACCCTCTTACATCAACAACCTTGCAGATAATATGGACTGATTAATCCAAGGCGATGGCGATGGCATATACATTTTCTTAAAACCAGCAAGAATATACTGCCTCAATATTTTACTTTTTGGGAAATCCATTTCAATTATGTTTTGGGACTAACGACTACGGACACTATTGATTAATCGCAAGAATATCCTTAAAAAGTGAAAGTGTCTTAATAAAATGGAAAGGGGGGGGGGTACAGAGAGAGAGAGAGAGAGAGAGAGAGAGAGAGAGAGAGAGAGAGAGAGAGAGAATACATGAACAAATTGAATTTGATTACAAGCTTTATTAAATATTCAAGCAAAATGTAAATTGATACATAGATACATCATGTGCAATAAACGATAATTGAAACTGATATTTCAAAGAGATTTACGATACGATGTACAGAAATGTATATACTCCAAACTCCATGTTTGGGATTTTCAAATGTATGTAGAACTGATGAGCACGTGGTCAAGATGCATCTGTTTACATCGAATCAAAACAGTCCTTACATTTACGTAACTTGTATTCCATAAAAGGTCAAGGTTCAAGAAAATTAGAATAGTAATCTTGTAAATTACTGTGATTTTACGTATATTATTTTTTCTAAAAAAAACCAAAAACAAAAAACAACAACAACAACAACAAAATATGCCTGAGACATCGTTTATCTAAATGTTTTACTCGTGTTGATTCTTTACAAATCGAATATTTAGTGAATAACCAATCAGTGATTACTAAATCTCCATAAACTAACCTTTCTGAAATGAATACCAAATATAAATGAATAAATAATGCCAAAACAGAATAATAAAAAAATAAATAAATAATGTATAATAAGAAGAATATCGGCAGTCAAATCTGTATAAGAGACAGAACATTTACTATCTTTATTTTATAACGTAACGTGCATGGTCCTCATGACTAGTTGATTAGGATGTAAGATGCCTTGATGGTACTCACGTTCATAGTGTACAATTCAGTACACCTATATATATATATATATATATATATATATATATATATATATATACCAATCGTGCAAAGCAGAGATTTCCATATAATTAGTCTGATTAGCATCAAGGAAAAACTTTCTGCAATCATCTCGATATTACAAGGAAAATTTTCGAAATTACGGATTAATTTTTCAAACATACGAGAATTCGAAATTATTAAATAATCAAATAATAAGAATTTAATTTGCATGCTTTGCTTAGTAATTTCAATAGAAAAAAAAATGAAAAAAAGATGATCATGAGGGAAAAAAAACTTATTTGACTTTAAACTGGTTTTTATATATCACATAAAAGTCGACTCATATAACGAGCAGAAGTCTTTTACATTTTGAAATAAGCATTACTAAATGCGGCATTATTTACGTTACTGTTACATAAATCATTTTCAGCAGGAGAGTTAAGTTTAAGCAGAATAAGAATAGGTATGATTTAAAATAAAGACACCCCCCCCCCAATATTTTTTTTAGAGAAATGATAAATCTAAGAAAAATAAAATGAAAATGAAAAAAAAAAAATGATCTAGATTATATATAAATCTCTGAATTGCGCGATTAGCATAAAAAAAAACATGTTTACAAACAACATACAATTATAAATTGTATACAATTAATACAAAAACATGCAAACGAAACCCGGCCACAAGACCATAAATTGAGAATTTCGAATTCAACCCAATACAAATAATTTTCACAGAATTTTCAGTACATATTATGAAATTCGTTTCATCAAATTAATTTCGTTCGCACAAAATAAAATTCGTTCCCAAAAAATTAGTTTCGTTCGCACGAAACAAAATTCGTTTCCACGAAATGTATTTCGTTCGCACGATATAAAATTCGTTTCCACGAAATTAGTTTCGTACACAGGAAATAAAATTCGTTTCTAAAAATAAAAATCCGTTCCCACGAAATAAATTTCGTTCCCACGATATAAAATTCGTTTCCACGAAATTAGTTTCGTACGCACGAAATAAAATTCGTTCCTACGAAATAAAAATCCGTTCGCACGAAATAAATTTCTTTCCCATGATATAAAATTCGTTTCCACGAAATTAGTTTCGTACGCACGAAATAAAATTCGTTCCTACGAAATAAATTTCGTTCCTACGATATAAAATTCGTTTCCACGAAATTAGTTTCGTACGCACGAAATAAAATTCGTTCCTACGAAATAAATTTCGTTCCTACGATATAAAATTCGTTTCCACGAAATTAGTTTCGTACGCACGAAATAAAACTCGTTCCTACGAAATAAAAATCCGTTCGCACGAAATAAATTTCTTTCCCACGATATAAAATTCGTTTCCACGAAATTAGTTTCGTACGCACGAAATAAAATTCGTTCCTACGAAATAAATTTCGTTCCTACGATATAAAATTCGTTTCCACGAAATTAGTTTCGTACGCACGAAATAAAATTCGTTCCTACGAAATGAAAATCCGTTCCCATGAAATAAATTTTGTTCCCATGAAATAAATTTCGTTCCCACGAAATAAAATTTTCGCAATACTCACTTGTCAAAGGACTACTAAGATTGCGAAATTCACAAAGTTTATATATCTAAGCACTTGTCTAAATAAAATATCAAAACTGAAACTCTGTTTTACTAGTACTTCGTTATATATTAATTAATCAACCTTTGAAGCATCATAGGACATATCACCCATAGATCAGTAAAATAATCCTTTTCATGCAGTTTGTGACCATGTACTTGTCTGCGTTTATTAACAGAAATAACCAATGTTCTATGCTTTTTCTGTTTTAAAATTCATTGCTTTATTTCGCTGACAATACAGGAAATTTATTTTAAGTTCAATGGGTGCAGCTCCAATATTGCGGACAAAGATTTTGTTGCATACATGAAAGAATCTTGAAATGAATGATATAAGTTTTTTTTTATTTCCAGTAGTTTTCTTCATAGCAAATTGAAGTTTTAATCTATTGTTAGGCTCTAGATTGTCTAAAATTTATGTGAAAGTGTATGAAAGGCCTATTATGTTAATGTTCTCAAATGCAAAATATGTTCATCGTACTCCAAAATAAACAGTCGTTGGAACGAATTTTTATTTCGTGAGAACGAATTTTATTTCGTGCGAACGAAATTAATTTCATGGGAACGAATCTTTATTTCATGGTAGCGAATTTTATTTCGTGGGAATAAATTTTTAAAAAAAATCTCATACACCCAGCCACCGTAGAAAATAACTAAAAGCTATGAAAGAGATAATTTCAAAACACATTGTGACGTTACATCTGTTTACAAATTACTTACTTACTTAAATGATTGATTATTATTGATTGATTATTTATTGCTTTCCGCCACACTCAACAATTTTTCAGTTATCTGGTGGCGTCCAGTTTTTGTTGGTGGAGGAGAGAACCCAGATACAATGTACCTGGGAAGAGACCACCGACCTTCCGCAAGTAAACTGGCAAACTTGCTGACATAACGCCGCGGCCGAGATTCGGCCGAGACACTACAGAGGTGAGAGGCTTTGTGATTTTGAGCCCGATGCTCTAACCACTTGGCCACGGAGGCAAATGTAATGAAGAGATTATTAACTGAATATTGCGAAAATACCCACCCTTGACCTTTACGCGGAAGAGGATCTCGCAAGATCGGTTCGCTTCACTGCGCAAGGATCCGAGGTAGCAATATCCAGTCAATAGGCTATAATAGACGCTATCTATATACAGTGTATTTTACTTACTTTTTTTTCTATGCGTAGAATTAACAGAAAATAGTGAAAGAAATTTAAAAAATACAAACCATTGTGATATCAAATTTGCATGATGTTTTCAATGCTGTTAATTTACGTTGTATATTAGTAGCATACCTAGAGGCTTCATCTCCCGTATATGCTCTTTATTTCTTTTTAAAATCATATTATCCTTAAACGAAATTAATATACAGTATCCATTAAGAATATTTGCAATGTGATATCACCCCTAAATTTGCGTTAAATTTTCCAAGATGAACATGTTCTTTGCATTGTTTAAAAAAAGCTGGAGGAGTATACTACCTTACATCTGGTTCAAAACAAAAGGAACATATATTTTGTCAAATCATAGACCTGTACTATATATCTTTTAGTGGTACGTGTAACCATTTCTAACGTTTCTCAATTAGGGGTATAAAAATAAGCTATAATTAATTCAGGGATAAGATAAGAAAGACTGATTACAGTCCATATACAAAAAAAAAAAAAAAAAAATAAAAATTAAAAAATCACACAGGTCATAAAACTAAGAGTTTTAAAAGCAGTTGCAAAATTTCCTATTGTTACCATGAACCATACAGTTTAATATATAGGGGCCCATTTCATATAATTTATAGGGGCCCAATTGATATAATTAGAATGCAGAACTATTTTCAGTGTGTAGGTACACTCATTTGTGAAGATTGAGATCACTTACGCATTTGCCATCGGTTAACAATAGAGATCAAGAAAAAGAGATGATATTTTAAGAAAATCAAATAAGACCAATACCCTCGTATTTTCCAAATTTGTCAATGTTTAGCAACAAATGTTCCCAGACAACAATGGTACACCTATACTTCGGATTCATTATCTTTTTCCTGTGACATCGGTGATTTTTCTTCCTCATTTTCCATCTGCTGTGATCTCCATAGTATTTTACGATCTACAGAACATAAAAAATATACCTAGACATTTAAAACAATAGAAATGGAATATTTATAGGCTAATGACCGACTGTTAGGAAACGTGTCCGCACGAAGTCGTTGCGCGGGAAAACGGAACGAGCTTGTGAAGTCCATTGCTGCGTATGGACCTGGCGTGCTTCTTCCTCAATAGTCAATCAACAACCTTTCTACAACATATTTTCAAATTATCTGCACTTCTATTTCTAAATGAGCATATTTATAGTAGCGGACAACATTTTCACGCCCATCCCTGTTTAAAAACAGATGTCAAATCACAATCTGACGTTAATTTTTTATGTAATGTTGTATGAGGCTTGTTCGCTAATATCATTTCTTAAAGATGTGACCGACTGTTATCAATGTCTGCTCTGAATTTAGTTCCATTAATATAGTGAAAAAGAAAAATATTTCAAGTCTGTTTAGTGAGTTAGTTACTTGTAATAACGAGTTATTTATCTCGTCTGTTTAGTGAGTTACTTGTAATAACGAGTTATTTATCTCGTCTGTTTAGTGAGTTAGTTACTTGTAATAACGAGTTATTTATCTCGTTTTAACGAGATAGTATCTTGTAATAACGAGTTTATTATCTTGTTATAAAGAAATACATAACCCAGTTTCGATGTTAAACACCAAATATACAACTCATTAAGAATTAATAACCAAAATTTGGACCTTCTGAATGGAACGTTAATAGCAATATTTCATTTCAGGAGATTTTGAGTATTAAAAGACAAACAAAATTTGAGGAAAATCGTGAATCACAAAATCGGTTCCTTTAAACGAAATAATGAATATATCATTACTATGCAACTCGGTCTTCTTGTTGAATTCAAGAAAACACATCAATTGTTTGGAGTAAGAAATGAACATTTTCTCGTCATCTTAAAGAACACTAATAGTCTTACAAAATAGTCATTGTAAAATAATTGTCTATAAGCTGGGGATTTCATTTTTTCATATAATCACCATATGGTGTCTACTAGGTGAGATTTTTCTATCCCACACGCAATATAAGGAATGATTCTATGACTTGAAATGGTAATAATGGGTTAGATTTTTTGTTTACGTTTTTTCAGCTTTTCTATATAGACATATTCATATGCTGTTTGTTATTGTAGCATTTACATATTGTTATTGTAGCATTTACATATTCATATGCTGTTTGTTATTGTAGCATTTACATATTCATATGCTGTTTGTTATTGTAGCATTTACATATTCATATGCTGTTTGTTATTGTAGCATTTACATATTCATATGCTGTTTGTTACTGTAGCATTTACATATTCATATGCTGTTTGTTATTGTAGCATTTACAGATTCAAAATAAAATGTTTTACAGATTTGTATTACTACAGGTCCAGTGCTTAAGGACATATGCGACGTTTCTGACACTTTCTCTTAATTTTTGTTTTCATTTCCTCAATGTGAAGAGTTCTTGTATATTAAGTTTAGATTGTTATTACCATCGGCATCAGTAGCTTAGTAATAACATCACGTAACTTGTAGTGTAAGAGTCCCGGGTTTGATACACACTTGCTCCAAAGATTTTTCTTTCCTTTTTAACTACAGTTATACCCATTTATACAGTACAGTAGAGCTGAACTAACATTTTTACTTGCAACAACCATGAATCAAAGTATGCTAATTCTGAAACAGCCATGGTAACATACCCCAATTTTTTTGTATAGACGAAATAGAATACAATGGAATTGTACGTGAAATTTCATTAAAAATTATATATTATCGAAAAACGTCGCATATGTCCTTAATAACGTTGTAAAAATCAACTTACTTTTACATACACAGACCCTCAATACGAAAGAGAACACTGCACCAATTGCAATAACCATGATTAAAATGCCGCCAAGCTGTACCATTGACAAGTTCGTTTCGGCCTCTTTAGTTGTAGACCTGTAATGTAGAAAATTAGAATGAGAAGCATAGAAGAGCCACAGTGTCCATCTGTGTTATGGGATGCTTGCTTCTTCTAGGCATATGATTCCACCTCTGGTATTTCCAGGAGTCTGTGTTTGCCCATCTCTCTCATTTGTATTTTCTATATAAATTGCGAGATTGACTACTGTTCGTTATCTTAGCCTTTTCATAAAAATCATGAAACCTCCATAGCATGTGGACAACATTCCTACTTGGTCTCGCTTTTTGGCCGTGTGGGTTACCGGAATAAAACTGTATGTACACTAAACAGAAGGATATTTGAAAAAAAAAAATAGATTACATTGATATATTGTATCTTTAGCATTGTTCAGAAACATTTACAATTTTCATATGCATTCCTAAGTAATTCTTCAAACCCTTTCTATAGTTCTTACATTCTTAAAGGTCATGGTTTTTAAAAGAAACTTTCTTCTAGCTGAGGACAATTGCATACCATTTTGAAACAATGCACTACCATACTTTTGAGTGTATATGTTTCCGGTTGATATAATGTATGTATCCTATCGATGGCCGTTGTGTTTGTACTTCTTACTCCTTTTAAATGTGGAGGGTGTGGCCATTTTCTCCAATTTACATTCTCTATAGGATTCATGAAATTGATCACGGTTCATTATATATATATATATATATATATATGTGTCTTTTCTCTCTCTCTCATTAATGCTAATCAGTAAGTCAGAAAAATACCATATCTATTGTAAAATACATAAACAAGATTAAATTTTAGGCAATGATTTCATGCACGATTAATGACTCTTTCATTATTTTTTTAAAATTATTTTGCTTTACCTTTGCAATACATTGTAAAACATTGAAAAGGATATTACATATAATACAGATATCAAAACAACAACAACAACAACAACAAAAAACCAAGCCCTCCGAAACGAATTTAATCGAACTCCTCAAGAGAGGTTCATCTGTTAAATAAATTTTTCATTCGTATTAATGAAATGTCTAACCGATTATCGAAGTGTTTAATTTATAAAATACTTTTTATACCCATTTTTTGTGGAAGGTCTGGGAAAACATTCTTCGTCTGAAAAAAGAGAAAAAAAAGCATAAATGAATATCAATAAATAACAAATAAGATACATTTACAAAAAGATGATTCATCCATCAGATTTCGGTGAAAAAATTGAAATAATCTCGTTTGTCATAACGTTTAGGTGTTACTTTGTCCTCAAATCTATTTTCAATAAAATATGTAAGTGTGAAGCAGATGTATTTTATTCAATTTAACTATGTCGCATCAACTTATGCATAAAAATGATCATTTGTAATATATAAAACATTGTCGATATATATATATATATATATATATATATATATATATATATATATCTGTGTGTGTGGATATATAGATTTTCAGTACCCCTTGCTTGTCGTAAGAGGCGACTAAATGGGTCGGTCCTTCGCATGAGACCGCAAAAACCGAGGCCCCGTGTTGCAGCAAGTCTTGCACGCTCAAGACCCCGTGGGGATCCGGGTTGTTAGAATAGATCCTCAGTACCCCTTGCTTGTCGTAAGAGGCGACTAAATGGGGCGCTCCTTCGGATGAGACCGCAAAAACCGAGGTCCCGTGTCACAGCAGGTGTGGCACGTAAAAGATTCCTCCCTGCTCAAAGGCAATAGGCGCCGAGCATATGCATAAATTTGCAGCCCTTCACCGGCAATGGTGACGTCTCCATATGAGTGAAAAATTCTCGAGCGGGACGTTAAACAATATTTAATCAATCAATCAATCAATCAATCAACCCTCCCTGCTCAAAAGCCATAAGCGCCGAGCATAGGCCTAAATTTTGCAGCCCTTCATCGGCAATGGTGACGTCTCCATATGAGTGAAAAGATTCTCGAGCGGGACGTTAAACAATATGTAATTTCTCTCTCTCTCTCTCTCTCTCTCTCTCTCTCTCTCTCTCTATATATATATATATATATATATATATATGTCGAATTGAAGGTCACAAGAACATATTTTTTTCTTCTTATGTAGAAGATGTTCTATGAAATTAGCTTTAAAATATGAAAACAGATCAGCTAACAAAGGTACACAATTTGTGCTCATGGAAATTCAAACAAACTGTTGAAAGACCTGATTACCAAAGACTATGAAGATATTTCTAGCATCATTTTTAATATCAAGTTCAGAGAACTTTGCGTGGAGTCAGAGGGGTGTTTAACAAAATAATTATTGGATGAGTGACCACAAGTCGTATATATTTCTTTTTCACAGCAGTTAATATTTTCGTGAGAACAAAGATAGGAGCTCGGTAGAACATTTACTGGATCCAGAAATGTATCTTTGTTTGTAAGGGTCTTTGTGAAGTTTGGGAATCCAGTATGGGTAAGGCAACTCATATCCATCCTCTTCATTGACTGGCATATTAAATGTGTTTCAGACTGACGCATTATTTTAGGACTTCATCTTTTGAAAAGGTAGTTGGAGTATAAGTGCGATTACTAATTGTGGAATAAGTGCCAATTTGTTTACAATGCAATTGTAATAATGAACCTTACAAACAAATAAAATGTTATTAAAAGCTTTGTCAGCTGGAATCAAACATATTCTTCATGTAACCTATCTAACTCTTTTATCACTTCTGGTTCATCAACACAGAAGGATAGATGGTGCGCAGTTTTGTTTTAGCATGTATGATACGGGATTTTAATATTCCTCTTATACTTTTTATCCATTCTGACAAGGTATCAAGTTCTTTTTTTAAGAGATAGCCCATCATCTGGCGTAACCTTCGACAGAATTTATAATAGAGATGAAGTTCTGTCGCCAATAGAAAGACAGAGATTCTCTGAATTTAGGACCTTTTAAAATAAGTGATTTTTGGTCTTCATTTTTAACTATATCAACATTACCAGTAATGACACGCCCAGCAAGACTATAGTTAAAAGAACACGTAGGTGGATCAAGTATAAGATGGTCTATACCTAGGCACTGCAAAGTTTGAGTTAAAAGTTTGGGTGAAATAGTGGAAATATATTTGTAGGAAATACAGATGCAGACTTGAACTTGAAATACTCTGGAATGCAAGACTGAACTTTTTTATGTCGAAGAATGTTGCTTATGTTGACGGCATCAATTCTTTTGTTAATAAATTTGATTGTGAGGAACCGGTGATTTGAATCAAAAGTAATATCATCCAAAACCCGTGGTGGTTTAAAGAGCCTGTGATAGGCAACATCCATTATCATATAATTCAGTCTATATTCTGGTGTGGAAAAATCCACCTATGAACTAGGTTTGAATACTTCAAATTATTCAAAGCTCTCAATGAAACAGAGTAAAGTTTTGTGTGAATAAGATGTGGACCTAATTATCTGTTGACGCAAGGTAACAGTAAGTCAAGTATGACATATATACCAGGCCTTTTATATGAACGATATCCATGGCTGCGTTTACGTCCATGTGCATTGTGAAAAAGTCCAATCACATTCACGCTGTTTCCAAGTAGCTTCATCAGATCTACTATATTTTACCCATAACAATCAATTTTAGGTTGAGGAGGCCATTATCCCAAATTTCATATATGTTTTTTGTTTGTTTGTTTTAGTCTATATAAAAACAAATGTATTTACATTTGTATGCCTCCGTCGAATTGTAGACGTTGGGACAAGGGTTGGTATGGTTACCACAGTTAGCCAGAATGTTATAACGATTAGCTTGAATGACGTTTCCATTCTTATTGTACTCTGCACACCTCCGACCTAAAAGAGAAATTTATATTCACGAGAGATACAATGAAAACTGCCCAATCCGACACCTGTGTAATCCGACACCTGTGTAATTCGTGTCACTGGGTATTCTGACCCTTATTTTCATTCTGATCCATAATTGCATTGTTTTTACACTGTTTATTTTGACAAAAAATTGTCTCCGAGTGCATGTCGGATTAGACAGGTTTCAATGTAAAGGAAGGAAATTGAAATATTGATACATAGATAGATAAATAGATAGATAGAGGGGTATACCTATGATGAATACATTTGGCGAACACACTTCGAAGAAGTTCTCCATCTTGGTATCAGGAAGACAGTGATACATGTATTTTTGATCTCCACATACGTCCTGGCAGTTTAACCTCAGTGCAGCTTCCATCCTTTCTTTTCTTGACATGGGACATCTCGGTACATTCTGAAGTGTTTCATTGGGAGAGCAACCGAGCTTCACGCCAATTGAGTTGAACTACACAAAATAAATGTTTTTGAACTCTTATTTTTCTGATTTTTTAAAGGTTAGGTATTCATCGACAATATATCACGAATTTTAATCAAGAACTACTAATGAACAGTCTTCTAAGAGACAACGTCATGATTGAATTTCTGAGAAATAAACCTTTAAGGAGTGTACACATGCTAAAATGTGTATTATATATAAGACGTGCATAATACTACAAAATCTTTCCATCTGTATCTTCTAAATAGAGTGTATCAGACAATTCTTCGAATCATAAAACTAAAGGAATAGAACAAAGTCTTATTTTGCAATACAAGTCTTAGCTTACCTTTGTGAACAAAATTTGCATAATTACGATAGCTAAATACAAATTGAAAGACTGAAAACAATGAGATGTGAAGGAAAAATTTATAAACGCAGCTGACCAACAAACATGGTGATTAGTAGAATATGCATACCTGACCTGCAGATAGAAATCAATAGATATATGGATTGTTTGTATGTTGTTTAACGTCCTTCTCGAGAATTTTTCACTCATATGGAGACGTCACCATTGCCGGTAAAGGGTTGTAAAATTTAGGCCTATGCTCGGCGCTTATAGCCTTATGAGCATGGAAGGATCTTTAACGTGCCACACCTGCTGTGACACGGGAACTACAGTTTGCGGTCTCACTCGAAGGAGCGCCCCATTTAGTCGCCTCTTACGACAAGCAAGGGGTACTGAGGAGCTATTCTAACAACCCAGATCCCCATGGGGCTTGAGCAGGTAAAGATCGTTATAGTGTCACATCTTCTGTGACACGGGACCTCAGTTATTATTATCTTCCTTTATAAAGCGCAAAATTACACTTTTTATGCGCTGAACAATGTTTGGGCTAATAATTAAGGATAATGTGCCAATAAATGATATTTATGACCTATGACAAAATATCATGCAAGATGAATGCCTAAAAAATTAAAGACTTAAATAAAACATAGTAAAAAGATGACAAGGTTGATAACTTTGACTACACAAGAGACATCCGAAGTATCGCCCCATTTAGTTTCCTCTTACAGCTGTACAACAAGCAGGGATACTGAGGACCTATTCTAACACGCATTCCCACGAGAGAATAAAAATAGAGGTTTATGTAGTTAAACTGTTGTGATATCTATAATAATTTCATTATGCCTTTAAACTCATCAACTGATATATAATTATAAGCATAATACTCACCGTGCAGATCAAGGTTGCTATAATTAGTGCATTTCTCCGGAGCATAACTGATTACCTTCAACGAATAAGAATATATCTTACATCAAATTAAAATTTTAAAGATTTGTTTAGCTACTATTGAATATAATGACGTTGACTCCAATGGACTCTAGATACATCCGCTATTTCGCAAACTCGATTTTGAACATATTTGGGGGGAGGGGAAAATTTACCAATTTTGGTGCATTAAAAATGTTATGACTTTCATGCAAGTGAAAATAATTTGCTAAAATTACAGGCACAGATATATGCTTATATTATGAATATGTGTTGTTGTAATATTAATTCCCAGCACTATCCAATCCTATACTAGTTAAAACTGGCAGAGAGAGAGAGAGAGAGAGAGAGAGAGAGAGAGAGATGATCATATATACTGCTGAAGAGAGATAAATTGAAGAGGAAGACAGTTTCAAATATTATAATCCTAAGCATTATAAATATTGTAAGTTACCTCCAATCTTAACTCAAGAGGTAATCTTAATCTTAACTCAAGAGGTAATACTAATCTTAACTCAAGAGGTAATCCTAATCTTAACTCAAGAGGTAATCCTAATCTTAACTCAAGAGGTAATCCTAATCTTAACTCAAGAGGTAATCCTAATCTTAACTCTAGAGGTAATCCTAGCAAATGCTATCAAGTCTACGCAGATCTCTTAGTTAACATCTTGTGGGGAGACAGTCACTTCCCTTCAATGATATCAAATCTGAATACGTTGAACACAGAGTGACGATATATTCATAAACAGGATAATGTACAGTGATCAATCTCATAAATTCTACAAAACAGTACAGAAAGAATAACAAACAAGGACCCCTGTACTCACATTTGATACTAAATATATTCTTGAACAATAGCTATCTTTATGAGTATCAATTTTTTTTCTTTCAACTTGTACATATAACATATTTTATCTTTCATTTTTGAATATTTTACAATAATTTACAGTTATGCCTTTTCCTAGATATATTCATAACTATCTCCATGAAGAAATAAATGCATAGCCTATTGATAATATTGCAGTGTTTAGACATACTGAAATAAAAAATAATGTTTTTAAGGTGAAATATTTACAGCTTATTTTAATCTTCTGTGCGGATACATGTATGATAGAAAAAAATTTCATCAACAATATCTATTACATACTAGAATCCTGCATCATACCAGTTTTGAAAACAAATGCACTTCCTCACTTTAAGAACCTATTTTCCTAAAAAAAAAATAACATATCAGTTTTGCTTATTTCATTTGAACATCCATTCTTACATGATAGAAACGAGAAACTAAGGCGTTGTTAAAACTTGATATAGTCTTTCTCATATGTGGATCATATTTGCACAGTGTACCTAATCGACATACGTATTTTCAGTGAAAAATCCCTGTCTCATTAATATTATACTTTGATTAAAATAATACTCTGCAGGACATGTTTTCCATTTCAATATATATATATATATATATATATATATATATATATATATATATATGATTTAGATTGTATATCTTCGTCGTAGGCGGTATATGATATTTATTTGCATTGTGTGATTTTTCATTTGAATTGTATATTTTATCTGAGGGATTGTTTATTTTGGTTTGTTGCAATTTTGAAGGATTACCCTTTTTTTATCATCAATATAAAGGCATATCTTTTTCATAACTACATTTTTATATTGAACTTCAACGTCGGGTTTAATAGTCATGTTTAACTAGTCCTGCACGGAAATAGGGGATCAATGTATCTTATGGTTGAACTTCTAGAACATGAAGCTCGACTTTAAAATGATACAGGCTAAAGCTTTGTCGAGTGGCATCCTTCACAACAAATCAACATAAACAATTCTTTGGATACAACATGATACAATAAAAATGAAAAAAAACCGGTTACAATACAAATGGAAAATATACAATACAAATGAAAAAAATATACAATATAAATGGAAAAGATATTGCAGCATATGAAATGTCATATTTATTGAGTAATATTGGGACACAAATACCTTTTCCCAGGTCAAACATAACTTTCCTTTCTAAAAATGAACTTCAATTTTAAAATTTTACCTTATATAAAAATCACACCTGCTTGAAATACTTCTATTTTTGTTTGCGAATTGGAGGAAATTCCAAAGGGAAAATCCCTTGCAGGCAGATTTTGATTGGTTTATTTTTGGGGCGTGGGTGCTGTTCTCCTACTTTCATTTTGTGTGGTACGTGAAAAATGCTATTATCTGTCATCAAACTTTTAAGCACGTGAATTGAAATGATTAGTATTAACTCTGTCGTATTCTTACAATAGGAAAGCATATAGAAGAACGTTTAATATTGTTGGAAGTCGTAATTTTACTTGATCTTTGAATCACAAATATTTCAAATTTAAACAAGAATGAATGATGATAGTAATTCTGATATGATCTAAGTTTGTTTGTTACAGACGTTTCTAAGTTTTCTCATATTTTTTAAAATTCCTTTAAACATTCATCAACACAAGTAACATTTTTCAATAAATTAAATACTTCTGTAATTGTATTGTATAATCTCTACAATGAAATATTAAGAGATCATTTTCTTGAAAATGAAACTCTGACCACAGAAATATCCAACGTGGTTTTAACTACAAAAAATAGATCTATAGTTGATTTGTGTTTTCGTCACTGCTCCAGTGAGAATATTTCACTGAACAACAGACAAGATTTGGGCGTGGAGTGATGACGAACAATAACAATAAAAAACATCAAGAAAGTGATGGACACTGGACACCAAGGGTGGATGGACTACTAACCATTAATTTCTCTGGAGATATTCCAAAATCACCAAGGAAACGTATATATATATATATATATATATATAAATATATATATATATATATATATATATATATATATACCATCGCCGGTGAAGGGCTACAAACTTTAGGCCTATGCTCTGCCGCTAAAGGGCTGCAAAATTTCAGCGTATGCTCGGCGCCTATGGCCTGTGAACAGGGAGGGATCTTTATCGTGCCACATCTACTGTGACACGGGGCCTCGGTTCTTATGGTCTCATCCGAAGGACTGCCGTATTTAGTCACCTCTTACAACAAGGGGGTACTGATGACCTATTTTAACCTGGATCTCCTTCGTGCCAATGAATAATGAAAAGGTTAATATGACAAACAGTATTAAATCCCGTAATTCCTATAGAAAATACAAATCAGAGAGATGGGCAAACACGGACCCCTGCACATACCAGAGTTGGGTTCAGGTGCCTAATAGAAGTGCTCATCCCCTGTTGACCGGTCACAACCGCCATGATCAGGTAAACAGAGTAATCCAAAGTCAGAATCGGTGTGCCAAAACAGTCTAAATATTAATATGAAATACTTTAGACCGCATTTGACCCTACGGAAGGTTATACTAGCAAACTAGATCATTATAACGACCATAAATTTTGTGAAATGCTGACTTTAGACGATACTGTACAAACCCCTGTAACATCAACATGCATCAGTAGATGTCTCGATTTAAAACCTGATCATATTCAGTTCTTGCGTATCGAATCAGTTGAGAGGTGTAAATACCACCTGCAGGTGATAAAGGATATTGCTACATAGATAAGGGAAGTTGATGACTGAGAACTGTTTGAAATCATCCCGTTTATCATAAACTTGAGTTGTCAGCATATATTTTCAATAAAATACCTAAGTACAAAGTAGATGTGGAAGACTCTCTGGTGTCTTTTATTTCAAGTTCACTGGGGTATAGTGAATCGAAATATGAATGAAAATGATCATTGTTAATAGATGAAACGTCGACAATATATCTAAATGTCGATTGATGACCACATGACATTTTGTCTTCTCATGTAGACAGGTCAGCAGATAAAGGAGCATCCTATGTGGCCATATGAATCCCAACAAATTGTTGTGAGACCTGCTCACCAAAGACTACGACGTTATTATCAATGAGGACCTCTAGAATCCTTTTAATATCAGAGTAATTGTGCGTGGATTCAGAGTGATGTTTAACGAAGTAATTTTAAATGACTGATCATTAGATGTGAATATTTCTGTAACAATTTTTGTTGAAGAAAGAACATCTATGATGTTTATGATGTCAAAAGGTCAAGTCTTTAACATATACATTTACACCACATCTTCTTGTGATGCGTAATCGTAGGGTTTTAAATTCAGGCTTTTGTGGAAAAGGCCAAACTATAAATAGACCCCACTTTCGATGATGCATGTTTCACAAAGTAATTTTTCACGGTTTTTAAACAGTTGAAGAAGACGTTAACTATGAAATAGATACTAACAGGAGAGAGCATTTCACGAACGTAGATAATTAATCATTTAAAGAATGTAATCAACACTACGCTACCTGTATGTCGTCACCCCATTCACAAACCGGATGTTGACTTGTAGACTATTTAAAGGTACATTTTATCTATTTTTAATGTTGGAATTTTCAGACTACTTTCGTTCTTTTTTTAGACATTGAACAGTATGTCCATCTTCCGTTTCTCGTATATTTTAAATTTTTCCGATATATCGCTATGTTATCTAATACTGGACCTTTGTAACTTGTGTTAATGTCTTGGAGAAGTTCATATCCTCGTTTTGGTAATTTCATTTGAATTTGAATTGAAATCTCATCCCCATTATTAATAGTTCTTTTTAGCTTTTTGGTGTTTTTTTTAAAATTATTTCTCCTCTTTTGGTTTTTTTTTATTTTGATTTCTTTGCTTTGTTAATTTGTTTGTTTGCTTATTTTCTTTTTATTATTATCTATTTATTTATTTTGATTTCGTTTTTTAATAATTTTATTTTGATTAATCATCACTACATGAAAACTATGGTTTTCATGGCGCGGAAACTGTGCATAAACTATATGGAAACCTAAGAAAACAAATGGTTGACGCAGGGTTTCAGTTTGGAAACTTCAAGTTTACAAGGATTTACGGACTGCGTAAGCTTAGGCCGTCTCCGATTCCAGGTGGTTCATGCAGCGGAAACGTGTTGAAACCTTAGGTTTCCGCAATGTTTCCACACTGCTGCAACTAGTCGCCACCCCAGGTCTACGCATAGTTTACGCACTATTGAAACTACTTTAAAACATTGCTTTCTGCAACATAATTGGATCAAGGCTAGACACTTTATCAGTGATATATATTTTGCTTCTGAAATTCATAAATGGTTTGCCAATGGTTTATGGTAAAGGATTTACTATTCATTTGATAAAATGATTAAAAACTGAGATATTACTAGCCACAAATTAAAAGAAAACACAAAACCTTTATATAAAATGCTTTATTAAAGATTCACTGACTTATATAAAGATTATTGAATAATAATACAGACAATTTTATGCTACGTTAAACAATCTAGTTTCTCTACAACAGTACTAATGTAAACAAGATTATGATTGATTAATGATTATTTATTGCTTTCCGCCACACTCAACAATTTTTCAGGTATCTGGTGGCGTTCAGTTTTTGTTGGTGGAGGAGAGAACCCAGATACAATGTATCTGGGAAGAGACCACCGACCTTCCGCAAGTAAACTGGCAAACTTGCTCACATAACGCCGCGGTCGAGATTCGAACACACGCCGACAGAGGTGAGAGGTTTTGTGATTTTGAGCCCGATGCTCTAACCACTCGGCCACGGTGGCCCCCAAATGTAAACAAGAAATGTTTCAGAAACACCATTGCCCTCATGATACAAAATTGAAAAGAGTTACACACATATATTATTTAATTAATAGTATTGTCATATTGTCAAAACAATTTAAAGTATTGAACAAACAATGTTTTAAGTTTCCTAACTGTCTACAATAGATTAACCCTTGACCTTTAACCATGTGATCTAAAGATCAATGGAGATCATCTACTCCTTAGGATGTATTAGTTCATCAATGTTGGTGTCAATCAAGCAAATGATTCTAAAAATATAGATACAAAATATTACTCTGTCCTGTTTGACCCTTGAACTTTGACCAGGTGACCTCACAATAGATAGGGGTCATCTTCGTCGTAGGATGTACCAGTTCACCACGTTTAACACCTGTGAAGCATATGATTCTCAAGATATTGAGCGATCAGTATATTATGTCCAGTTTGACCATAGACTATGTGACCTCCAAATTAAAAGGGTCCAACTGTGTCATGTTTTATATCTGTCAAGCAAAGGATTCTCAAGATATTGAATGGTCAATATATACCTATGACCAGTTTGACCACTGACCTTTGACAATGTGACCTCAAAATTAATAGGTGTCATCTACTAATGAAAATGAACCTGAGTACCAAGTTTGATGTCAATGAAACAAATGGTTCTCCATATATTGATTGGACAATATCTCCTATGTCCATAGTGGATTGACCCTTGACTTTTTGACCTGAAGCTCAATAGGGGTCCTCTTCTACTCTTAACCAACCCACATATGAAATATCATTATTATCAATTAATTAGATTTCAAGATATTGAATGGACAAAATGTGGTCTACAGACATACCAACTGACCAACAGGTGCAACGCAATATGATCATATTCTTTGAAGAGGGCCATCAAAACGATGAGAGTCAGTGGGAATATTCTAGTAGTTTAAAATATCCAACACCTTGTATATGTAAAGTTTGATAGCCGTCAATAATAGCATGCTCTATTGATATCAAATGCCCTGTTGCACATCTTGTATACTCCTAGACTTTCACCTAAAATCATTACATGTTATCTACAATTTTAACAAAGGCTTTTTCACCATCTGCATGATCTGTGGGTTTCAAAATAGAAAAAAAAAACATTTCTGAAACAGAAAACTCTAAGAGACTGTAACAATATTTTGTAAAGGAGAGGTGACTTTGACCTAGAATTCAATCTTAAGAATGCTTAATTTGTATGAAAAATATAAACAATAGAAAATATATACATGTATGACCTTGATCTTTGTCCCCACATTCAAGGTCGAAAATGTAAAACCCAACTGTAAGGATAACGAAACATCAACTGATAAAGTCAAAACATAAAGAATTAAAAGGGGTGGTATCAACTGAAGTTAACAAAAATCTTAAGTTCTATGTAAGGCCAAACAATTATTTTGAAAAGACTGCACATGAAGTGCCTGAAATTTGACAAACAAAATGAGTTTTTGCCTGTGGTTTTAGATTAATTCAAGATCCACATGGATTTCATGTGTTAAGTTTTTTTTTATTGAGTTGCATACTGTGTTTTACGAGTATATTTTTCAGTCTTTCAACAGAAATGATGACGTCTACTATGTTGGTGAAAGATTCTTGAAAACGATATTAAACAATACATGGACAACACACCAACAAACCAAATATTGCTTTTCCAAAGAATATCATGATCATAAAAAAAAGTTATATTTTGAAATCGGAATATTTAATCTTACCGTTGATATACCAATCTTCATGCATTTAGGGCGCTCGCTTCGCAGCCATGTCAGCTTCGAAGTATGATTCGTGATCTCTGCGTCAAACTACTAAACCTGAAAAATAAAACATATTATACCGACTGTTATAAATTGATAAATTAAACGTAATACACACACACACACACACACACACACACACACACACACACACACAGATATATATCTATATATATATATAGAGAGAGAGAGAGAGAGAGAGAGAGAGAGAGAGAGAGAGAGAGAGAGAGAGAGAGAGAGAAAAGAGAGAGAGAGAGAGAGGAGACTGTAGACTGTTCCTCGATTAATCTAATGTGAAATATAGACGACTGTTCCTTGATAAATCAAATGCCTAGTATCATTAAATAAATAGTTAAATCCAAACTTCATGACTATAGATTCCTGTCGCCATTCTATTTTCATTTAGATGGCTGCTTGGTACGAAATGAAGGGAGGCTTAGTCAAAGTTGGAGAGGTTGTGGGATTTTGAGGGAGGACACGTTCGCTCCGACTACGATCAAATAACACTGTAGTCTAGTTGACAGAATGTTCGATTAACAACTGCAATGTCAGGGTTCGAGTTTCTCAGACGTTTAAGATAGGACGAATTCATAGTTATTAGGGTGGATTTTCTAATGTTCTTTCTTAATCCCATGTATTATACTCCAGACAATCGCATCCCTCGTTTGAAAACCGACACATGTGGAGTATCATTACATCTTAGAAGGAAGGGTTGTCGTTGGGTAGAGTTTAAATGTCACAATACGTTATAAGATTTGAAATTCCCTTGTTCTGATTGCAACTCGTGTAGCCGAGTTTAAATCCTAGTACTATAAGGAAGTCATCCATCCCATAATTCCCCTACCAACTACCCGACATCAGAAGTGAATGTCAACTATTTTTTGTTATCTTATGAGAAATGATGAAGAACCCTTACCACAACCACCTTGAGAGCCAATCATAGGTCTACGAATGTGCCACTAGTTTCACCAGCAGCTGGTGACATTTCTATCGTTAACTTTCCATATTGATGTAGCAATATACCATTATGGGCAAACACGGACACCTCGACATCCTAGAGGTGGTATCAGGTGTCTAGGAGGAGTAAGCATCCCCTGTCAACCGGTCACACCCGCCGTGAACCCTATATCTTGAACAGGTAAAGGGAGTAAACCGCAGTCAGAACAGTGCCAAGAACGGCATTACAACAGGTATTGAACATGTTAGACAGTATTTGATCTAATGGAAGATTGTATTGGCAAATTAAATCGTTATAATAACCGTAACATTTGAGAAATTCTTACTTTAGACGAGACTGTACAAACCCTTGTAATATCATCTTCTTTGTCAGTAGCCTGATTTAAAAACTGATCATACACAGAACAAGCTCTCGTATATTGAATTAATTGAGAGTTAAAAGGAAAACATGCAACTGACAATAGAATATTTCTACATCAATATGGCACGTTGACTACAGAGAACCTGCAATTCACTGCATGAAAATACTAGTTTCCGTAAAACTGAAACCATATGGAAATCCTGCGGAAACCTGACGTTGAGGTTTCCACAGTGCGTACACGATTACATAGTTTCCACAAGTTTCCGTCAAGCTTCAGTCTGCGCAAACTATAGAATGTGATTCCTAATGATTTCTGCAGTGCTGAAAGCTAACTCAAGTTCGGAGTTTTTTTAAGTTAATAGTATAGAATGATTCAAATATAATTCTTTAAAAAGATTATGAAGGTTAATCGAGAAAAGAATATTAAGCACTTTTTATATCATATCTTTATTAGAATTAACTGGGTTTAACAAAACAGAAATGAAATGAGATAACGGAAAACATACGATAGTGTATAATGCGTGTGTTGCTACGTGTGATTAGATAGCCTGACTGTGTACTCGTATATCGTCCCAGTTAATTCTTTTGTGTATATATTTATTGTTACTTTCATGCTAATTGCAGGTTTTTCCCCCCTCATTCATGGGAACAATAGAGTGAAATACACAAGGTACTCACGATGAATACGGTCCAGCTTTGTCGAAACAAATCAACAACAAAAAAACAAAAACAAAAAAACAAAGATCGAAGTGTATTGTAAAAAAAATATAAGTGTGTGGGGAAAATAAAAATAATACATCGCGAAAAATATGATTTGATCATAAGACTTCGACTAGGACATTCTGATGTTTTCATGCAGTTACATTGCATGTTCATCATGCGAACCATTGTGCTATAAACACTATGGGTGCCAACAGTATGAATTTTATCAAGTCTTCAAATATGATCTAAGAAATGTTTCCTAGCCTTTACAAATTTTTCGGGAGAAAACAAATAAAAGTATGAATCTTCTACCTATCCATATGAACACAATGGACTTGTGATATTAGATCATTGTTCACAGCAAACATTTATACCCTGCATGTCCCACTCCTACAACTATAGTTAAAATAAAATGATGTTAATTCAGCTTTGTGCTTTATTTATGTTTAAAATTACAGATTTAATGAACATTTCTAATGCCAACAGAAAGGGAATCCCACTTACTACACTGTACTAGTAACTATCATTGGGATTAAAAGATCTATCTTCGATATGCAGATGAATTACATATTGCTTCGCACATTTGCACCATTCAGCTGTTTATGCAAATACTTTTCAATATATTTGTCCATAAATTTAGGATCAGTTAATTTTGATTTCGGCATATTTGTTACATGACTTTAATGCAGTACATTTTCAAATCATGCAAACTTTCAAACATCAGACGTAAATATAGAATTCTAATACAAAAAGCAAATACAAAAAAGTTACTGAAAGTAACATAAATGTTTATAAAGTTCGAGTCTAAATCGAACGTCTGCATACACTAATTTGGCATTCACTATTTCTAAAGTAAATGCCATGGCATGCAGTCAATACAACTCTAAAAATCAGATATTTTACTAATGTTAATCTAAATAACTATCTCCACCATCTCTATATTATGATAATCCTCAACAATATATATCCATGCTCCTTGAAAATGATATAGTTCAAATGAACATATATGCATACAACAGTTGACAAAACCAGGTCGTAAAATATGCACCGTTGATTTCTGCTAAATATAATTTTAGAATCATTTTATTTTTACTGTTTTAGATTTGAACGTAATTTATTGATCAAATCAAAGAATTGGGCACAATTTCTAACAATTTACTAGTTCCTCCCCTAAAACATTATAATATGTCATGCGAGATAAATAGTTAAGAGGTAAAATGTATAACAATGAAATGAATCTACAAGTTTCATCTATATTTTTTTTTTAAAAACTGCAAAATAAGTACCTTTTTCACAACTGTCAGTTTCGTGAACAAAACAGCTATCCCAAGCAACTGAAGCATATTCAATAGGTCTAAAAACGTTATGTTCAATTTTGACTTATGTTTCCTACCAATTTTGAACATAAGCTTTTTCAAAAGCCCATTTTTATAAGCTTTGTCTGCTATGGAATCAAGATACACAGACCAATTGAGGTGTAGTGATGATAATAAGCCTAATTGAGGATTCACTGAAACACACTCCAGCCTATCACCTTGAAAAAAAAATAATTTTGATATAACAGGGTTGTTTTTGTTTGAAAAAAAAACTTTAGTCTTGGATGGATTGAAGTTGAGTATAACCATGTATTTAACCATATTATCTGTACTGGGATATCAGTAAAAATACACGAATGTAACATTTACTGTCTGTTTTTCAGCTGTCATGTACGGATTTCTTCGATTTAGTTCAGTAAACATAGGGAGTTCAGTGGGTAAGAAGCCATATTAATTCCTCATCCTGCACATTGCATGTTTATTAATTGAGACATTGAGAGTCAAATGTAAATGTCCTTAACAATAGTGTGGCAAAATTGATGTGTTGCTACGTATTTAATCAGTTAATTACACAAAACATTTAAATAAAGTGGAACATATTGCATGTAGGATATATCCAGTCTTGCCCATGCCGGGGTGATTAGCTTACATTTCAAGAACAGAGAACGTTCGGGCAGAAGAGGGACACCTTATAGTATACCAAAAATATGAATAAAGAAGAAAATCGCTTGACCTTATATCATATTGAGCTTTCAGCCGTCCCATAAATGTAAATTTTTGATTGTATAAATAATGCATATTACAGATTGCTTCCATTTTCAAAAATGTAAACAAATGGACGGCCATTTGGACTGTCTACACCATCGCATGGCAGCTATAAAAAATCTTGTCAAATAGAAAACCGATGCAGAAATTTCACACATGTGGTTTTTTTTAAAATCAGACTTTTGTGACACAATTTACGCGCAGTAAAGTTAAAATATTTATAAACTCGTGCTTCCCCATAATCCTTCCCTGGGCTCTGATTGGTTGTTGTTTTGGACGGGCAAAATTGATTGTTGTTTACAAGAGAAAATCTAGCGTAAATGAAAAGGAACCGTTTTGATTAAATAGAAGATCGAAATAGATGTTCACCTTTTCTGAGTGTGGGCGACGTCTATTGTTGTTTGGCACCATTCAGGTATGTCTTTCAAAGAACAAATATGCCAAAATCAGCTGGAACGTTTCAAAATGATCTTCCATTATTGTATCCTTACTAAATATTTAGTATGAAGTCGTCCATAACAAATTACTGGCAATATTCTAGTTTCATGAACAATGGATGATCTATATGCTATCTCATTAAATATCAGTGTTGTTTATTAGCACTTCATAATTACAACGAAGCATCAATACTTAATATTCATCTTTTAAAACTTAGGTTTAGAAACAAAGAATTCTGCCCCGATTTGGAAACAACCGTATTCGACCTCATTTGTCTGTTTGTATATCATTTTAGATCTTTCCGGTGTTGACGTGAAATTCGAGGTTGCAGACTTGAGGATACATAAAGGGGTTTTGTGTGGCTATCTTAAAGAATAAAAGTCGATGCGAGATTGTTCATTATAATGATATGTAAATACGAAATGCATGTCCAACCTTAGTGTAGACAATGATGGGATGTGCCGTAAGTATGGTTTTGTAAGTATTTAAAGATTTTATAGAGCGTTTGATACTGTGTTGTGATTGGAGAGTCCTCATACAGTCCTAACATAGTTTATGTCAATTTTGAAATGGTTTTGCATTTATTGTCTGAGAGAAATGGAGTGGGGAAGGAAGGGGGCTATAATACTGTATACAGCAAATGTGATATAGGGAACATGCGTATTAGCCAGACAAATATCTAGTATGTCTTACAGAGTGACCGTGTTTGAGGGCGAATCAAAAAGTATTATCATAAGCATGTATATCCATATCAGGATAAAATAAAATATCCGAAATTAGAACTAAATGTGTGAGGGCAGAGCTCTGTCAAAGCATTTTGAAACATCTTCTTGCATACATCTTCTTGTATGACTGCAGATATTTGATCCGCATGGAAAATATAACGCAATTGATAAGCGGTTCATTGTGGCATCATATTTAGCAAATTTACAAACAAATGGCGATTTTGGTACTACAGTCGCGTTTATTGAGGAGTGGTTATGTGGTTAAGAAAATATGGTTTACATACTTTTACAAATTTTATGTAACATCTTAGAATGATGTGAACTTGGGTACACGAGGTTCTTAATGGTGAAATACCTGTTGTCACGCTTGAAATTGACTAATATTGTCAAGTTCGATAGGTGTGGTTAAATTTTTCATTAGTTATATATATATATATATATATATATATATATATATATATATATATATATATATATATATATATTATTGTTACCTATAGGGAGAGCTGTGAGAGCTAGGGTTTTGTACTCTGTAAATCATTTCCAGTTACCCATCCAAATTTTTGAATCCCATGGTCTTTTCTCAATCATGATGCAGTATCAACTCAAATATCTCTCTGGCAATCAAACATCACTAGAAGTGAAAGTCGGGGCTTTCAACCATGACCTTAAAATCACGGTAAGTGTTGGCATGATAAAGAACCCACACTGCGGCATCCTTGAGGCTGGGTAAAATTTTATGGCACCCCACCTACAACTCTTGATGTCTCTACATATTAAGCAAAATATTCTCAAACTAACATATCAGGTTGTCCATGTATTGTTTAATGTTCATTTCAAGAATCTTTCACCAACACATTTAGACGTCACCATTGCTGTTGAAAGGCTGAGAAATGTACTCGTTAAATATCTATGGCTATACTAAAATGAAACAATATTGTAATCAACATTGAGGTCCAACAATTGAACATATAACTTCTTAATAATTACCATTCCAGTTCTTTTCAAATTTGGTATGAAGCATCTTTGGGACAAGGTGGGCATGAATTGCAACTTTCAGGACTCCTGTCCCCCTGGGGCCTTAGGGACAGGGCAAAAAGTGACTAATTTTCAAAAATCTTCCTCTATATAAATACTATTAAAGGCCTAGTACTTAAAGACTGTTGTCATTTACTTAGTTTATATCAACGAGGTAGCACTCTACAGTTAACAAGGCAAGTGACTTTTGCAAAATGACAAAAAATGTGAAAGAGCAGTGATCCAAGATTTGCTAACTTTCTTCAGAGAATTGTTACTTTGGACGATACGTGGGTCCATCATTTACCACCACAGACGAAAAAACAGTGTAAACAATGGCAACACCTTGGTTCACTTCCCCCAAAGAAGGCAAAGACTGTTCCATCAGCTGGAAAGGTTATGGACTCTGTTGTCTGGTAGGCTGATGGTATTTTAATTGTAGATTTTCTCCAGAAGGGACAAACAATCAAAGGTACATACTATGCATCACTTCTGAAGCAGTTAAGGAAAAATATTAAACTCAGACGCCGCACGCAAAAGTCAGTAAAGGTGTAGTGTTCCACTAGGTCACTTCCCTTCTTCACAATTCTGTCATTACCATGGCTGCCATTAACGATTGTGGCTTTAATTTAATTGAGCATGCGCCTTATTCGCCTGATCACGTTCCATCCACTTTTAGTCAGATTATTATGTCATACATGCAGTTAAGGACTTTCTGTACGGTCAAGAAAAGGACTTTTTTAAAAGTTACATTTAGGCCCCGAACATCGCTACCAAAAGTGTATAGATATTGAAGGGTATTATGTTGAATTATAATGCAATATATCCAATATATAAATTCAAACCCTTACATATAAGGTTCACGACATATCAATCAGCCCTCTTAGTTTGCCGTTAATGTTTATGTTCAATAGAATATCTAAGTACGAAGTAGATGTGCAGGACTCTGAACGGTCTTTTACTTCGAGTGAAATGGGGTATATTGAATCGACATATGAATGGAAATTATTATTGTTAATAGATAAAACGTTGTCGGTGAAAAATACTAAGACAACGAACAGTATCAATCTCGAAATACCTATAGAAAAACAAATCAGATAGATAGGCAAACACTGACTCCTAGATATACCAGAGGTGAGATCTGGAGCCTAGGAGGAGTAAGCATCCCCTGTCAACAGGTCCCATCCGCGGTGAGTCCTAAATCCCAATCAGCTAAATGAAATAATCGCAGTCAGAATCAGTGTGCCAAGAACGACATAACAATTAGCATGAAACAATTCATAAAGGATTTCACTTAATGGAAGGTCGTACTTGCAAACTAAGTGGTCATAGCGACCATAGAATTTGCAAAATGCTGACTTTAGACGAGACCGTACAAACCCCTGTAACATCAACGTCTTTGGCAGAAGCATGCCTCAATTTAAAAACTGATCATATGCAGAACACGCTCTCGTGTATAGAATCAGTTGAGAGGTATAAAAACGATGTGCAGGTGATGATGAATTATTGCTACAATAAGAGAAGTTGACAATGTAGAGATTGAAACTACCCGTTTGTCATAAAGTTGATTTGTTAGTTGCCATCAGAATATATTTTCAATAAAATATCTAAGCACGAAGCAGATGTAGAATACTCTGTTCTGTCTTTTATTTCAAGTCCACTGAGATATATCGAATCGACATATGAATGAAAATTATCATTGTTAATAGATAAAACGTCGTCGATATATCTAAATGTCGAATTGAATGCCACAACAACAGATCTTTTATTCTCATGTAGAACCTTTTGAATACATTTGAATGGTCGTGCAGAGAGTTGAAAAGTTATACGCTGTGATGCTGATTTGAGTTTCCCGATGTTGTTAGAGCCAATTTATCCTATCTAATTCTTTCATTACTTCTGATTTCCTGAACAAGGAAGGATAGATGCTATATATTTTTGTTTCCATTTGTCTTATATAGGATTTTGATATTCCTCTTATAATTTTTATCCATTTTTACAAGGTATTACTTCGCACACACGATGATAATCTCGTTAGTACTTCCTGCGTTTTCCGACTGTTTTCAATCAGATCTGTTGTTGCTATCAAAGCAGATAGTCTTTATTTGCTAGTCATAAACGGGATCCTTTTGAATTGAAAGCGGTTTTTGACTATGTTCCATCGTGTTGCTGCTAGAGACTAAACGAGAGAGTCTGAGACATTTCACTCACAAATGATTACTAAATGATATGGAAGCTTTGATTTCTCCCAATGAATTACATAATGCAATTTCCTCCGCAATGACAGAAACATCTAATACTTTAAAGTTCTTAATTTGTCAGCGCACATCTATTGGTACACATATATAATCGACTACAAATTTGCCCGTCCCTGCGATACATGTAAAGTTATCTTTTAGGAATCTACAATTCAGTACACAAAACTTGCTTCAATCAAAAAGTATCCCTGTCCGTATTAGTACTATCTAAAGGCTTCCCTTTAAGGACATGATCAATGTATTGAAGCATGTCATATAAGTTGCCTATTCTAGAGTTCAGGTCGAAAATAACATCACTTTGACAATTAAGATGTATTTGAGATTAAAGGTGTGTACAGTGGTAAAAAAACCACTTCATTTTACTAACCCTTCAAAATGATACCAAGGTAAGGAGTATCCTAGCATACATTCATACATGTATCGTATTTATGGTATTTTTGTAAATCGGAAATAATAAAGTTGCAAGTTTGTGTGTTTGGTTCTACATATTATGTCGACGTCTATTATATCAGGTAGACGTGCTTTTTTCGCGGTTTAATGCAACCTCAGAAATTGAAAACGAAGAACCACAAAATTTTCGAGCCGTAGAAAATACCCTTTATACGATAAATCAAGATTTCTGCATATGGAAGTATGCATCATGATTTTCGCATATATATGTAAGTAATAAGGCAATCGAATATATAAATCAAGATTTTCGCACACAATTACCAGTAATATTTCCATGATATTGCAACGTGTTCCAGACCATAAATGTTATACTTTAATATGATTTGTAAAGTGTTTGTGTTAATGGTTTGGACGGTTCAAAGTCAACAAAAAATATATGTATAAAATATCTTGAAATTCAAAGTAAAACTAATCCATACTAATTTGAATTGATATAAAATTTAGGACATATTTTAAAGGTTCTCCATGTCATATCCTGTGATTAGCTCTTTGAGGAAATTAATAACAAAATCCAGTAATACTTTTATTGATTTAATTAGAATTTCCGCATTATATGCGCTCATCATTTGTTTTCTCTATTCTGGCAGGGATTATAACGTTACATGAGTATACCAATATGATCTGGTTTCGAATATTGAATTTCTGTTTATTTGTCAAAAATATTGTGATGGAATGTGCTGGGTATGTAAACTCTCACTTTTCTCATTCATGTTTAATAATTTCATCGAATGCTCTCTTTATCTTAAAAATAATCAGAAATATTAAGTTATGAGTTCTTATCACGTGTATTTCGAATGAGGGTCCGGGAACTTCTCGAGCGGGACGTATAACAATATATAATCAATCAATCAATCGAATGGAAATAACCCCGTGGCGATCCGGGAAATTCTCGAACGGGACGTAAAACAATAATCAATCAATCAAATGGAAATAACCCCGAGTGGATCCGGATTGTTAGAATAGGTCCTCAGCATCCCTAGCTTGTCGTAAGAGGCGACTAAATGGGGCGGTCCTTCGGATGAGACCGCAAAACCGAGACCCGTTTCACAGCAGGTGTGGCACGTTAAAGATCCTTCCCTCCTCAAAGGCCATAATCCCCGAGCATAGGCCTAAATTTTGCAGTCCTTCACTGGCAATGGTGATGTCTCCATATGAGTGAACAATTCTCGAGCGGGACGTAAAACAATATATAATCAATCATTCAATCAATCAGTCAATCAATCGAATGGAAATAAGTGTATGTATTAAATCAGTAGAGGGCAGTCGCCGGATAGCTGAAAAATTGCTCAGGCGACTATAAATAAAAAAAAAAAATAAAAAAAAAAAATCAGTAGAGGGAGAGGATTTGGAATCAGAATAATGACGCCGTTAAATAAGCGTAAATTGATGATTGATCGATGGACTACGTTAGGTGTTAAGGTGCTGGAATTTAAAAACAAATTGTGTGAGAATCGCAATGTTAATATTTCAGAGTCCATTTTCTCGTACGTTGTGAGTAGCATAGGTTGAAGCGTATGAAATAGCGAATGGCGAAGTAAACAATGTGTAAATCGTAATCATAAATCCCCAAGACATATACAAGTTCGAGTGTAGGGCAACACGGGCCTCCAACAACGCGAAGGTAGGATCAGGTGCCATGGAGGAGTAAGCAACCTCTGCTGACCGGTCACACCCGCCGTGAGCCCTTAGTCGAAATTAGGTAAACGGAATTATCCGTAGTCAAAGTTAGTATGAAAAATGACAGTGTAACAAAGGGTATGAAACAAATTATTCAACATATGTCCCAGAGACACTTTGTAATCGCAAACAAGGTCATTATAAAATGTAATTAATAATAACCCCCTAATCATATCTACATGTCTGCTAAATCTCTTATTTTACAGCACTTCTATAAAATATTTTTCTAGTTTACATTTTAGTCAGTTAAAAACTATTGAAAAGGTTTGAAAGTGGACCTTTTCATAGCAAAATTTCTAATATAAAATGATAATCAATTTTTATTCATGCCCGTGAACGTAATTTCTATAATTCTTAGAATATTAAGATATTATCCCTATTAAAAGTCTAGGTCATGTAAAGGCGGACATGAATGTCGTGGGTTCGAGGCATGTGCGTCCGTTGGCTGCGTCAAACTTCTAAAAGACATAAAAATAAGTAGTGACTACTCCTTTGCCTACTCGGCATTGAAAAATGAGAATCACTGTCTTTAAAATCCAGACAGGCGTGACAAATAAACCCCCATGCTACAGTCCTGAGGTCATAATTTCTGGCACTTCACCTAAAGTTGCTTACGTCTGAAGATAAGTGAAAAATTTTCAAAGGGATTTCAACCACGCAAGCAATAAAAGCAAAACTTTATGCGAAGACAAACAATCCTTATCAGTTGTATACGCGTGTTTTGTATTGGCTTCGTTAAATACAGTGATAGTTGAAAACTATCATTAACGAGTGCGCATACACATTGCACTTAAGCGAAAAATTAAGCCCTCGATCTGTTTCCTGTATAGTCATAGATCATTAATTAAGTCTTTAGTTATTGTACAGCTCTTATTTTTAGCAGTAGTAATAATTACCAATTAACTGAGTGTATTTATTATTGATTACATGTATGATATTTGATGTGACGTAGAACTGAGGGACTTGTATGCTGTGACGGGTACATTTGGGATGATTTTCTTCAAACCTGCAAGAGTGAGTATGTAATGAAAACCTTTTGAAAGTGTTGTTTTCTCTGGTTTGGTTGTCATTATTCATTGTCATTAGTCTAGATGTTTTGTTTGTCAGTTCATAAAAATTGAAACATGTTTACTTTTAAGAATGTCCACCGGGATTTCTTGGTATAGAATGCAGCTTACATTGTCCGTATCCATTGTTTGGATCAAACTGTATGTACAGGTGTCTGTGTCCGCCCGAAAACTGCAATGTGTCCAAAGGATGTACAGTCCCGAGTAAGCATTCTTAGAGGGATTGATTGACTGATGAGTTAAATGGTTGATTTCCGCTTGCAATACTATTCATCATTATTGGAAATAACAAATAATATTCATAACTTCAATTAATAATAATAATAATAATAATAAACGAAATTACCTCCATGAGTCATCTTGATAGTGAAATTTTGGGTGTTGAATATTGTAAACGTGAATCCCTATAAATTTCAAATTACATTGAGATTCTTGCGTATCAAATATACAATGACATCCCCGTGGTTCCGAAGATGACGTTTGGGTAGATTTTCCCCGGAATATTCCAGACGTCATTGAGTAATGATTCCAGAAGTCATTGAGTAATGATTCCAGAAGTCATTGAGTGATGATTCCAGAAGTCATTGAGTGATGATTCCAGAAGTCATTGATTAATGATTCCAGAAGTCATTGAGTGATGATTCCAGAAGTCATTTAGTGAACAAATATAAATTTGCACTAGTTCATTTCACAAATTGTACCTTTGTAGTGCTTGATAAGAAAAACCAAAACCTTACAAATCCCTACAATTTGAAATCCCTATCGTGTTATAGAGCATGGACAAACTAGAATTTTTTTTATAACATAAGGCAGTTTAGATGCAAATTTTGACTTTTCTGATCAAGTGTTTCTTGGGAAGATTTTCTGTAACACGCTAAACTACTGTTTCTAATTATCACCTGTAGAAAGTGGAGTGACATTTAATTTGAAGAATTCTACCTTGTACCAACTTTTGTATGAAATTCACTCACGTCTGCTTCTGTGCTTCAGAAAGTATGAAAAGTTGAGGATGTATGAAAGACAACGAACGAATGTTTACATGAGTCTATGACTCAGATGATTATCAATAAATCCAAGAATTATTTAGTCATCATAATTGAATAGCTGTATGGGAATTTTGGAAAAATTGGGTAATATAATATCATTAATACATTTTACGGACAATGTATAATGCCACTGAAAATAATAAGTTTTTTTTTGTTTTATTTTTGTAGAAAGAACTACCACAACCATATCTGTACAAACTCATTCACCAGACCAGAAGACTAATGCACTTACTACAGAAGATAAACAAAAAATCTACAACACAGGTCTCCATTGGCAACTTACAAAATTATCTTCCACAACAGAACGAGGAAGGATAGTTCAAGTTTTTACAAACAGCCATGTTTTCTGGGGGGTGTTTGTAAGCAACGGTGCAATATTTTTACTGATTGCTATCTACGTGTCCTGTCGATTGAAAAGGCCTTGTGAACGTTCTGTACCACACGGTAAATGTAGGGCAAACACGGAGTTGGATATCGCTTCTCCAACTCAGAACATCGAGAGCAACTATGAAATTTCTGAAGAGAGCGGTACTTCACACGAGAATCAAATCTATCAGGAAATTAATAAATCAAGCTCTGATGAATCCATTTCATTTCACGTGCAAAATATTGAAACTATTACTAATGCAAACCTTCATATAGATGAATCAGAAACCTACATACAGAAAGAGATATCACAAGAGAAAAAACCGTACCAGCATCAAAAATTTGAGGCTATGCAATCTAAGTGTACTAGTTTCAATGCAAATCAAAAGGAGGTCAATGAGTCTACCGACTTGTATTTGACAGTTGTCAACGTCAACTAAATTTCATTCAAAAACTGGACCATGACATAAAATTATCATTCATTTTGGTCCTTGGGATGCAACACTTGTTAGATTGATTGATTGATTGGTTGTTTATTGTTTTCTTCCACACTCAACAATTTTTCAGTTATCTGTTGGCGTCCAGTTTTTATTGGTGGAGGGGAGAATCCAGATACAATGTATCCGGGAAGAAACCACCGACCTTCCGAAAGTAAACTGGCAAACTTTCTCACATATATTGGAACACTTGTTAGACATTTGGGAGATGTGTACAATATTTTGGTACCGAAAACTCTGAATTTACTTTTTATAGTGAAAGCAAAACACTTTTAGTAGAATGTAATTGAGGGAAAATTAAAAAAATCAATTCCACTGATAGTCTAGAACTCTAGATATACAGATCAGCCCCATCTCTCTCTCTCTCTCTCTCTCTCTCTCTCTCTCTCTCTCTCTCTCTCTCTCAATTTGACGGGCCTTTAACACGGACATATCGCATGTTACTAAAGTATCCAAATTATACGCATTTGCTCTTCCTTATGCATATAGTAATTAATTCTAATAGGTAGTTTGTTTAAATATTGGGAAAATTAGTCACAATACGGATTTATATCTAAGCTCCGGTTTCAAAAAGTTTCGTTAATTAGTTAGGTAGGTACGTGGTTCAGTGACGTCATATACATCCTTTCTTGATCAGCTGATTGTAAAAATAGAGTTAGATATTTATAAAAACTAAGTTTTTATTCACGATGGACAACATTTATGTCGATGTTAACAACTTTTCTAAATCCTCATATTCAAACCTTGCATGTTTGAGTCACCAGTGCATACAAATACCTAAATACCCAAAGGTAGCGAGAAAGGCGAATATGAATTCGGCGACTGGGAGTAAATATTTACATGGGTCGCTGCCTAAACACTATTTGGTAGGGTCATACCTTTAAAAATGTTTATAATTGAATTATCTTAATATTAAAGTGTTCAGTTATTATTTATTTTTGGTTAAAAAAATTATATGATACATATGTTATATCGTTGACAACTAATCACACTGTTCGTCATAGGTGCATTTCGAAAAATATGAATAAATTTAAATAAAAACCAAATTTAAAGTAGAAATCACAATATTTTATCTTAATAAAGATATATTCTTCTAGTTCGGTTTTTAATTTTTTTTATTCATTTCTTTGAATTGTAATCCACAAGTCGTTAGGAAGTGGGGACCTCATGTTATAGACGAACTGTACTTTTTCTTAAATAAGCATTCTAATTCAATTAAAGTTAGGAATTACAATATTTTATTATGTTTAATTGCAATTTCAATTAATTTCGATTTTTATTTTTTTTTTAATCTACGAATTGGTAGTAAAAGGTACCACCATTATATATGTTCTTACAAGATCAATCAGTTTTTTTCTCTCAAGGTGCAAGTATGATGAAGACCGGAACAAAATGCACTGTATGCCTAGCTTCAGTATTTTTTTTTCTCCAATTCCTCACACTATATCTGGGTCTCTGTTGTACCGCATTTAGGAAAGGTACATGAACAAAGACCGGTGACTGTTTCTTGACCTTTTATATGGCAAAATTCCTGTGCCAATAAAACCACGCCTTTTCTTCACACCTACTTTCGACAAATCAAGTAAAAATAGGCTCGGTCTACATCCTCTCTTCTGACAGCTAATAAACCGTTGAATGGTACAAAACACTCTGATACAAAGCTATCCAACAAGGCCCTTAACGTGAGAAGTGGCTTTTTTGTCGATTAAATCTAATTTGTTTATGAAATGAGTAACAATTGTTTTCAAAACTTCTTGCTCAAGGTCGCATATGACGTCACATATAATGGCGCGTAAAATATCGAGAATAAATATGCATATCGCAAGATTTGAATTTCGTCGTTTTCAAACTCGAAAACTACGCAACATATTTCATTACAACACATCTGAGATCATTTGGGGTATGGAAAGATTTATTTTTGCTGAAAATATTAAAACGTTCAAAAACATATCTGTCAATTAAGTACGCAATGACGTTGAAAAAGGATTAGACCTGCTCGTACGTCATTGTTACCTGTATTTATTTTTGCATTGCTAGTTTGAAAGAAAGTCGGTCACTTTGACGGTGTGCTGTTTATCCTTAACATAGTTTTTTGTTGTCAAAATCCTGTTTGTCGATTGTTACTAGAAACAGCTTTACAGAACACAAAAATCACCAATGACATACTAAAAGTCGTGCACCATACATAAGTGAGTCTTTCCGCGGATTTCTAAATTAGGAAGGTTTTATACGTTAGGACGACGATGAATCTCGTGTTTTCATACATGCCAAAAATAACTTCACAATGATTTATTTGATTATTCCATTTATGTTTTAACATTTGATTACTTCCGTGCTTCAGTCAAATCTTTCAACACTACAATTAGTTGAATACATCGATAATTTTCACAAAACTAAAATTAAACAAAGTACTTTCTATTCGATCGAAAACAATCACGAGTTGCCACGTAAGGTGGAATTCCAAGGCTTATAGTACATGAAATACCAAGATGGTTCGTTAGCATGTTGTCAGCTGTCTGTCTCCAAATCCCACTTACATCATAAACATTAAGATTGGAGAACCTTTGTAAAAGATGGAATTCAGTTCAACTAATTTTGTACATATGTAATTTGTATTGCCTTATTTTGTACAAAAGATGCCTTTGTTTTTTGCTTCAGAAAGAAAATATTTACATATGATAATGTTTTGTTCTTAATAAAGTTTTGCTATGTCATTTCAATATATCTTATTTTTCAGTTTTGAAAGGAGAGATAGAGAGAAAAGAAATGGCAGGCACCAACTTTTGACCCTTAGTATATATAATAAAGAGAGGTCATGAAATCCAACACCTATTTATGACAAGTCCTAGCGGCAGAACTGTACCTCTCTGGTAAAGTATTTCGGAAGGTCGGTGGTCTCTTCCCGGGTACATTGTATCTGGGTTCTCTCCTCCACCAATAAAAACTGGACGCCACCAGATAACTGAAAAAAAGTGTTGAGTGTGACGTAAAACAACAAACAATCAATCACAGATTCGAGAGTTAAATGTCCATCCCTTGCTTTTTTTTTTATCTATTCATAATCTTCTTTACCAGTTATGAATAATTCGGTCTTCATTTATTACATACATAAATAATTATAATAGAACTTTTAAAAATATAATTTTTCTACCGATAAAAATCAGCCCTTGAGTGTTGAAAAATCTCGGAAAAGCCTAGTCTGATCCTTTACACTCGTGTGGCGAACTAGTGATAAATGCCGTGAGCTTAGTTCAGTATTCAACCCTATCTGAATAATTACCATTGAACTGAATTGAGATAATTTATTATGCAAGATATTTAAATAAAATATATAAGGGATTTTAGTTCATATTAGCGCTATTGTGTAAGTACGGAAATGAACCGGGATTAATTAAATTTGACAGGCTACCTAACATGGCTACGTCAACAACCGAAATCTGCGAATTTTCGGGTCGAGTGGGGCTTTAATGAATATTTGAAGGTTAATTTAGACACAAATAAAGTGAGAATATATGTAAGGAGTATTTTGGTATTAAAATTATGAGTTGGCGGAGCAATAAGACAGTGATATATGGCCTTATCCGTGCGCACCGTAAGTCAAAGGTTTTTTCGAAGGGGTGGATCTATAGCTCTCTGATCTGTCCCAATATTTTATCAGAGAGCGACACTTCTGTATCTAGACATGTCCTCGATGCAGAAGTTATGTATTTTGATAGATCGAAATAGAATCCGCGATATAACATTTGTCCTAAACACAAATATTTCTGTTCTTGTTCCAGAGCAAATTTCATTGTCGTACTCGACGTAATTTTTGAGACGTACTCTGAAGTTAATTTTAAAAAGATACTCGAGTTCCTCATTGACAATATCTTCCTAGTCTTTGTTGATCAGGTTTTCCAACAATCTGTTGGAATTCCCATGGGCACAAATTGTGTTCCTTTGTTCGCTGACCTGTTTTTTTTTATTCTTATGAAGCATAATTCATTCAAAAACGTTTCTACATGAGAATAAAACATATCTTGCTGTGGCCTTCAGTTCGACATTTAGATATATTGACAACGTTTTATCTATTAACATTGATCATTTTCATTCATATGTCGATTCAATATATCCCAGTGAAATTGAAATAAAACACATCACAGAGCCTTCCTCATCTGCTTCGTACTTTGATATTTTACTGAAAATAGATGCTATTGGCAAACTAACAACTCAACTTTATGATAAATTGGATGATTTCAATTTCTCCATCGTCAGTTTCCCTTACCTATGTGACAATGTTCCATCATCACCTGCATATGGTGTTTATATCCCCAACTGACTCGATACGCAAGACCTTGTTCTGTGTATGATTAGTTTTTAACTCGACATAGGCTTTAACAAACAAGTTGATGTTACAGGGGTTTCTAGAGTTAACGGTAATTAAGGTTTTATCCTATTTTGTAGCCCCAAAGGTCATGAAATAACCAAACTTGAATTCACATTACTTACATCAACACCAATGTGACTAACATGACCTGTTGTTTTGGAGAAAGTCAAGGTCACAAGATCATGATATGAAATGTCTTCTCATAATAAGTACATATAAAATATGAAAGCTCTACCTTAAAAAGCAGATTTTTAAATGACCCCATCCTATTTTTGCCTTTTGTGACTATATTGCCTTTTAAGAAAGCACGAACCTTCATTTGAACAAACTTGATTCCCCTTCACCCAAAGTTGTACAAAGTTTGATTGAAATTGGCCCAGTGATTCTGGGGAAGATCGAAATGTGAAAAAAATATGGACAGGACGGATGATAGCAGACACACAGTATATTAGAGAAGGTCACAAGAGCTTTCCGCTTAGTTGGGCTAATAATGAATTTATGTGAGAAGTCATTTGAACTGAGCCTTTACAATTCAAGAGAAAAGGTAGATGCAGTTAAGAAAGCCAGAAATATTCAGCATTTATCAAAAACAAGTAATGTAAAAATTTATGCGCTGATGTTACTATGCACCAAGAATACATTGTTTTCAACGAAACAAAAGTTTACCCTCTTTCGGTAACATAAATAGCGTTTTGACCACAGACACTGATGAACCAAACATCGATGAAACTGACTGTGACACTTTTTGTACCATGAAAGATGTTTTTGTCCCAATTTCGTGCACATTATGAGACGACAAACCGACAAGGCCAGACTACATATACATCACTAAGATCGTGGATGATAATCATCAAGATTCCACCATCACACGGAAATCGAATCGAGAAACTAACAAAGGAGCTGGAGTTCATTTCAGTTCCGAAAATTTCAATTCGGATCGGATTTCGTAGAAACTGATATATGACATTTCATTTGTCTGACAATTTATGCTTATTCATGCCTCTTAAAATAATATTCAACGAAAAAACGATATGTTCTATACCCAGAATGTTTAGAGATATCACAAAAATGCGAGTTTAACGATTTTTGAGTATAATGACATCTCCCTTTTATTGATAGCAACAACGAATGAAAAATCAGTTGTTGCAAAATATCCAAATATCACCACAGATTCCGAGATTTGTGCGAAAGTTAATTTCGTCAATTCTTGGTATGGAGAAAGCGAAAGAAGGTATAATTGATTTTTATTCTGTAAACATTTTGAACATCTCCGTAATGACTCTTCTGCAAATACTTACTCGACATATTCGCCTATGTCATGCATTAGATATCCTCTGTTGAGCTCTATCTAGCTTATCGTGCACATGCATGTATATACTTGTGAGTACACTCTCAAAATCAGAGTCATCCATTGTAATATTTTTGAGAACGTTTACACATAATGAGTCGATTATGCGAGATTATGTGCATAAATTGTAAGTACCAATGTATAGGTCTTCTAGATAAAGTAATGCTTTATTTATTTATTTCTACATATCCAGAGGCGGAAAAATATAGCGGGTATGTTCGAGAAAAGCTTTGGACCATGTTATCCTTTTCTTGCAGTTTGTGACTATATAATTGTCTGTCTTTATTAGCAGAAATAACCAAATGTTCTAAGCTCTTTCTGTTTTAAAATTCATTGCGTTATTTAGCAGACAATACAGGGGATTTACTTAAGTTCAGTGGGTGCGGCCCCAATATTACAGACAAAGATTTTGTGTGCATACATTAAAGAATCTTGAAGAGATAAATTAGATTGTTGGATTTCTTTTTTTATTTATAACAGATTTCCCTGAACTGTAGTGTTAGGCTATTGATTTTCTACATTTAGGTAAGTATGCATGAAAGACCTATTATGCTAATGTTCCTCGTAGTCCAAAATGAATTAACTGTCACAGATATATAATATATAAACTAAACTTTCTAAGTTTAATACGAATTTATTGTGAATTGCATAATTGCAAAACATAACGTCTGTTAAATAAGATCATAGAACAGCAATATGAAACCAACAATAAGTTTTTGTTTAAGCGTTGATTTAGGTATCAAAGTTAATGTAAACATATAGTCTGCTCTTAATTTGAAAAAAAAAAATCGTGGGAACGAATTTTATTCGTGGGAACGAATTTTATTCGGGAACGAATTTTATTCGTGGGAACGAATTGTAGAACAGAAATCTCATCCACATGTTCTAACCCAACCACTGTATGATTGTCCTTTGTGAAACGCTCGACATTTAAAAATGAGAATCACGGGTCTTTCCGTCTTTTTTCGGAACGGCGGAGAATTGCACCATTCTTGCAAATTTGAGGATCGTGTGTATTTATATCCTATCTTCACTTCGGTCTTCATAAAATGGTATAGTCCCTTGTTGCTTTCTACGGAACATCTTGTATACGAACCCATGCATATGGGGATCCGGGTACTTAGAATTGATTGATTGACTGTATATTGTTTAACGTCCCGCTTGAGAATTTTTCTCTGATATGTAGACGCCAGTACTTAGAATAGATCGTCAGTATCTCTTGCTTGTCGTAAGAGGCGACTAAATTGGGCGGTCCTTCGGATGAGACCTAAAAAACCAAGGTCACGTGTCACACCAGCTGTGGTACAATAAAGATTCCTCTCTGCTCAAAGGCCATAAGCGCATAGAATAGGCCTAAATGTTGCGGCCCTTCACCTGCAATGGTAATGTCTCCATATGAGTAAAATATTCTCGAGAGGGATACGATATAAGAAACTAATATCGGAATATATGTGTTTAGCAGGAAAAATACCTATGTAAAGAAGATGATGAACCGCTATATTTTCGGGAGAGTTCTAAAGTCATCACCTCTCTCCTTAATTCAAACACTACAGTTCCTTTTTCAAAATGTTTTCATTCTCGTTTTCATCAGTTGTGGACCATTTTTCGTCGAATCTTTATCATACCAACAGGTTCAAATGTGTTAATGTTTTCTATGATACATTAATCTGTTGGTGTTTGAAAGTATATTTTTGTCACATCCAAATCAACTCTACATTGTTTTCCAAACTCTTTAATCATGTCCAATATATTATAAAGAGTTTGTTAGTGCTCACTTAAAAATGCCCGCAAAGCAAGAAGTTGATTCTTGTGATGTTTAAGGATGCATTGTGTTCTTTGTATTTTTGTACATGCAACGTATGTGGGTCTCCCAAGTCTGTTCACTGGGCAAAGGACAAGTAAGGGTTTTTTTTTTTTTTGCTTTTTGAGGTGCTATGTTCGTCTAGATGACTGTGGTACAGATTACTACGATAAATAACTGTAGCTGCGTATTTATTGACGTCAGGCTCGATTGTCATGACATTGCGTCATATGTACACACCCACCACTTTTGACCGTCGAAGTGATTGAAGCAGATGGAATAAAATCGCGTGTATGGGAGCGCTAAACGTATTTTACAGAATTCGCTGCTGGACATAATTGTAAAATAGTTAATTGATTGATTGATTGTTTTGTTGTTTTCCGCCACACTCAACAATTTTTCAGTTTTCTGGTGGCGTCCAGTTTTTATTGGTAGAGGAGAGAACCCAGATACAATGTACCCGGGAAGAGACCACCGACCTTCCGAAAGTAAACTGACCAACTTTCTCACATATATAGGCACGATCGAGAATCGAACCCGCGCCGACTGGAGGTGAGAGGCCTTGTGATTTTGAGTGATACTCTAACCACTCGGCCACGGAGGCCCCCTAAAGTACTCAAGTATATATATATATATATATATATATATATATATATATATATATCTTAAATCATGGTTAACGATGTTAATTGGCGTATTATGTGCTGACTGATACATAAAGGGAGTTCGACATTTCGAGATGCACTCTCCCGAGTGATTATGATACATATAAAAATACATACAAATTGTACAGTCTTAATTTATTGCTCGTGTTGTTCATGACTGGGAGTACCTCACCAAGATTGTGCTTTCTTGAGATAGGGCATTCTCTGGGATGTGTGATATCACTTTCGTAAGAGACACGCACAACATTTCTGACATTTTTTAAACTTAGTTTTTACCTCCTCAATATGAAGAGTTTCTATGATTTCAATAGGTTTAAATTTTATATTTTATTAAGATTAGGTCCCGTGTCACGGTAGGCGTTGGCACGTTAAAGAACCCTCACTGCTACGGCCCTGAGCGCTAAGCATGGGTCTAAATTTGTGGTACTTCACCTACAGCTGGTGACGTCTCAATATGAGTGAAAAATTCTCGACGGGACGTAAAACAAACAAACAATCAATCAAACAATATTACTAAATCCTATATACCTACCTGGTTAACACTGGTACCTATCTTTAAATCTTACACGGCGGGTGTGACAGGGGATGCTTACTACTACTAGGCACCTGGTCCCACCTCTGGTATGTCCAGGATTCCGTATTTGCCCATCTCTCTTATTTGTAATTCCTACAGGAATTACGAGATTGAATACTGTTAGTTGTCTTAGATTTTTCATTGTATTAATAAAGATTGAATTCTGTACATCTCCTCCAAGCAAAGGTTCTCGACTTTCACCCTCTAATTCTATAGATATACTTTTAGATCCACCTCTCCACTTATTCTTATGCAGGTAGTATCTGATGTGCCAAATATTTTTCTTGATTATCAGAGCAGCTATCACACAAATTACAAGAGTTATCATTACACACGTGACCACAATCCAAATTTCTAAATTCATGCACTTAATTTGGAGTTGGTGAAGGGATTGTTCAATTTTCTGGAAATCAAACCGATTATCCTGATCAGAGCAAACATATTTCTCAATGTGAAAGAAACGGCTCCTGTGTTCATTCATCCACATCAGAAAATCTAGATTTTCACAAGTGCATTGAAATTTGTTATTTTCAAGATTTATCAAAACCTCTGTTTTCGCAAAAATTTGGTTAAATTCTTCAATAGTTTCGTCCTTAAAGGTTGTTAGTCTGTTGTTTGAAAGATCAACAAAAGAAAGGTTAATCATATGGCGAATTCTAATATTAACATCAGTCAGCTGATTATTATTAAGTCGTAATATTTTCATTCTCGCCATGTTCTGAAAAGTACAAACCGGTATGTGAACAAGTCTGTTGTCGGAAAAATCAAATTCCTCCACCCGACGTTGGTTTTTGAATAACTGACATCTTTGGTCGGCTTTTAATGAACGCGCCAACAAATTTCTCGCGATACTTATGGACTTCAGGCCTGTTGCACTCTTAGTAAAGTGCGGAGAGATACGGGAACATAAATTATTCGATAAGTCAACCCTTTCCAGATTTTCCAATCCAAAGAAAGGAAAAGACCAATCAAATAACATATTGTTTTGCAAATACACGTTTTTCAGATTGGTTGCATTAATGGTCACTGATACAATGGTCACTGACGAAATTTTTCTGTACAACTTACTAGAATTTGTATACACTGTTTCAAGCTTTGGAGGTAAATACACCGTTATATTTGGCATCCAGTAGTTCACTATTCCCTGGCCATGCCTTTCATCTATATATTTTGATATTCCTGTTGATGTATCCCTCTTCTCAGTACATTTTTCAAAAATAGAAGCAACGTATTTCTCAGATTTCAAGAGTAAGGTCATGTTGTATTCCTTCAAATTACGCAGAGAATGAAATTCAAAAGATATACACCTGTAGTGAGTCGATTTAAAGCAAATGATAGTTTTTCCAACGTCTCTGGCATATTCGGTAAAACACCTTTTCCAATCAATTCCATCCTATTTTTTGCAAAGGAGATCTCAGCGATTCTTGTTTGGCGCAAATGTTTAATGTGTGAGGTAGTCAGCTGTGTTCCGATGCCATTTAAACAATGGATTTCGTCTGCACGAAAAATTCTGATTGAAGTCTGATTCAACCCCAACGTTAAATTGGGTAAGGAAGTAAAGCCTAGCTCTTTCTTGTGAGAAATATCCAGTTTTTCTAAGTGTTGAAGAGATTGGAATGGCCCTTCATCAACACGGGATACTCTACAGTCACTAATATCAATTTCTTTCAAAAATGGCGTGTTTTTGAAAAAGCTTCGAGAAAGATACACTATATTGCACTGTCCAGTTATTCCTGACACATCAAGCATCGAAAGACTCTTCAGATTCTTAAACCCAGCTCCAAAGAAGACATTGAATGGTAGATCCATTTTCAGCGTTGTTAGAGAAAAAAGCTCTGAGAAGGCTGTATCAATAATACCTGCACTCACGGACGTCTAAGAGTTGTTTTTGATATTCAATGTGTGCAGACGTTGAATGTTTACAAATAAGTCAGGATAATAATTTGCTTCAGAAAATGATATGTTATTTTGTTCGAGATTTAGATATCTCAGAGAACTTAGTCTTTCAAATGGCTTACCATGAAGAGATGAGATACGATTTCTTGACAAATCAATATATCTGACTTTCTTCGGAGATGTCCAACTTATTCGCTCAATATTATTTCCACTTAAATCCATCCAGACTGTGTTTTTCGGAAATGAAGTTATGTTAAAACCCATTTTGAATCGGTCACGACAGTTTATTTTTAATTTGTTATTTGAACTGGTACAACTGCATACACTACATGCATATGATTCCCCGTTAATAATTGATATCCAGAAAGAAATGAAGAAATACAGATGAAAAGGCCACTGACAAACAGCCATGATTTATTCCAGATCCATCATTACAGCACATGAACAAAATCAGTCAGTCCTGCTTCGCGGTTTTTTTTTTTGTTTTCTTCTTCCGGGTTTGCTTATACTACTAAGCACAAAGCAACTTCACGATTAGTTAAATGAATCAAATTCACGGTTATTCAGATGTCTAAATAATTACAAAGGTGAAGGTGAAACACCTGGGAACATTTGTGGTATTTTTTAAATTTCTTCCGGGTTCGTTTATACCAAAGTGCATTGAATAAGTCATGTGATAAATCAACTTTAAATGCATCTTTCAATCGGCTATATGATTATTTGAATTTCTTAAGATCTGTAGAAGAGTTATCATCATTAGAACAAAAGAATCATAAAACAAAATTATTGCATTACATAACACTTGTGAATAAAAGCAAGTTCACAAGTTCTGGAAAATACTCTTACTTACAGGGTGAGAATGTCGTGTGACTATTTTCATCTATGAACTTTTTTCTAGACATCTTTACTTATTATCTAAACCAGAGTGTCCTTTTTATCCTCTTACTTTTCGTCAAATTGATAGAAACGTCAGTATGAGACTAACCATACCACTCTTAAATGTCAATTAAATCTGGACAAGGAATAGATTCCATGATTGAATGCACTTTAAACAGTATCTATTATATTTATATTTACATATTTATGTTCTCTTCAAACTAATAATCTCTCTCTCTCTCTCTCTCTCTCTCTCTCTCTCTCTCAGCACGACATGATAACGATTTAAAACTCTAAAAAAGAACACAATATGTGACATCCATTGGTTCATTTAATATCTGCAGACAATTCATTTCAAAGTCTTTTTGTTTGCCTCAAACTTTTATCGCCACAATTAATTTTGAATATGGAGATTACACAATTCAATATATATATTAGATCTATAAGACAACTGAACCGCTGTTTTATTTTATCTGTTGATTCTTCACGAATCATTCTTTTACAATGCAACATGACATAAAAAAAATACAGAATATTCAGCATGTTTAAAAAATACTATATTATATGTATCGCCAAAAAAAATTATTTCAATTATATCATATACTACACATTATATACCACATGTCATATACCACATGTCATATACTATATATCATATACCATATACGTAGGGAATATTTTTATGATAACAATAACATGTAGGTAAATTTGCCAGTTTACTTTCGGAAGTCGGTGGTCTCTTCCGGGGTACAGATCAAGACAGAACAGACCACGAGTATTTCTCATCGCACGGTGGAAAACACACGGTGTAAAATGGTCTGTGTTACAGCACGGCGGAAAAACACACAGTGTAAAATGGTCTGTGTTACACCGTGCACACGACATGACGCAGTGTATGTGTATTTCGAATATACAAGAAGACCATCGTGTCTAGAAACGTAATCCCCAATACCCTCCGTATCACATCGTGTCTATGAGATCGTACATCGTGTCTATGAGATCGTACATCGTGTCTATGAGATCGTACATCGTGTCTATGAGATCGTACATCGTGTCTATGAGATCGTACATCGTGTCTATGAGATCGTACATCGTGTCTATGAGATCGTTTATCGTGTCTATGAGATCGTACATCGTGTCTATGAGATCGTACATCATGTCTATGAGATCGTACATCGTGTCTATAAGATCGTACATCATGTCTATGAGATCGTACATCGTGTCTATGAGATCGTACATCATGTCTATGAGATCGTATAGGTATGGCCCCGTGGGGATACGGGTTGTTAGAATAGATCCTCAGTGCCCCTTGCTTGTCGTAAAAGGCGACTAAATGGGGCGGTCCTTCGGATGAGGCCGCAAAAACCGCAAAAAGGCCATAAGCGCCGAGCATAGGCCCAAATTTTGCAGCCCTTCACCGGCAATGGTGACAACTCCATATGAGTGAAAAATTCTCGAACGGGACGTTAAACAATATATAATCAATCAATCGTATAGGTATGCTCCAATTTTAAAGCGTATGATGATATTGAAACCTGGGTTTTATGTTAAATTATGTAAATAAACCTTTTGGGCGGTATTCTTGAATCCAAAATTTTAGATCAAATAATAGCGGTTGTTTTAAAGCTTAAATTCGGAGTAGCCGCAGAACATGGTCATTTTGTAAGATACAATTTCCATCGACTTTCTCTTATAACGTTTCTTTTCCAAATCATAATTTGTTAACTGTCAGTAAACGATGCACGCAGCTACAAAGCTTTTTTTACATCTTTCACCTTGATAAACAGAAGTATGTATTTTCTATTTTTCGGAAATTCATATTAGGAATTACTTTCTTTGCAATGTGTTCAACTTTGTATACATATAATGAAGATTTTAAGGGGGTCGACGGAAACGCTTGTGTGATAACACGAAGTGTTGTGCAAATCTGATTTATAAGTTATAAGATTCATCAGTCGAGTATTATGGAGAATTATTTCACCATGCTAAGTCTATTGTTACACACGAGGTCCAACAGCTTCAATTGTCAATCAGCCTCTTGCAAATTCGGTCACGACCTCACCGGAAGTTAACTTCACGCCCTTTGCACATGGCAACATATTGCAACATTGCAGTACATGTTCTTTGGCAATTGGCAATTCAATTAAAATAATTAACTTTTTCGATTTAAGGACATGATAATACCCTAAAAATTTTGCTGTAGAATTTTGTAAAAACTACATGTACTTGCAAAGCTTTCAAATATTCAATGATCTCTCTCTCTCTCTCTCTCTCTCTCTCTCTCTCTCTCTGTGTGTGTGTGTGTGTGTGTGTGTGTGTGTGTGTGTGTGTGTGTGATCTTCATTATTTTAATGCATCTAACTTAAAACGATTCTATATAGAAAGTAGAAAATATGTTTATAATCGATAATGTATTATATGGTTAGAAGCAAATTAAATAGAAACCATTAAATCATTTTTGTCTTAATAAGAATAATTACGTTAGCTGCATTTGACAGAGGTTGTACATTCTTCCATACTGATTGACACATAGAATCAACCAGGGGGAGGGGTGCCTATAACTATTGTTTTTAGTTTGATAATCGCAATTTGATAATAGCAGTGATTGAGTGAGAGAACGATGTGCATATACTAAGCTTGAAAGTTACAAATCCAATCCATGTAGCGACCCACCCACCTCACGATTCAGTAAACACATTGAAACCAGGAGGGGGATTAGTGTTAGCTGAAGACTCTACACTTCCCCACCCACCCACACGCATGTACATGACTAAGGACTTTTAAGGTCAGAAAAAGAGCGCTATAGTTTGTGATATAATTTTAGTTTGTCTTTTCAAGAATTTTGGACAGGTCAGCACGCAACAAGCCCCCTTTCATACTTTGAAAAATATTAACAATGTTGCCGCGATGCTGTAGAAAGTTCAATATGCAATTCGGTCATGCTTCGTTATTCAATAGGAGCCTCCGTGACCGAGTGGTTACAGCATTGCGCTCAAAATCACAAGGCCTCTCATCTCTAGTCGGCGAGGGTTCAATTCTCGCTCACGCCGAGATATGTGAGAAAGTTTGCCAGTTTACTTTCAGAAGGTCGGTGATCTCTTCCCGGGTACATTGTATCTGGGTTCTCTCCTCCACCTACAAAAACTGGACGCCATCAGATAACTGAAAAAGTGTTGAGTGTGGCGGAAAACAACAATCAATCAATCGTTATTCAATAAATTATAGCGAGTTTTTTTTTTTTTTGGTTTTGATTTGTTTTTGATTTTTGGGTTTTTTTTGGGGTTTGTTTTGTTTTTGTTTTTTGGTTTTTTTTTTGGTTTTTTTTTGTTTTGGTTTTGGTTTTGTTTTTTTGTTTTTTTTGTTTGATTGATGTTCTTTGATTGCTTTGTTTGTTTTGTTTAGTTTTTTTTTCTTTTTTTGCATGATTGTTTGTTTGGGATCTTTGTTTGGGGGGGGGGGGGTGTTTGTGTTTATAGAATAAAGATGTTTATCGGGCTATCGGAACTTTCTGTATAATACAATGGTCTATGTACATGTAGAGCTGTCTGTATAATACAATGTAGAACTGTCTGTATAATACAATGGTCTATATACAATGTAGAACTGTCTGTATAATACAATGGTCTATGTACATGTAGAACTGTCTGTATAATACAATGGTCTATGTACATGTAGAACTGTCTGTATAATACAATGTAGAACTGTCTGTATAATACAATGGTCTATGTACATGTAGAACTGTCTGTATAATACAATGGTCTATGTACATGTAGAACTGTCTGTATAATACAATGGTCTATGTACATGTAGAACTGTCTGTATAATACAATGGTCTATGTACATGTAGAACTGTCTGTATAATACAATGGTCTATGTACATGTAGAACTGTCTGTATAATACAATGGTCTATATACAATGTAGAACTGTCTGTATAATACAATGGTCTATATACATGTAGAACTGTCTGTATAATACAATGGTCTATGTACATGTAGAACTGTCTGTATAATACAATGGTCTATGTACATGTAGAACTTTCTGTATAATACAATGGTCTATGTACATGTAGAACTGTCTGTATAATACAATGGTCTATGTACATGTAGAACTGTCTGTATAATACAATGGTCTATGTACATATAGAACTGTCTGTATAATACAATGGTCTATGTACATGTAGAACTGTCTGTATAATACAATGGTCTATGTACATGTAGAACTGTCTGTATAATACAATGGTCTATATACAATGTAGAACTGTCTGTATAATACAATGGTCTATATACAATGTAGAACTGTCTGTATAATACAATGGTCTATGTACATGTAGAACTGTCTGTATAATACAATGGTCTATATACATGTAGAACTGTCTGTATAATACAATGGTCTATGTACATGTAGAACTGTCTGTATAATACAATGGTCTATATACATGTAGAACTGTCTGTATAATACAATGGTCTATGTACATGTAGAACTGTCTGTATAATACAATGGTCTATATACAATGTAGAACTGTCTGTATAATACAATGGTCTATGTACATGTAGAACTGTCTGTATAATACAATGGTCTATGTACATGTAGAACTGTCTGTATAATACAATGGTCTATATACAATGTAGAACTGTCTGTATAATACAATGGTCTATATACAATGTAGAACTGTCTGTATAATACAATGGTCTATGTACATGTAGAACTGTCTGTATAATACAATGGTCTATGTACATGTAGAACTGTCTGTATAATACAATGGTCTATGTACATGTAGAACTGTCTGTATAATACAATGGTCTATGTACATGTAGAACTGTCTGTATAATACAATGGTCTATGTACATGTAGAACTGTCTGTATAATACAATGGTCTATGTACATGTAGAACTGTCTGTATAATACAATGGTCTATGTACATGTAGAGCTGTCTGTATAATACAATGGTCTATGTACATGTAGAACTGTCTGTATAATACAATGGTCTATGTACATGTAGAACTGTCTGTATAATACAATGGTCTATGTACATGTAGAACTGTCTGTATAATATAATGGTCTATGTAGATGTAGAGCTGTCTGTATAATACAATGGTCTATGTACATGTAGAGCTGTCTGTATAATACAATGGTCTATGTACATGTAGAACTGTCTGTATAATACAATGGTCTATGTACATGTAGAACTGTCTGTATAATATAATGGTCTATGTAGATGTAGAGCTGTCTGTATAATACAATGGTCTATGTACATGTAGAGCTGTCTGTATAATACAATGGTCTATGTACATGTAGAGCTGTCTGTATAATACAATGGTCTATGTACATGTAGAGCTGTCTGTATAATACAATGGTCTATGTACATGTACAGCTGTCTGTATAATACAATGGTCTATGTACATGTACAGCTGTCTGTATAATACAATGGTCTATGTACATGTAGAACTGTCTGTGTAATACAATGGTCTATGTACATGTAGAACTGTCTGTATAATACAATGGTCTATATACAATGTAGAACTGTCTGTATAATACAATGGTCTATGTACATGTAGAGCTGTCTGTATAATACAATGGTCTATGTACATGTAGAGCTGTCTGTATAATACAATGGTCTATGTACATGTAGAACTGTCTGTATAATACAATGGTCTATGTACATGTAGAACTGTCTGTATAATACAATGGTCTATGTACATGTAGAACTGTCTGTATAATACAATGGTCTATGTACATGTAGAACTGTCTGTATAATACAATGGTCTATGTACATGTAGAACTGTCTGTATAATATAATGGTCTATGTAGATGTAGAGCTGTCTGTATAATACAATGGTCTATGTACATGTAGAGCTGTCTGTATAATACAATGGTCTATGTACATGTAGAGCTGTCTGTATAATACAATGGTCTATGTACATGTAGAACTGTCTGTGTAATACAATGGTCTATGTACATGTAGAACTGTCTGTATAATACAATGGTCTATGTACATGTAGAGCTGTCTGTATAATACAATGGTCTATGTACATGTAGAACTGTCTGTATAATACAATGGTCTATGTACATGTAGAACTGTCTGTATAATATAATGGTCTATGTACATGTAGAACTGTCTGTATAATACAATGGTCTATATACAATGTAGAACTGTCTGTATAATACAATGGTCTATGTACATGTAGAACTGTCTGTATAATACAATGGTCTATGTACATGTAGAACTGTCTGTATAATACAATGGTCTATGTACATGTAGAACTGTCTGTATAATACAATGGTCTATGTACATGTAGAACTGTCTGTATAATACAATGCAGAACTGTCTGTTTAATACAATGATCTATGCACATGTAGAACTGTCTGTATAATACAATGGTCTATGTACATGTAGAGCTGTCTGTATAATATAATGGTCTATGTACATGTAGAACTGTCTGTATAATACAATGGTCTATATACATGTAGAGCTGTCTGTATAATACAATGGTCTATGTACATGTAGAACTGTCTGTATAATACAATGGTCTATGTACATGTAGAACTGTCTGTATAATACAATGGTCTATGTACATGTAGAGCTGTCTGTATAATACAATGGTCTATGTACATGTAGAACTGTCTGTATAATATAATGGTCTATGTACATGTAGAACTGTCTGTATAATACAATGGTCTATGTACATGTAGAACTGTCTGTATAATACAATGGTCTATGTACATGTAGAGCTGTCTGTATAATACAATGGTCTATGTACATGTAGAACTGTCTGTATAATACAATGGTCTATATACATGTAGAACTGTCTGTATAATACAATGGTCTATATACAATGTAGAACTGTCTGTATAATACAATGGTCTATGTACATGTAGAACTGTCTGTATAATACAATGGTCTATGTACATGTAGAACTGTCTGTATAATACAATGGTCTATGTACATGTAGAACTGTCTGTATAATACAATGGTCTATATACAATGTAGAACTGTCTGTATAATACAATGGTCTATGTACATGTAGAGCTGTCTGTATAATACAATGGTCTATGTACATGTAGAGCTGTCTGTATAATACAATGCAGAACTGTCTGTTTAATACAATGGTCTATGTACATGTAGAGCTGTCTGTATAATACAATGTAGAACTGTCTGTATAATACAATGGTCTATGTACATGTAGAACTGTCTGTATAATACAATGGTCTATGTACATGTAGAACTGTCTGTATAATACAATGGTCTATATACAATGTAGAACTGTCTGTATAATACAATGGTCTATGTACATACAGAGCTGTCTGTATAATACAATGGTCTATATACATGTAGAACTGTCTGTATAATACAATGGTCTATGTACATGTAGAACTGTCTGTATAATATAATGGTCTATATACATGTAGAACTGTCTGTATAATACAATGGTCTATGTACATGTAGAACTGTCTGTATAATACAATGGTCTATGTACATGTAGAACTGTCTGTATAATACAATGTAGAACTGTCTGTATAATACAATGGTCTATGTACATGTAGAACTGTCTGTATAATACAATGGTCTATGTACATGTAGAACTGTCTGTATAATACAATGGTCTATATACAATGTAGAACTGTCTGTATAATACAATGGTCTATGTACATGTAGAGCTGTCTGTATAATACAATGGTCTATGTACATGTAGAACTGTCTGTATAAAACAATGGTCTATATACATGTAGAACTGTCTGTATAATACAATGGTCTATGTACATGTAGAACTGTCTGTATAATACAATGGTCTATATACAATGTAGAACTGTCTGTATAATACAATGGTCTATGTACATGTAGAGCTGTCTGTATAATACAATGGTCTATGTACATGTAGAACTTTCTGTATAATACAATGGTCTATGTACATGTAGAACTGTCTGTATAATACAATGGTCTATGTACATGTAGAACTGTCTGTATAATACAATGGTCTATATACAATGTAGAACTGTCTGTATAATACAATGGTCTATATACAATGTAGAACTGTCTGTATAATACAATGGTCTATGTACATGTAGAGCTGTCTGTATAATACAATGGTCTATGTACATGTAGAACTGTCTGTATAATACAATGGTCTATGTACATGTAGAGCTGTCTGTATAATACAATGGTCTATGTACATGTAGAGCTGTCTGTATAATACAATGGTCTATGTACATGTAGAACTTTCTGTATAATACAATGATCTATGTACATGTAGAACTGTCTGTATAATACAATGGTCTATATACATGTAGAACTGTCTGTATAATACAATGGTCTATGTACATGTAGAACTGTCTGTATAATACAATGGTCTATATACATGTAGAACTGTCTGTATAATACAATGGTCTATGTACATGTAGAACTGTCTGTATAATACAATGGTCTATATACATGTAGAGCTGTCTGTATAATACAATGGTCTATGTACATGTAGAGCTGTCTGTATAATACAATGGTCTATGTACATGTAGAACTGTCTGCATAATATAATGGTCTATGTACATGTAGAGCTGTCTGTATAATACAATGGTCTATGTACATGTAGAACTGTCTGTATAATACAATGGTCTATGTACATGTAGAACTGTCTGTATAATACAATGGTCTATATACAATGTAGAACTGTCTGTATAATACAATGGTCTATATACATGTAGAACTGTCTGTATAATACAATGGTCTATGTACATGTAGAGCTGTCTGTATAATACAATGGTCTATGTACATGTAGAACTGTCTGTATAATACAATGGTCTATGTACATGTAGAACTGTCTGTATAATACAATGGTCTATATACAATGTAGAACTGTCTGTATAATACAATGGTCTATATACAATGTAGAACTGTCTGTATAATACAATGGTCTATGTACATGTAGAGCTGTCTGTATAATACAATGGTCTATATACATGTAGAACTGTCTGTATAATACAATGGTCTATGTACATGTAGAACTGTCTGTATAATATAATGGTCTATATACATGTAGAACTGTCTGTATAATACAATGGTCTATGTACATGTAGAACTGTCTGTATAATACAATGGTCTATGTACATGTAGAGCTGTCTGTATAATACAATGGTCTATATACAATGTAGAACTGTCTGTATAATACAATGGTCTATGTACATGTAGAGCTGTCTGTATAATACAATGGTCTATGTACATGTAGAGCTGTCTGTATAATACAATGGTCTATGTACATGTAGAACTGTCTGCATAATATAATGGTCTATGTACATGTAGAGCTGTCTGTATAATACAATGGTCTATGTACATGTAGAGCTGTCTGTATAATACAATGGTCTATGTACATGTAGAACTGTCTGTATAATACAATGGTCTATGTACATGTAGAACTGTCTGTATAATACAATGGTCTATATACAATGTAGAACTGTCTGTATAATACAATGGTCTATATACAATGTAGAACTGTCTGTATAATACAATGGTCTATGTACATGTAGAGCTGTCTGTATAATACAATGGTCTATGTACATGTAGAACTGTCTGTATAATATAATGGTCTATATACATGTAGAACTGTCTGTATAATACAATGGTCTATGTACATGTAGAACTGTCTGTATAATACAATGGTCTATGTACATGTAGAACTGTCTGTATAATACAATGGTCTATGTACATGTAGAGCTGTCTGTATAATACAATGGTCTATGTACATGTAGAACTGTCTGTATAATACAATGGTCTATATACAATGTAGAACTGTCTGTATAATACAATGGTCTATGTACATGTAGAGCTGTCTGTATAATACAATGGTCTATGTACATGTAGAGCTGTCTGTATAATACAATGGTCTATATACATGTAGAACTGTCTGTATAATACAATGGTCTATGTACATGTAGAACTGTCTGTATAATACAATGGTCTATGTACATGTAGAGCTGTCTGTATAATACAATGGTCTATGTACATGTAGAACTGTCTGTATAATACAATGGTCTATGTACATGTAGAACTGTCTGTATAATACAATGGTCTATATACATGTAGAACTGTCTGTATAATACAATGTAGAACTGTCTGTATAATACAATGGTCTATGTACATGTAGAACTGTCTGTATAATACAATGGTCTATGTACATGTAGAACTGTCTGTATAATACAATGGTCTATGTACATGTAGAGCTGTCTGTATAAGACAATGGTCTATGTACATGTAGAACTGTCTGTATAATACAATGGTCTATATACAATGTAGAACTGTCTGTATAATACAATGGTCTATGTACATACAGAGCTGTCTGTATAATACAATGGTCTATATACATGTAGAACTGTCTGTATAATACAATGGTCTATGTACATGTAGAACTGTCTGTATAATATAATGGTCTATATACATGTAGAACTGTCTGTATAATACAATGGTCTATGTACATGTAGAACTGTCTGTATAATACAATGGTCTATGTACATGTAGAACTGTCTGTATAATACAATGTAGAACTGTCTGTATAATACAATGGTCTATGTACATGTAGAACTGTCTGTATAATACAATGGTCTATGTACATGTAGAACTGTCTGTATAATACAATGGTCTATATACAATGTAGAACTGTCTGTATAATACAATGGTCTATGTACATGTAGAACTGTCTGTATAATACAATGGTCTATATACAATGTAGAACTGTCTGTATAATACAATGGTCTATGTACATGTAGAACTGTCTGTATAATACAATGGTCTATGTACATGTAGAACTGTCTGTATAATACAATGGTCTATGTACATGTAGAGCTGTCTGTATAATATAATGGTCTATGTACATGTAGAACTGTCTGTATAATACAATGGTCTATATACAATGTAGAACTGTCTGTATAATACAATGGTCTATGTACATGTAGAACTGTCTGTATAATACAATGGTCTATATACATGTAGAACTGTCTGTATAATACAATGGTCTATGTACATGTAGAACTGTCTGTATAATATAATGGTCTATGTACATGTAGAACTGTCTGTATAATACAATGGTCTATGTACATGTAGAACTGTCTGTATAATACAATGGTCTATGTACATGTAGAACTGTCTGTATAATACAATGGTCTATGTACATATAGAACTGTCTGTATAATACAATGGTCTATGTACATGTAGAACTGTCTGTATAATACAATGTAGAACTGTCTGTATAATACAATGGTCTATGTACATGTAGAACTGTCTGTATAATACAATGGTCTATGTACATGTAGAACTGTCTGTATAATACAATGGTCTATGTACATATAGAACTGTCTGTATAATACAATGGTCTATATACATGTAGAACTGTCTGTATAATACAATGGTCTATGTACATGTAGAACTGTCTGTATAATACAATGGTCTATCTACAATGTAGAACTGTCTGTATAATACAATGGTCTATGTACATGTAGAGCTGTCTGTATAATACAATGGTCTATGTACATGTAGAACTGTCTGTATAATACAATGGTCTATGTACATGTAGAGCTGTCTGTATAATACAATGGTCTATGTACATGTAGAACTTTCTGTATAATACAATGGTCTATGTACATGTAGAACTGTCTGTATAATACAATGGTCTATATACATGTAGAACTGTCTGTATAATACAATGGTCTATGTACATGTAGAACTGTCTGTATAATACAATGGTCTATGTACATGTAGAACTGTCTGTATAATACAATGGTCTATATACAATGTAGAACTGTCTGTATAATACAATGGTCTATGTACATGTAGAGCTGTCTGTATAATACAATGGTCTATGTACATGTAGAACTGTCTGTATAATACAATGGTCTATGTACATGTAGAACTGTCTGTATAATACAATGGTCTATGTACATGTAGAACTGTCTGTATAATACAATGGTCTATGTACATGTAGAACTGTCTGTATAATACAATGGTCTATGTACATGTAGAACTGTCTGTATAATACAATGGTCTATGTACATGTAGAACTGTCTGTATAATACAATGGTCTATGTACATGTAGAACTGTCTGTATAATATAATGGTCTATGTACATGTAGAACTGTCTGTATAATACAATGGTCTATGTACATGTAGAACTGTCTGTATAATATAATGGTCTATGTACATGTAGAACTGTCTGTATAATACAATGGTCTATGTACATGTAGAACTGTCTGTATAATACAATGGTCTATGTACATGTAGAACTGTCTGTATAATACAATGGTCTATATACAATGTAGAACTGTCTGTATAATACAATGGTCTATATACAATGTAGAACTGTCTGTATAATACAATGGTCTATGTACATGTAGAACTTGTATATTCCATGCAGATTCAAAGGGGGTTTCGCCGCGATAGAACTATTGTGGGGTCAGCTAATCCGGGTAATTGGGATTAACACAAGACTTCTAGCAATAAGTGTGAAATATATTGGGTCTGTAGAGATCAAGTGTATCTTGCGCCGACTCAATTTCACATCAAACACTTCTGTTACCCCGGATTATCTAACTGTTACTTTGTTCTATTGTGACAAAGATCCTCGGAATTTGCATGGAATAGGCAAGTTATACATAGATCATTGTATTATCCAGACACTCCCGATGACCATATTTTGTCGAAAATCTCTATCAAAGTATAAAGGTCTCGGTAAAATATAATTAATTAATTCTTGATTTCTGTTTTATAACCGTTTGATGGATTGTTTTGGCTTCTATTGATATATGTGTATAAATTAATAAATTAATTCCAATTAATTAATCATCGGCATTGCTTTAATTTCTATACCGTATCAATTATTGATTATATGCTTATTGAAATAATATACATGTAGATAAGTACCTTAAACACCGCTTTTGTCAGAGAGAGAGAGAGAGAGAGAGAGAGAGAGAGAGAGAGGATATCATTGAATATCCGTATTATATGTAGAGATATGCTTTATTCACTGAATAATAATTCACTTTCAAAACACGAATTACTTAATATTATTATCAATATGAAACAGCTATTTTAAGATAAATTATTTTATGAAGAAAGTAAGGAAGAGGTTTAAACAGAAAATTGTCAAAACCAGGTTTTCTTAGAAACGTCTATAGTGTTTGGAATAGTTGCAATTGCCTCAGTAAGCTGAACAATAATATGCGTATTATGTTTTTTTTATTTGGTTTCCAGCCCATTTACACACTTCCTACGAGGAAACCAATACCAAAAGCGTTTATCAGCACTGTAAGGAACCGACAGTATGTATCTCGTGTAGCAATTGAATAATTTAATCAAATACTCTTATCCATAGCAAAATAAAATTATTCTGTGCATTTATGAATTTTTAACAGGATTTGATACTATTTCGAGAGACGGATTTTGATGCAACCTTCTGAAAAGTGAAGTAAATGGTAAATATTTCTCTTATATTTAAAAAATATATAAAGATATGAAATCAAAGATATGTGCTAATGGGGTTACGTCCAAATATTTTAATTGTAATGTTGGTGCACGTTGATATGATAGTGTTTATATAATCCTACAACACATTGATATGATAGTGTTTATATAACCCTACAACACATTGCTATGATAGTGTTTATATAACCCTACAACACATTGATATGATAGTGTTTATATAATCCTACAACACATTGATATGGTCGTGTTTATATAACCCTACAACACATTGATATGGTCGTGTTTATATAACCCTACAACACATTGATATGATAGTGTTTATATAACCCTACAACACATTGCTATGATAGTGTTTATATAATCCTACAAAACATTTTATATGGTCGTGTTTATATTACCCGACAAGAGGTCTGTATGAGTGAAACTGCTCACCTGAGGAATTGATGTCCTTGCTTTCTATACTGTAGTAAGTACCCATTGATTTAATTTCCTCTTAGGTGAGAAGAAGCAGATGATAGAAATATTACATGTAGCCAAATTAAGTGTATTTTACACAAATTCCTCAAAGAACATAATGCTAACAGTAAGACATTCACTCACAAAGGGATATAATGACAAAAGTACGGTTTTCTCTCACAAAGGAACATAATGCCAAAAGTAAGGGTTGTTTGCCATCTCAAATCTATGTGTAGTGTACCTATGTGTGATGGAAATTAATAGAATGTTTGGCTCAGAATGACAAATGTTTATGCAACCCGCGGTTTCGCAGTCTACGGCATGTCCTGTGTATTATTCATATTCGCTGCAGATCTGTTGCTCTCTGGGAAACTGAGTGGACATAGCGCTGTCCCAATATTTCGCAGAAAGTCATAACTGAACAGAGCTCTTTAATTATACCGATATATCGAACACTGTGATGCCATGTACATTAATACTGTGTACATGGTATGATATCTTATTAGTGTTTTTTTTTTTAAATAATCAAATATCGTTTTCTTTGACAAAAAAAAATCATGCAAAAAAGGAAGGGGGGGGGGGGGGGGGGTAACGTGTATCATGACGACGTAGTACCTGCCTTAATCCAGGAAAGCTGTGTGGATTAAAGAGTGCCATACAAGTGCAAAATGGCATTGGAAAATAACGAAACATGATACAACAGACAAAGAATCTATTCATATTTAGGAAACATTTGTTAGTTTCGTTTTGCATATTAAAAACGGGGTGGTGGATCAAAGAGAGTGTGGGTTCAAACATTTTGTTAGTAAACATCACAAATTTTGCTGAGATAAGCTCTAAAGGGTTGGATTACACGACGGAAATAGCCAGCTCGATCAGCACATATTTACCTATTTAAATAATCGTTTCACTATTTAAATCAAGAGACCGACGGGTTAAAATTTAGTACTTGACAAGAGCAAACCAGCACACGTACGATAAATCGCCAAGAAATCCCATAAATCCCAGACGTGTCTCTGGTAGCGCATGGTGCAAAGTCTTCAGCAGCAGGCGTAGAACAACACAGTCCATCTGTCAGGTAATGTTGGAGCAGGTTAGTTACGTTTTTGATTGAACTAATACAAATTTCCACGTATGAGGATATTTCATTTTTCCTGGAAGTTTTTCTTGCTTTCATACCCTCATCGACAGAGTGAAATTTGGTTAGTGCACTTCTTGTTTTAGACAACGGCTTCCTGTTGAAATGCAAAGGTGTCTTATATTATTATCATTTTCGAATTTGTATACCAACGGTACGTTTTTGTTTATGTTTTAGTTGTGATCAGATACGATCATATCAATCGTAATCGATTTTTCCCCATTCTCAAAGTATCAATCTGGGTATGATAAAATACACAGTATACATACATGCGAAAGTTTTATTTTCTCACTTTGTTACATGGATGATTCAAATTTGCATGTTCTGATGCCTGAACCTCATAGCCATTCACTTGTATTCAAAACAAATATAGAGCTACATTGACATTTTTATTGAAACAGCGATATTTATACTCTTAGCAGAAATGTATACAATGTATTGACTTACTCGTACCTTTCCTTCTCTGAGTTTTTAATAATCCTATATTTCAAAGTCCGTCCGTGATCACCCCATAGGAGCTATTTAAAGGTAAAGACGTTCAATGTGATACGAGTCAGGACATAATCTGAAATTGAAGCCAGTTTTATAGATATTAAGGTCTTATGAAATGTCATTTTACTTGTTATTTAAATGTATTATATGTATATGTATATATATATATATATATATATATATATATAATTGTATTGCAGGAGTAGATAAACCCCCACAATAATGCATCCTGTGTCTTTCCTCTGTGTTGGAGCATATTTGGGAACACTTGCATTTGGTTCGGATATTGTGAACGTGGTTGAAGTAAGGACTCCTTCTGGTTGGGTCAGAGGATACGAGGAAAATCATGACGATGGACAGATGTATAAATTTATAAAGATTCCGTATGCGCAGCCTCCAGTAGGGGATTTACGTTTTCAGAAAACAAAACCCATCGACGAGTGGGACGAAGTCAAAGGAATAAAAGCTGTAAATGCCCCGCAGTGTCCACAAATCCCTTATCCAATGCTAGGATTCGATAATTCAGAAAACGATGAAGATTGTCTATATCTAAATATATATGTCCCTGGGAAAATTTCAAAGGACCGAAACCTGTCTGTAATGGTTTGGATTCATGGCGGAGGATTTGTTATTGGCGGAGCAAGTCAATACAAACCTCAAAAGTTAGTCCTCGGCGGCAATGTGATCGTTGTAACAATCAATTACAGACTTGGTCTGCTTGGATTTTTGACACTACATGACCCTCTGGCGCCTGGAAATTACGGACTTTGGGATCAGATCGAGGCTTTAAAATGGATTCAGAAGAATATTGCAGCGTTTGGGGGTAACCCTAAATCTGTTACTATATTTGGCGAATCAGCCGGTGGTATGAGTGTGAGCCTTCTCACCTTAATACCTTCAAACAAAGGTCTGTTTCAAAGAGCTATTTCTCAAAGTGGTGTTGTTTCTACTTTTTGTATTTCACAGAGAAGTGAAGAGGAGGAAACAAATCAATTATTGCTAGAGAGAACGGGGTGCACGAGAAGAGAAGGAATCGTAGACATTCTGAAATGCCTACGTGACTTACCAGTAGAAAACATCACAATGGCGAAATCCTTTATGGAATTTTCATCTCCTCTAAATGTCACCATGGAATTAGGAAGCATGGTTCCAACCGTTGATGGGGAATTAATCAAAGAAAATTTAGTCTACCCTAAGTCTTGGAATGATGAAGTGTATAGATTCTTCCGCAGTATTGATTACATGTCGGGCACTCTAGATGGCGAAGGTAATATGGGATATATGATTACGACACCTGATCTCCAAGAAAAATATCAGTTCAACGTTTCAGAATATTTGCCATTAAGCATTTTATGTGAAGTAGCGGCTGCCTCGTATGTGAACATGGTCGTTGGAAATGTTCCAAAACTGACGCAAGAAATCTGTGATTTTTACACTTCCTCGGACGGGGTTGATGAACAGAGTAACAAAGTTTGCGAATTCTTTGGAGATTTCTGGTTTGTAGCGCCAAGCAACATTATGCTATCAATCCACGCAGAGAACAACGATAACACTAACACATTTCAGTACCTGGTTACCAAACCAACCCCGTTCCCTATAGTTCCAATCGACCCACCAGCCTGGTATAAAGGTGCGGGACATGGGGAAGAATTGCATTTGATGTTTGAGGTAACATCCGATCATGTCTCCGAAGACAAACTGAAGATGCACGACTTGGCATCAGTAGATAAGTTGTCACGAGATGTCGTTACATATTGGACAAATTTTGCCAAGTATGGGTGAGTACTTTTTTTTGGTTCTCCAAATTATTAAAGGAAAAAAATCAATATTTTCAAAAATCCTTCAGTTCATTTCACTTTTCTTTCTATTTGTAAGGAATCCTAATTCCGGCAGTGTTCCAGATTGGCCATCTTACGAAACCATCAGGAAAAAATACATTGTTTTAGATACTCCGATAACTCAAGGTGAAAACCTACAACCAGGCGCTACAGATCTCTTAAACAAAGTTCTTGATGAAGGCCGTCCCAAATCAAAGCACGATGAACTATAATGACAATAGGTTAGAAATGTTATGTGTCAGTATAGCTGCATTATATTGAATAGAGAACTTGTCTACTTGAGAGAGAGAGAGAGAGAGAGAGAGAGAGAGAGAGAGAGAGAACTCATTGGTGTTCTCATTGGTATTCAAATGGAGTTAGTGTCAACGGCAATCTTAAATCTTCCAGGAGATGGTGAGTGTTAGATCAAACAGCACAGAGAAAAACTTTACCTGTACAATAGACATTCTCAGTATCTCATTTGCATAGACATCTTTGCCCACATGTGAAGCTGTTTTATTGGAGATCCGAAATGAGAGGGTAGACGATAATCTAGATCATTCATGTAGACATCTCGAAAATCGCAAGACGGAATAATATTCTGAATAATCAAAGATTATAGGAAATACATTGACAATTGCCTCAGTTTCATTCGTTACCTTTAAAATGAACAAATTCTAGGTATATACAAACATTACGAAAACAGTGGTATGTAAATAGATATTTCAGCATACTGTAACACCTACAAAATGTAACAAGTCCGATTGTGTGGCATTTTGATCCAATGGTGCGAAAAGTCAACGCAATTACGGAATTCTAACACAGAAGACACATGCGCTTTGATTGGCGAATAGACCTGTTGCCATAGAAAGTTCTGTCATGTGCAGTCATATGAGCATGAAATTGTCGGAACGTCTACACTTTCCTAACTAAAGTTCACTGAATTACACAGCTTTTTTTAATTAAAAGTGGATATTCATTTACAACAATTTACGAAGGAAACATGTAGCCGGGTCGTAAATCATCACACGATTTAAACCAGTTACAAAGTTTGCTATCATGGTTTGATCCACATCGAAGATGGACAGATTCTACAATAACAATACAAAGTAACTATGACATTCATTTCAACATCAAATCACAGACTGATATGGCAAGGAAATAATTCTATACCGATTTCATTAATCAGATAAATAAAACCTCCTTTCATTAGATTACATCAGTAGGCATAAAAATATAAGTAGTCAGATTTCATCTAATCAGAATAAGAATAGAATATGTCCAGAACATATAATGAACAGCTGAACATATCAGACACCACAATAAAACATGATAAACTACACATATCACCCCCTTAACAAATATGTGGTATCAGAATCCTACTGATCTACGTGGATATGGCCTGGTGTACTACATCTATTAATACAAATATACAATATATTGAGATTTGTGAATCCATGCACATTATATGAAATAAAATAGAAAATGATCAGAATATTCTCACACTCACTCTCACACTGCATACATACAGTAATATATTTAGTAACTGACCTGATTAGCAGAATGAAGTGATATCAAGTCCAAATGTCAGATCACTTATGAAAAATACTAAAATCAACTGCCCAATTCAAAATCTGCATTCAAACTGAAACTCTCACTGACTAAGAACTGTCACGTGACCAATAATTCCACACCTAACCAATTGTCACATTTAAAGTCCAAACTGCTTGTCATAGACAAGGGTTGTGTACAGGTGAATAGTTTATTATATCCAAAATGTTCACCCGTAGGTTTAAAAATCCGGTTTTTATTTGCTCAGTAAGCGAGGTCTATTTTTATGAACTAGTATTCGAACTGGTTTACGGTGCTGCTTTGGTCAGTTTTGGGCGTAGCAGGCAAAGCGAACAGACGCCAAGTATCTGGCATTAGAAATTGACACAGTAAAGTAATACGTTTGTGTACTTCAGAACAGATTGTCAACTGTAGCACTTCTGAGGTAAGTTTATCTAATTCATTAATTGATATTAATTTCATTTCAGTTTATCTATAAAACTTCCAAATTTCTTCAACTGCAGTTTATTGTCGACTTTGTTGTGTAAAGTTGATTCAAGTTTGCATATTGTTAATTTTACTAGTGTGGAGTACAATATAGTGAAGTACAAAATAGTATAATATAGAGTATGTGTAAAACTCTAGTGAATGCATCGATAAGTGAGTCAGTATAGTAACAATGTGAAACATTGTCAGTAGTACATGTATACGAGTATGTGCATTATGTAGTAAGTAAATTACATGTGTATTTATATACGCTGAGTATTGAGTATATTAGTAGTGAGTGAAGTATTTACTGCACATGAGTATTATAGTATATATGGTGTTTGTAGTACAAGAGTGTACGGTGTAGTAGAGATGCGTACACATGCGCAATATGTCATGGTATTATGTAAGGTAACAATATGTATATTTGAATAGTGCAACTTGATTTTTTATAGATCCCAATCAGTTGTAGTTCAATTTGAAGTCATCAAGGCGATGTGTCGTAGGACATGTGGGAGCCAAGTACCCCTAATACCACCGCCAGGATCAACACCTAGGATGTGAAACCGCTGTGCCATAAGCTAGAGTGACATTTATCTATTGTAAACGACAGTCTGATTTGTTGATCGTATTTATTTAGTGTGTGAAAGTAAACATGAGAGTATAAAAATTATCATTTATGGAACGTGTAATAAATATGTAAACGTGTAATCAAATTTGGTTTTATTTCCTGACAACGATATGTGACACCAATGAACCATGAAAAACAGTATGTAACCAACCTAAACTATAGTTATCACTAGGGAATCACTGAAATCTTAAGATCTATACCTAATATCAAATATGGAAACCTATTTGTGACATATAATACAGTAATTATCATTAAGATTAAAAACACTGAACAAATGGATAAATGTACATTAGGCATTTTATCAATCCAGATGGGAAAGGATGCTCTACCACAAACATGATTTTCCATTTGCATTTATGTTTTTGTTTTGTTTTTCTTTAAATAGGATTTGCAGTTATATGTTAGCATGTTTGAACTTCGTAGGTACTGTTGTGTTTAGTTTAATTTACTGAAACCTTGAGAGACATCTCATTGGTATAGTACAATTACAGTGTATAAGAATATATATTTTGCAAAGATATGAAATATTGAACATAATCGTGTAAATAAATATAACGGTACATTACGCCATACTTATTTTTCATTATGTGGGTGGACATATCACCTGTAGGGAAGTTTCCTGTCCATGTTATACTTACGGGACAATATCAAATCCGTATCAAAGTTTAATGTCTGCGTTACATGTCACCAGGCAATATCAAATCTGTATCAAAGTTTAATGTCTGCGTTGCATGTCACCAGGCAATATCAAATCTGTATCAAACTTTATTGTCTGCGTTACATGTCACCAGGCAATATCAAATCTGTATCAAAGTTTAATGTCTGCGTTACATGTCACCAGCCAATATCAAATCTGTAACAAAGTTTAATGTCTGCGCACATGTCACCAGGCAATATCAAATCTGTATCAAAGTTTAATGTCTGCGTTACATGTCACCAGACAATATCAAATCCGTATCAAAGTTTAATGTCTGCATGACATGTCACCAGGTAATATCAAATCTGTATCAAAGTTTAATGTCTGCATAACATGTCACCAGGCAATATCAAATCTGTATCAAAGTTTATGTCTGCGTACATGTCACCAGCCAATATCAAATCTGTATCAAAGTTTAATGTCTGCATAACATGTCACCAGGCAATATCAAATCTGTATCAAAGTTTAATGTCTGCGTACATGTCACCAGCCAATATCAAATCTGTATCAAAGTTTAATGTCTGCGTCACATGTCACCAGGTAATATCAAATCTATATCAAAGTTTAATGTCTGCGTTACATGTCACCAGGTAAAATCAAATCTATATCAAAGTTTAGAAAAATGTTTGATGGTCTTGAGTATCTCCAGGTAACTAACAATAGATTTTAATGTAAAGTAAATACTAGTCTAGGTGGGAACATAGCTTTAACAGACGTACAAGTAATCTATTCTTGAATAATGATTGCTCTCCTTTGTCACATCAGCATTAGAGTAAATATCCCGTTATATACAAGCATAATACGACCCCCTGGCTTCTGACTCAGCGCGGATCTAGAGGGGGGATTCTGGACCACCACCACCCCAAGCACCCGCCTCATGGAATTTCCAACTGAAAGAAAATATAGTCACCTTTCATCCTAGCATCGCATTTAATATTGCTTTGTCAACTCCCTCGATCGACTTTATAGCACGTCCCAGATCCCCGGCCTTATAGACCCCCTCCTCCTTTGGATCAAAAAGTTGGATCCGCGCCTGTGACTGGTTGTTTAATTCTATATAACTGTGTAAATTTAGACACCAATTTGCACTCGCAACAGATTTGTTTCTCTTGTGCTTGTTTTGAAGTAACTTTGTGACCTTGAATTTCGTTATTTCCAATCGTCCAAGATACTGTACCTCTTCTGAATTATAAGATGTCTGAAAAATAATCAAATAAGTCACATGCTCCGTGCCCTATTTCCTATATAACCCAAATGCTTCTATTTATCGAGACACAAGAAAAGTCATGCATGGATAAACATATAAACAGGTATGTTCAACTGCTAACGTTTAACAAGTGCGAGTTGAAATGGCTTTAAATAAACATATGACCTCAACTATTAAGACATTGAGAGGCAGCAGATCCAGCAGAAATTCAGAAAGTCATATTATGAAATTAGCAAATGCACAGGTCAAAGTGTCTTTACGTGAATGAAGGATATTCTGGGCTTAGTGTATTTTGTTTGTTTGTTTATAGCCGCCTGAGCAATTTTTCAGCTATCCGGCGGGCTTAGTGTAAAATACTGGCAATAGATAATGGAGTCTTTATGCTTTTTCTCATTCATATCTTTAATTGTTCTTAATCATTTATATAGCGATAGATATTACCTATCTTGTGTAGCCGCCCGCGTGGCGCAGTGGTTAGAGCGTCGGGCTCAAAGATTTGATGATCCTTGAGTCGGGGGTTCGAATCCCACTGTGGGACGTGGGTGCCGGTCTTTCGGATGAGACAGTATAAACCGAGGTCCCGTGTCACAGTAGGTGTGGCACGATAAAGATCCCTCCCTGCTCAAAGGCCGAGCATAGGCCTAAATTTGCAGCCCTGTCACCGGTAATGGTGACAGCCGCCGGATAGCTGAAAAATTGCTCAGGCGGCTATAAACAAACAAACAAACAAATTTTTTCACAATATTTACATTATGTATAATCGCCGTGAGGATCCGGGTTGTTAGAATAGATCTTCAGCACCCCTAGCTTGTTGTAAGAGGTGACTAAATGGGGCGGTCCTTCGGATGAGACCGCAAAAACCGAGGCCTTGTGTCAAAGCAGGTGTGGCACGTTAAAGATCCCTCCCTTCACCGGCAATAGTGACGTCTCCATATGAGTGAAAAATTCTCGAGCGGGACGTAAAACAATATATAATCAATCAATCAATCAATCTAATTGCCGTATCGATAACACTCATGTTACAGAGAGTGTATGAAACTTAGATATAAATTAACGAAATTTCCGCTTCTCCAATATTTGGGATAATTGATTGATTGATTGTTGTTTTCCGCCAAGTCAACAATTTTTAGTCATCCGGTGGCGTTCAGTCATTTATTGGTGAAAGAGAGAACCCAGGAAGAGACCACCGACCTTCCGAAGTGGTGAGAGGCGTTGTGATTTTTAAGCGCGATGCTCGAACCACTCGGCCACGAAGGTCCCTACAATTTAGGAGAAAAACCGGTTCTGATTGGGTTTCGACTACATTCACTCCAAACTACAACATCCACAGCCAATATTTTACACAAAGCCTATTCGGTTGTCTGCTTGTTCGGTGTTGATTACATGTATTGTGTAATTATTGTCGGCGAATCGTCTAGCAGTACACTTAGAAACATAGTATTTGCGATATATGGAACATTGCAAAACAGGTAAAATCTTGAAGCATTTCCCAATACTGTCAGTTCTGTGTTGTGATAAGTGTCAAATAACTGTTTAACTCAGAAACTGTAGAACTATTTGTTGAATGTTCAAATTGACGGAAATCTTATCTAAGACTGAGTAATTATTTTTTGAATAAATATAACCTCTTTTCATATAATTGCGGTAGCCTTATTGGTTATAACGAGGCTTCGTAACCGGAGGTTTTCGGTTCGATTCCCAGTTCCGGATCAACCTGTGAGTTTAACATAGGTTTTGATTGCCCCTTTGTCAAGCACACGACACTAGAAACGAAAGTAACATCTGATATGAATTCAAAAATGGATGCCCCGTGTTTCGGTAGGCGTTGGAACGATAACGAAGCAGCCTAATCTCGGCTGACATTCGGCTCGGCTTGATACTTGGAATGACGCCTACACCGTATCGGGGAGCACTCATTCATAATTCATGTCTGGAAATTTACATTAGCGTCGATCTGTACTAGCTTTAGGTGGTACTGCTGTTCGATTTGTCTGCTAAACTAACCCTCCTTTACTATTAATTTTGCATTGCTTACCGTCTAGGTATGAAAATCCCAAAATGAAAACAGTCAAAAATTCTTCCTTTCAAATGAGGAATCAAGAAATTGTGTTTCTCCTGGTATTGAAGAGTTTCTATAGTCTGTTTTATTTTATTAGTGATATGTAGTAACTCAACATGCCTACTGTCTATTACTAATAAAGGTAAATTTCTTGATATCGATACATGTTGCTGTGTTTCGTCATTTACTTCCAACGTAAGAATTTTTTACTCATGTCAATCCAATAAAAGTTAGATGTTTGATCCGTCTCCTAATTGACATCGTTTGTGGAGCGAAGTCAATACAGAAAATTTAAAGGAATACTTAAGAAGTGAAAATAACGAACAATGCGCAATCTCATAACTCCTATAAAGAATACAAAATTAAGAGAAGGGCAAACACGGACACCTGGTCTAGAAGTTATTAAATAGTTTGAATACGTACATATGTACCCCATATTCAAACTCATACTCTGTATTCCAAACCATACTGCTACTCAAAATCCCACTCTAATTCATGTAAAACTTTTGAGTATGAGACTAAGGATTTCAAATTTGAGTTCAGAGTACGTACTCAAAACGTTTATAACCTCCAGGCCTGCATATATCAAAGGTGGAATCAGTTGCCTAGTAGGAGTACACATCCCCTGACGAATGTTTTCTAAATATGTCCTTCAGAACTATCAAGAATCGCACGTGTTGTTTCCCCTTTCTCATATCCGGGTCATTATATGTCGATAACAAATTTTGCTACACCAACCCGCAATGCTGTCCTTTTGAAACCTCTTATTTCCATACAAATGGCTTTGTTATCCGAAATAAAAAAAATGAAGAAAGAGATCACATGTAACTTATCAAAAGTTTTGACGTACCCTTAAAAATGTATATAAAAGCGTAAAATTTTTCCAACTGAAGGATATCTTACAGGTATGTTCAGTTAGGAAAGGAACCTTATTTGCAAACCAAGATCAATTGTGCAAAGCATGAATTTTGAAATAATATTAGACAAATTAAGTTTCATCTGTCTTTGTCGTACAATACTACTTCATTTCAGGTACGATGACGTTGCTTTCCATAAACCTGATTGGTTTATGCTTAGTGACACCCCTCCTTTCCTCGGATATCGTGAATCTGGTTGAGATTAAGACTCCCTCTGGCTGGGTGAGGGGATACGAGGAGATCTATGATAATGGAGAAACATACAGGTTTATAAAAATTCCGTATGCGCAGCCTCCAGTAGGGGATTTACGTTTTCAGAAAACAAAACCCATCGACGAGTGGGACGAAGTCAAAAGAATAAGAGCTGTAAATGCCCCGCAATGTCCACAAATCCCTTATCCAATGTTAGGATTCGATAATTCAGAAAACGATGAAGATTGTCTATATCTAAATATATATGTCCCTGGGAAAATTTCAAAGGACCGAAACCTGTCTGTAATGGTTTGGATTCATGGCGGGGGATTTGCTATTGGCGGAGCAAGTCAATACAAACCTCAAAAGTTAGTCCTCGGCGGCAATGTGATCGTTGTAACAATCAATTACAGACTTGGTCTGCTTGGATTTTTGACACTACATGACCCTCTGGCGCCTGGAAATTACGGACTTTGGGATCAGATCGAGGCTTTAAAATGGATTCAGAAGAATATTGCAGCGTTTGGGGGTAACCCTAAATCTGTTACTATATTTGGCGAATCAGCCGGTGGTATGAGTGTGAGCCTTCTCACCTTAATACCTTCAAACAAAGGTCTGTTTCAAAGAGCTATTTCTCAAAGTGGTGTTGTTTCTACTTTTTGTATTTCACAGAGAAGAGAAGAGGAGGAAACAAATCAATTATTGCTAGAGAGAACGGGGTGCACGGGAAGAGAAGGAATCGCAGACATTCTGAAATGCCTACGTGATGTACCAGTAGAAAATATTACAATGGCGAAATCCTTTATGGAATTTTCATCCCCTCTAAATATCACCATGGAATTAGGAAGCATGGCTCCAACCGTAGATGGGGAATTAATCAAAGAAAATTTAGTCTACCCTAAGTCTTGGAATGATGAAGTGTATAGATTCTTCCGCAGTATTGATTACATGTCGGGCACTCTAGATGGCGAAGGTAATATGGGATATATGATTACGACACCTGATCTCCAAGAAAAATATCAGTTCAACGTTTCAGAATATTTGCCATTAAGCATTTTATGTGAAGTAGCGGCTGCCTCGTATGTGAACATGGTCGTTGGAAATGTTCCAAAACTGACGCAAGAAATCTGTGATTTTTACACTTCCTCGGACGGGGTTGATGAACAGAGTAACAAAGTTTGCGAATTCTTTGGAGATTTCTGGTTTGTAGCGCCAAGCAACATTATGCTATCAATCCACGCAGAGAACAACGATAACACTAACACATTTCAGTACCTGGTTACCAAACCAACCCCGTTCCCTATAGTTCCAATCGACCCACCAGCCTGGTATAAAGGTGCGGGACATGGGGAAGAATTGCATTTGATGTTTGAGGTAACATCCGATCATGTCTCCGAAGACAAACTGAAGATGCACGACTTGGCATCAGTAGATAAGTTGTCACGAGATGTCGTTACATATTGGACAAATTTTGCCAAGTATGGGTGAGTACTTTTTTTTGGTTCTCCAAATTATTAAAGGAAAATTTGTAAGGAATCCTAATTCCGGCAGTGTTCCAGATTGGCCATCTTACGAAACCATCAGGAAAAAATACATTGTTTTAGATACTCCGATAACTCAAGGTGAAAACCTACAACCAGGCGCTACAGATCTCTTAAACAAAGTTCTTGATGAAGGCCGTCCCAAATCAAAGCACGATGAACTATAATGACAATAGGTTAGAAATGTTATGTGTCAGTATAGCTGCATTATATTGAATAGAGAACTTGTCTACTTGAGAGAGAGAGAGAGAGAGAGAGAGAGAGAACTCATTGGTGTTCTCATTGGTATTCAAATGGAGTTAGTGTGAACGGCAATCTTAAGTCTTCCAGGAGATAGTGAGTGTTAGCTCAAACTGCACAGAGGAAAACTTTACCTGTACAATAGACATTCTCAGTATCTCATTTGCATACACATCTTTGCCCACATGTGAAGCTGTTTTATTGGAGATCCGAAATGAGAGGGTAGACGATAATCTATATCATTCATGTAGACATCTCGAAAATCGCAAGACTGAATAATATTCTGAATCGTCAAAGATTATAGGAAATGCATTAACAATTGCCTCAGTTTCATTCGTTACCTTTAAAATAAACAAATTCTAGGTATATACAAACATTACGAAAACAGTGGTATCTAAATAGATATTTCAACATATTGCAACACCTACAAAATATAACAAGTCCGATTGTGTGACATTTTGATCCAAACGCGCGTAACGTCAAGGCAATTACGGAATTTTAACACAGCAGACACATGCGCTTTGATTGGCGAATAGACCTGTTGCCATAGAAAGTTCTGTCATGTGCAATCATATTTTCACAAGAGCATGGAATTGTCGGAACATGTACACTTTCCTAATTACAGATCACTGAATTACACAACTTTTTTTTAATTAAAAGTGGAAATTCATTTACAACAATTCATGACGAAAACATGTATCCGGGTCGTAAATCATCACAGGATTTAAACCAGTTACAACGTTTGCTATCATGGTTTGATCCTCATCGAAGATGGACAGATTCTACAATAACAATACAAAGTAACTATGACATCCATTAAAACATGAAATCACAGACTGATATGGCATCAGTAGGCATAAAAGTATAAGTAGTTAGATTTCATCTAATCAGAATAAGAATAGAATATGTCCAGAACATATAATGAACAGCTGAACATATCAGACACCACAATAAAACATGATAAACTACACATATCACCCCCTTAACAAATATGTGGTATCAGAATCCTACTGATCTACGTGGATATGGCCTGGTGTACTACATCTATTAATACAAATATACAATATATTGAGATTTGTGAATCCATGCACATTATATGAAATAAAATAGAAAATGATCAGAATATTCTCACACTCACTCTCACATTGCATACATACAGTAATATATTTAGTAACTGAGCTGATTAGCAGATTAGCCGTCCGCGTGGCGCAGTAGTTAGAGCGTCGGGCTCAAAGATCTAATGATCCTTGAGTCGGGGGTTCGAATCCCACTGTGGGACGTGGGTGCCGGTCTTTCGGATGAGATCGTATAAACCGAGGTCCCGTGTCGCAGTAGGTGTGGCACGATAAAGATCCCTCCCTGCTCAAAGGCCCTGAGTGCCGAGCATAGACCTAAATTTGCAGCCCTGTCACCGGTAATGGTGACAGCCGCCGGATAGCTGAAAAATTGCCCAGGCGGCTATAAACAAACAAACAAACAAACAAACAAAAAGATAAGCAGATTGAAGTGATGTCAAGTCCAAATGTCAGATCACTTATGAAAAGTACTAAAATCAACTGCCCAACTCAAAATCTGCATTCAAACTGAAACTCTCTCTGACTAAGAACTGTCACGTGACCAATAATTCCACACCTAACCAATGAACCATGAAAAACAGTCTGTAACCAACCTAAACTATAGTTATCACTAGGGAATCACTGAAATCTTAAGATCTATACCTAATAACAAATATAGAAACCTATTTGTGACATATAATACAGTAATTATCATTAAGATTAAAAACACTGAACAAATGGATAAATGTACATTAGGCATTTATCAATCCAGATGGGAAAGGATGCTCTACCACAAACATGATTTTCCATTTGCATTTATGTTTTTGTTTTGTTTTTCTTTAAATAGGATTTGCAGTTATATGTTAGCATGTTTGAACTTCGTAGGTACTGTTGTGTTTAGTTTAATTTACTGAAACCTTGAGAGACATCTCATTGGTATAGTACAATTACAGTGTATAAGAATATATATTTTGCAAAGATATGAAATATTGAACATAATCGTGTAAATAAATATAACGGTACATTACGCCATACTTATTTTTCATTATGTGGGGGAAAACTATCACCTATAGGGAAGTTCCCTGTCCATGTTATACTTACGGGACAATATCAAATCCGTATCAAAGTTTAATGTCTGCCTTACATGTCACCAGGCAATATCAAATCTGTATCAAAGTTTAATGTCTGCGTTGCATGTCACCAGGCAATATCAAATCTGTATCAAAGTTTATTGTCTGCGTTGCATGTCACCAGGCAATATCAAATCTGTATCAAAGTTTAATGTCTGCGTTACATGTCACCAGACAATATCAAATCTGTATCAAAGTTTAATGTCTGCGTTACATGTCACCAGGCAATATCAAATCTGTATCAAAGTTTAATGTCTGCGTACATGTCACCAGCCAATATCAAATCTGTATCAAAGTTTAATGTCTGCGTTACATGTCACCAGGTAATATCAAATCCGTATCAAAGTTTAATGTCTGCCTTACATGTCACCAGGCAATATCAAATCCGTATCAAATCTATATCAAAGTTTAGAAAAATGTTTGATGGTCTTGAGTATCTCCAGGTAAGTAACAAAAGATTTTAATGTAAAGTAAATACTAGTTTAGGTGGGAACATAGCTTTAACAGACGTACAAGTAATCTATTCTTGAATAATGATTGCTCTACTTTGTCACATCAGCATTAGAGTAAATATCCCGTTATATACAAGCATAACACGACCCCTGGCTTCTGACTCAGCGCGGATCTAGAGGGGGGATTCTGGACCACCACCACCCCAACCCCCCCTCCCCTCCCCCATGGAATTTCCAACTGAAAGAAAATATAGTCACCTTTCATCCTAACATCGCATTTAATATTGCTTCGTCAACTCCCTCGATCGACTTTATAGCACGTCCCAGATCCCCGGCCTTATGGACCCCCTCCTCCTTTGGATCAAAAAGTAGGATCCGCGCCTGTGACTGGTTGTTTAATTTTACATAACTGTTTAAATTTAGACACCAATTTGCACTAGCAACAGATTTGTTTCTCTTGTGCTTGTTTTGAAGTAACTTTGTGATCTTGAATTTCGTTATTTCCAATCGTCCAAGATACTGTACCTCTTCTGAATTATAAGATGTCTGAAAAATAATCAAATCAGTCACATGCTCCGTGCCCTATTTCCTATGTAACCCAAATACTTCTATTTGTCTAGCCGCAATTAAAGTTATTCATGTGTAACCATATAAACAGACAGGTTAAACTTCTGATTTTTAACAAGTACCAGTTCAAATGACTTTAATAAACACTTGACTTCGACTATTAAGATATTGATAAGCACCAGATCCAGCAGAAATTCAGATGGCCATATTATGAAGTTAGCAAATGCACAGGTCATAGTGCTTTTACGTGAATGAAGGATATTCTGGGCTTAGTGTAAAATACTGGTAGTGGATAATCTTTAAACATTTTGTCATTCACATCTTTAATTGTTTTTAATCCTTTATATAAAGATAGATATTACCTACATTATGTCTAATCGCCGTATTGATAACACTCATGTAACATAGATGGTATGAACTTAAATATAAATTAACATAATTCTCGCTTCTCCAAAATCCAAAATTGATTGATTGATTTTTTTTTTGCCACAGTCACTGGTGCCGTTTAATCATTTATTGGTGAAGGAGAGAACCCGGGAAGAGACCACCGACCTTTCGAAATTAAAATTGGCAAACTTTCTCATATATATCGGCACGAGCGAGAATTGAACCCAAGCCGACTAGAGATGAGAGGCGTAGTGGTTTTGATCACTCCAATCTACAACATCCACAGTCAATATTTTACACAAAGCCTATTCGGTTGTTTGCTTGTTCGGTGTTGATTACATGTATTTCGTAATGTTTATCGACGAATCGTCTAGCAGTACACATAGAAACACAGTATTTGCGATATATGGAACATTGCAAAAAAGGTAAAATCTTGAAGCATTTCCCAATAATGACAGTTCTGTGTTGTGATTAGTGTCAAATGATTCTTTAACTCAGAAACTGTAGAACCATTTGTTGAATGTTCAAATTGAAGGAAAACTTGTGTAACACTGAGTTACTATTTTTTGAGTAATATAACCTGTTTTCATACAATCGCTGTAGCCTTATTGGTTATAACGTTGTCTTCGTAACCGGAGGTTTTCGGTTCGATTCCCAGTTTCGGAACAACCTGTGAGTTTAACATAGGTATTCATTGCTCCTTTGTCAAGCATACGACACTAGAAACGAAAGCAACATCTGATATGAATTCAAAAATGGATGCCCCGTGTTTCGGTAGGCGTTGGAACGATAACGAAGCAGCCTAATATCGGCTGACATTCGGCTCGGCTTGATACTTGGAATGACGCCTACACCGTATCGGGGAGCACTCATTCATAATTCATGTCTGGAAATTTACATTAGCGTCGATCTGTACTAGCTTTAGGTGGTACTGCTGTTCGATTTGTCTGTTAAACTAAATCTCCTTTACTATTAATTTTGCATTGCTTACCGTCTAGGTATGAAAGTCCCAAAATGAAAACAGTCAACAATTCTTCCTTTCAAATGAGGACTCCAATCAAGAAATTGTGTTTCTCCTGGTATTGAAGAGTTTCTATAGTCTGTTTTATTTTATTAGTGATACGTAGTAACTTAACATGCCTACTGTCTATTACTAATAAAGGTAAATTTCTTGATATCGATACAGGTTGGCGTGTTTCTTCATTTATTTCCAACGTAACAATTTTTTTTCTCATGTCAATCTAATGAAAGTTATATGTTTGATCCGCCTCCTTATTGATATCGTTTGTGGAGCGATGTCAATATAGAGGCGGATCAAACATCTAGCTTTAATTAGATTGTATTCATGTAGACACGTCAGCTTTAGGTGAAGTGCCACAAATTTTGACCTATGCATATTATCATATTGCCGTAGCAGCGAGGGTTCTTTAACATGCCAATGTCTACCGTGACAAAGAACCTCCGTTTTAAGGTCATATTATACAGACCCGTGACAATCACTTCTAATGAAGTCTGCATGGCGAAGGAACGATCACTACCTATGTTAAATGTGTTAAGTTTAACGCGGCACCGAGATCGAGTCCGAACCCTGGCCCTCTGGTTGTGACGCGAGCGGCCTACTCATAAGCATACCGTGACCGGACGCTATCGATATTATGTAAATGATTATTTATATAGGAAAATACGGAACATTTAAAGGAATACTTAAGAAGAAGCGAAGATAACGAACAATGCGCAATCTCATAACTCCTATAAAGAATACAACATTAAGAGAAGGGCAAGCACGGACTCCTGACCTAGAAGTCATGAAACATTTTGAGTATGTACTCCATACTCAAACTCATACCATGTACTCCAAACCATACTCCTACTCAAAATCCCACTCTAATTCATGTAAAACTTTTGAGTATGAGTATAACTTAGGACTAAGGATTTCAAATTTGAGTTCGGAGTACGTACTCAAAACGTTTATAACCTCCAGTCCTGGATATACCAGAGGTGGAATCAGTTGCCTAGAAGGAGTACACATCCCCTGTCAAATGTTTTCTAAATTTGTCCTTCATAAGGGGCCTCCGTGGCCGAGTGGTTAGAGCATCGGGCTCAAAATCACAAAGCCTCTCACCTCTGTCGGCGCGTGTTCGAATCTCGGCAGCGGCGTTATGTGAGCAAGTTTGCCAGTTTACTTGCGGAAGGTCGGTGGTCTCTTCCCAGGTACATTGTATCTGGGTTCTCTCCTCCACCAACAAAAACTGGACGCCACCAGATAACTGAAAAATTGTTGAGTGTGGCGGAAAGCAATAAATAATCAATCAATCAATCAATCCTTCAGAACTGTTAATAATCGCACGTGTTATTTTCCCTTTCTTATATCCGGGTCATTATATGTCGATAATAAATTATGTTACACCAACCCGCAATGCTGTTGTTTTGAAACATCTTATTTCCATACAAATGGTTTTGTTTTACGAAGTAAAGAAATGAAGAACGAGATCACATGTAACTTATCAAAAGTTTTGACTACCCTAAAAATGTACATAAAACCGTAAAATCTTTTTAACTGAAGGATATCTTACATGTTTGTTCAGTTAGGAAAGGCTAGTGTAGCAGACAACAACGCGCCTTATTTGCAAACCAAGATCAATTATGTAAAGCATGAATTTTGAAATAATATTAGACAAATTAAGTTTCATCTGTCTTTGTCGTACAATACTACTTCATTTCAGGTACGATGACGTTGCTTTTCATAAACCTGATTGGTTTATGCTTAGTGACACCCCTCCTTTCCTCGGATATCGTGAACCTGGTTGAGATTAAGACTCCCTCTGGCTGGGTGAGGGGATACGAGGAGATCTATGATAATGGAGAAACATACAGGTTTATAAAAATTCCGTATGCTCAGCCTCCAGTAGGTGATCTACGATTCCAGAAGCCAAAACCAATTGGAGATTGGAATGGAGTTAGGGGAGTAAGAGATGTTAATGCCCCTCAGTGTCCTCAAATAACGGCTCCAAGTCCAGGATTTGATACACTGGAAACCGACGAAGACTGTTTATATCTGAATATATACGTACCTGGAAAAATTGCAAGAGATAGGAATCTGTCTGTGATGGTTTGGATACATGGTGGTGGGTTTATTGCTGGTGGAGCAAGTCAGTTTAAACCTCAGAAATTAGTCTTAGGTGGTGATGTGATTGTTGCAACAATTAATTACAGATTGGGACTTTTCGGATTTCTGACTCTGCATGATACTTTGGCGCCCGGAAACTACGGACTTTGGGATCAGATCGAGGCTTTACGGTGGATTCAAAACAATATTGCAGCTTTTGGTGGGAATCCTAAGTCAGTTACAATATTTGGAAGTTCTGCAGGTGGTATGAGTGTGAATCTTCACACCTTAATCCCATCAAATGAAGGCTTGTTTCAAAGGGCTATTTCTCAAAGTGGAGTGGTTTCCTACTTTACTATAGCGAAGAGACGTGAGGAGAAACAAACCAATGAGTTACTATTGCAACGAACAGGATGTGGTATGGAAAATATCAACGAGACACTTAAATGTCTGCGGAACATACCTGTAAACGATTTGATAGAAGCAATCTCCATGTTTGAGTTTGCAAAACCTTTGAATGTCAGTTTTGAGGTAGGGAGTATGATTCCAACTCTTGACGGCGAATTAATCAAAGAAAATTTAATCTATCCCAAGTCCTGGGACAGTGATATATACCGTTTCTTCCGTAGTATTGATTTCATGTCGGGGACGCAAGACGGAGAAGGAAATCTGGCTTATCTATTTTTAACCCCTGATATTCAAGAAAAATTTGAGTTCAATATGTCAGAATTTGTTCCTAGAAGTGTCTTATGTGATACATTTGCCGCAGTGTACGTAGATAAAGTTGCAGGAAACGTTCCAGAAATCACTCACGAAATCTGCGGATTTTACACTTCGGACAATGGAAACGATGATCAAAGTAATAAAGTTCTTGAATTTTTTGGGGACTCGTGGTTCATAGTGCCTAGCAACAACATGCTGTCCATTCATGCCATGAACAATGATAGAGCTAAAACATTTCAATACTTACTCACCAAACCAGGTCCAATCCAGTGTCTACCAATGGACCCACCAGACTGGTATAAGGGTGCTGGACATGAGGAGGAATTACATCTATTGTTTAAGATAAATACCGATGACGTGCCGATAGAAAAGTGGAGCGGTCGTAATGTGGATGACATTGACCAACTTTCTAAAACTGTCATTCAATACTGGACTAATTTTGCGAAGTATGGGTAAGTACTGGATATTTGAAAGTCTTTAACATTTCATATTTCAAAGGAGAAGACATTTTTATAACTTTGTTCACTAAAATCGGGTCAATTTAAGCGTTTGGTATAATTTATGCTTTCCTGAGAAGGAACTGTTATTGTTATTTTGCACTTTAAAGTGAATGTCTATACTTTTCATTTCTTTTAAGGAATCCGAATTTCGACAGTGTTCAAGATTGGCCGTCCTATGAAAACGCTGAGAAAAGATACGTTATTCTGGATACTCCAGTAAAACAGGGACAAAAGCTCAAACCCGACGCTACAGAAATTTTAACCAAAGCTCTTAACAAAGGCCGACCCAAAGGAAATCATGATGAATTATAGCGGACCTCATCGTGCTTGTGATTGACTAATTGCATTATATTTTTTGTTAGAGCAATTTGTTTATTGATAATTTTTCCAAAAGAGGTGGCCTATTCTGATCGATATCAATTCTGACATACACATATCGAAATGCGCATCTGGTGCATCAGAATTGGTACCGTTTATGTTTTACATTACAACCACTGGGTCGATGCCTCTGCTGGTGGACTGTTAGCACAGTTGTAAAGTACTTCGGTACTAGCATGTATTACGGATAAAAATTTGATGTGATGAAAATAAGAAATTCATTTCAAACTTAGGGATTATGTCCCTCATGCATAGCTCTGATCCTTTGCCGAATTTGATTCCACTACTTGGTATTTTTGGTTCATTCAGCTCTTCCAAGTTTGTACTTATTTGGGATTTCCAACATTTTTTATTTGAGCATTACTGAAGAGACATTATTTGATGAAATACGCATCTGGTGCATCAAAATTGGTACCGTTTATGTTTTACATTACAAGAAAGTCGTTGGTAAAGGTATTTCACAATGAAGTCAAATGAAGCATTATACTTCATACAGTGAATGATTGTCTCTGTTTGATGGTATACTCCGTATCTTTTAATATTTTCCTCTGTAGATCCAGTGGACTAATCATGACATAGCTTTACGTTATGGAGGTTGTAAATTCATATTTCCCCATGCTTTATGACCTATATATAAAGTATCAACATAAATTCAGTAAAACAAATCTCCCCAAAAAGTCAAGAATCCACATCAACTACCATCGATGGATTCACCAGCATGCCCAACCCCCCCCCCCCCCCCCCCCCACTCATCCATTTATATTGTCTGTGTATTATGTATTTGTATGGACTGTACAAGTCAATATACTGCCTTTATTTCTGTATGAACGCGTTATAACACATTTCGATATATGGTTGTTTTTCTTGGAAGATCATCCCTTATCAACACGTCTTCACTATTTGTGTCAGTCATGAATTGGCATCATTTTATCAGTAATTGTATTAATTTTATCATTATTGCCCATAGGTTGGTTGGTTTATTGTTTATTTTACGTCCCGTTGAGAAGTTTCACCAATATTGAGATGTCGCCAGTTGTAAATGAAGTTCCACAAATTTAGGCCTATGTTTATTCATGTGTACTTATTAGGTATGAAGCGGCCATGGCAAGAGCGGGACTCGAACTCATGACCTCCCGGTTACGACCCAAGAGCTCCAATCCAATAGAGAGTCTAACACTATGCTGTATCGACGTTATATTCAGTCGATGATTTGAGGAGTATAACACTATCACTATGCCGTCAGTGTGCTATGTCGAATCGAGTCATGAGTTGCTTTTTAATAAGCCACTGAATACAATGTAATAATAATATTTATTTTTAAAGTCGGACATGCAAACATAAATGATTATTAGCAAATACTAGCGATTTACCTGGCGCTAAGGGGTCATTTTGTGAAAAGGCCAAGATAACTAACAGTATTAATCTCGTAATTCCTATAGAAAATACAAATCAGAGAGATGGGCAAAAGGGACCCCTGGTCATACCAGAGGTAGGATCAGGTGCCTAAGAGGAGTAAGCATCCCCTGTCGACCGGTCACACCCGCCGTGAGCCCCTACATTCCAATCAGATAAACGGAGCAATCCGTAGTTAGAATCAGTGTGCCAAGAGAGGCCTAACAATTGGTATGAAACACATCAGACAGTATTTGACTTAAAGTTAAGTTGTACTGGCAAACTAGAAATGCTGACTTTGGATGAGACTGTACAAACCCCTGTAACATGAACGTCTTTGTCAGTAACCTGCCTTGATTTAAAAACTTATCATATGCACAACAAGCTCTTGCGTATCGAATCAATTGGTAGACATAAACACTAAATGGAGATGATGATGATGATGGAATGTTGCCATATAAATAAGGGAAGCTGACGATGGAGAAATTGAAATCATCCCGTTTGTCAGAAAGTTGAGTTGTTAGTTTGCCGCCATCATCTATTTTCAGCAACATATCTAAGTACGAAGCAGAAATGGAAGACTCTGTGATGTATTTTCTTTCAAGTTCACTGAGATATATCGAATCGACATATGAATGGAAATGATAATTTTTAATAAACAAAACATCGTCGTCGATATATCTAAATGTCGAATTGAAGGCCACAGCAAGAGATTGTTTCTTCTTATATAGGAAATCGAGGAATCCAGAAGAGACCCAATTGTCCGAGCGGATGACCACTATAATCTCACATAAAACCACTACCTGTCATGGGGATTGAACCTGGGTCGTAGCGCTGAGTAGTGATTTCGTTAACCACTGCGCTAACTGGACACCTATTATGTTTAACCAACCAACCCCCCCCCCCCCCCCTGCGATGTATTAAGAAGGCATCAAACTTAAAAATTTGTGTCTGATTTCTCCATCACATACTATGTGTCAAGATGAAGATAATGAACAGTGATCAATTTCGTAACTCCTATAAATATTACAAAGTTACGAGTTCGGCAAACACGGACTCCTTGATATACTAGAGGTGCCAAGGAGGAACAGCATTACCTTTCGATCGGTCACACCCGTCGTAAGCCCTGTATCATGATCAGGTAATCCATAGTCAAAATCAGTGTGTAGTGAACGGTCTAAAATTTGGTGTGAAACACGTCAGACAGCATTTGACGCATTGAAAGGTTGTATTGGCAAACTACATGTTATAATGACCATAGAAAATACTGACTTTAAACGAGATTGTTGAATCTTCTGTAATACAAACTTTTTTGTCACTAGCTTGCCTCGATTTAAAAACTAATCATACCCAGAACAAGATGTTGCATATCTAATATGTTGAGAGCCATGAACACTATTTGCAAGAGATAGTGAAATACAGCTATATAAATATGGGAAGTTGACGATGGAGAAGTTAAAATCATGTCGTTTGTCATAAAGATGAATTTTTAGTTTACCGTTAACATATATCTTCAATAAAATATCTACGTACAAATTAGATGTGAAGGACTCTATGGTGTCTTTTACTTCGAGTTCATTGGGATATGTCGAATAGAGATATGAAATAAAATGACTAATTTTGATAACTAAAACGTCGTAAATATAACCATATGTTGGAATAAAGGTCATAACAATAGAGTTATTCTCATGTAGAAGCTTTTGAACAATTTCTGCCTCAAAAGAATATAAAAATAGACCAGTTTACAAAGGAGCCCAATTCGAGTCCATGGAAAATTCCAACAGACTGTTGGAAGACCTGATCACCAAAGACTACGAAGGTTTTTTAAATGATCAACTTCAACATCTTTTTTAATATCAACTTTTGAGTACTTTTACGTATAATCAGATTGGAGTTTAACAAAGGATTTTTTTTAATGACTAATCACTAGATATGAATGAAAAGGTGAAACAAAAACATTGATCAATCTCATAACTTCAATAAGGAATACAAAATTCAGAGCAGGGCAGATACGGACCACTGGACACTCTAGAGCCGGGCGCGTATTAGAAATAAACATATCCCCTGTCGACCGGTCACATCAGCCGTATGCACGATATATTGGATCAGGTAAACGGAGCAATTCGTTGTAAAGAACGACCTCAATTGATATGAAATATTTCAGACACCATTTTGCCCATTGACAGGTTGTATTAATAAATTAGATCGTTATAACATCCACAGAATTTGCGAAATGATAACTTTAAGCGCAATTGTTGAAACCCCTGGAACATCATCTTATATCTCGATTTAAAGACAGACCATGTGCTGAACAAGCTTTTGCATATCGAATCAGTTGAGAGAAATAAACATCATATCCAAGTGATAATGAAATATTACTATATAAATATGGGAAGTTGATGATGGAAACACTGAAGTCATCCTGTGTATCATAAAGTTGACTTGTTAGTTTGCCTCTAAAATCGATGATCAGTAAAATATGTAAATACGAAGCATATGTAAAAAAGGCTGAGATACAGAAAATACAATTCAAAGAGATAGGCAAACACGGATCCCTGGACATACCAGATTTGGGATCTGGTGCCTAGGAGGAGTACATACCACCTGTCGACCAGTCAAACTCACCGCGAGCTCTACATCTTTATCAGGTAACCAAAGTAATCCGCAATCAGAACCAGTGTGCCAAGAACGGACTAGCAATTGGTATAAAACACGCCAGACAGCATTTGACTTAACGGAAGGTTGTATTGGCAAACTAAATTGTTATAACGACCATAGAATTTTGCGAAATACCGACTTTAGACGATGCTGTAGAAACATCTGTAACATCAACTTGTTTTTCAGTAGCCTGTCTCGATTTAAAAACTGATCGTGTGCAGAAGATGTTCTTGCGTTTCTAATCAGTTGAGAGATCTAAACACCATATTCAGGTGAAGACCGAATATTGCTACATAGATAAGGGAAGTTGACGATGGAGAAATTTAAATCATCCCTTTTGTCATAAGTTGAGTTGCTAGTTTGCCATCAATATCTATTTTCAATAAAATATCTAAGTACAATGCAAATGCGGAAGAATCTATTGTGTCTTTTATTTCAAGATCATTTGGATATATCGAATCGACATATGAATGAAAATGATAATTGTTATTAGATAAAACGTCGTCAATATATCTAAATGTTGAATAGAAGGCCACAGCAAGATATTTTTTCTTATGGTGTAGAAGCTTTTGAATGAATTCTATTTCATAAGAATACATAAACAGGCCAGTCAACAAAGGAGCAAAATGCGTGCTCATTGGCATTTCCAACAGATTGTTGGAAGACCTGATAACTAGAAATATTGTCAATGAGCAACTCCAGCATCTTTTAAATATCAACTTCAGAGTACTTGTGTGTAGAATCAGAGTGATGTTTAACAAAGTCATTTTTGAACGACCGATCACTACATATAGATATTTCGTTTTTCCATTTTTGTTGTAGAAACAACTGCGTATGATTGCAAAATGTCTAATCTTTAATTTTGTATCATGAGGAATGGTCGTGTAAAGTCTTGAAAAGACATACGATATAATGTTGCTGATTTGAGAAAACTTTTGTGATTTCAAAGAAATAGGGACGTTATTGGCCATTTACCGCCGAGATTTTTTTTAATTTTTAAACTTTCATATTAAGCCAAATTATGTATTTCATTTACATATCTAGGACGTAATTCTTACTCCGCTTGCATAAAAATGACGTAATATGCTATTGTGACGTCATGTTTGTGCGTTAAAGTTGGGTTGTTTAGCGGAATGTGTTGATTAGAAGTAAAGTATGAATATACTTTGTTAAAAACAAACACTTTTGCATGCAATAAACAGATTTATACTTTGCCTGTTTAATTATATGTTAATAAACGTCTTTCAATATGACTTTGGTGTCGGTTGTCGGCTGCAAACAATATGAATTTTGAAAAATAATGAACGCGGAAATCGACAGTTTTCCGGTGTGAATCTGAGTGTTACATATATTTCCTTGGATGCGAAATATTTCTATCATATGCAGATTGAGATATGTATTGTAATGAAATATAATGTAGGTAAGATATTTATATCATTAATATTATTGATATTGCTCTCTCTCTCTCTCTCTCTCTCTCTCTGTGGAAGGGGGTGTATAAGTATAGTTTTCACACGTAGATTACAAATGTCACCGCAGAGTGACCGACAAAGATAATAGTTTTTCTCTCTTTATGTCATACTCATCGGCACTACCATTAATAATTTTGAGTTGTATGTAATTTATTTCGTTCCATTGATTAATTACATCATTTTCAATGCATGCATATAAAATATAATGCACACGTATGCAACTTAATTGTTAATAATATTGACTTGTGTGTGCACGAATTAAAAACACTCAAGTTTAATGTACGTCTATGTACATGATGCATGTTCCCTAATATTACGATGGTTGTAAAATTTAGTTATGTTGGTAAAAGGTATTAGATCAAAAATAAAATAGCAAATGTATAATGTGTAATCGAGCGAAACGTCATTAATGTATCATGGTAATGGTACTTTTTCTTTACAAGTTGAAAAACAGGAGATAAACCAGCAGTGGGTGGAGCTTTTTTGCAGCAAAATTGTGTTGTTTAAATAATTTATTGTACAACCTCAGTGAACGACAAAACATTATATGCTGTGTTTAGTATCTTTGAATAGAAAAACGCACATATTTGAGAATCCCTTTCCAGTAAAAAATATCCAAAACACGTCCAAATATGTTTTATCTTACTGAGAATGGTTTTACCGAAGGGGACCTCATTCCAATAATTCATTTCGCTTCCAGGTGTGATTAATTAAAGCTCACGATAACAATACAATGACAATAAGGTAAGGGAAAATTAGTGTTCAATATTGCTTTCTTCCTGTACAAATATGTAAAAACAGTTAAGAGACGTATGAGAGAGAGAGAGAGAGTAATCAAGTGAATGTAAACTAAACTTTTCTATAGGAGGACGGTGGCTATGGAATACTACTGAGTGAGGACATCTCGTTCGTTATTGGCGTCAAAATACAGAGTCGCCACGTGTCTGCCAAGAAATACTTTTGCTGGGTTGAATATAAGGAAGGAGTGGTAACATCGTGGTATTGTATGTGCAAGGCTGGCTCCCGGATTGTTGGTTGCTGTGCACATATAACAAGTGTTCTGTTGTATGTACTGATACAGTCTTTCATGATTTTACCGATACGTTCGTTGATGCGTAAATGTGCATTGTCCGATTTATTAACTGACGTACGATATCAAATACTATTTTGATTCTCTATAGTTTTACAATGGTTCCAGGTACGTGTCGTTTGCTCGTCTTGAAGATAGGCCCGTGAAAGGTGTGCGTGATTGGGCCCAACATCTTGATGATGCAGCACGACCCATTGACGAATCTGACAGCGGAAACGAAAGCCCGTTCGAAGAATGAATTACCACGATGTTCCTAAATCACGTCTTTTTGTTTTGTTTTTTCATCAGTCATGTAACTCGAGTAGTATATTCAATAATATATCAATGGTCTTGAAGGAGTCGATTCAAAAACGGTGTTGCATTTAGTATTTCCGTACTTCTCACTAGCAACATGAGAGAGAGAGAGAAGAAATTACATTTAAAAATATTTTGATGAGAATCGGGGGTACTGAAAATCCTCTGACGTTCATAACGTCGATAGAAAATAAACACCGTCGGAGGACAGCGTCATGGTTCAGAGTGCAATATTCAGACGTCATTTTTGCAAAATCAGCAAACGGTAAGTGGTAAGGTTATATATCGTTGAAACGAGAAAATTGTCATCTTTCTACCTACAAGATATGGTCTGTTTTTGAAGTACGGCCGGTTTTGGCCAATAACGTTCCTGGTCCTTTATTAAGGTTCTATAGAATTTTATAGAATTCACGTTTGATTTATCTCACTTCTAGCATATGTTGTGGGACAATGTTTGAAGTTTTTTTCTTCACAGCTGTTAATATTTTTGTGATGAGCAAAGATAGCGACTTGGTAGACCATTGACTGGACTTTGGTACGCCATTTACTGGATTCAGCAATGTATCGTTGTTTGTAAGGGGTTTTGTGAAGTTTAGGAATACGGTATGACTTATATTCATTCGTCCCATTGACTGGGATATTAAATGGGTTTGAAAGTGAGGCACGATTTTGAAGAATTTCATCTTTCGAAAGGGAAGTTTGAATATACATACTATTATCAAAATATGGAATTAATGTCAAGTTCTTTTAAAATACAGTTACAATAATGAGCCTTACCAACAAAGACAATGTTGTTACAATATTGTTTCAACGTAAAATGGTGTAAAATACTAGTAACCATAAATTATTGCCGTGCATTGGCAAAACCCTTTCTTGCTAATGCGGTGTATCTTGAAGTAAAATAAAGTAGAATAATGTTAATAGGGTTTTAGTGATTTCTATAGCTTTATTTTGTGTATTTAATAAGTTAAATTGACATCATTATGCACAATTGTTGTAAAAAAAAAACCATAAAAAACATTTTTTTTTAAAAATCTCCAAACAGTAACATAAGTATTGCAGATCTATAAATATAGCGTAAAACATTGAGGTACCTCCATCCTCATATTTTTACACGGGTTTTTGCAAAATCTTTATTTATTTAACCTTTATGCATGATAGAAATATATTTTAGAGATTGATTGATTGATTGTGTTCCGCCACACTCAACTTTTTTTTTCAGTTATCTGGTGGCATCCAGTGTTTGTATTTTTTAGAGAAATTATATTCAGTGAGTATAATAAAAAGAATTCGTAAACTGGAAAATTGTGTATTTTCTATAAATGATAAAATGCCGTCAGGACAATCACTTTTGCGGATTTGGCTCTACAAGGTATACCATTATCTTTGGTGTATAAAGTTTCGATGAAATCGTTTTTATTTTTATATACAATATGTATGTACATTGGTGTACTTACATTTGGCAATTTTTACTTTGAAAATCGCCAAACTATATCAAAGTGATATAATTGCCAAAAAACGTCTACACCACATGCTGATATTTTCTCTGTTATATGTGTGTAATATCAAACAATGATCTTTCCCGATATCCACAATTAATTTGTAATATATTTATAAAGTTGTATTTCTTTTTAGTAACTTCTTAACATCAGCATTTTGTCATCTTAACCATATAATAATAATAATAATTATTATTATTATCATTATTGCATATTTATTAAGCTGTTTCACGACATAGTGCTGATTTGTAATGCTGACATACATTTCTGTTTATGCATGTCTGACATCAGAAAGTGGCGACACATTTTCTTTGGCTATGATTAAATGATTAAATTAACTATATTTAGTAGACAATGATATATTTTTCTACTTTGACGTATTGATAGTGATAAGTCACATGAGTATGGAGATACCTTAAACACTGCTGAAAAAGCATTTAATGATTTAACATAATCCCATCATACATAAGCTACTGAGGTACCAGCGTCATACTACAGTGTACCATTCGACATATTGTGAATGCATCGTTTATCAGACTACGTTTCTATTGTTTGAGTCTTTTATTGTTTCTCCTCGCACCGGACGCCACCAGATAACTGTAAAATTGTTGAGTGTGGTGCAAAACAATCTATCGCACACCTCACTCAATTGTCATCACTAAACATTTAAAAATTTCCAACACATGGTTGCTGTTGTCTACAGAATAGTTTCATGAATAACCAAAGTCAGTTACAGAAGATTGAAGACTAATTCTATCACAGATTATGCACAAGAACATTGCCCAATGCTGCTCTTAAAACTATGTTCCTGAATCGATGGATGAAAATTTTCTAGATTAGTGTACGTCTTCACACAGAATGGTTCGATTGCCCTGTATTCCTGAACATTCTTGGGACGCCATCAAGTATCATTTAGTGTCCTCCCTTTCCTATGTCCAATAGTATGTATACTACAACCGTCAACGACAAGATTCCGAGGGAAATGAAATGGGCAACTAGCAGAATACGCCTCATCCGAGTAAACTGAAAGATATAACAACAAAATTGAGCGGAGACATAAAGAGAAACGTCTTAACGTAGAAAACCCACAAAATAAGCAACGAATTAACGGTGTGGGTCTATGTTAATGCGCTGTCTTAAATGTAAACGAGAAATACTAAATGAGTGAAGGTACAGTACAAATATATGTATCGTAGATGTTTTGGATTCATTATTCAGCACAGCCATAAAACTTTCACAGGGTTTCCGTACCTTTTGATTCCTATCTGCGGTGTCCTGTGAATTCGTGTCTTCTAATCTTTTCATGTTTATGTCGTATTTATTATCTGATTTAGTACAAGATGTCAATTAATATATCTTCCAATATGTCATTTAAAAAATACAAAAAATTAGAGAGAAAGAGAGAGGCAGAGAGAGAGAGAGAGAGAGAGAGAGAGAGAGAGAGAGAGAGGCTCATTGGAGTACCTTGAACTTTACTTCGTTCACTCATTTTCAGAATTTCAAAAAAAACTTCGAAGAGAACGCAGACAGCAATATACACGTACATAACGTAGACCGCTCCTATCTTAACTCCAGATTTTGTCAGTTGCAGACCAAAAATTATGTTTATCACTGTAAAAAAGTAAGATCTACGTTTAATACGTATTGAACTAAATCAGTCAGTTTAAAAAAACTTAATTGTAGTTTGTTTGTTTGTTTGTTTATAGCCGCCTGAGCAATTTTTCAGCTATCCGGCGGCTGTCACCATTACCGGTGATAGGGCTGCAAATTTAGGCCTATGCTCGGCACTCAGGGCCTTTGAGCAGGGAGGGATCTTTATCGTGCCACACCTACTGCGACACGGGACCTCGGTTTATACGGTCTCATCCGAAAGACCGGCACCCACGTCCCACAGTGGGATTCGAATAATTGTAGTTTATTTAGTAAAGAATCCATACACTATGTTCATGAATCCACTATGTTGATAGTGGGACGGATATATAATAGGGATAGCGACTAATATTCGATTATTTGAACATTCTTTGATACTAGTGACGCGACGAATGAGTAATGTTTTTAATCAAATAGTCAGTAAAATAAATTGTGCATACTGATAACTGACAATTTACCAATTTGAATATAATGTGTTCCAGCGGGTGAGGGTATTTAAAATGCCATATTTGAAATAAATCTAGAGTTTCAAGCACGTTGTTTTAGTTACTGGGATGTTTACATTGGGATCTACCAAACAGGACTTCTACAGTTAACTGAACACTAATTGGTGGAATTTAGGGTGATGTTTACATTGGGATCTACCAAACTGGACTTCTACAGTTAACTGAACACTAATTGGTGGAATTTAGGGTGACTCTGCTTATGTTGTTATATACACTCAAGGTGTTTATCTCATATAACGTCTTTACATAACAAATTATAAATTCAGATTTAATGTCCCTTGAAGTAACTTGTATTATGCATATCATATTGTGTTAGTGAAGGCATGTGAATGCATAAATAATTATACTGAACAATTTATGTATATGCATTGTACAATGAAACATCGCCGTAACAGTGCTTTAAAAGGTAAGAATAATCAAATACTCTTTGACTAAAACTACATTTTGACATCCCTAATATATAACCAGCTATAGCATGTCGTGTAACATTTGATTACTTATTGATGGATAAATCGTGGTTGTGCCACTTTGGAAGTTGACATATCATTTATATCAGTACCTGCTAAAATATGAGCTGACACGCCTACAACAAAATGCGCCCAGTTGAAGTATTTACGGCGAGTATCGTCCGGAGAACAGCGGAAGAAGGACATGATTGGCTGCAATGGAGATAATATATCGATAGAACTTTACGTTCCTGGCGTGATATCATTCAATGTTAAACCGTTATGTTTAATCATTCAATGTTTAACAGTTATGTTTAATTTTTCAATGTTTAACCATTGTGTTTAATCATTCAATGTTTTCCAAGTTATGTTTATCATTCAATGTTTAACCGTTATGTTTTATCATTCAATGTTTAACCGTTGTGTTTATCATCATTGAACTGATTTCAAGCCTGGAATCTGTTGCATACGTACATTAATACAGGTCAAAATCAAAATCACGATTCCCAGGATAGGGTGCGAATTCAAATGTTTTTTGTCAGAAGCTTCCAAATTCTGAAAAAGTTAATTTCATCAATTAAAATTTACACAATTATGTAATAATACAGGCGACAATCCAATGCACACTTTGACATAAATTCATGGAAAATCTTTGTCAATCTTTACTTTCACATGACAAAGTAAAGAAAAAATGCAGAGTGGCGAGAACATCACTTCCTTTGGTAGTTTGTCTAGGATGTGATTAATCACTGACATGCATGGTGGTTTATCCCAATAATCTACATTGCATTGCCTCATCACCAAAAGTTGATTGTCTTCTAAAACCATTAGGACTTACATCTCTGTATCCTTCCGCTGACAATATGATGATGAAGAAAGAGATCACTGTTATTAATAACACCAGTACCATGCATGCACGATGAACCTGGAAAAGATTAAATGTTTATACATTATGACAGCAGATATTGAATTTCTCCATCGTCAGCTTCCCTTATCGAAGTGGCAATATCCCATCATTATGTGCATATGGTGTTTATATCTTCCAACTGATTCGATACGCAAGAGCTTGTTGTGCATATGATCAGTTTTTTAAACCGAGACGGGCTACTGACAAAGAAATTGATGTTATAGGGGTTTGTACAATCTCGTCTAAACTCAGCATTTCGCAAATTTGATGGTCGTTATAACGATCTAGGTTGCCAGTACAATTTTCCATTAGGTCAAATACTGTCTGACGTGTTTCATACCAATTGTTAGGCCGTTCTTGGCATATTGATTCTGACTACGGATTACTCCGTTTACCTAATCGAGATATAGGGCTCACGACGCGTGTGACCTGTCGACAGGGGATGCTTACTCTTCCTAGGCACCTGATCCCACATCTGGTGTGTCCAGGGGTCCGTGTTTGCCCATCTCTCTGATTTGTATTTGTTATGGGGATCAAGAGATTGAATACTGTTAGTTATCTTCACCTTTACATTGAACGTGTTAGTATGAATAGTATCGATGATACATATATATACCTGAAACCAGACTTTCTGTCCTAGAATAGTCTTATCGCTCCATTCTGATTTAAAGTACCGAGCAATAACTAACCCCACACTGGAAAAGACCATCCATGTCAGAACCATCAGTACCCCTGGAAAAGAGTATTCAGATACACTAAAATAAATATATACTAGTACTTTAGGTTTCTTTTTACCTGGCTATCTTTGAAATCATATTTAAAATAAAGATTTCCACATTACGTTTTTCGTTTCGTTTTTCAATCAAGGCAAGTTACTGACAAACAAGTTGATGTTACAGGGATTTCAACAGTCTTGTTTAAAGTCAGCATTTCGCAAATCCGATGGTTGTTACAAAGATCTAGTTTGCCAGTACAATCTGTAATTTGGTTAAATGCTTGACGTGTTTCATACCAATTGTTAGGCCATCCTTTACACACTGAATTTGACTATGGATTACTCCATTTATCGGATCGAGATATAGGGCTCACCGTAGATGTGACCTGTGGACTGGAGATGCTTACTCCTCCTAGGCTCCTGATCCCACCTCTGGTATATCCAGAGGTCCGTGTTTGCCCAACTCTTTACTTTGTTACATTGATCACTGTTTGTTATCTTCATCATTTCATACATCAATATCTTTTAAATGTTAATGCAAAAATACACTTAGTCTCCCTCCTAAAAGAAAATACTGAAAAGGAAGACTTTCAATACCAATTTCGTGATGGGACAATTTCGGAGAGCTTTAAACAATGAATATAAAAAACATGAAGCGTGTAAGTCCAGAATTTATTATACCCTTTAATGTTGCTGAGAGATGCAAGTCACCCAGAAACTGAATTTGTACATTTCAAGGAAGAAGGAGCCATCGTCAAAATGGCGATAATTTCGGTAAAACTATTGTCTTCCACTGAGGCACATAATTCAGAAAAAAGAATATAATGCTTAAAATAAAATATAAAAACTAAATACTTATTCGGAATATTTAAAAAGTTATACAAATATACGTACATACCAAATATAACCCATGAAAATTCAAAAATCGACCCTTCTTTGGGCCCCAAGGTGAAAATGAAAATTCCGAAACTTTATTGCACATCTATTGGACACCACCAATCATCTTCCAAACGATGACATGGCTACTGTGTATTTTGTCGGCGGGGGTCTAGGAATCAGGTTTCTGTAGAAAACTGTCGTTAGTTTTTAATTTTCCCCCCAGGATAAAATTGAAAGTTCCAAAAACTTATTACACATCTACAGGACATTACCTATCATAATGTCAAAGATCAATTGGTTACTGCTTAAAACAAAAGAGGAGTTTGAGGAAGACGAAAGTGTGACAGACGGACAGACAGACGGGCGGAGGGTAACAACAATATACCCGATCGCAAACTTCTTTAGAAAGTACGGCTATAATCAGCAGGTGTGTCATTTCACCTTAATTGTAATGGGTCGTTAAACTATATATGTGAGACACAAAGACTGCGACAGATACCGTGTAATTTGGCAGTTTTTTCATTCATTAGTTCTCCAATAATGACCTCGAAGGCAAACATGTCAACCACATTTTCACTTTTGGGAGGATGGTGGGCATAGTGCTCCTGTAATACTCCGTCTGAAAGAAATGAACGATAGACGAATACATAAAGACGCAAAGTGTACAAAATTATGAGAATACAAATAGTCACATGTTCGGATTATTTGTACACAACCTACAAAAACTCTACTTTAATCACGAACGACAGGCACCGGAAACGAAATGATCTGATTACTTTTAAGCACATTCTTCAATTTCATAATGATGTCATAACGCTATATACTACCTTCGTCAGTTAGGTCCGAAATAAAAACAAAGTTATTGTCGATTTATGTAAAATGGACTACTTGCCAGTAATAAATCCTTCCGCGATGAATAGGTACCATTTTGTGTTGAGGTCAAAGATTTTGGGATTAGTGGAATTGATCTGTCTATCAAATTTACAAGTGAAGGTGGAGCCTGTTGCTGAGGTTACAATATTAGATATCTTCTCCAGAGGCTGCAAATATTTGTGATTTAGTAGTTCGATTTCAAAATTTTAATATGCGTCTTTCTCACTGGAATCGTATGAAATCTTGAGATAAACAGCAGCAAAAATCGTTATTCTATATATCAAATAAAGTATGCATCGTGCATAAACCTGTTCAGCAATTTGCATTAAGTCAATTCTTATGTAATAAAATATATTCAATCGTGATTTGTTGTGGGTATATGCTTGTAATAAATTGACGAATCATATACATCAGTATTTAAATGTGTTAAAAGTTATCTTTCGTTATTCTGTGCATGCATAGTTTTGATGTCTAATGCGAATTATCTCTTCTAAAAGAAGTAATATTAGATCTATTTTGTACACTATACACAATTCATAACGAGGCCTAGAGTCCTTCTTTCACTTACATTAGATAAGATTGTGTACGTTTCTTCCACGTTATAGCCTCCTTCTACAGATACACTTCCGGAGACATATTTACATGCAATCGTGCTGTCGTCACCCTACAAATAAAGAAACGGCCAATCTCAGTGGTTCTTATACTTAACAAGCATTAAACATACTTAACAAGCATTAAACATACTTAACAAGCATTAAACATACTAAACAAGCATTAAACATACTAAACAAGCATTAAACATACTTAACAAGTATTAAACATACTTAAAAAGCACCGTTAAACATACATAAAACTGACTGAGTCGTTCTTCACCTAATATTCATATAACATTAGTATTGTCCATTATACACACAAGTAGTAGAACCATAACCCATAAGCATATGTGAACATGTAAATTGTCAGTCAGACATATAAACACTGTAGCGAAAGCTAAACACTTACAGCAAGATTCAAATTGTACCCACCATGTGTTTTTTTTTTTACAAAGAGACAAATCTGAGGTAACATACCATCATTGTCGTCAACTTTAGGAAGTATCAAGATGGAATGAATTATTACACTAAATTTCTACTTTTCAACTAGTCTTCCTACCAACTGTACTAAATGACACACACAGTGTTTGTTACAACTGATTATGAATTGGATCCCGTCAATGGATGCTTGTCATTAACAATGATCCTGGTTTTTTAAGCTCATTCTGGCACTGAAAGCCTGGATGGTTTAATCTCCGTAACATGTTTTCTTGATTCATTTCTTTGTATTCATATAATGTGGCTCAAGGTGGGTTTGAACGGTCAACAGGGGATGCTTACTCCCTTGATTATCTAGTCCTACCTCTAGTATCTCTAGATCCCGTTTTCCCTTCTCTTGATTTTGTATTTTTATAAGATTTATGATATTGATCACCATTCGTTATCTTCATTTGTTCCTTTACAATGCTCAGAGGCAAACGTAAGTAATCTTTCGGACGACACCGTAAAATCCGAGGTCCAATGTTAGAGGAGGCATTAGCATGATAAAGAACTACTGCCCTGATGCCAAGCAAAAGTCTTAATTTTTGGCACTTATCCTGCAGATGGGGACATCTCGATATCAGTAAAGGATTCTCGAGGGAATGTAAAACCAATAAATGAAGTAAGAACAAAACCAAATAAAAGGTACAATTCTTGGAGTGAACACAAGTCTAAAACCTTATACTACCCTCTTCCCACCACCGATAACAAAGACATTATACATTGTGTATTTACACATAAATTCATGGTCCCGTGGGGGATCCAGGTTAGAATAGATCCTCAGTACTCCTTGCTTGTCGTAAGAGGCATCTAAATGGGGCAGTCCTCTGGATGAGACCGCAATACCTGAGCCCTGTGTCACAGAAGGTGTGGCACGTTAAAGATTCCTCCCTGCTCAAAGGCCGTAAGCGCCGAGCATAAGTCTAAATTTTGCAGCCCTTCACCGGCAATGGTGACACTTTCATATGAGTTTAAAAAATCTGAGCGAGACGTTAAACAATATACAACCAACCAATCATACATTCATGACATATGATAAATAAGCTATGATTACCAACTTCTCTTCTGATCTTTGACTCTGACTTACAGAAAAAGATTCTCAACTACTGTAAGATTTGATATGCCCATTCTTTCTCAGATGATTGTGCATTTCCTCTTCATATAGCTTATTGACCCGTGGGGATCCAGGTTAGAATAGATCCTCAGTACCCCTTGCTTGTCGTAAGAGGCGAATAATTCGGGCAGTCCATCGGATGAGACCGCAAATACCGAGGCCCCGTATCACAGAAGGTGTGGCACGATAAAGATCCCTCCATGCTCGAAGGCCGTAAGCGCCGAGCATAGGCGTAAATTTTGCAGCCCTTCGCCGGCAATGGTGACGTCTCCATATGACTGAAAAATTCTTGAGCGGAACGTTAAGCAATATATAATCAATCAATCATATAGCCTACTTACCATGTCATCGTCTTCGGAAAATCCAAGGCATAAATATTTACTGGACCCCGTGATTGTAGAAGTGAATTCAAATTTCATTTGATCTCCACTCCTGTACCACGTGACCAGATACGTACAATCCCCGGATCCACACTCGTACGATTTGAAGCAGCCTTTGGATACCCCGCATGATGAATCTGGAGAGAACCCGCTTGTATTCTACAAAAAGCAAGGTTAAAGCTGACATGAATTAATAAATATAGCAAAATAAATTATTGGAATCCGTCACATTTCTCTTCTTATCCGCCATATATTCGATGAATTTCTATTGTTATATACATCAGAGTTTGCATGGTGTATAAGGTGCCAAAGTTTGTTACGCTTCACTTCATGCAAGTGTTTCTGATTTACCTGTGCTGGTAGTCTCGACAGGTAACGCGTACATCTCCGATAGTCGTGTATATAGTATCAAAAATAAGTGAAATCAAGTTTACAACACAATGCCGTGCTAAAACATTATAATAAAAATATAGTTCATCAGTAAAACATTCTTACGGTTTTGGATAAATATATTTAGAATACATACATGCACGTATCGTTGCAGTGAAGATGTCAAAAGATATATATCAATTATTTATTGATAGAATGGAATAAGCAAAGGGCATAAAATTCATATCATTCATTATTCACAATCACTTCAAGCCAAATGCAAATAAGTAAATACTATTATAACTTGTGCACATGACATGTATACTCGCCATGAAAACGCACCGGATACGTACGATTATTTACCTGGGCCTACTCGTAATATCTGTAAAGGGCCGCAGATTTATATGCACACTGGTCGAAAATATCCTTAGTAGAAGTAAAATTCCTTATATTATTATAATCCATGAAACAAAACGATAATTCCATTTTATAAACACAATGTCACTCCTTTGTCCACACTGCAAAACACTTAGCCCGTGCCGAACAGGTGTCTTCAACCAGGGGAAGTATCAAATAGAATATTTACTGGTATCCTGTATTATGCATGTATAGTAATACTACATGATTTATGATCCAAGTTTTGCAGATTTGGGATAATCATTTAGGTACATAAATTCCATATATATATATATATATATATATATATATATATATATATATATATAATTTCCATTAATAACTGAGAGAGAGAGAGAGAGAGAGAGAGAGAGAGAGAGAGAGAGAGAGATTTTCAAGCGTTAGTCTTATTGGCTGATATTTTGTTATTTATTTCTAAGTTATTTTTCAACATACGGGATTTGGTTTGTCTTCTATTTAGGAGTGAGAGTCCCCTTTAAACATGGCTACTGCGATGCATACGTAGATTATAATTCAGGATAATTATCTTCCAGAATAAATAAATTATTCCATCTTTCTTTTGCATCTAAGATAATAATTCAAATTTCCTATCTATAAATACACCTTACCCGTGAAGCACGGAATGTTTGACTGTACATTTATACTAGTTGGTACTGCGATTAAAAAAATGTGATCGACGAAATATTCATATTCACTGTTCTTGAATTCCTAACACAATATTCTAAGTGCCCCACTTTATGTAAACAAAAAACGAAAACGTTTGGTAAAATGGGTACACAATTGACAATCGTTATCATTTCATAAAAAGAGTATGTAGTAATGTAAAATTTACAAAAAATGTAAAAAAAAAAAAAAAAAAAAAAAAAAAAAAAAAAAAAAAAAAAAAAAAAATTTACCTCTACACAAAATTTAATGACGTAAAATGTAATAAACGTAATCTATTTTCATGTGGTTTTTTTTAAATAATAAATACTATGTACACATTAAAAACCAAATGATCTATTATTACTCAGTAAGATGAACATCTGCAGATTTCATTACCATAAATTCCTTGTTTTGCATTGTGCGTTGATCGTTACGTAAAATGTAATAATTGCTCAAAAATATCGTTAATTCCATAAAAAAGAACGATAGTTAAGTATTGCTTTCATTAAATGATAAAACAGGTGTCTTTGATGCATTTACGCAATAATTCAAAATTGATAATATCATAAATGAATAATATCTTCCATTACTTACGTCTATGCAAATTTGGCGCTCAATAGATCTTGCCAGTATATATATATATATATATATATATATATATATATATATATATATATATATGATATTTTGCGTTACTAAATTCTGCGTTGAACTCGACTTGCAGTATCTATCCTCCCTCCCCCATTTACATTTTTATTTTTATTTGCATGGCAAGAAAATTTGAGGAGCCAATTTTCTGATTTGAAAAACGACGATCAATGATACTTGCCTGATTATTACATTCTGTGTACTAATTGTATGGTGTATAGTTGCACGCCTTAACAAATTTTTCTTCAATTACACAGGTAAGGAAATGGTAAACTATTTCACTTAATAAAAAATGAATAACGATCAAAGATTATTTTTAAGCGTGCAAACTTCATTCACGAATATATAAATATTAAGAAAAATCACATGTATGCATCTCAGAGCTATTTTATACGTTTCTGTAATATGCCAGAATGATTACGTTCAGATTTACGTGTAAATCAAAAATAGTTTTATTTCGCACATAGTGAAAACAGATATACTGTATGTCTAAATTTCAAATGGTGTATTTCATCAGGTGTTAGCATTCATAGATAAGTGAAATTCGTGTTGAGGTTTTTGATGTAATACAATGTCAAAATAATGTTCAAGTGAGATTTGCACAAGCCAAGGGTATAAAATGTTATTTATTGATTAGTAGTCCCAATATCCGTATGGTCAAACTCACAAAGCCTGGGAAACACTATAATAACTTACACTTCCGGTTTATATACCGTGGTGCTGATTTAGATATCAATAAAATGTACTTTTATTTCAACGTGGTATTGGCATTGTGTAAATGTTAGTACGTATTATACCAGACACGTATACAGGTCTGGTTTGCCTCCACTCCCCCTTTTTTTTTGGGGGGGGGGGTCTTTTTTTTTGGGGGGGGGGGGGGCAATTTTAACATAAAAAGTCCGAATTTTCTACTTGCAAAATTCGATTGATTCCCCCCCCCCCCCCGAATTTTTAAAGTAATAATAAAAGTTAGTTCATATTTAAACTATGAATTGAAGGATGTATGTAGCGAATTAATTCTAGCCTCTCCCTTCTACGATTTTGGGATTTTGGGGTTTGTTCAGAAGTACCCCAAATCCATTTCTTTTTCTTGCTTGTCGGTAATTCTAAAGCTGTTTTAAAGTGTTTCTCTTCATATTAAGAAGGAATTGTGATAATTAAAATTCACTGCAATTTGATCTTAAGACGTTCAGTAATTTACAATTAAGTATTTTCGGTCGAAACCCTAATTGATATATATGTTTTAATGTCTAATGATTAATTCAAATATAAACACTGATATAACTCCTGTAAGTTTCACTATCGTGTCAAATCATAAATTAATTATCAATGATTAGTTATCACTTTTCTTTCATCAACATTGTATTCCATTTGTGTAACTTTATTACTACCATATTCTTTGTAATATATTTTATTACTGTGATAATAATAATAATAATAATACCATATTTACATAGCACCCTTTTCATACATTTGTATGCTCAAAGGTGCTTTACAGTACATATAACAATTAAATAAAACATTGAAATAAAATGATATAAACATAAGATACAATACATATGCTAAATAAGTATAAAACATCAGTTTCAGGGCATATTAAAGTAAAGATGATGAGATAATGTTGATGAGATTTTAATTTGTGGATGAATTAAAACTGAATTGTATTTTCATGTATTATATTAATGCTGTGATAATCTGACCTATGATCAATGGAGAGGGCTTACATAGGCAGTGTGTATATATTTATTATGCATACATGAATAAAATATTGTTCAAATCAAATCAACATTGTATATCGAATACTCTCTCTCTCTCTCTCTCTCTCTCTCTCTCTCTCTCTCTCCTGTTCAATCAAGGTAGTATACAAGTATTCAATTATGCGGTTCTCACAGAGACAAGAAATGTTTGATGATTATTATACTTTCTTTTAAATATTCCCTTTCATATATGTTTTTGTGTGATGAACTGCCTATTTTGGTTTGCACATATAATACCATATTTTCACCCAAATTACTACTGTATATGTTTGTAATCATCTATAAATTTGAATTGTGCACGAAGTATTATAATACCCAAGCACATGTTCGGTAAACTGCAAAACCCCTGACCAGTCACGTATTTAATAAGGGAAAAATTTCGACTTTGATACTTCCCCTGATCGAAAACCCGATTGACACGAGTTAAGTGATGTATTTATGAAAGGTTCTAATAACACGTGTTCGTGTTTATTTACACTTTTATAATATTGGCTAGTAACATTCGTGTCACCTTATCAGGTGACATTTAAATATTCATTGCACGGGTTTAAACTGACCAGGGTTAGTGAGTTGAGTTTATAGCCATTCGAAGGCTCTTCTTAGTGCAGTTAACACGCTTTTTCGCTTCTATCCTTCCCCACTTAACATGAGCGACTCGGGCGACGAACTGACTTTAGACGCAGAAAAATTGTTAAAAGATAGCACAGGAGGGGGTTCCACGCTGGAAATTTCTGATATCGTCAAACTCTACACAGGTGTGATTCAGTCTCAATTTAAAACTTTTTCCCGGCCAGTTAAAAGCAGAACAGTCGGAGTCCATTTTGAAGAAACTCAAGGAAAATTCCCTTCACAAGATCAAGTCCGAAGGTAACAGGGTGCAGTACGAGTTTAATGCAGAATTGTTAGAGGGGTTAGAGAAGTTAGAATTGAGAGCCTTTGAGTTGAAAGATTCTGAGTCCTTGAGTATTGTTTCTGAACTGAATAAGCAATTAAAAACACGCCAGAAACACATCCGCATAGCTGACTCATCTCCTGCCGCCTGGAGAACTGTTAACAAGTACCAGTGCAAGGAAATTGCCGACAATTCTGACGATGAACGAAAAATACGCAGCGCTGAAAACAGAGTTCTCAAACACCAGAAACAGAACAAGAGATTCCAGCCGTACAATACACAAAAGGCGCCACCAGCAGCAGCGGCGGGATCTCCGGCTCAGTTGGCTTTTCCTGGGGCTCCTTTTCAGCCTTTTCCTCAGTTTCAAGAGCAGCGACAGCTGGCATTTCTGTACGGACAGGGCAGAAACAAAGCAACAAGGAGACAGCCGCAACCACATGATATCTGCCATAACTGTTTCTCAACAGGACACTGGAAATCTAACTGCCCAAAGGGAAAGACACAGAGTCAATGATAAGTATACGGGTGGTTTGTCTAACGTTGTTCAAGGAAACAATACCGATTGTAGTATAAAGCATAGTTTGCAAAAACATCTCAACAAATGGAAAGAAATTGGGGTTTATAAATATATTCTGAAAGTAATAGAGTCTGGATATGAAATTCCTTTTGTTTCGATTCCCCATTCGATGAATATTAGAAATAACAAATCTGCTGAAATTAACGCTGATTTTGTCACTTCAGAATTATCTCGGTTAATTGATAACGGTTGTGTTATCAACGTTTCTGTCATACCATACATTGTGAGCCCTCTTAGTGTGGCAGAAAACAGGTCCAAAAAGAGATTAATTCTAGATTTGAGTAGACTGAACAAATATGTAAAATACGAAAAAATCAAGTTCGAAGATTGTAAAACAGCTTTGGATTATTTTGAAAAAGGTTGCTATTGTATAAAATTCGACCTCAAATCAGGTTATCATCACATAGATATTTCTGAGAGTTTCCAGATTTACCTAGGATTTTCATGGAATAAGCAATATTACTGTTATACTGTACTACCTTATGGGTTATCATCTGCTCCATTCATTTTTACAAAATGCTTGAGACCTATCATTAAGTTCTGGAGAAGTAGAGGTATAAAGATATTGCTTTACCTTGACGATGGTCTCGTGTTTGCTTCATCTATTAACGAAGGGTTACTCATTTCTGAATTCATTCAAATAAGTTTGTCAGAATTTGGGTTCCTAATAAATTTTGAGAAATCTATATTTTACCCAACTCAGAATATTGAATGGTTAGGAATTGTGTAGAATTCAGAACATTTTTATATTTCTGGGCCAGATAGACGCATTGAAGATACAATTGCTTCATTACAGTCAGTACTGGAAAGTTTTCCTAAAGTCACAGCCAGAGAGTTGGCAAGAGTAGTAGGAAAGATCCTATCAATGTCACCAGTCATGGGTAACATATGTAATTTAATGACGAGGTTTTCCTCTATGGAAATAGTACTTAGAAAGTCGTGGGACGATACCATGGTATTCGCACACAAAAATGAGGTTCTTAACGAATGCTATTTTTGGTTACAACGTATGCACTCAAAAAATACACGGCACTTGCACAAATTGACAAAAAAGAGTGTGGTTATTTACTCTGATGCTAGTAGTGTAGCTTCTGGAGCATATACTGTGGAGGTTGACTCTAAAATCTTTCATTTGATGTGGAAAGAGTTTGAGAGAAACATGAGCTCTACTTGGAGAGAGCTCAGAGCAATTGAGTTAGCTTTGGCATCATTTAGCGATAGTCTGAAAAATTGTGAAGTAAAATGGTTTACTGATAACCAGAATTGCGTTAACATAGTACAGTCAGGTAATATGAAACACCATCTACAATCCCTTGCTTACAATATATTTAAGATATGTATAGATAGAGGCATTTCAATTGATATCCAATGGGTTCCTCGACTTCAAAACGAGAAGGCTGATTTTTTGAGCAAGTACATTGACGTCGATGACTGGGGCGTAACCGAAACATTTTTGAATTCGTAAATGACTTGTTTGGACCATTTACTGTTGACAGATTTGCAAATTATTATAATTGCAAATTAACCAGGTACAATTCAAAATTCTGGAATCCTGGTTCTGAAGCTATTGACAGTTTTACTCAAAATTGGGAACACGAAAACAATTGGCTAGTACCTCCTATTTGCGTAATAGTCCGCGCCATTAAACATCTTATTATCTGCAAAGCTGTCGGTGTCTTGGTTGTTCCTAACTGGCCATCTGCTGTTTTTTGGCCTTTCATTTTCAACAAAGACATGACATACAGATGGTATGTTAAGGACGTTTTATTATTCAAGGACTGTACAGACGTACTAATTCAGGGTCAGAACAAAAAATGTTTATTTGGATCAGTTAATTTCACTTCTGGAATACTGGTGGTAAAGTTGGACGCTAGATATTAGAAATAGAACGCTGAGGTTCATTTTAGTTCATTCTGATGAGTCCAGTGGAAATTTGGACAATTGTAAAGGTGTATTGCAGATGAACTGGGTCCTGGTACACCGTTTTTATGATGGTCAGATGTATTGCAGATGACATGAGGTCCTGATACATCTTTGACGTAGGTGTATTGCAGTTGATTGTAGATCCTGATACACTGCGACAAAATCGATATTGAGCTGATTTTAATTTTTTGGTATTCTGTATATACATTTTTCAGACGTATTTAAAGTGGGCAGGTGGTCACAACATATTAGGATCGAGGATCAACGCCTACAGGAGTTACGGGACTCTCTACCAACTTTCTGCATTAAATCTAAGGCAGAAAATACATTGAATCAATACAGGTACGCATACAATGCTTTCTGTCGGTGGTGCCACGCATTTCTTCCTCCCATATGTCCATTACCTGCATCAGACGAACACGTGGCTTTATATGTAATTTCTATTGCAAAGGATTTTAAGTCTTCCAGCAAAATTCAATCGGCTACACATGCGATAAGTTGGGCTCATCAACTAGCAGGTTTTAAAGACCCTTGTGATTCCGCGTTGGTGAAGCTTACGAAGGACGGCGCAGTTAGAGAAATCTCCAAGCCTGTTGTTAAAAAGGAGCCGATCACACCTGAACATTTGAAATTGTTGGTCCAGAGATATAAATCCCATAATTTGTATAATATGCGGATGCTATGTATGTGTTTATTAGGATTTGCAGGGTTCCTAAGATTTTCAGAGCTTGCAAATATCAAACGTAATAACTTGTCATTTAATGATGCTTGTGTTACTATTAATATAGTCAAAAGTAAGACGGATGTTTACAAAGAAGGGCATAACTTGTGTATTGCTAGAACTCATTGTGAAACTTGTCCAGTTCAGATGTTAGAAGAATACATAAAATTGTTGGGTGTTGATGTGAATTCCTCTCAGTATTTGTTCAGATCACTAACATTCTGTAAAAATACCAAAACATACAAGACAAGACGAGATAATCGCGCTTTGTCCTACACTAGGGCTCGAGAAATTGTTTTAGATGCTTTTGAAGAAATAGACTTAGATAGAAGTAAGTTTGGTCTACATAGTTTGCGCTCAGGTGGCGCTACTTCAGCAGCATCTGCCGGTATCAGTGACAGGTTGTTTAAAAAACACGGGCGGTGGAGGTCAGAAAGGGCAAAAGACGGTTATGTTAGAGAAAGCATTCAAGAAAAATTGTATGTCACAAAAAATTTAGGCATCTGAAATTTTAATATATATGCAAATTTCTTAATCGCTCTTCTTTGTCTTTTCGAAATAAGTAAACTGCACTTACAGAGCGCTTCAGTTCCTAAGTAATATACGTGTTTGTGTTTATTTTATAAATTATTTATGTTCGTTTGAGTAGAACGAATTAGAACATAATGTCGCATTCTGTATACGTGTTGCAAAGTTCCTTTGAGGTACCAGTGGAGTTTATTATTTTGTTTTGAGGATTTATCAAAATAAAGAAAATCTACATTTTCGGTAATTGCACATCTCCGATCACAAGTAAATAAATATCCGCATTTGATGTGATTTCTTGGCAAACAATGTCAAGTGCACTACGTATGTGTATACACCTGTATTTTGCAAGGATTGAATGTGAATAATATAACAATTTATGCTCTATTAGTTTGCGATTGGCAAATTATTTCTACGCGATTTTATTTTTCATGTTACTGACATGATAACTGTAAATATTTTCATGTAGATGCAAGTATGCAAGATTGTCTCATTTATAATAATAATAATAATAATGAGTGGTTTTATATAGCGCTTTTTCCAGCATATGCTGCTCAAAGCGTTTCACAATATATTATTACACCAGCAGACCTTATACCATTCCAGAGCTAGCCGCCCGCGTGGCGCAGTGGTTAGAGCGTCGGGCTCAAAGATCTGATGATCCTTGAGTCGGGGGTTCGAATCCCACTGTGGGACGTGGGTGCCGGTCTTTCGGATGAGACCGTGTCGCAGTAGGTGTGGCACGATAAAGATCCCTCCCTGAGTGCCGAGCATAGGCCTAAATTTGCAGCCCTGTCACCGGTAATGGTGACAGCCGTCGGATAGCTGAAAAATCAGGCGGCTATAAACAAACAAACATTCCAGAGCTTTCACAGTGCAAGCTGCCGTTAAGGCGCTAGAGCACTAACATTCTAACAATATCTTTCACTGTCTATAACCAGGTACCCATTTTACACTTGGTAGAGTGAGGAAATTTGTGTAAAGTGCCTTTCCCAAGGACACAACGTCGGCCCTGCCAGGACTCGAACTCACAACCTTTCGATGTCGAGTCTAACAATCTAACCACTAGGCCACCGACGCCACACAATGCCTATCTAAATACTAGAATATAATATGTATTTTGTAATTCTGAGCATAGCATAATGTTTTAAAACGTTATTTCAATGGTTTGTCACTCCCAATACATTCCTATCGGATATGTGCACTGGTCAAGTCCCACTAGAAAATCACTTGGGTGTAACAATCACATTTTGGGTATATACGGATAGAGTAAAATGTGCTATCTGACAGAATATGGCGGATAAGGTGAAAAATGTATACGTATTTATTAATTCATGTCAGCTTTAACTAAAGTAATATAAAGTAAATTATGTGTATGAAGAAATCCCGAAATCAAACAATCCCATAATCAAATACGAGGCACAGTTTAAAACTATCAAGGTTGTGTCCGGACAGAATGCACATCATAGATTGGATGGTTGATGTCCTCGGCAAATTAGATACTATATAAACCAGAAGATATACCCATAAGTGTATTCATGTTCTTCATGTATGAAATACCTGGATTATAGAGCCACATTCTGTCTAGCTTACAGTCTTAACACTTAAAGTTAAATAGAGTGCGGAAAACTTGAATTAAATGAATGTTTCTGGTAGAATTCACATCACAATAAACGTTCTTTGCTTTTTTTTCCTCTTATGAAAACTAAAAACTAATAGCTTCTCTTTCCACTTCCAATAATTAAATATTGATCGCTTCTCCAAATTGTTTATGTGGTCATATTGAAATGCATATCATTTCTTTTTCGAGTGCAAGAGATACACCCGAGCAAGAACCTGTCTTTTGGATGAACTACTTAAATTAGATGCTATTAATGATGTGGATATTCATTTATTGTTATGGGGAAACGAACTTTGTTTTCAAAAGATGTTAATTTTACAATGTTTAATCGCGGTTCATAATTTGAACGATTTTAATTGTAATCGGGTATACCCAATTGATCTATATGATATTTTTGTATTCACGTCTTAAAACGATTATCTTTCCTTTTTTTTTTCTTTTTTTTTTTTGGTTTTTTTTGGTTTTTTTAATGGGTTTTTTTTTTGTTTTTGTTTTATTTTGTTTAGATATTGGTTATTATCATCATACATTTGTACCTTAATTTGTTGTTAGTGGTTCAGTGGTTTCTCGATACTTAGAGCAGTTCATAAATTCACTAGGAACTCTGAACGATTTAAATGACCCTATTTAATTCAATTTATTTATATGATACGTATGTATATGCATTATATGCTATTTTTACTATTACTATCATCATTGTTTATCACACCGTTATTTGTATTTATGTGCTATGACAATCTTTACTTGTACATGAACAACACTTTATTTATTGTATATGGGAGAGGTATTATTAAGTTGATAGCACTTGTTACCAATTCCTTTGTGTGTGTCTGTGTGTTTGTGTATGTGTTTGTGTGTCTATATATATATATATATATATATATATATATATATATATATATATATATATAATCAAACTCAAATCATATCACAAGTGTACCGAGATGTCACCAGCTTTGTGCAAAGTGCCATCGATTTTGTATGAATTATAAACAGTTCTACAGGTAATATTTACATGTACTATGTTATAGAAACCATGGCAACATAAAACACAATAGATAACCTGCGTACCTCTTGAAATGTGCTAAGTTAGATAACCTAACAAATTTTTTCGTTTCCAGTGAAGGTGGAATGATAAGCAGAATTTGTGTACGAATTGTTACCCAATAGTTACTAATGATACCACATTTTTATTAAAGTATCTATTTTCTAAAAATTAAATAAAACAGTAAACTTTTCATGCTGTTCAAGAATATATCATCTCTCCATATCCCTGTATATCTCAGTATGAATTTTCCTCCCTCTTTTGAACTTGTTTCAGAAATAAAGGAAATAATTTGAGTGTATTCATTTTAATTATAAGAATACAAATTTAGTTTTTCTTTTTATAATTTTGGGGAAAACAAAACACTGTAGCAAGCGCCCTTAAGCTGTAGATACAATATGAATTACAGGTGCAAAGGGGTTAAATCCAATGCCCCATGCCTGATAAACAAATTTTTGAATCCTGTGAATTATGTAGCATTTCATAAATTTTGATACACACACACACACACACACACACACACACACACACACACACACACACATATATATATATATATATATATATATATATATATATATATATATATATATATCGAAAACAAATCTTGATCTACTGTAAAAATATTTTTGAAAAGCTTGATTTACAGTTTTATCAATGTCACATATCTCTTTACTGTACAAAATGCGGATATTGTCAATTTTTATCACTCGATACTGTTACAAATACGAGGGTTTAATTAACATAAACGTATCTTACCTCAATACACTGTGTTGCTACTATAGTGAGTAGACATACGGAGAGCCTCATACCCAGTGTTTAGTGCACAAATTCAAGTGTGAATGATCGCTGAATTCTGTAATGGCCGCCTATTTAAACATAATGGTGACACGATTTCTTCTGACTACAGATATATTTAAAGTTCGTAATGTGACGAGAACAAGAATGGTATCTTTTTATCTCGGATAAAAAAAAATATGAATCACGCACCAATGACCTCAATAATGGACAACACTAACTTTCACGTGAAGTCACACCTACGGGATAATTAAGTCCTACACAGTCATTGAATTATACAGGGTACGGAGTGTTTTATCGTGTTTACATTTCAAACCAACAGTGGATTAGCCAGATAACCACATGTTTGGCCCCGTAAAAGTTAAATCTGTCCGTTGTTGTTTATACTTGCAGACATGTGGACCTACAGTACATTGTGTATACTAGCGAACAAAAATTAAAATTGAATTTGACACTGTGCTTACTTTATGCACTGTGAAAATGTTCTTCAGTTTAAATTCAGTCGACCGTGATCCCAATAAAGGCTGCATGCTTTCAGCAGATTGTTCAAGAAAGCGTGAATCCGGGAACTCCTGCATCATATGTGTTGGTAAATTATTACATTATAATCATTAAATGATTAAAAATCCAACATTGGCACAGTACAGATCAGCTACACAACATTTCTTTTCGAAGCGACTGTAGAGCGAAATACCGTGATTGGATGACGTCTATAGGGTCTGATAATACAGGGACGTCAACGTAACCTTACGTTGCAGCAGGACAACCCCAGGTCCCATGTTGCTAGTGGTTGTCATGACTTTCTGACTCAAAATAACGGCCTAGTTAGGGGTCTCTGTGGCCGAGTGGTTAGAGCATCACTCAAAATCACAAGGCCTCTCACCTCTAGTCAGTGCGAGTTCGATTCTCGCTTGTGCCGATATATGTGGCAAAGTTTGCCAGTTTACTTTCGGAAGGTCGTAGGTCTCTTCCCAGGTACATTGTATCTGGGTTCTCTCCTCCACCAATAAAAACTGGACGCCACCAGATAACTGAAAAATTGTTGAGTGTGGCGGAAAGCCATAAACAATCAATCAATCATAACGTCCTAGTTCTTGATTGGTCACCATACATTCTAGATTTGTCCCCAATCGAACATTTGTGTGCCGAACTGGACAGGAGGGTTAGGAGGCGTCAACGTCTGCGTATAAACTCGCTCAGCTCACGCACGCCCTTATTCAGAAGTGGAATAATATCCTTCAAAGGACAATAAACATCTTGATGGGGTCAATTTTAAGGAGAGTAAGAGCAGCGACTAAGGCCAGGGTAGACAAACACGCTACTGATTTGGATCACAAAACAGCGTAGAGTACCCTTTAATGTTGTTCACGCAAACGCCGTCTGTGATGGGACGACAATAATCATCAAAATGTACTCAGTAATGATGAAATAATTGAGAAACCCAAATAGTAAACAAATAATCAGTGAATCATATGCAATAATGACTACCGAAAATAAACCTGCGTTTCTTTTTTCCGCTAGTATATTTTAAAGACTTTATAATTCCATCTCTGCGTCATTCTTTCCAGACTGAAAATAGGAGCTGAGTTCCATGGGTTGGTTAGTTGTATATTGTATAAAGTTTTACACTCATGTGGAGCCGTCGCCATTGCCGGTGAAGGGCTGCAAAATTTAGGACTATGCTCGGCGCTTACGGCCTTTATATAGAGAGTGATCTTTATCGTGCCACACCTGCTCTGACACGGAGCTTCAGTTTCTGTGGTCTCATCCGAAGGACACCCCCCCCCCCCTTTATTTAGTCGCCCCTCATGACAAGCAAGGGGATACCGAGGGCCTAATTTAACCCGGATCCCCACGGTTTGGGTTCCATCAGGATACTTGCAAATAATACAAACGGACGTTAATTATCATCGTTTAACGGAACCGTTAACAATGTGTATTCTTTTAATTAGCATATCAGTCTCGGAATCTTCCAGAAAACATCGGGCTCAGCTTTGGACAAACACATCGGGCTCAGCAAACACAATATCACAGGATGTATTCAACCTCTACGTGACTTAAACTACTGAAGGTCAAAATATATCATCTAGTGATGTAAATCAATCTCTCACTAAATGACAAAGAATATTATTTAAACTTCTCAATAAATGACAAAGTATATTATCTAACTGATGTAAATGAACCTCTCACTAAATGACAAGTAAATATTCATCAAATGGAGTACTGTGTCTTATTCATCAAATGGAGGCGCCTCCGTGGCCGAATGGTTAGAGCACCACGCTCAAAATCACACCTCTAGTCGCCGCGGGTTCGATTCTCGCTCGCGCCCATATATGTAAGGAAGTTTGCCAGTTTACTTTCGGAAGGTCGGTGGTCTCTTCCCGGGTACATTGTATCTGGGTTCTCTCCTCCACCAATAAAAATTGGACGCCACCAGATAACTAAAAAATTGTTGAGTGTGGCGGAAAACGAGAAACATCAACAATCATCAAATACTGCGTCTTATCCATCAAATGGAGGTCTGCGTCTTAATCATCAAATGGAGGTCTGCATCTCAATCATCACGGTATTTGTGAAACAGAACTCATGACATAAGACAATAGAATACACAGAAACGAGCAGTGAGAGGTAACTCAGCGATGGAAATATAGCTTATGATCTCAGAAAAAAAAGACATAATGTCGACAATAAATGGTGAATTAATTTTCAACCCAAAGGAAGGGTAGAAATTTCAATTATCCAAGGAGAGAGATCAGTTTTATTCAGGATAACTCTCTCAAAATATGTAATATTAACGTTTTGATAAATATTTATTTATCGGTAACTTGTCCCTTTTAACTAGAACTTCCCCTCGTAAGAGTTTAGAGGTTAGTGATAGATAAGTGGGAAAGGTGACAAAGAATTGATGTGTTTGAGAGGTGAGTAAATTTTAAGAATGCAATACCGCCTACAGTTCGTGTAGAGAATTGATTGCGTTAATGCTAAAATTTGATCAACTCATTCATAGGTACGAGGTTAAACAATTTCTTTAAGTGCAATGTACACACATAGAGGCTCGAGTCTTTACAGGCGCACAATAAAAAATAGGACATTAAAAGTTGGACGACGTAGAAAAAATCTGCTAACATACTGCAAATTTTATCCCGAAATATTACGCCACATTCCGTGCAGTGAAATGAGAAGAGCATTGATATACAGCTTTATTAATCCGTGCAATTTTTAATTTACCTCCCGGTATATCTCTTTTCGGTTAAGGTAATTGTATACGTTATTAAAGTAATGATCATTTGAAGAGATTTGAGGTCACTCCGAAACTGGGGTAACAGAGGACAAGTCCATTCACAGTCAAGAAGATAAAATTAAAAAAGTGTACATATTCTTCGTTCATGTAAATCGATTTCAAGATTTTGATATTGAGAGGTTGTTTACAAAGACAAAGCAAAAAACAAACAAAACAAAACAAACACAAAAATAAGAAGAAGAAAGCTGCACAACTCTTTGTTCCATATTGTCCTCTTAATTTTCTGCATTTTCAACGAATGAACTGGAATATTATATAAAAGTAAACTGGACACCAATAAGTAATGTTTAGATGTATAACGTATGGTTAAAAACCGCCATTATTGATTTTGTGTGATGGTTATTTGCACATTCCAGAATATTTCAGTTTATTTTACATGACATAAAAGAGAAATTTCACGAAACTCAAATGACTACTGTTGCAAGATATTTATGGATGTGTTGAGTGCAAAATGTTTAAAATCTACATCACATGCAATCTCTTAAAATCCTGTGTTACAGTAGCGTTTATCAGATTCACATTTACTTTATTGTCTACAAAGTGATGAATTTGATTAATTTATATTTATGAAAATGAGAATTTAATCTCAAACACAGTAACTTGCAAAACCCCAAGCACCCCACAATAGGTCCAAATTAGACATATTTTGCAAACGTTCATTATAACGAGTAACCTACTTTAATGCCCCCCCCCCCCCCCCAAACAAAGAAACAATTAACATGGTTTAAAAACTCTGGTGTCAAAAGACCGGCCATGTCGCGTAGAAATACATATGTGCAATGTAAGAGCTCTGTCAGTCACCATTCAATAGTTATAAAGGGGTTAACATTCCAGTTGACATGGATGACATCAGCAATACACAGATGACTGCATCGCTCTATTTACTCTCTGTAAAAACACCTTAATTCAACATTATGTTTACACTTGAATGATTAACGATTATCTGTCATTTTGGAGAAAAAAACAAATATCGTTATCGATGAAACCATCTCGATCTGCATTACGAAGAAAATCGTATCCAATGTTTTAATAAGCTAGCCTATATTTGTATGTGATCGCGGAGGGGTACTTAATTATATATATATATATATATATATATATATATATATACTCTGCAAAAAAAGAAACGCATAGCCCTTTTGAAATTTTAAAAATGCAAATTATGTATTTTACCAGGTAAACTGAAATGGTCAATTGAGTAATTGATTTTTTACAGGTAAGTATGAAACTTTAAAGGTCTGTTCATTTGATCTGGCTCTCTGCCAAATTAGCTCGGCGACTCTCTAAAATTGCACATCACCTCTATCGCCATGGAATTTGGCTTACGTTTTTCACGAGAACTTTGTGCTTAATTCAACCACTACATTAAAGCGTATAAAAGGACGAAGTTTGAAGCTTGAATTCATCATAACGTTAAAATGCTGCCATGCCAAGGTTGGACCCTGCTACTCGAAATATCGTCATTGGCCGTCTCCAGGCCGGAGTATCCCAAAGTGAGATTGCACGAACTGAAAACGTAAATCAGAGCACAATTTCTCGGCTGTGGAACAGATTCCAGCAGACTGGCTCTACTAATGACCGACCGAGGAGTGGGCGACTTCGCATTACGACTCCTGGACAAGATCGCCACATCCGGGTCTTTCATCTACGGAATCGAACCGTTGCTGCAACAGCTACTGCAGTCGGAATACCTGGATTGAGAAGAATCAGCTCGCAGACAGTCCGCAACCGACTTCGACAATATGGCATTAGACCCAGAAGACCGTATTTTGGAGCAGCTTTGACACCGTTACACAGACGAGAAAGAGTCCGATGGTGCAACAGATTGAGGGGCTGGACATTACGCAACTGGCGTAGAATCTGGTTCAGCGATGAGTCCCGTTTTCTGCTACAGAAACGTGATGGAAGAATCCGTGTATACCGGCGCAGGAATGAACGTTTCTCTTCCTCGTGTGTCCAAGAAGTGGATAGCTTCAGTGGAGGTAGCGTCATGATGTGGGCGGCGATCTCTAATGACCGTAAAACAGAACTGGTACATGTCCCGGGCAATTTAACGGCTCAAAGGTACAGAGACGAAATTCTCCAACCTCACCTTATGCGCGTAATTGACCGACAGAGGGAGTTATTCCAACATGACAATGCTAGGCCTCACACAGCCCGCTTAACAATTGACTACCTTCAGCAGAACAACATTAATGTGCTACCATGGCCTTCCAAATCACCGGATTTGAATCCGATTGAACACTTATGGGACCAACTGGATAAACGTGTGCGCCTGCGCCAACCTCCGCCTCAGACCCTCGATCAGCTCCGTCAAATGTTACAACAGGAATGGCGAACAATTCCACGCAATAACGTAAGAACATCGATTGACTCTATGCCAAGGACATGCAGAACTGTGTTGGCAGCTCGAGGTGGTCATACATGGTACTAACTTAAACGTGACAGGAAGTGTTCTTAACTGTGATGATCTGACTTTTTTTCCACCAATATCTAAAGTTTGGACTGTAATTTTTTTCAATTGAAACAATTCTAGTGAATATCTACATTTTTTATTGTAAAATCATAATCCAAAATACATCTACTAAAATCTTAAAAAATCCATTATGCGTTTCTTTTTTTGCAGAGTATATATATATATATACATGTATATATTGCTCAGCTGTTTAGGCGTGAATTTGATGCCCCGTTCTTGCAGATTTTGTTCCGGCCATCCACTGTTTGAATGGCAGAGGACAGGTTTTTGTTTCATCCACAACATGTGGGTAGGGGTATACATAAAAGTATGGTTATGACAGGCTAAAGATGCACCATACTACCTGTTTTCTCAATATTTGTATTGTATATCAGTTGGTCTTTCAAAGAAGTTAGAACCATGAATTACATGCCATCTACATAATGTATATAAAGGGTGTTAAGAAAGTTCGTTCCATGATTTACAGCATGCCTAAAATTATTTATAAACAACTCATATACAAGTTTATATGTTTTTAATAACCAGACAGTCCACCTTTGTTTTTCAATACATTTTTAATTCTATTTGGCATTGAATGAATCAAAGAAATCAAATGTTTCTGAGGTATCTCCCTCCATGCACGGTGAAGTCGGCGTTGTACATGTAACTGGCATATTGTCGTTGGGCGCGGATCCTTATAGGCCTCGCTGTCCAGAATACTCCATAGATTTTCGATGCAATTTAGGTCTGGGGAATTGCCTGGCCATTCTACTTTGGTAATAAAGTTTGGTAGATTATTTTCACACCAACTCTGTGTTAGCAGGGCAGTGTGAGGGGTCGCTCCATCTTGAACAAATGTGGCGTGTCCTTGATATTGAAGTAACTTTCGTTCGTCGATCCTACCACTATTTTTCTGTCGATTTAGAGCAGGTTTTAGTTCTTTTTGAAGGATGTTGTTCACATAATAATCAGCATTAATAGTTTTGCCGGCTGGAACAATGTGAAGTTTGGATAATCCCTGTACTCCCATCGCACCCCATACCATGACTTTAGCGCTCAATTTGACGCAGCTTACATCTGGAACCTCATCTGACTGGGACCCCCATACAACATCGTCCTGTCGGTTCGGAACATGAAACAAATATTTCGTAGATTCATCACTAAAGATGTAGTTTTCCCAGTCTTCAGCCGTCAAATGCTTGTGATCACGAGCAAATTTCAATCTCTTTTGCCTCTGTGTTTTCGTCAATAGTTGATTTCTCGGTCTTTTAAATGCCTTCCATTTTTTAACTTTTCGCAAATAATTAAAAACAGTTACATGACTCACATTAAAGCCTGAGCTCTTAAGTTCCTTGCTGCATTTCCTTGTTGATTTTCCTCGTTTGTATTTTATGTTTTCCACTTTTCTCTTCACTACCCTCACTATCTTCGAAGGCCGGCCGGATCTCGGTTGATCGGATAGTTGTTTATTTTGCTTTCGCCTTCGCCTCCACTTTGTTACCCATCGTTCACTTTTACATAGCTGCTTAGCCACATCCTTCACACTTAATCCTGCATCTAATAAAGGAAAAGCTTGAGCTCGTTCATTAATTGTATCAACACTTGTACAGGACGTCTGCTTTTTCACTGAACTCGGCATATTTATTTCATGACGTAATAGACATTTTGTTTACATCACACTATAGTAACACAAGAGAGTGCACATAGGGAAGGATAACTGCTGATATAATGAAAAAAAAGTCTATAGAGTTACCAGTAAAAATTTGAAACAAAAACATGTCGTTTTCTATTTAATTTTTCAAATTTACAAACGGAACGAACTTTCTTAACACCCTTTATGTAGGTGGTGCTACACAAATCATGCCCTGAACACGTGTCCCTTTCTTGTTTTGATTTTTTTTTTCTCATAGAGTCTAAATCCTCACCACCAACACACCAGCAGAGTCCCGTGAGAGGGGATTTAGACACTGCACCATTAAGAACTCTGTCTGCCCTTCTTCAAAGTCTACCTTTTATATGGTTCAGGCCTCCTTGTCAGCTACAGACCTTTTGCTGGACCCTCTAACTTCTTCAGCAACTGACCGCATGCCTTAGCGTGATGTCTGCACCAACCTTTATACAAGGCATCATTGTGACACCTACATCATGTGGAGTTTTTTTTACAATAAGCACTCAGCTACATTTTGCATGTATCCTGACATTCAGCTACACATGTTTGCATATGAAATCTCACTTCAGATATGGGTATCTCCATTTTGAAGAGAGGGCCGAGTGGTTAGAGCATCTGGCTCAACATCACAAAGCCTCTCACCTCTGTCGGCGCGCGTTCGAATCTCGGCCGCGGCGTTATGTGAGCAAGTTTGCCAGTTGCGGAAGGTCGGTGGTCTCTTCCCTGGTACGTTGTATCTCGGTTCTCTCCTCCACCAACAAAAACTGGACGCCACCAGATAACTGAAAAATTGTTGAGTGTGGCGGAAAGCAATAAATAATCAATCAATCCATTTTTAAGAAAGTTGATATATAGTGCGAAACTGCCGCCTGCTACCAGTATCACAGAAATTCATATTGTCATTTCATACCTGTTGTTTCCGTAGAAGTCATTAATTAAGCCGTTCCTTTTACTGATTATTAAAACAAAGGGTTCACGACGGGTGTGACCGGTCAACAACAATAATATTTTGTCGTGATTTGACAGGGAGAGAGAGAAAAGAGAGAGAGAGGGGGGAGAGATTTCTTGTTATAGATTCACACTCTATGCCGACCCAAATAAACTATATTATGATGTTTTTTATTGAGTACAACTCGGTCCTAACAACTGATTGTAGATAAATATTCTGTTGAACACCACCACCCCTCCCCCCCCCCCACTCCATTTTGTACGTAGATTCACAAATATGATCTTAAATTACTTTTAGGCAACTCATGGACTTCGTATAACTGAGCCTGATTTTACAGTGTATGATTGATTGTATAATTCAGCCTGATTTTATAGTGTGTGATTGACTGTATAATTGAGCCTGATTTTACAGTGTATAATTGACTGTATAATTCAGCATGATTTTACAGTGTATGAGTTGATTGTATAATTCAGTCCGATTTTACAGTGTATGGTTGATTGTATAATTGAGCCTGATTTTACAGTGTATGAGTTGATTGTATAATTCAGCCTGATTTTACAGAGTATAATTGACTGTATAATTCAGCATGATTTTACAGTGTATGATTGGTTGTATAATTCAGCCTAATTTTACATTGTATGACTTGATTGTATAATTAAGCCTGATTTTACAGTGTATGAGTTGATTGTATAATTCAGCCTGCTTATACAGAAAATTGAATCAGTATATTCGGAGCGTTGAATGAGGCCCGTGGTGTCTTTATTCTGATCTGATCTGTGTAATGTAATGATAACAAACTGAACGAGAACAACGCAAGAAAAAATGAGAAAACAGTTATATCATCGAAACAGTTCTTTGTCACTGTAATTTTACCGTAAATCGTCCTACTGTGTATATAACTTATAATTTATTTTAATGATAAACATTTTATGCCGGTCTATTTTTATAGGGGCATGCACACGATTTTGTTACAAAAAAATTAAGACATTTGATTAAAAATATGATAATATTTGATGACTATAAAACATAGCATGTATTTGTGACATCTAAACTTTTCATTTTCAAATCAAGGCACGATTCCTGTTTGTGTTTACATGTCACGTGACTCAACTATCTGTGAAAGCTTTTCCAGCGAAACTTTTCTGTTCTTTCTTATTTGTGTTTGTTCCTTGAATTGTTTTATTATCAACTTTCGATACGTTGAATGTTTTGACATACTGCTGTAGAAATCTTATCTTGGTGTTCTCACCTCCTCACGTGGATTCCTGGCAATGACAAGTGTGTTGGCATACCCGATTTGGGGGCGAGATTTTATGTAATACAAAGTGTGTAAACATATTTCTAAACCGCTTGTTTATAAAGACCTTTATTTTTATACGAAAAACCTGTCAATTTCAATCGATCAAAAATAGTTTCAGAACCCAGGCTAATATGTCGTAAACTTCGTAGATGTCTATTGCTAATTCCAGATCTTTGGTCTAAATGTACCTTGTAGTTATGATACTCGCATTGTCAACGATAGTCATCTCTACCCAGAATAATCCTTCCTAACACTCATATATACGTATGTGTGAAGGTAAGGAACGATAATTCTGGATAGAGATTGCAATGGGAGATCTTTGGTTTGATTCCGACTCTGTGTCAAATAGTTCCTTCACCAAACGTTTGGCATTAGAAATAAAAGTCACGGGTCCCTCGGATAGGACCCTACACATGATTACACCGTGTATATTGCTGTACTGCGTCAGTAAAAGCGGGAACATTGATAACATATCGGAGTTGAAACTCCCTTATTTTAAACCACTTTTTATGAATTTGTTGACGCCAACCCTTTGTTGAAATATGTCAATTATGACTTATCTTTAATGACGAAACGAGGTACGTTTTGTTTTATACCTTACAATTAAGCACCTGGAACCTGTAAAATGGGCCCGGTGTACAGCGAATCATTTCTCGTAGTACGGCGTATTGTGAAAAACAACTTCAATATCTGATTTATCATACGTTCTGTAGTAATATTGTTTTTGATTTAAGTTCTATTTCCAAGAGATCTCATTTCAAAACTGCGAAAATAACAAATACGATTTCTTCATAGTGTGAAAATAAAACGGAATATTTGCTATTTTTATTTTAACGTCATCATTTATCAAACGTTTGTCTTAAGTCTTTGAAATAAAACATCTTTGCATTTCATTTTATCTCAGCGAAGGGAGGTAACTCTTAAATTCTGTTATTCTAATTTTGCTTTGGGTTCGTTGTAACAAACACTTTTTTTTTTGTTTTTGTTATAATATCTACAAAACTTTTATATTATTCTTAATATTCCTAATATTTATAACGAAAACATGATATCAACAAGTGTATGAGCTCATGGTCCATCGAAATGAGTCAACTCCATGATCATGGCAGTTACTTAAGTTCTACATATTTTGGACATGAACAGAAGTTATGATTAGGATTTACAACCATTCCATTAAAGAAACACAGAGCGGCAATCATTCTACAGCTCCGTGTTCAGACCGCTGCGTTGCACAGACCGGCAATCATTCTACAACTCCGTGTTCAGACCGCTGCGTTGCACAGACCGACAATCATTCCACAACTCAGTGTTCAGACCGCGGCGGTGCACAGAGCGGCAATCATTCTACAACCCAGTGTTCAGTCGGCGGCGGTGCACAGACCGGCAATCATTCTACAACCCAGTGTTCAGTCGGCGGCGGTGCACAGACCGGCAATCATTCTACGACTCAGTGTTCAGTCGGCGGCGGTGCACAGACCGGCAATCATTCTACGACTCAGTGTTCAGACCGCGGCGTTGGTCTAGTTGTCCGTCAGTTGACTTTGTCCACGTGTGATTTGATTCTCATCCGTGCATTCATCCGTTGCCATACAAGCTAACCCTGATATGCTACTCATAATTAAAAATACTACCATAATCTCTTTTAAGTTTCGTTTAAATGTCCAAATCATAATAGCCCAAAATGTATAATAATCAATGAAATATGCTCTCTGGATAGAAGTGCTCACAGCGAGATACTTGCGTTCTGTTGGTCTTGTTACGGGGTTATTATGTTTAAATCTATTTATATCTACATCTCTGGATTATTTACAAAGTTCCAGGTACGAATAATAATTCCACGTGAAGCTGTTGGTGGTTCTAGCTTGTATAGTATGGCAACCTTTTTTGCACTTAATTTAAGATTGATTCGAAAAAGGCCGAGTAGCCAACGCCCTTCAACATTTCATACATACATGTATATTTTACGTACACACAATGCATGTGTTTCATAAAATCTTTTTAAATTTAGCACCTTCCAATATAGAAAAGGAGTAACCATCCTAAAAAAAAAAAATTTCTGGAATATATAGTAAAGCAAATATATTTTTAACAAAGTATAGACATCAATAAACCATTATCTGCGTAACAGTTACGTTGGAAACTAATTTACCTACAGCGTGTTCATGACTATGTATCGGAGATTTACTCGGTAACACAGTATCAACTAAAACTAATATAACGGTTGACGTCACACCGTATCAACTAAACCTATGACAAGGGTTGACATTAGACGTGAACTTGGACGAAAAATGTACCTTTTATTACAAGGCCCAGACTGTTTATATTTATCAATTTATTTTATCAGTCAATCATTTGTTCCAAACCTTCACAGAAGATTATGTAATGAAATGCATCATTTCATGATACTGATTCCGTGGAGATCCGGGTTAGAATAGGTCCTCAGTATCCCTTGTTTGTTGAAAGAGGTGACTAAATGGGGCGGTCCTTCGGATGAGACCGAAAAAACTGAGATCCCGTGTCACAGCAGGTGTGGCACGAAAAAGATCCCTCCCTGCTCAAGGGTCGTAAGCGCAGAGTATAGGCCTAAATTTTGCAGCCCCTCACCGGCAATGGTGACGTTTCCATATATGAGTGGAGAATTCTCGAGCATGATGTTAAACAATATACAACCGTGAGACTGATCACTGTTCATTACTGTATTTTCACTGTTCATAGTTCAGCACACATTGGTTTGTACATGTATGTGCTCCACGAATGACAACATACGAGAAATATAAAATTTTCTGCACCATTCCATTTTCTAAAGTTAAATCATAATAAGAATCAGTAAATAAATCTATGTCCCTTAATTAGAAAACTTACTTTTCATATACAGTTTTAAAACACGCGTACTATGTACTATAATATTTTATGTGGAATCAATATGCAAGAATCAGCAGACACATTTTATAATTCATACGTGTAATTGTCAACTATGTTTCCATTTCAGTGTATATTTGCATAACAAAAGATGTTCGTTGCATGTTTATATATTCTTTATCGTCCTAGATTTGCCACCAATGCGCATTTGACAAAGTAAACAATTGAATACCCGCCACACAATTTCTGTAAAGTTTACGCTTTGTTTATTAGTTTACACAAAATGTCCAGGAATAGAAATGTTCTATACCTGAGTATGCATATAATACATCGCAGAAAAATTCAAAAGCGTGACCAATTATGGTCTTATAACAAAATACAAAATAAAAAAAGATGTACAAAATAAAAAAAAAAGATGTTTTAATTTCACGATCCCGAAATTTGACGATTTGTTACAATATAATGACAATGAGTTTAATTTCACATAATAGAAAAATATACTTTCAAATTTTGAATTACGAAAACATTGAAATATTTATAGTGTATTATTTTCTAAGGGTTTAATATCGTAAACAGTGAAACTAAAACCATCGTGCTAATTTTCCAATCTCAATATCAAGAAATTAAATATATTTCTTTGACTTATTCATAAAACGAATAAACATCGTGCTGTTTATGAACGTACAAATAATTGAGTGGACTGATTACAGAATGAGTCAGAATATCTTTATGCCAAATCCTTGTAATTTTCTTATCTGTCACCTGGTAATTACTAATTGTTAAAAAGTTTCATAACTGTTATGGTATTTCCTCTTGTCAAAAATATTAATCTCTTTTTGAGTCGAATCCACAGTTAGTCAGCGGCCATTACAATGACTACCATAGAAACACAGAACGCTACCATCAGCAACACGTGGATGTACAGAAACGCTTCTTTTCGTATAACCTAAATAAATAAACCAAATTATACATACATAATGATATCAAAGAAAACATATAGTATCAATTCATTAAATACACATTGATGAGCATGTATTTATAAAAAAAAAAAAAAAAAAAAAAAAAAAAAAACGAGAAAAAAATTTGATGCAATGTAAATATTAATCACTGAATAAATCAGAGAGTCTTGAACCTTTTTAAGTAATTACCATATATAGTTGAGAGAAAAAAACATTAGAATTTCAAAAAAATTACTCTTTACATACTGGTCGTTTTTCAAATTGAATGCCTTTCTCGTTTTTATCGTTAACGTCTTTCATCTCGATAGCAACATCGCTGCCTACATAAAATAGAGGGGAAAAGTATACATTATTATATGCACATCGCTATCCAATCAAGTGCCTCCTTCGATGCATCACTGATACAGCCTTAAAAGTTTATTGAAACTGATTGTCATCATTAACGCAACTGAAGATCACATAATTGTTTTGTTTATTTTCAAAGAATGATAAAATTTCTAAAGAAAAAAAAGAAGAGTACGTAGAGTTATTAGTGAAATGGAGAACGGTGACCAATCTCATTACTCCTGTAAGGAATACGAAATTAAGAGTTGGGCAGACACGGACCCCTGAATATACTAGAGGTGGGATCACGTGTCTAGGAGGAGTAAGCGTCCCATGTAGACTGGTCATACCCGCCGTGAGCACGACATCTTTATCAGGTACACAGGGTAAGCCGTAGTTAAAATCAGTTGGTAAAGAACGGCCTAACAATTGGTAGGATACACGTCAGACAGTATTTGACCCAATGACAGGTTGTACTGGCAAACTTCATCGTTAGAACGACAGTAGGATTTCCGAAGTGCTGACTTTAAACGACACTGGTGAAACCACTGTAGCATCAACATTTGTCAGAAGCCTGCCTCGATTTAAAAACTTGTACACAAACAAGCTCTTCCCTATCAAATCATTGGAGAGGCATACACACCATTTGTACGTGTTAATGGAATACTGCTACATAAATATAGACGGTTGACGACAGAGAAGCTAAAGTCATCCCGTTTATCATAAAATTGTGTGGATAGTTTGTCAATATCATCTATGATCAATTAAATATCTAAGGTGCCTTTTATATATATATATATATATATATATATATATATATATATATATATATATCACTGGGATATATCGAATCGACATATGAATGAAAATATTTTTTTTACTGTTTAGATAAAACGCCGTTGATGTACTTAAATATCGAGTTGAGAGCTACAGCAAGAGACGGTTTCCTTCTCATGTAGAAGCTTTGAATATATTCTGCCTCATAAGGATATAAACTCAGGTCTTATAAATCTCACAAAGAATATAAAAATAAGAGTAGGAAAGACAAAGCCCTCTGGACACATCAAAGGTGGGACCGGGTGCCTAAGAGGAATAAGCATCTCCTGTTGACATGTCATGCCCACCGTGATCCATAATTCTTGATTAGGTAAACAACTCTGAGGCAACTGACCTCACCTCTGGTATGTCCAGGAGTCCATGTTTGCCCTACTCTTCATTTTGTATTCTTTACAAGAGTTCCGAGATTCGTCAATCTTCGTTATCTTCACCTTTTCGTTATCTTCACTTTTTCATGACGTCATAATCACCAAAGTTAAGTTGATGACATTATTGATAATTGTTGAGATTCAAAACTTGTCTTCACCCCTGTGTTTCATTGTATTATGTACCAGTGAATATATAGATGATATCTATAATGGGTATCCAATTCGTTGAAATTGGTGTATTTATTCACGACGCGAATTTCAACGAGTTGGATAGATCAAATATCAAATCAGGCAATTATAGATGTTCTGTTTATAACATTCTCTCTTTTTTCACTGTAGTTTTGAGATGATCCCCAATAAAAAACAAAACAGCTGATTTAAATCATTACCGACAGTTCGTGCTCCTACGCGAGAAAAAAATCTAGTGCGATAAATATTATACAGTTACACAATTTTTTATTTAAATGATTAAACCTGTTGCTTAATTATTCATTTTTATTTTATTATCATATTTCTTTATCGAGTATTTATTTTGTTGACGTAAAATTTTGACGTACTTAGAAAAGTTAAATTGGTTGTGATATTTTGAAATCACATCTACGATCAATGACAATGGACTGATATTATTTTAATTTTGATAAAACGGTGACTTTAGTGAACAAAGGTTTGTTATTGGAGTTACATTGTTTTTAAAAAGTCAAATTTCACGAGCTTCCTTGGATATTTGAGGGAAGCAGGGAGAACAGAACTTCCCAAGCCAACATGGCCTGGTATGTTCATATTTGTTACTTCTAGAATGGCTCTAGTTAGTGTATGTACTTTAATTCGATGAATATTTTGTAAATAAAAAGTTATTTTGCTCGTTTATCCTATCAATAAACAAGAAAGCAAACTAGATGATTTTGAAGTGGGGATCATCTCAAAGGTAGGTGGACCGGAAGTACTTTATACAACGGGCGTTTGATAAAGCTATGTTATATCAAACTGGCGATATGAGATAGAACATTTTTTTAAAAACGAGAATGATTGACGTTTTATACACTTATATTATTCAATTTATAATGTATTATTTAATGATGTTGTAGTTTACAGAAATCCTTTTTTTCCTGTATCCCTTGAAAGTAACCACAGTGATTGTAAACATTTGTCTTAACTTACTAGAATTTAAGCTTTTTTCATATATTCCTCGCAGTTGAAATGCAACCTCGATGACAACAAATACTGCCATATAAACATACATGACGTACGAAGCATCTGTTGGTATATTGAGTCTGTCTATATTCAAACCAAATAGAATTGTGATGGCTGAAATAAATTAATGGCATGGCTATTAATTCATTTTAACATCCTGTTGATTGGATTTCAAAGAAAACCACCACGTTAAGTGAATAAAATACGACAATACGGCTATAAAAGATAGATTGGTTAGTTGCATGATTGAATGATTAGTTATGATTGAATGATTAGTTATGATTGAATGATTAGTTATGATTGAATGATTAGTTATGATTGAATGATTAGTTATGATTGAATGATTAGTTATGATTGAATGATTAGTTATGATTGAATGATTAGTTATGTTACCTGCAAGCAAATGTGCGCCAGTGCCAACTAAAAAGTGTGCAACATTGAAGATGGGGCGCTTCTTATCAGTCGGTGCACATCTGAACAGTGACATTATTGGCTGGGGAAAAAAAATAAATATCAATCACCAAACTTCAATCTCAAAATAACGAATTGATACATTTTTTTCACGTTTAATATTCAGCTGTTTCAGACTAGTGCTTGGACACTGTCTTACATTGACGACTGTCAGGGCCGTGACCAATATCCCCAAGATAGGGTGGTACCGCAGGTAATCCTTTCCATCTGACACCACTATCTGCAAACCAAAATGGGTGCTGTTATTTTTGTTGCTTTATTGAATATGTCGTATTCTTGACTAATTCTGCTGCATATTCATCTGTCTTAGCTACTATCTAGTGGACCGCCTGTCAATAGTTTCTGAATTTAGGACCATCTGTCTGTTGGACCGGTAACGCATTCCGGAAAACGCGGTCTTCGTTTTCAATTTATACACTGATTTGCAGATGATAACAAACACGGCAGTTTCAGTATGATTTTCATAGCTTCGAGAAGGAGATATGGTTAATGTTCTTGAACATTAGGAAGTAAAAAATATAAGGAATTCGTTCAAAACGCCATTGAATGTCTCCATGACAAACTGCACACAATAAAATATCATTTCGACTTCAAAACATTACCATTATTTAAAAGGATGAAAAGTTCACCCAAGTTATAAACATGAAAATTTATTATTACATACGTAAAAAATGAGCATCCACAACCTCTAATTCTTCAACAAATTTATATATACTTTCAGAATAAAATAAGTTCTTTAATGGCTGATCCGCCAATAGACAAGGGCGTTTTCCGCTCGGCTGCTGACCACGGGCAATGATTTTCGGCACCACAGGGTAAAATACTCTTGTGTATTATTTGATCAGACATTACATAATTATATATGTATCCTGTCATTATAATGATACAAACCTCCCTGTATTCTCCGACATCCACGAATATTATTACAAAAGCAGAAACTGTAAAAATAAAGACTAGAACCATACAGGTACGGTGGATCTGGAAAAGACGATTATAAGGTTAATTATGGAGAACACTGACAGAGATTATTTGAGATATCTTTATTTCATAACCTGAGATGAGAAAGGTCAGTAAAATATTTTTTCAGAAAATGTACACCTAGGAAAGTTGACACTATCCCTACTCAGTTTGAATACCTGGAACCAGACTTTCTGTCCAATGAGAGACTTCCCATCCCATCCGTTCTTGAAGTACCTGGCTGTCACAATACCTATGCTGGAGAACATCACCCAGGCTATCATCATGAAACATCCTGGTATAGATCAGAAGAACAACATATTTATGGAAAGCTAGTAGGATAATTCATAGAACTACAGCGATTTCTAATAAGCACCCCTATTCTATCCGTTGTAGAACAAAAAGCTTGAATTTGGAGTTCTGTCTGGTAAAATTTAAGTTAATCAGAAAATATAACACGTCAAGATCAGAAAATACAAATAACTTCTTGTTTTAAAGAGATGATTCTCATCAAAACAGTTATCTTCTAGAATTGATTATGACGGAGTTGTCTCGTTTATAGTAATATGTTCTATTAGTTCATTATATACACGTTCTGACATTGACAACAAATACAGTTTAATACAGTATTATGATACAAGCTCACAGGTAATTTTATTTAAAAGAAACAGAAGAATAAAAGAAAAAGAAGAAGTGACGATTAATACCATGCAGTTTGGCCATGAGCTGATCGTTAGTTTCCGCCATGACGATGGACGCCGATAGAAAGTCTACCTGAGCAGTGCTGGCTGCTTTTGTACTGTGGATCGCAACACTGCTGCCTGTATAAAATTTTAAGCAAAACTAGACACTGTTGTGATGGCAAGCATTACCAAAGGACTCCGCTTTGTGGTATAGTCTGCTAAGTTTAAGGTCCATAACAAAACCAAAATTCAAACTTGATCTGTGATCAATTCATGTATAAATTTTTAAATCAATAGCTGCAGGGATACCCTCACAAAATCCGGAAAACAGTCGAACATAAGAATAGTGATCGATTATATAACTCCTCTAACTAATACAAAATAAAGAGTTGGGCAATCACGAACCCTTGGATATACGCGAGGTGAGATCAGGTGACTAAGAGGAATAAGCGTCCCCTGTTGACCGGCCACACCCGCCGTTAGCCATATATCTTGATCATGAAAACGGAGTAATCCTAAGTCAAAATTAATATGCAAACAACGGCCGGTCTAACAAGTGGTATGAACGCACGTTAGACAGCGTTCGACCTAATAACAGGCTCTATTTGTATATTAGATCCCTATAACGACCAGAGAATTTGCAAAATGCTGACCTCAAACGAGACTGAAGAAACCTTTGTAACTTGTTTGTCAGTATGATAGAATAAAAGTGATTGCTGACCACTGATTAGCCACTGTTCATTGTATTATTTGTCTCAACAAGGCTTTCCTTACGATAAAGGCTGTTGTTTTCTTTGAGTCACCGGTTACGAGATGTCAGTAGTAGAGCACCCGCTTCGGAACCGGAAAGTCAAAAGCCTGAGTCCCGCCCGAGATCACAGGTTGAATATACATATACTAGTAAAAGTTTCGTATAAAGTATTTTTTTCAATTTAAAAGTTAATTTTGAACTCAGCTAAGTAAGAACTACAGGAACTGTTATGTGATTTTTACCTGCGAGATTTCCCGAGGCTCTCAAAAGGTACCAGTTCCTGGTCAAACTGAACACCTGCGGGTTAGTGCTATTGATAGTTCGTTCTACTACACACCTTGCTCTGCCACCGACCTGTGATGTTTCTATGATAGTGACGCCAGTTCCTGCTAACTAGAAGATCAGTTCGTGGAATTTAAAACATGCATTTTCATTAAATATATTTTTAAAAGTAGACCTTAAGCAACATTCCGGTTTTAAAAATAGTTTCCTTCAATATGAAAGTATTTTACACACTGTTCTTAAAAATGACCAGGAATATTTACAATATCCCAGGTCTTCCGTTCCTGTGGTCGTGACAGATTAAGACTATGGTTTCTTGAGTTAATCATCTTTCTTCATATTTACACTGGATTGAATTTTTAACGGACATTATAAAAGTATTTATTGTTGTGCACTGATAAATATGCCTTTCAACACAATATTGTGTTTAAATGCATAATCCTCTCTACACATTTCTAATAGTAATTGCCTTGTGTTGTGTTTTTTTACGAAGGGACGCCCATGGAGATCCGGGTTAGACAACTACATTATATGACTAGCGTGATGACTTCAACTTTGCAATCATGAACTTTCCATATCTATGTAGTAATATACCACTTTCGCCTGCTTATGGTGTGTACATCTCCCAGTTGATTCGATACGCGAGAGCATGCCATGCGTATGAGAATTTTTTAAAGCGAGGTCAACTACTGACATAAACGTTGATGTTGCAGGGTTATAAAGAATCTCGTTTGAAGTCATCATTTTGCAAGTTTTACGGTCGCTATAATGACCTTGTTTGCGATTAACAGTGTCTCTGGGACATATGTTGAATGATTTGTTTCTTACCCTTCGTTACACTGTCATATTTCATACTAACGGGTAATCCCGTATACCTAATTTCGACTAAGGGCTCACGGCGGGTGTGACCGGTCAGCAGAGGATGCTTACTCCTCCATGGCACCCGATCCTACCTTCGCTTTGTCAGAAGTCCATGTTGCCCTACACTCGAATCTGTATATGTCTTTGGGATTTATGATTACGATTAACACATTGTTAACTTCACCATTCGATATTAGAATAGATCCTCAGTACTCCTTGCTTGTCGTATTAATAAAGAAATTTATAAAAAGACGAATTAACAATACTACTGGTGGACTTTGTTGTACAAACATTTGCTATGGCAGCATATGACTTCCCGGAATTGTAACCCAATTCAAAAGAAGCAGTTCCACCATCTGTTTTACACACCATCACACTATCATCACCCTGAAATAGATCCAAAGAGTTTGAATGAACAACTAAAATCACAGGAAAGTTTGGACAGGGAATGTCCTTCAGATAATGGATATTTAGTCAGGAATGACACTGGTGGTGCTGTAGTTGTAAACTCTAGATTCATATGATATCACAGCTGCTCACATGTGTAATATATTCACTGATGACAATGTTTACAGTAATATCTTTACCATGCTGATTTCAGTTGATATCTACAAGCAATAGATAGCATTAATGTCACAATATTTTGTCAAATGGGATTTCATTTTAAGGTTCCGGGAAAATAAAACACCGCTCGCGGTAGCTCAGTGGTTAGAGCGTTCGCTTCATAACCGGGAGGTCGTGAGTTCGAGCCCCGCTCGTGCCATGACCGCGTCAAACCTAAGACAAAAAATAGGTAGTGATTGCTCCTTCGCCAAACGCTCGGCATTTGGAAGTGAGAATCACGGGTCTTTCGGGTATGACCTTAATAACGGAGGTCCCGTGTCACGGTATGCGCTGGCATGTTAAAGAACCCTCACTGCTACGGCCCAGAGCGCTAAGCATAGGTCTAAATTTGTGGTACTTCACCTACAGCTAGTGACGTCTCAATATGAGTGAAAAATTCTAGACGGGACGTAAAACAAACAAACAAATAATGGCTTTACGTTGACGAAATTTTATGGGGGGGGGGGGGGGGGGGGAACATAGCCAAGTAGTTATATTGCTCACATTTGCAGGACCATGACACATGTCCTTGGGCGCTGTTAATCTCTGGGATATTGATTTGACTTTGAAGGTTGAAAATCATTAGAATCACACGCTTCATCAATGGATAAATCAATCAAAGAACAGACGTTGCTACTGTAGTCGAATTATTTCCTTCTTTCACTAAGTAGTATTTATTCTTGTAACGGGGACCCTCCTGTTTTGTCATACAGATATGATAAATGACCAATCAGATGGCAGACATGTGACAGTTAGCATTTTCCCGCTACACGTATTTCTACCCAAGCACTCTAAGGCTACCCCTTTACAAGGCAAAACGCCAGCTTTAACACTTAACGGTGTCCCGGTAAGAAAATATTTTGGTTACCTTACAGCAAATATACAATGCCTATGTCTCTCTTGTCAATGTTTGTGTCTAAGGATGTTTGATATATCGTTATGAATGAATTTTACAGTTCTTATATAATATAATATAACAATATGTATTATAATATAAATGTATAAAGTGTAACTAAGTTTTGGTCTTCACACTGGCTACAATATGGGTATTTTTTTCAATGAATACCCCTCACCTCTTAAAATGTCGCCCTAAAGGCTACTTTATAATCATTTATTGTAATGGATTGACTTGTTACGTCAAAAGCTATGGAGAAAGTATGCTTTGAGATTTAGCTCACCATTGTCCTATCGCTTGAAAGCCCAATGGCTTGATACTGGCTTCCTGACGACATTTCCATTAATTCAAATCTCACGAGATCACCGCGCTTCTGCCACGTGATTAAGTATGAACACGCTCCGCCATTACAGCTGAATTGACATCCTTTACTAGACCCACATTCCGGATCAGGGGGAATACCGGAAGTGGTAGGCTTCAATGAAAGAAATCGTCGTGTTAAGTTTATGAAAATCTGTGGACAACATTTAGAGTTATTTTTCAATTCAGTTAAATTGTTATTTTCACTGAAACATAGCTTGACAGTAACATATACACTGAACGAACAAGTCTATTCTGTGTGAATATGGTTTTAGACAGGACACTGTGAGCATAATCTATATATATATTAAATATAGGAATTAATCTCACTGTAAGATTACAGAAGACAATAAACAGTCATCCATTGAAATGTTTACACATGTCACTATTGGGCATTCTCTTGATTCCTAGAAAAGTTGATCTGTTCTTTCAAACACATTGAACTGAAACTACATAACTTCTTGAATTTGGAATATTTCTGTAAACGTAAAATACCGGAGTTGTAGACGTGGCAGGTGGTTGCGCAGACTCCGTTGTCAAGAAGTCTATTTCCGTGGTAGATGCAGTTCTGGTTTGGTGATAACTCACAGAGCCACCTATAACAAACACAGATAGGGATTCAAACTACCCTGTATTACACTTCCAACTCAAAAACCAAGCTATTGATCCATTTGTTATTTACAAAAATGCTACTTCGCTTTACTCCTACTTGATTTCTATCTGTACTTAATACAATTATAGTCCACAATCGTAACGACACTTCATGCATGTATCTAAAATAAAAATGATATTTCAAAAATTGACTAGTTCTCAGTAAATATTCCATGATTTTATGGTGACATTTACTTTCATTTTCACTTTATACAGGTATATGTTTAAAATAATTCTTGTGATCATTCCTACTAAGATATAATCAACAGACAGGTCGCGGTACCTCAGTGGTTAGAGTGTTCGTTTCGTAACCGGGAGGTCGTGAGTTCGAGCCCCGCTCGTGACATGACCGTGTCAAACCTAAGACGTTAAAATAGGTAGTGATTGTTCCTTCGCCAAACGCTCGGCATTTAGGTCTGAGAATCACGGTTCTTTCGGATATGACCTTAAAAACGGAGGTCCCGTGTCACGGTAGACGTTGTATTGGCACGTTAAAGAACCCTCACTGCTACGGCCCTGAGCGCTAAGCATAGGTCTGAATTTGTGGTACTTCACCTACAGCTGGTGACGTCTCAATATGAGTGAAAACTCGACGGGTCGTAAATAACAAACAAACAAACAGATAATCAACATACCGACGACGGATCCCAAGGCATGAAGAACGTACCATGGCTGAGATAAATTGAAGACTCCAGAGTGGGTAGTGTTAATGGCTCGCTCAACTACACATTTTATCACATTGTCTATCTGTGACGTTTCTATTACAGTTACACCGGTGTTGGTTGTCTGCAGATATATTCATATTTTCAATAGTAACGACGCAAAAAGAAATATATTGGTCGTGAAAGAATTTTCTCATATTGTGACCGATAAACCGGAAGTAACAATATCATTATCATACTTGTTGATAAAAATTTAAAATGCAACCACTTTTCTACATTAATTTCCCTTGTCCATCATTCTCTCTGTATATTGCAGTATGCCTCAAAACTGAAAGAAATTTCTTTTAATATTCTTTAATAGATGGTATATATTCATGCATACAACAGTTTGCTTAACTTCTACGAAGTAAACACGAACCTTGAGGTGTAACAAACCACTTAACAATATTTTTATGAGCTTTGAAAATTTCAACTTAAAGTAATAAATGCTTTATCAATGATAAACCATTTAGAGTGCATGAAGCGCAATAAAAACGTTGTCTGTCTGTCTGTAGGTTTTATCGCTTTTCCAAAAATCGAATTATATTACTACATATGCATAGAAAAGACCAGTATTCTCATAAAAAAAATATTTCTAAAAGAAAATTACAAGAAAGCATTTATTGTTCTAATTGACGTTTTGTTATACGAACATTTGTTAAGGCAGCATATAACTTTCCGGCATTGTAACCCAATTCAAAAGATGCCGTTCCACCATCTGATTTACACACCATCACACTATCGTCACCCTGAAATAAATCCAGAGAGTTTGAATGAAGAACTAAAATGGTAAAAGTTTGGACATAGAGTGTCCTGTCAGGTAAGACATTGACAGAGAATGTCCTCTCAGGTGAGACATTGACAGAGAATGTCCTGTCAGGTAAGACATTGACAGAGAATGTCCTCTCAGGTAAGACATTGACAGAGAATGTCCTCTCAGGTGAGACATTGACAGAGAATGCCCTCTCAGGTGAGACATTGACAGAGAATGTCCTCTCAGGTGAGACATTGACAGAGAATGTCCTGTCAGGTAAGACATTGACAGAGAATGTCCTCTCAGGTAAGACATTGACAGAGAATGTCCTCTCAGGTAAGACATTGACAGAGAATGTCCTCTCAGGTGAGACATTGACAGAGAATGTCCTCTCAGGTAAGACATTGACAGAGAGTGTCCTGTCAGGTAAGACATTGACAAAGAGTGTCCTGTCAGGTAAGACATTGACAGAGAATGTCCTCTCAGGTAAGACATTGACAGAGAATGTCCTCTCAGGTAAGACATTGACAGAGAATGTCCTCTCAGGTAAGACATTGACAGAGAATGTCCTCTCAGGTAAGACATTGACAGAGAGTGTCCTGTCAGGTAAGACATTGACAGAGAGTGTCCTGTCAGGTAAGACATTGACAAATAATGTCCTGTCAGGTAAGACATTGACAGAGAATGTCCTGTCAGGTAAGACATTGACAGAGAATGTCCTCTCAGGTAAGACATTGACAGAGAATGTCCTGTCAGGTAAGACATCGACAGAGAATGTCCTGTCAGGTAAGACATTGACAGAGAGTGTCCTGTCAGGTAAGACATTGACAGAGAGTGTCCTGTCAGGTAAGACATTGACAGAGAGTGTCCTGTCAGGTAAGACATTGACAAATAATGTCCTGTCAGGTAAAACTAGTCCTGCTGATGTAACAACCTCCAAATTCAAACAACGTCACAACTGGCTGCATTTGTAACTAATTTACATTTATGAGATAAATTTTCATGTATCCAAATGATAGTTCAAAAGAGATACAAGATGCACAGTCCTCGTACAGAGTATATTTGCCTTAGACCTCTACTGAGTGTCCCAACGATACTGTCAGTTATTGACTAGTGTAGGTTAAAAACTTAAACGTATCCTGCAAGAGGTTTTACGTATCAATTCAAAATAAAATCTTGAAATTTTTTCGCACAATACTATAGTCAATAGTATTTTACTTAAATTCTTTCAGAGGTATTATAAATGTTTCATACGTAGATCAGATACATATCACTTAATTTACAAAAATCGAAGACGGTGCAGGATGGAGAGAGAGAGAGAGAGAGAGAGAGAGAGAGAGAGAGAGAGAGAGAGAGAGAGAGAGAGAGAGAGAATGAGTGATAAAGCGAGGGCGTGTGAGAGAGATACCATTGCACTATCACCGGAAAATCCTAATGCTTGGTATTTATTTCTGGACTCCAGAATCTCTTGAAATTCAAATCTCACGAGATCGCCGTTTCGTTTCCATGTGACCTGAAAGCGACAGTTGCCTTCGTCACATTCGGCCAGACAACCTTTAGTGGAATTGCATTCCGGATCCTGAACGATAGGCAGTGATGTTGTAATTTTGTAGTCAGTTGTTTGGGTGTGAATTATTGTAGCCCTGCAATGAATTCTCTTAATTATTCAGCAACGAATACGGGATAATTAAACGTTATTGGTGAGAGTGTTAGTGATTTTGTGATTTAACGAGGGAATGAGCAAATGCGTGAGAGAGAGAGAGAGAGAGAGAGAGAGAGAGAGAGAGAGAGAGAGAGAGAGAGAGAGAGGCAAGAGAGTGAGCGAAAGAATGAGAGGAGAGCTAGTAAGTTTGTGTGTGTGAGAGAGAGAGCAAATGAATTAGTAAAGGGAGAAGGAAATGAGAAAAAGCAATAAACGAGTGAGTGAAAGAACTAGTGAGAGAATGAATGAGTTTATTTGTGAGTAAACAAGCGAAGGACTCTCTCTCTCTCTCTCTCTCTTTCTCTCTCTCTCTCTCTCTGTGTGTGTGTGTGTGTGTGTGTGTGTGTGTGTGACATATTCTCAGAATAAGTAGAGTGTATGACAATTTTAACTCATAAAAAGAACTGGAAACCGATAATTTATCAAGTACAGATCAGAAAACCAACCAGTTTTGCCTGTATGTCGTCGATGGGGTATACTATATATATATATATATATATATATATATATATATATATATATATATATAATTTTTCAACTTTACCCTTTAAATACTTTTTATCTTCATTGATAATACTCAAAACACATAAGGTTCTGTTATGTAATATTTGAATGCATATACAGTGGAGATGACATATCTCATAATAACATCAGCAAATTGTGTTTTTTATCCGCCGGTTTTAGCATGTAAGATACATGATCGCAGGAAAACTATGAAAGTAACTGTATGTCTAGAAGTCTGTGTGTTTATTTTATATCATATCGTGTACAGAGTACTTCTCGAGCGTACAGATACATTTGTTAATACAAAAACTAAAAAACTAATGAGTGTCTACTAATAAGCAGATTGTAATTTACGTTTTGTATTCTACGTTGCCATATTATTGATATGCTTTGGAAAAACAAGTGCTGTAGGTATTTCTTTGAATTTTTCGATGAAAATCAGTATTTTCTTTATAGTGTAAATCAGTATTTACTGCTTCCGATTACGTCATAACGTCATAGTCTTGAAATTGTTTTGATGTAAAATTTCAAAGCCGCAAATGGCGCAGCAAATTGCACATTCGTATTAAAGTTTCAAGGCAAGAAGTGTTTTCATTCTTCATTAAATTGGAATTAGAAAAGCTTTCAGTTCTATATTACGTTAGCTTTTTCTTCAAAAATTGTAAATATAATACGATTTGACACGATAAACAACATGTATCATGCATTCTTAGGCCTGTAAGTTACGCTAGTGACATCATTTTATATCACTGTCACTTGATGTTTATATTTCAAGATAATCTGTCCGTAGGAATTTACCTATTTATCGTAAACATCATTTTATCTGTCGATTCAAATTATGCTCGGTATGATAAACAGAGTGATGCATTACCTTGATAGCGTAGATTACTTTATGAAATCACGACGTGAGAGAGAGCAGGAAATGTTTACATCAATCACTAATTATAACTATCAATCAAAGATCAACATAAAATCAACGTGCACAGATTATATTTGCGTTTCCTAGAAAAAAAAATACTATGCTTAATTTTCTATATAATATTCCACATACATTGACTGATTGTTGTTGTTTTCCGCCACACTCAACAATTTTTCAGTTATATGGTGGCGTACAGTTTTTATTGGTGGAGGGGAGAACCCTGATACCATGTATCCGGGAAGAGACCACCGACCTTCCGAAAGTAAACTGGCAAACTTTCTCACATATATCGGCGCGAGCAAGATTCGAACCCGCGCTGACTAGAAGTGAGTGGCCTTGTGATTTTGAGCGCGATGCGTTAACCACTCGGCCACGTAGGCCCCTTCCAAATACAATGATAAAATAAATTGTTGTTTGATGTAACGCAGTTTACCATAAAAAAGTAAAAGTTATTTTTCTTACTTTCTTTAAAAATTACGAAGTTTCAAAACAAATTTCATAATTTACTGTACTTGTTTTATTTTGAACAAACACAAATACGAAATTTAGATATACTAGCCTGTAAAATATTCAAATACTCTGTGGGGAAATCAAATTTTAAAAATAGAGAGGAAGTATGGAGAAAATTCTTGAATTCAACAAAGATAATGATGACGACGATGATGATGATGGCGATGATGATGATTCAGTTTTTATAATAGAATGCATTTGAAGTTTTGTAATGAAATACAAGTTAAACAAACAAACAAAAAAACATTTGATTATTTTGTGTTTTTAAATGCGCTTACATTATTAAGTACTGTGTATTTTTTGAAAGAAATTAGTTCAATTTCCCATAAGATATCGTAAAAGGAAAGGATAGACCAAAGGCCATAGGCAATTTATCATATCTCTGTTAGCTTTCAGTCTTACTTGAAATAAACGTCTCCAGACATGGTGCTACTCTGCCTCCATACAAAGGTGAGAGACGTGTGATTGGAGTCTGCGCTCGTGTGTGTAGCATCCTAAACGGAACACACAAAGAAAACAGTTACCATGTACATTACAAAAAACAGTTACCATGTACATTACAAAGAAAACAGTTACCATGTACATTACAAAGAAAAGAGTGATCATGTATATTACAAAAAAAACAGTTACCATGTACATTACAAAAACCAGTTACCATGTACATTACAAAAACCAGTTACCATGTACATTACAAAAACCAGTTACCATGTACATTACAAAAACCAGTTACCATGTACATTACAAAAACCAGTTACCATGTACATTACAAAAACCAGTTACCATGTACATTACAAAAACCAGTTACCATGTACATTACAAAAAAACAGTTACCATGTACATTACAAAAAAACAGTTACCATGTACATTACAAAGAAAAGAGTGATCATGTATATTACAAAAAAACCAGTTACCATGTACATTACAAAAACCAGTTACCATGTACATTACAAAAACCAGTTACCATGTACATTACAAAAACCAGTTACCATGTACATTACAAATACCAGTTACCATGTACATTACAAAAACCAGTTACCATGTACATTACAAAAACCAGTTACCATGTACATTACAAAAAAACAGTTACCATGTACATTACAAAAAAAACAGTTACCAAGTACATTACAAAGAAAACAGTTACAATGTACATTACAAATACCAGTTACAATGTACATTACAAAAACCAGTTACCATGTACATTACAAAAACCAGTTACCATGTACATTACAAAAAAACAGTCATCATGTACATTACAAAAAAACCAGTTACCATGTACATTACAAAAACCAGTTACCATGTACATTACAAAAACCAGTTACCATGTACATTACAAAAACCAGTTACCATGTACATTACAAATACCAGTTACCATGTACATTACAAAAACCAGTTACCATGTACATTACAAATACCAGTTACCATGTACATTACAAAAAAACAGTTACCATGTAAATTACAAAAAACAGTTACCATGTACATTACAAAGAAAACAGTTACAATGTACATTACAAAAAAACAGTGATCATGTACATTACAAAAAAACCAGTTACCATGTACATTACAAAAAAACCAGTTACCATGTACATTACAAAAAAACCAGTTACCATGTACATTACAAAAAAACCAGTTACCATGTACATTACAAAAAAACCAGTTACCATGTACATTACAAAAACCAGTTACCATGTACATTACAAAAAAACAGTTACCATGTACATTACAAAAAAAACAGTTACCATGTACATTACAAAGAAAACAGTTACAATGTACATTACAAAAACCAGTTACCATGTACATTACAAAAACCAGTTACCATGTACATTACAAATACCAGTTACCATGTACATTACAAAAACCAGTTACCATGTACATTACAAAAAAACAGTTACCATGTACATTACAAAAACCAGTTACCATGTACATTACAAAAAACAGTTACCATGTACATTACAAAGAAAAGAGTGATCATGTATATTACAAAAAAAACAGTTACCATGTACATTACAAAAAAACAGTTACCATGTACATTACAAAAAAACAGTTACCATGTACATTACAAAAAAACAGTTACCATGTACATTACAAAAAAACAGTTACCATGTACATTACAAAAACCAGTTACCATGTACATTACAAAAACCAGTTACCATGTACATTACAAAAACCAGTTACCATGTACATTACAAAAACCAGTTACCATGTACATTACAAATACCAGTTACCATGTACATTACAAAAACCAGTTACCATGTACATTACAAAAAACAGTTACCATGTACATTACAAAGAAAACAGTCACCATGTACATTACAAAAAAACAGTTACCATGTACATTACAAAAAAACAGTTACCATGTACATTACAAAGAAAAGAGTGATCATGTACATTACAAAAAACCAGTTACCATGTACATTACAAAAAACAGTTACTATGTACATTACAAAAAAAACAGTTACCATGTACATTACAAAAAAACAGTTACCATGTACATTACAAAAAAACAGTTACCATGTACATTACAAAAAAACAGTTACCATGTACATTACAAAGAAAAGAGTGATCATGTACATTACAAAAAACAGTTACCATGTACATTACAAAAAACAGTTACCATGTACATTACAAAAAAACAGTTACCATGTACATTACAAAGAAAAGAGTGATCATGTACATTACAAAAAACCAGTTACCATGTACATTACAAAAAACAGTTACCATGTACATTACAAAAAAAACAGTTACCATGTACATTACAAAAACCAGTTACCATGTACATTACAAAAACCAGTTACCATGTACATTACAAAAACCAGTTACCATGTACATTACAAAGAAAAGAGTGATCATGTATATTACAAAAAAAACAGTTACCATGTACATTACAAAAAAAAACAGTTACCATGTACATTACAAAGTGTGTTTATTAAGCAATATACATGAAAGACGCAAGCTTGCCTTGTATTAACACAAATTGAAATTTAATTTTGAGATACGTTAGAATTGTATACCAATGCTGGGGTTGTCCATGTAACACACTGTCTTACGCTAGCGTGTTTCTAAATATATTTATTACTGTTGCCAAAATAACAGAAACATTTGAAATATTGCTCCTTTTGTTAGCTGATCTGTTTTTATATTCTTTTGAGGTAGACTTTATTCAAAAGCTTCTCCATGAGAAAAAAAGATCTTTTTTTGACCTTCAACTTGACATGAAAATATATGGAGGACGTGTTACGAGTATCTATTATCAATATTCATTTTCATTCATATATCGATTCGATGTATTCCTGTGAACTCGAAATAAAAGACTCCACGGAGTACTACACACCTGCTTCGTACTTAGATGTTTGTTAATGGCAAGCTATCAACTCAACTTTATGACAAACGGGATTATTTCAGCTTCTCTTTCGTCAACTCCCTATATTTATGTAAGAATACATTATAATCACATGCATACCGTGTTTATATATCTAAACTGATTCGATGCCAAGAGTTTGTTCTGCTTATGATCATGTTTTTTTAATCGAGGCAGGCTACTGAAAAACAAGTTGATATTAACGGGTTTTAACAGTCTCATTTAAAGACAGCATTTGGCAAACTTTATGTTCGTTATAACAATCTAGTTTGCCAATACGTCCTGTCATATTGTCAAATTTTGTCTGACGTGTTTTATATCAATTGTTAGGCCGTTCTTGGCACACTGATTCTGACAACGAATTGCTCCGTTTGCCTGATAAAGACACAGAGCTCACGGCGGGTGTGACCGGTCGACAGAGGATGCTTACTCCTCCTAGGCACCTGATCCCACCTCCGGTATATCCAGGGGTCTGTGTTTGCCCAACTCTCTATGTTGTATTCCTTATTGACTACTGTTCATTATCTTCACCTTTTCATTTGACCTTAATGTAAAATGTCAAGGTTATGATATTAAATGATCTTTGCTTTAAGCATCTTAATCAGAATTACGTGTCATTACTTATATAAAGATCACTTTAAGAAACAGTTCGCTGGGGTATTATTTGGTTAGTCACGTATTACTCAAAGCCAGAAGAACTTCTTAGAAGATTTGATCACGTGGCTGAGCAAGTTCATATCCCCTTGAACATTTTGCAGTGTTCTTTGGATGATCTCTTGACCCTTTAGAAAGTTCACACAGAGATGAACTGATTTGATATTCACCAAGTTCATTTAAGGAAAATTATTTGCAAACAAAAAATGACGTCATAGGTATACCATGGTGATACATGATAAAATACTTTATTTAATTATCCACCTGTCAAAAATATTGTATGCCTTAATTAAACAAATTATCAACAAAATATTGAAATGAACACAGACAATAATTTGTATGGTGAAACACACCAAAGCTAAGTGAAAAAAAATATCTTTAGCAAGTCCCATTGGACTGTTAATGTCTGACGAGGATCTAAAACGTTGTAGTTAATCAAGGTAACAGCACGGTGACACTGCTATACATGTATGATAAAATTATGAGATTAAAAAAAAATTCTAAAGCGACAGTTTTGTAATCTGCATTTTGATTGGATAGTGCATTGCTTATAGATTTATCCACAGCAGGCTTGTAGAATAGGAAAATTCCAAAACTATCCGGGCGTGTACGGACAGCTTTCAAGAGCAACACCACTTTAGACGATCCGTCTATTTATGTAATGAAGGATGAAATATGACGTCATGTTTAGCGTCGCTTTATTTCTGTCAATCAACAACAAAACGAAAATATCTGTCTCAAAATATTTAGAAATAAAATTTAAGAAAATCAAGGGGTTTTTTGTAATTTGTGGTAAATAAAATACTTCGATTTTAAATTTTTTTAAAAGTCAAATAAAATTATTATGAGTTGGATGATAGGGTGGAACGAAGAACACGTTCGTGAGTCTACAAACAACATTCCTTTCTTCTTTTGACTAATCGCCTCTTATACATGTATTACAATTATTGTTCGCTTCGCGGGCGGCCGTTCCCTTCGGGCTGCTCGCTGTGTTTGCAACAGCTGAGTTACGTGGATTCTTGCCCACAACGTATTATAGATTGTCAAAGTATAAGCATGGCTGTCAATGTTGCTGTGGAAAATAAAGCGTTTAACATACGTAGATTTTTTTTTCAAAATATTTTATTTTTAATGTCATTGTACATCCAAATTTCAGCATTGAGTACGTACCGTATCCGAGCAGTTTCTGGTATTTAAAGGCATTGTGACATAACTTCCAGTCACTATGTTGGAAGGAAATATCGGCATAACTCGTAAAAGGAATCCTTTGAAATAGCTATTCTCGGCCCAAATCATCACTGTTGGAATTTTAACCAAAAATATCATTATTTTACAACATTGATGATTTAAAAAATGCAGTTATTGATAGATACTTTGAAAATCTTTAAATACGTTGGCTCCTCATGTCTGACGTAACGGTGCAGGATGCTCTACATATTTCTGTTGTCAAATCTTAATGCCTTTTATTATCTAAACCTATCCAGTAGAAATATTTTTTTGATATTGATAACTAAACTTTTGAAAAGGACTATATTTTGCAGCACAAGAATTGCTTTATCAAAAGGCATTAAATCTACACAATTTTACCATTTCTGTTTCACCTGATATATTGCTGGTATTTTCACTCCTAAACATATATTTCAAGCTTTTGATTTATGATTCAAGTAGTGGAGAATTGGAACTAACTCAGAGTGTTGTAAATTAATCATTTGGTTGACATAATTTTCCAAACATAACGCCGATTCTTAAAAGCGTCTGCATCAATTTACATGTACACTGAATTTTAATAATAATTCTTTGGCCAATAATTCAATTGTATATATAGCCCCCTTTTCTTTAAATTTCTTTTTGAATTTTAAGGTGAGACACTGCAAGGATATGCAATTTTAAATACCGACAAAATCCCTACTATGTCCGTTTCTCAAATTTAATATGATGAATCGTTCCTAAGTTGAAATACAAAAGTTTATTATTTATTTTCAATATACTAGCATTAAACTTTTTATCTGATTTGTTATATTAAAAAAGAGCATGTATTATGCGTTGCTTGTTTTGTATTGACACCAACAGAGAAAACTAGTTTATGTGTATAAATGATTTTTAAGTGAATTTTAAGTGTACAAAAGCACTATGACCCCCTGTTTTCTTTTCTTTCTTTTTATTATTATTATTATTATTATTATTTTCACCATTCCCCTTCACTATAGAAATAAAAAAAATATGCTTTAAAAAATGGCAATATTAGAAAACTCAGATTAGATCCTCTTTAACGTGTTACTGGTATGTTGGAATTTCTATAACAATATTCATCAAGTTCTTTCATCGAACATTTATGACACACTGCTAAACTCAGAAAATGTTTTTACTTTTGTTGTTATTACTTTCCCTTTTTCATCAAACTTTTCATCAAACTTTTATGATGAATCAAATGCATGCCATTTATTAAACAACAAAGTCGTTTATGTACGAATATACAACAGTTACTGATCTAATAATCAGACCTGTCCAGTCATTTCCGGATTTTGATGCATTAACAAAGTATGGTAGGTTTCCATCCTCGCTCGTTCCGTGGAAAGGCACGAAATCGTTGTCACTGGTTGGAGCCCCGCTAGGTTTACATCCGGGTGACCCTGTTGAGTACGCCAAGGACCGACAAATACACACCCACATCACCACCACCAACATATTCAGGGACATCCTGGAAAAGCTGCTGTTGAGAGAAAAACGTCAGCACTCATTTTAATGACACTTGCTATGTACGAATTGCACTTCTTTGTTCTTAAATATTTCTGTACAAAATATGAATATATATATATATATATATATATATATATATATATATATATATGTATATATATATATATATATATATATATATATATATATATATATATATGACTAAATATGCACAACATGTAAAAATAGCATCATTACAAATTTAATTAAGTTAATCAAATCATTAGTGGTTACCGGATATTTGTTATTAGATCTTTCCCGTCTAGAGACACTCTGTAATTGCTTGAACATTGATTTTAAAAAAAATATTCTACGTGCAATGTGTTGGTGAATAAATATTAATAAATATTCTACAGTAAGGAAACTTTCAAACAAACCCCAGTTTTGTCACAAATTGTAAAACAAAAATATGTACAAATTGGAATTCTTCAAAAGGAGGTAGAAAAATTTGTTTGTAGCAAGTACCTTTAATATACCTGTTATAAATACCTTGTCACCTGTTGTCGATATCAGTGCACTATCAGTTATTTGGTGTCTTTCTCTTTTTATTTCAAACCTCAAGCGTTTGTTGGATTTTTATTACCGATTTTTGTGGTAAAATGTAGAATTGTTAGACCGTTTAAAGCATTATTTAGAACATTCAGTGCTTTCACTAAATATATTTAGGACATAAACTAGAAGTTCACCACGAGAACGATGATAAAGAATTTAGATAAAACCTTGTACACAACAATGACGCAGCATTATTTTAACAGAACAGATTTTGAAGGGGAAAAAACGGACACCAAGACATTCCCAAATGTAGACATGTCCATTTTTCATGCAATATTTACAACGATATAGAGAAATGCCCGTCGTCAGTCAATATTAGACTTTTCCGAGATATCGTTTTCTCCTATACAGGTCTTATAAGGAATGGGGCTGTCTTGCCTTTACACTTACTTCACTTAATTTTTCCCTGTTTTTATTTTATATTTATCTATTTATGTTTTCCTCTTTTTTGGGGGGTGACCGTACATGAATACTCGCGTACACGCTGCTACGCTCTTGAAATATTTCCAATCCTTTCAAGTACTGTCTAACTATGTTGTGAAAATGATATCTAATGCTTCCAGACACTTTAATGTCAAATACAAAGGGTGCGAGAAATCCCATCCGATCATAGATCGTGCATGTTGTCGCCTATTAATTTCAGTGGATGCATGCTGCTTATAATACATAAATCATGCCAACTTTATTACCAAAGAGTCATCAAATGAAATGAAGACAAATTTATCGTTGCTTGTTTTGTTTGCGTGTCCTTTATCGTTCCATTTGAGAATTCTTTTTCAGTCACATGTAGACGTTAACAAATTCGGGTAAAGTAAAACAAATATTGCCCTACGCATGGTGCTGAAAGAAAAAAAAAACGTTTCTCTTTATCGTGGCAACGCTGAAAGACTCGTGACTTTTACTTCTAACACTTGGCAAAGAAACAGACTCTAGTCTTGTTAAACGAAACAAGTTTGACATAGAGATTCGAACCCAGGCCCTTACGGTTGTGAAACGAACACTGTCACCACAAAGCTACCGCGAACGGTGAAAGCACGTTGAACAAAAGAACAGTTTTGTATTCACATAAAATAGAAAAAATTCAAGATAGCTTTCATTACAGTGTTCTGTCAGGTTTGTGTTTTTTAGTTAAATATCTACAGGTGGAAAATAAATCTAAAATAAAACACTCTACCTACCCTTTTCAACGAGTGCAGACTTGAAAATCCTGAGTAATTGTTGTACCATTAAGCTTCGGTCCTTTCAGTAGGCATCCTAAGTGCAATATGGTACTGTTTACCCTCCAAAGAGAGACATTTGAGGTAAATAACAGTACCTTGTTAACAAAGCCTCATTTGAAGTTGATTTACGGTGGACAATATTTCTTCATTTCCATATTTGGATTCAGTGAAGCCCTAGATCCCTTCAAGTCAACAGCGCTACAGATAAAGTACTTACGCCGGAAAGTGTATCGCTGGCCGGAACGACTCTTCGTTACAACGGAACGTGCCCAAGATGAATTTATGGACTTTGTGTATTGATAACGGTAACAGTGCATCGATATGTACACATTGTAAAATATTCGTCTGATTCGAAATGGCTAATATTTACATTCACTCCGTTACATTTTTATTAATTGAAATTTAAAATTAATGTCCCATAAACTTTTAACATCTGTTCACGGCGTATGAATACATTTGACCTTAATCAATTAATCCATTATTATAAAAGTGTGATTGAAATGATTAAAATGCAAATATGAGAAATGTCTTTCAATTTTTGAAAATGACACGATGTACGTCTAGCTTCTTCACATCAATATACATCTTAGAACGCCAACATGCTCCGCTCATTACACCAGTGGGAAAGGCTTAAGATATATCGTATACTTTCAAAATCTGAATGGCATTTCTCAAATATTTAAACAGTGTAATCAAGGAATTTTTGTATCCTGACCAAAATTTAATCCACTCACGAATCACAAAAATCAAGACTTTCATAATAATTTACTAACGATGGAAATGGTTGTTAATGCCTTCAACTACTGTATGCAGATTTTTTGGAACTCTGAAGACTATATGAGAGTACCGTATAACGAGTAATGTTCGTGCGATGTAAATGTTGGCTTTTTTTTTGGCGGATGAGGAAAATTCACCAAATGTAAAGGGGCCAATATATATATCCATACGAGTGATACACTTCTTAAGTGAAAATACGCCAAAAAATGCAACGCTGAGATACCACTTTCTTCTTCTTCTTCTTCTTTATAGAAATACGCTGAATATTCTTGAAGTTGAAATTATCCGATAAATGGTACTTAAGAAATGAAAGATTTACAATGGAATGTCACAGTCATTTATATCCCTATTACTAGATATAAAATGTAGAATATGAAGAGGAAGAAGCATCTGTGATGCATGATATAATGATGAAAAAGGTAAATAAATAATCGACGGAAATAATTGATATGTGGGGGTTGGGTTTTTTTCCCCCGGATTTATGAAAATGATGCATATCTTAGTACCATTAACCGCACAGACAACGAGTAAGATATCTGTAAACAGGCCGTCGCTGTTCTAGTGATGAGCTGGGCGCCACTTAATAAGAGCACGTAAACCACCCTTCTCTGTCTGGACTCATTGTAAATACAGCAAAACATTCGTAAGATAAATGTAAATATCATAATACTCATTTTGTTTTACAATAGAACATACAGCATCATGAATTGTAAATTCACCTAATTTTTCCTCCACCGTGTTTGTGTGTGTGTGTGTGTGTGTGCATTCTTTTGTTTCTCTATTTTTTTCTTTCTTTTTCCCCCAAGATATAATTTACTCCTTCACACTTATTTTCTTGGTCTCCTAAAATACTTGGGAGCCTCTCTACGTAAAATGAAAACTTCAGTTACGAAGTGTTCTAGTGCTTTCTTGATAATAACAAACTGATATCACATCTTGGTGAAATAAATTTAAAGTGAATAGCTTCTCGTCTCCATGCTTTTGTTGTTAAGTCTTGTACTTAGCGCTTTTAAACAAAAACCAAAATAAGAAAAAGATTTTATAAAGACACAATTCAGCTACACAAACATAGGTCGTTGAGTTTTCTGATAGGTATACTGTGAGCCTTCCGAAAACTTTAATAAATCACCAAAATGTCATATCAACAACAACCCCCTTTTTTTAAATCCAAACTTACGTAATCATCCGATCAATACATTCCTGAATTACCGAAAGGAGTTTAAAAACAAACAGAATTAATCAATGAACACTACTTGTAAAACATCACCCATTATTTGGTCAGATAGTGACTGCCATTCTGTGTATGTATGTTAGTTACAGGATCATAAACATTGAATTTGCTTCATTTCAAGTATTGTAAAATACGGATAAAAACAAACTCCAAAAAGTTGTCCTTCACACAACTTGATGCAAAAACAAATAGAATGCGTGAAATTAAGTCATATACATGCATGTAAAATACTAGCACACGGTCAATGGGCGGATCCAGGACATTTCCATGTGTGTGTGGGCGGGTGCGACCACGTTTGTATCTTTTCCTCCCGGAAAGTAGAGATTTGAAGAGCCCCAATGGCAAAAAAAATTCCATGTTTGTTAAAAACTGTGCAAACAAAAAGTGAATGGCGGAGGATATTTAACTGAAAGCAGCGTTATATTGTGTTTGTAAGGGGGGGGGGGGGGGGGGGGGGGGGGGGTGTCATTCTGTGGCAAATGAATGCATCATTTCTATATTTTGATAAAGATATCCAACATACTTAGGATAAAAAGTCGCAATTACCCTACATTGGCTTCATACATATATGTAACTTTCTGATCTAAAGTTTTCACATTTAATATTTTTTCATCAATTGCAGTCAACTACAGCAATGCCCCAGGGTGGGGCAACCCATAAACTGCTATAAAATTTGATAATTAGCTATAAATATAATTCACCGTATTAACCTCTTACATTTCGGGGTAAAGAAGGAAAACTTGATTTTTCATAGATTGACCTTTGATCGACCCCGCAAAGGGACGTAACTCGTGGGAAAAGTGTTGATACGTGTATTGTAATGATATCCATTTCCTCATGAATGCGATGTGTTTGTGAACAATACGCTTATAAATCTTTATAAATATAGTACGTCTTTTCTAATGGCTGGGAATTTCGACAGTTAGCAAATAGAATATAAATACAAGTCTTTATTTTAAAATACATGAGGTATACACTGCAACCGTTCAGATCGGCATGCTTTTCATGAAGCGCGTATTAAAAAATCACTAATGCCAACTTATATAATCACCAGATCGATACATATATCTCAGCGTTAAATATTTACATTCCTGAATTACCGAAAGGAAGGACTTCAAAAACAAATAGAATTCATCAATGTACATTAATTTTTAAACATCAAACATCTTCAGAATATGTCCACTCTGTGTGTGTGTGGTGTTTATAACATCATAAAGGTTTAGTTTCCTCCATTGTAAAACACAGAGTGGATATCCCAGAAAGACACGCCAATAAAATTTCTCTTTCACATGACTTGGTGAGAAAAAAAAAAAGACAGAAAAAAAATCATATTCCCAGAAAGAGGATTAGTGTGGAGGATGCAACATGTATGTACATCGTATAGAGAGGAATTCCATAAGGGGTAAAAGATCGAAATCTTTGTCACGTCTGAAGAAAAAATATAGTCCTTTGATAATTGTAAAATTTGGCAGATTTAGGGCCTTGTCACGATTTATTGCGCTTATTTCCACCGAAGCAGCTGCTGAAGTGCTACAAGTTGTAAATATTTACAAAGCAATGTGGACCTCGTGTTTTTTTATTACTGTCATCAATATTGGTCCATCAGAATAACTCCTAAGATTTTCATCAAGCATTAATATTCTATTTAGTTGTACTAGCCGGTGGTGCTCTCTTTTCGTGGGATCCGGCTTGTTAGAATAAATCCTCAGTACCCCTTGCTTGTCGTAAGAGGCGACTCATCCTTCGGAAGACGTCTAATATACGGGCAATGTTTATTCGCCAAGTGTCCGACATCTGAAGCGAAAGTCACGAGTCTTTCGATCGAGACCGTAAAAACCGAACGTGTCGTGCACTTTCCCTAAAGCTGGTAACGTTATCATGAGCGAAAATGTTTAGAATGCATCTTATTTTGAATAAAATGTGACTGATTATGAGTGAAAAGATCGAAGTATCAAATCATAATCTACAAAACGTATCACATGTAGGTCAGCAGTAATATATATATATATATATATATATATATATATATATATATATATATATATTACCAAAACCTGGTTCCCACTAACTCTTACAATATACGCAGTAGTCAGATTAATCACCTTTTGGAAGGTAATTGGAGCTATCATATAGATGTACAATAAGGTTTCAGAAATTTCATTTTCACCCTGGAGGCCAATTTGGGATTGGGGAAAAAAGGGGGGATGAAAAATGAATACTCATGATATGTGCAAAAGGGATTAGGGATCATCACCTCAATTATTTTAAATATATTTCAATAATTGTGAAATATGGTTTGGGATGATCCCAGGGCACCTGTCCAACAGAATATAAGCTTAATGCATCTTGACATTACACAACAAGAATATATGTTATAGAGAATACTTGTGTGTGGGTATCACTGTCTTATGACGGTATCTAGTTTGTATTTGCTTTCTCCAATATACTAGTATTCGATGTATGGAGTTTCCGTGCGCGATATCTCTTAACAACATTTTAAGTACAATTTGTAATAAATAAATTTCATGAAGTACCATTAGACTATTATAATTATCTTTCGTTGTCATTATTATCATATCATAAAATAAGCTTCAATTCTCTAACATCCCGTGGAGATCCGGGTTGTTAGAATAGATCCTCAGCACCCCTTGCTTGTCATAAGAGGCAATTAAATGGGGCGGTCCTTCGGAAGAAACCGTAAAAATCGAGGTCCTGTGTCACAGCAGGCGTGACACGATAAAGATCCCTCCCTGCTCAAAGGCCATAAGCGCCGAGCATAGGCCTAAATTTTGCAGCCCTTCACCGGCAATGGTGGCATCTCCATATGCGTGAAAGATTTTCGAGCGGGACATTACACATTATATTATCAATCAATCGATAAATCAATTCTTTGACTCTGTCTTGAATAAATCCTATAGCCTGTTTCCATTCCAAAATTTTTTTTTTATTTTTATTTTATTTATTTATTTTGGTACTGTGCAATTCTTAATATAAGCACTCTGCATTTATCGATTATGATACCAAACGCAGAAGATGTTTGCCAATAACATTATACTTTGAAATATTTATTTGATCTTTCACGATAACATTGGAGTGAAATATTTCTTAATCTCTAAACATTGTTGTCATAGGTGGTCGTTTTGTGGTGATTAGCATCCCCCTCTACTTCTTGACTCTCAAAATGCCCGGTCCTAGGCTCTGACGACGGGATGCTTCCGTCTTTTAGCTGGCTCTGCCTTCTTTCCTCCACTTCTTCTAGGGTATGATAATTATCACCATCCTCCAGGCTTATGTTCTCAAATGACTCCGATCTAACAGTTATTTTTCTACGACATCTTGCTTCATCTTGAAAGCCTTCATTCACGTGACTGTTCTTAGCGTGCTGTGATTGGTCTCGTTGGTTTACGCTAATGGACGTGTCCTCTATGCAAGAGGAGTTGTTTCCCATTTCCAAATTTGACCTCGATAATGCTTTCCTCTCTTGGATTTTCCGCCGTCTATTAAAAAAATAGATTAAACCCTTTGATCTTCTGTTTTATTTATTTATTTATTTATTTATTTATTTATTTATTGTCGCTATTCTTAAATATATTACCTAGTAGAAAAAGAATGGTTTGAACATATTTCATTGTAACTGAATTTACAAAGGGATTGAGCAAAGGTTTTTAAATCTTACAAAGCTCTCTCCCATATATATATATATATATATATATATATATATATATATATATATATACGACCGCTGTGTTTGATAAAAGCTTGTATGATAGTAAACAAATATTCATCTAAGAGCATTGTCGCCCCAAAGAAGAACATGGGTGTTGACAATATGCATGCTACTAATTCCGAATATACCATTAAAAAGATTATTTCTGGCGTTTTTATACCTAGAGAGAGGAATACTATGGCGCCATCGATTTTACCACATACATGTAGCAGTATATAGTAACTTTTAATAATGTTTGTTGTTTTCCGCCACACTCAACAATTTTTCAGTTATCTGGTGGCGTCCAGTTTTTGTAGGTGGAGGAGAGAACCCTGATATAATGTATCCGGGAAGAGACCACCGACCTTCCGAAAGTAAACTGGCAAACTTTCTCACATATATCGGCGCGACCGGGAATCGAACCCGCGCCGACTAGGGGTAAGAGGCCTTGTGATTTTGAGCACAGTGCTCTAACCACTCGGCCACGGAGGCCCCTTTTAATAATAAAATGATCCCCATGTAATCCGTAGACTTATCTTACGATCAACTTGTCATGAAAATAGCATTTATTATTCCATGAAAGTCAAATTATATCGAATTAAATAGATGAGGTTGGAAGTGGGTTTTTTTTTTCAAAACAAACATACAATTTTCATTGTATTAGGGGGTATTGGGGGTGTTACTGATTGGATATTTGCGAAAATCTTCGACAATCGATTTCAGGCCATAAACAGTAGAAACCCTGTAACAGATTACCTCCACATGGAGCTATCACGACTCAAACAAAACCACGATGCTGACCAATGATCTATATATGTGTCAGTGATATGAGGACATTACAAGCATTCAGATGCCCGTCATTTTAGGTATTTTACCTCTTTGTACAGTAGACGGAGATAAAGAGAGCACAGAACGCGGTCACTATCGCACCAATTCCAACGATGATGTAGCTAACCATTTTATCTGAAATAACAGGTATGCGTGGTTTAAGTTACTAAAGAATTTTACTTTCATACATTTACATGCACATGGCGTGACGGTTTCACAAGACTTTGAATTTTACATTTACTAATGCCAAGGTGACTAGAAATAAAATGTTTACCTGTCTCGTCAGTGGGCGTATTTTGTGTTTCTATGACAACGTCCTTGCTCTGTAACCTTGACCTCTTCGGGTGGTGTCCCCTGTTATGATTATTATTAACTGTTATTCCATATGGATTGGGAATTTTGGGGGCCGCAGTTGTCCTTCTGTTTCTTCCCATAAAATGAACCTGGTGTGCGTTGTCTCTTCTCTGTTGGGAAGATGGATTCTGGTTTCTGGCCCATGCAGGTGGAGGGCCACTGGTTGTAGAGGGAGACGGCATGCCCCTCTGTGTACCAGCTAAAAATCTCGGGTGAGGAAAAGTTGGAACCCCCCAATTAGGTCTTCCCCAATTCATGGGTCCCGAGTTCATAACCGAAGGTTGCATTCCCCAGTTGGTACCCTGTCCCGGCTGCATTCCTTCAAAGACAGGCGGAGCAGGGATCCTTGGGGACTGTTGAAATTGGGAATTAAGGGTCCCTAATGGAGAAAACGGACCAAAAGGATGTGGCATTCCCCTGAAATTTTGGTTCACACTGTTTGGTGAAGGAGTTGGTTCTCCGGGCATTCGGACTGCTCCACACTCCATTGCTATCTCGCTTGGAATACCAATCCCAACGGGTGGAACTGCAAAGCGCACACACACATACAGTTACATCGTCATAAGGCTGACTTCCATTTAAGACATGAATGGAAATATAAATATCAGCAATATCTGCATATTCCTTTCAAATTTTATAGCCTAGCTGGGTAGAGCTCAGTGAGTTAACGTGTCCACTGCTGATCTGTAGATCGCTTTTTCGAGTCCAGCTGAGTTTTTTAAAAAAATTTTCAGACTACTTTCTACTAAACAGTATTTATTTTATTTTTTACTAAATATAGTAAATTTGTAAGATTTCAATCTCAAAATATTATTGTACACACCCTCCACTTTTCATCCAGTACCTCCTTAAAAGGTGTAATCATTGCGTAGTTACACAATCAGCTGGATAGCGTTATGCTTGTGACTTATACAGGGTACAATGAAGTGCAGTTACATTCGTTATTTAAGAAATAAAGTTCGCCTTTTCGTGGGTGTTTCAGGATAACTTCCGAGGTCAAGAAATATTGTTTGAATATAAAACCTGAGGTTATTCTACTACGGCTTAGAAATATACAGCCGATCGTTTACATATACAGTTGCGAATGAGGTCACAGTAACGTCATGGCAGTTTCTGAAACGGCATACATGTTTTTGCTGATGAAAAAAGGCGAGATGGTAGTGTATAATAAATCTATTCTGAAATATATCTTACGTATGTAGTTTGATGTTGACGGATTACATAAACTACTACTACTACACATGCGTGGAAAAGGGTTAACTTGTCTCCGCATCGCCATGTTTGTTACGTATGTATCGATCTCGGAATGCAAACGATTGATTCATATTGAATGAACAATATACTTCAGTCATTCATGAATATGTTTTGCAGTATATATTGATTAGTGTTAATGATTAATTATCAGTTATCGACTTTATTGTTGCATTAGCAAAACAGTACTTGAGCGAGATGTGTATCAATTTTCTCGTAATTAGTTACCACGTATGAAGGTATATCGCTGAATAATGACCGCGGCATTCCTTCATTCTTTGCAATAAATGTGAAAGAATGGTAAATTAGAGCTCACCAAGCAATTTGGATACAAATCCACTTCTTCTGGAATCTGCATCTCTAAATGTGATTCTGAGATCACCCCTGTATAGGTAGTTATTGAGGGACCGTCTCCCGCACACCTCAGTCCTTTTCTCCAATTTGGTTTCATTGGGATTCAATTTACTCTCAAATAGGACGAAACTTTCTGGACATGTGTTATTAGTTCCCGCTTGAATGTCTGTATGGACGTATTGAGCCAGGATTCGGTTATCATAGCGGCCTTTCAAGATACACTCACAAGTTTTGGATGGCGGAGATTCTGCTTGGAAAAAGCTGGGTGACATGATGTAAACTTCCGGTTCTCGAACGACGGTTTTGATGTCATTGCATATGTTAAAAGAGGACCATGCTGCAATCAATAAAAGACAAGGCTAAGTTCTTGCATTATCATAATTGTCGATTTAAAATCTGCAATTTCATTTTTAAAACTGTTTCAATTACCATTGCCTTATTCAATTTTAAACTCTATACCTATCGTATTGTGATTATACATGCCTATTACGATAGCAACATAAAGAACTAGGTTCGCTTAATGTAGAATTTGTCCCTGTTCATATTCAGGTTAAACCAATGCCTGCTATCCGCTATGAGGCATACTTTCATTACTTACAAAGCATATTTAAAGTTCATTCATGGAAAAGAGATACAAGAATTTGTAAAACGTTTGAAATTTTATGTGGGAAAAAAAGTCTTTTATATATTTCAAAGAATTTGAAGAAATGAAATCCTCGATCCAAAAGATGAGTAGTGTATTTCGAGTTATGAAAAATGTTTTAATACTTGCGTATTGTAAATGAAATTTAACAAAATGGCTATAATGGCATACTATATGATATCATCATGTGAAATCAATGTGAAAATTAGGTCTTAATCATAATCTAAATATCTAATGCACGATGCACTTTATAGATATTCAATATACCAAAAAGTGAAATTTATCAACTTTAAATTGATTGAAAATCCACAGCACTAACGACTGTCCTAGAGAATTTTGTCCTTTGATAGAAGAAATTTTGTAACTTACAATTTATGCATTCGTATTCTATGTGGATGAAATTACTGGTGACTTTACACCCTGGTAGGAGTTTCCCCGTGGTTCTGACCATGCATTTAATTTGTCCGTCACAGAAAGGTGTGATTTCCTGATCCTGGTAGTCCACTACGTCACAATTCTGATCAGGAGCGGAGCACGTGTAAATACCGCCATTACCATACACTAATTTTGTAATCAAAATGGTGGTCCCTGGGCGATCCGTGCATGATAAACTTCCAGACAAGAAAATCCCAGGATGGCCCGGTGTGAGTTTTGAAAATGGCATTTGTCTGAGCGTAGTAGCGGTGCCAGTATTTTGACCGGTCACGTGGGAAGCCCCACCTAGACTAGCAGCGGTATTTGGTAGTCCGGATGCTGTTGCTGCGGGTGTGTTTTGTGCTGATAATCCTCCAGCACCCTGTACTGCTGACAGAGGAGATGTCCCTGGAGACAGGTTTGGGGACGGTACGCCTGAGACTATTCCATGTTGAACAGTTCCATATCCTGCAAACCCTATCCCGAGTTCCTCCGACGAACCAGACATTTCTGCACTGTTCAGACCGAAGTCGCCATTAACACCAACTCCACCATATCCGGCATTTATCCCCCTACCAAGTCCGCCATTATAACTCACACAAGCGAATTTCGTCACAGCCACTGGAAAATGTTCCACACGTATTGAAAAATATACACATACAGAAATTCATCATATTTGTTAAACATGCAATAATTCAGAAAACAGAGCAAATAATTCTTTTTTAATGAGATTAGCAATGAAAAGAAAATATCAAAATATAAATAAAATGCCACACTAAAAGAAGCATAACCTCACGTTTTTTAATTAAAATCTTACAATACAAACAATGCAATTACGTAGATTTTACCCTTACCTATTAAATGACATTGTAAAATAAAATTTCCCAAGAAAATGACCAATCGGATGTTGCACCTCATGTCTCCGACGGCCGTAAGTAGATTCTAATAAAATCGAACAAATCAGTAATACGTCCTGAGTCCGTTATGCTTCATCCCCTAGCTGATGAATATTGATGGAGGGGGATAGGAACACGTCTATCTGTTTTACAGCCAAATTCACTGAAGCACTACTAGTTATCGTTTGTTAATTTTGTTAATTTTGTTTCATTTTGATTGTAAGCTGGCGGTGAAAACGGTTTCAAGTCATATTATGACTCCCCTTGTTGTAATTCTTCACTTCAGGTGAGGAATGATTATTAGTATATGCAAAAAATTGTAATTACTATATGATTCAACGTCAGCGTAACAGAAAATATTTTTTTCCTTGCATGTCAAATGTCAATCATGAAAATATCTGTCACGCAAGATACTCTCTTTTTAATAAAATAGTATTATATATCTAAATGCTCATACTTTGAATTATTTTATGGGTGAAGAACTGAAAATCCACACATCGGGACGCGTTTCCCTGGATATCAAATGCCATACATCTAAGCTATACTTGACTATCTCCTCACAAAAGCATTGAAAAATGCATCGGGCTCGGTTTCGCGTTCGTAAATACAAATATATCCAGTTTGTGATGGGATCCCCTCCCCCCCTTTCAACTACAAGAAGTATGTTTCAGTATATATATATATATATATATATATATCAGGATCACGTGTACTTTAATCTGCAACATAACAATAAAATTCGAATCTTTGCAATTTATTCCACGTGTATCTAGGGAGGACGCCATGAAATTTTATGCGCGATTCTGAGTACATTACCAGACATTTCAGAATTATATCTGTAAATCGATTCTTTTCAAAGATATCGCTCAAACATTCAACCTATGTAATGTTTCAATACACTGCTCTTTCTTAGAACAGTCAACAGCATTCATCATAAGCACTGACCTCATAAACACACATTTTAACCCTAGTTGTAGCCACACCCTCACACCAGGGTCGTGATATAAACATGAGATTATTTTTTCAAAGATATTTCCTACATATTCCTATATACAACTTAAAACCTCAATTGTGGGACCGCTTGGTCTCAGAAAAATTTGAATTTCAATATACCGTTCATGCAAGTTTGAGTTTTCCTGATGAAGATTTTATACACCTCATTTTTATTATTTTCCAATCATCCCCCCTTAGATGGGAGAATGACCCTTCACTTGATTGGTTAATAAAATCCCCTTCACGCAAGGTTAACTTCGCATAACAAGTTTGGTTGCAAATGATCAAGTGGTTCGGTGAGATAATTTTATTTAAAAAAATAAGTTACAATAAGCAGATTTTCTTGGAGTTAGACATTGTTGTCGTAGACGGATTCTTTTCCACAGTGATCTTGCCTCACTATCTCTCGACTTTGACAATACTTAGAGTCGACCCTCAACTCCAACATAGTGGGCTCATCCTCTTCCTGCCGCCTTCTTTTTCCTTCCTGTACTTCCTCAAGCGACGAGTAACTGTCGTCATTATCCAGACTTAAACTCTCAAACGACCCCGATCTAACACTGATCTTATCACTGGAATCTACATCTTGCCCATCAAACGCTTTATTCACGTGACCGCTAGTAATGGCACGCTCCGATGGATGCACGTGGTCTTCCGCAGGCGATAGAGTGTAGACAGGGGTATCTTCAGTACTGGATCTGGAATCTTCCATTCCAGCTTCCATTCTTTCTGAAGATTTTCTCTCTATAACCCTCCTTCTTCTACAGAAATGAATATAGAATTAACATTATGCTGTCGTAAACATAGTTAAGCTTTCTATCATGTTTAGAATATACATTTTTATGAATTTAAACACATGATCTGTATTGGTTTCTTTGAGCCAAACTTCCTCTGAAACTAAAAAGTGCTATAAATGTTCATTTCATGTTACTTTTGTACATCATGAAATATTTATTGCTTAGTCATAGAATCTGCACCTTTTTCGAGATTCTGTTATTTATGCTTAAAATAGAATCCGGCGCACGGATCTGGATCTTGCTTCATCAATTCATTTTGGCGTCACGCTCATTCAAACTCCACCACCGAGGTAGAGACATAACTAGAGTGGTAACCAGGCAAAAGCCCGGTAGTTAATGGAGACTCACCCTTGTGAGGGTTTAATGATGGATGTAAAAATTTGTACTCCGATAGCCCAGGCTCTATTCTATAAACAAAAAGGGGGGGGGGGGGGGAGGGGGCAATCTTCCGGCTGCATGTGTGTGATGGTTAAAAATGTTTTGCCGTGGCTAATTGATATAACTTGTATTTTCCATTTAATACCTCTTATCCAAAAATGTGTGCCGCTAGATTACAAAAATAAGCCAAGTTTGATTACAACGAAACCAGATTCTAATTTCAAATCCAGATTCCTATAATTCTACTTTGATTTTTAAAAACAAAAAAAAACAGGGGGTGTTCATTTCATATTCTTGCAAAACATGGCGACCAATTTCAATGTTTTGGATTGATCTCCATTAATATGTAAATCGTTTGACGAGGATCTTTCAACATTTACAAGAAAATTTTTCCTGTTTGTAACTCATTTTAACGACCGTGCATAAATCCGTGTAAAATTCTACCCATGCATAAACCACTTACGGGGCTAGTTTTCAAAAATTGTACAAACGCGAATCAGGATTTATAATGCTGCGATATGTGCATGCAGCATCCAGAAAATTTAGAGGGCGCTGCTAGACGTTGTGTTACCTAATTAGGTATGTACATGTAGTAAGACATCCAGAGGGCGCTGCTAGACGTCATCGATGAAAGTATTTTGAATACATCATAATGATACACTGTCAATATTTTTGTCGTTTCGTATGGGTACTTGGAGATAAGACAGAGGAATGCCTTAATGTACTTTGACAGATCCAAAATGATGATTTTGCGAGAAAGGTGTGAAAAAAAATGTAATTGACATTGATCATGTTTGTCTCAGCTATACCTATGAAGCCAATTGTCAGCTGATCAAAAAACTTGCATGTTTACAGGTGTTATGTCGCCAACAGCTTACATGTATACAGGTGTTATGTCACCAACAGCTTACATGTGTACAGGTGTTATGTCGCCAACAGCTTACATGTGTACAGGTGTTATGTCACCAACAGCTTATATGTATACAGGTGTTATGTCACCAACATGTGTACAGGTGTTATGTTGCCAACAGCTTACATGTGTACAGGTGTTATGTCACCAACAACTTACATGTATACAGGTGTTATGTCGTCAACAGCTTACATGTGTACAGGTGTTATGTCACCAACAACTTACATGTATACAGGTGTTATGTCGTCAACAGCTTACATGTGTACAGGTGTTATGTCGCCAACAGCTTACATGTATACAGGTGTTATGTAACCAACAGCTTACATGTGTACAGGTGTTATGTCGCCAACAGCTTACATGTATACAGGTGTTATGTAACCAACAGCTTACATGTGTACAGGTGTTATGTCGCCAACAGCTTACATGTGTACAGGTGTTATGTCGCCAACAGCTTACATGTGTACAGGTGTTATGTCGCCAACAGCTTACATGTGTACAGGTGTTATGTCACCAACAGCTTACATGTGTACAGGTGTTATGTCGTCAACAGCTTACATGTGTACAGGTGTTCTGTAACCAACAGCTTACATGTATACAGGTGTTATGTCACCAACAACTACATGTATACAGGTGTTATGTCGTCAACAGCTTACATGTGTACAGGTGTTATGTCGCCAACAGCTTACATGTAAACAGGTGTTATGTAACCAACAGCTTACATGTGTACAGGTGTTCTGTAACCAACAGCTTACATGTATACAGGTGTTATGTCACCAACAGCTTATATGTATACAGGTGTTATGTCACCAACAACTTACATGTGTACAGGTGTTATGTCGTCAACAACTTACGTGTGTATAGGTGTTATGTCACCAACAGCTTACATGTTTACAGGTGTTATGTCGTCAACAGCTTACATGTGTACAGGTGTTATGTCGCCAACAGCTTACATGTGTACAGGTGTTATGTCGTCAACAGCTTACATGTATACAGGTGTTATGTCACCAACATGTGTACAGGTGTTATGTCACCAACAGCTTACATGTGTACAGGTGTTATGTCGCCAACAGCTTACATGTGTACAGGTGTTATATCGTCAACAACTTACATGTGTACAGGTGTTATGTCACCAACAGCTTACATGTGTACAGGTGTTATATCGTCAACAGCTTACATGTGTACAGGTGTTATGTCGCCAACAACTTACATGTATACAGGTGTTATGTCGTCAACAGCTTACATGTGTACGGGTGTTATATAACCAACAGCTTACATGTGTACAGGTGTTATATAACCAACAGCTTACATGTGTACAGGTGTTATGTAACCAACAGCTTACATGTGTACAGGTGTTATGTCGCCAACAGCTTACATGTGTACAGGTGTTATGTCACCAACATGTGTACAGGTGTTATGTCGCCAACAGCTTACATGTATACAGGTGTTATGTAACCAACAGCTTACATGTATACAGGTGTTATGTCGCCAACAACTTACATGTGTACAGGTGTTATGTCGTCAACAGCTTACATGTGTACAGGTGTTATGTCGCCAACAGATTACATGTGTACAGGTGTTATGTCACCAACAGCTTACATGCGTACAGGTGTTATGTCACCAACATGTGTACAAGTGTTATGTCACCAACAGCTTACATGTGTACAGGTGTTATGTCACCAACATGTGTACAGGTGTTATGTCACCAACAGCTTACATGTGTACAGGTGTTATGTCACCAACATGTGTACAGGTGTTATGTCGCCAACAGCTTACATGTGTATAGGTGTTATGTCGCCAGTGGTCAGTTCATTTGATAATATTTACATTTTTATTTTATATTTGATACATCTAGACAATTTGTGTATGATAGCCATTTTCTCATAAGTACGTTGCAGTTGTAAACAATGCTACGCCGTATAAATAATACATCTACATGTATTTTAACTATTGGGAATTTCGACAAAATTGTAAAATGTAAACATAAGAAATAAATTTCATTTCTGGAAATACATAAGAATATGAACTGCGACTCTTCATTTTTAAAATGAATTTCTTAAGTATACATGTATGTGTTCCGTAACAAGTCTTCATTTTATTTACCTCCTTGTGCAGTAGAGAGAGATGAACAGAGCAGAGAAAGCGGTCAGCACAGCTCCTATTCCGCCGATAATATAACCGACCATTCGTCCTACAGATATCAAAATCACAAATTTAGACTTAGTGTCATGATAGGCATCAGACAGAGTTATTCTAGTCAGTGATTTATAAGATAGTTAATGGTTAACCTAATCAGTTATTGATAAGACAAAGTGAACCTAATTAGTGATTTATAAGACAGAGTTACCCGAATCAATGACTTATGATTGATCCTTCGTCGGAGACCGTAAAAACCGAGGTGCCGTGTCACAGCAAGTGTGGCACGAAGAAGATCCCTCCCTGCTCAAAGGCCATAAGCGCCGAGCATAGGCCTAAATTTTGCAGTCCTTCACCGGCAATGGTGACGTCTCCACATGAGTGAAAGATTCTCGAGCGGACGTTAAACAATATACAAACAAACAAACCTAGCCAGTGATTTATAAGATAGAATTACATGCATAAGGTAAACTAAACGCGTATAATTGTGTATACTTTGGAAACATCTGTCCTTTAAGTCATAAACTATCATGTTAACCAACAATACCTGTAGCATCCACCTCGTTGTGAGTTTCCATGACGATGTCTTTACTCTGAATCCTTGACCGTTTTGGCGGAAACTTAAGCTTTGGACCTGGTGTTAACAGCAGCGGTCTACTGTTGCTAGACGTCGGCGGCTTTTCGTTTCTGGCCCAAGCCGAGGGAGGCCCACTAGTAGTGGTGGCAGATTGCGGACCCATAAAAAAATTCGGCATCTGAAACTGGGGCGGACCCCAATTCCTAGGACCCACCCAGTTCGGGGGACCCCGGTGCATATTTGGAAACTGTGTTCCCCAATTGGCTGTCTGCATACTCTGAGCGCCTTCGAAGATAGGCGGAGCAGGAATCCTGGGAGACTGGTGATACTGGGAATTCAGGGTCCCTAATGGGGAATACGGGCCAAACGCTCCAGGGAATGGCAATCCTCCAAAGTTGTTGTGTACAGTGTTTGGGGCTATAGTTGCTTCCCCTGCCATTCTCACGGGTCCACATTCCATGGCTATTTCTACTTGTACACCCATACCACTGAGTGGCACTGGATTGGGGAAAAAAAACATAAGTAAATATTGTGTTTGTTTCCACATTTCGATTAACACAGGAAAAAAATTTCTAACCAGCTGTTTTAATGGTTACTTGTTTCAAGAAATAAACTGACTAAAGATTTGGTCAAAGTTAAGAAGTCATTTTTAATGAAAACTAAAGCTACTAGAATAAGACGTGTCGATAAACCTTACCAACATTTTCAGACCTATCAGCTAGAATGTCTTGAAGTTCACAAACATCTTGAGTATTTTGTTTTCTCTGGATTAAAAAGTGAATTATACTCAGGCATAAAAATAGTGTCTCCTATGTACATGAACTTAGGTTTTATACCACTTCAATTAGAGCAACCTTCTGAAAAATGGGGAAAATATATAGGTCGCGGTAATTAGGGGCTTAAGAAGATTGTTTCGCATCCAAGAGATACTCGTTCAGTTGCCGTATCAAGCCTACGGTATTCATCTTATATGTTGACTTTTCCTTTGTGAAGCGACCGGCATTAGAAATGAAAGTAACGGGTCTTTCAGATGTGATCTTCAGCATCACGATAGGTATTGCCACGATACAGAACCTTACTGCTCGAGACATGGACCATAATATGTGGCATTTCACCTTTAGCTGGTGAGGTAGGTCTCTGCCTGAGTGAAAAACCATCAAATGGGACGTAAAACAACTAATAAACGACGAAACCTCTGGAGAAGTTCGTTAATATAAACCAATGAGATGTGAACCAATGTTTAAAATCGAGGGAGGGGGGAGTCCCCATGACTATCAACTAAAAATAAATCTGGATAAAATTTTGTAATTGATCTGTTCCATATGTTGATATATATATATATATATATATATATATATATATATATATATATATATATATATAAAAGCAAATAAAATTCATATGGTTGATTGATTGGTTTTACGCCGATTTGACAATATTTCAGCCATTTATTTTAGATTTTGAATACAATTCAAATTCTCAATAGAATATATTTGTGAGTTTACCAATTCAAACATTCCAGAATATAAAGGTATGCAAAATAACAGTTAGACTAGTTTAGTTTTCCGAACAATTTTTTTTTTTTTTGTTTTTTTGGTTTTTTTTTTGTTGTTTGGTTTTTTTTGGGGGGGGGGGTTCTTGGGGGTTTTTTTTGTTTTTCTTTTTCTTTTTTTTTATTGTTTTTTTTTTTTGTTGTTGTTGGTTTTTTTGGGGGTTTTTTGTTTTGTTTTTTGGGGTTTTTTTTAAGTATCAGACACAAGAAAGGCAACATATTGAGTGCCACAATGTAGATTTCAAATGTAGAAACTTGATCTTAAACGATGGCGATGATTGATGATTTACAGACAGTATTACAAGTGTGTCTTTCTTTAAAGATAGATATGCATATACAGTGTACCTGCTTTACATTATTTACATAATAAGTTTGTGTCGTATTAATTAACGGTTAATTACATGTAACAAAATCCTTTGTCTATTTCACTCAATAGTTTAATAATATATTACGGACAGATGGATGGATGAATTGATAGACAGACAGACAGACAGACAGATAGATAGATAGATAGATAGATAGATAGATAGATAGATAGATAGATAGATAGATAGATAGATAATATAAATTACATTCAAACGGTCGTCTAGAAATACCCACCAAGTAATTTCGAAACAAATCCGCTTCTATTTCCAGCTGTAAATGTGATTCTGAGATCGCCCCTGTATAGGTAATTGTTGAGGGATCGTCTCCCACACACCTCGGTCGTTTTCTCTACATCAGTTTGATTTGGGCTCAGTTTGCTCTCAAATAAGACACGACTCCCTGGACATGAATGGTTTGCTGCATCGTCTAATTCCGTATGAACATATTGAGCCATGATACGGTTGTCATAGCGACCTCTCAATATGCACTCGCATATTTTGGATGGTGGAGATGCTGCTCGGAAGAAGCTAGGAGACATGACGTAGACTTCCGGTTCTCGAAGAACAGTTTTGATGTCATTACATATGTTAATGGAGGACCATGCTATACGTGATAAAAATAAAAACGTAAATTTGTTGCAATTTAATGATAAACAGATAAGCACGTAATATAAAAGGACAATATGGGTTAAAGCAATACAAGCTGTAACTAACGGTATTGATTGATTAAATATTGTTTAACGTCCCGCTCGAGAATCTTTCACTCATATGGAGACGTCACCATTGCCGATGAAGGACTGCAAATTTAGGCCTATGCTCGGCGCTCATGGCCTTTGAGCAGGGAGGTATCTTTTACGTGCCACACCTGCTGTGACACGGGGCCTCGGTTTTTGCGGTCTCATCCGAAGGACCGCCCCATTTAGTCGCCTCTTACGACAAGCAAGGGGTACTGAGGATCTATTCTAACAACCTGGATCCCCACGGGGTTGTAACTGACGGTAAATAAATTTACAAATTAAAGAAGAAATATAACAGCATATTTGTGATTGAATATATATAATTTCATAGAATCAGAGTGAATCTGAAACCATAAAACCGTCAAATTAGCAAATTCATGAATCATTTCCATTCCGTCCAATGTGCAATGACGTCGTCGGTCACCAGTTCGGGAAAAGGCGAAGGCGAGATTCTGAGCACGTGTCAGATTTGTAAACAATTTAATATGCCAAATTTATACCTAATTCAATAATAAAATTTCACTTGAGTGGCACATTCGCGTAATTTACAATACTTAAAGTCATTTATGATTGTTGTTTTAAAACAAACGCAGTGTGTAGTTACTCACGTCAGTCGCCATCTTTGTATGACCTCGGTCTCAGTGCAACCTGATTATGTTCGGCAGCCATCGTTACCATGTCCATGTATACATCGTAATGGCGTTTTGTAGGTATGCTCTCAAATAACATTCCCTTGGGGGTTTTTTTCCCCTGAATTCTTCAGATCTTGGGGATTTTATAAGTTATACCGATAGGTGTCAATTGGTGCATAATTGTATGGTTGAAAAATACCGTCAATTATAGCTTGTATTGCTTTAAGTGTGTTTTATTTTATTATAATTTTTATTATTATTTTGCCTTTAAGACTTTAACTTGTTTACAAAGAGAATTGCTGACTGTATTATTGCGATTATTGCGAAGTGATATCCATTCCCCTAAGAAAGGAAAATAGCAAAATCCATATTAGATGTAACGAATTTGGGTTATAACGAACCGTTTTTCTGGCCCTGAAGATTCACTATAACAGAGATTTACTGTAGAAGAATTATAATTCTTCTATATATAGTATATACTCATACTTACGATAAATACACTCATATTCCACGTGAACAAAATTGCTGGTTGCCTGACACGGAGGCAACAGTTTCCCTGTGGTTCTGATGACACACGTAACTCGTCCGTCACAGAAAGGTGTGATTTCCTGATCCTGGTAGTCCACTACGTCACAATCCTGATCAGGACCGGAGCACGTGTAAATACCGCCATTACCATACACTAATTTTGTAATCAAAATGGTAGTCTGTGGACGATCGGCACAAGAGAGGCTTCCTGACAGGACCACTCCAGGATTTCCAGGAGGGAGTCTATGAAATGGCATTTGTCCTTGAATTCCAGCCATGTTCGAGCCCTGTCCAGTAATATGGGAAGCACCCCCCAGGCTGGCCGCGCTGTTCGGTAGACCGGAGGCCGTTCCCCCCGCGATCTGTGCAGACAACCCTCCGGCTCCGGCTACTGCTAAAGGGGAAGTTCCGGGTGACATATTTGGAATGGGTGCGCCCATCCGTGGAGGAATTCCACGCTGGATTGCTCCATACCCAAAGAACCCCATCCCTAGTTCTTCGGATGAGGCCGAGTTACTGTTGATTCCATCAAACTCCCAATCCATACCAATTGCACCCCCATAACCACCTATCCTGCCACCAATGCCACCAGTATAACTCACGCATGCGTATTTCGTCAAAGCATCTAAAAATACAGAACTACATACTCAATTTTAGTTTCATTACAACAATACTATAAAGATGAAACGTGAGATAAAATGGGCATTGTTTTTAAATACCGATCTCCCACTTAGCACTGGTTTTTCTTAAGGACGTACGCGACGTAAAGTGTTACATTACATGTATTGAGTAACGTCGCGTATGTCCTTTTAAAATATTATTATTTCATGATTTTCCTCTCTCCTACATTGAAAATACTTAAACCTTTTTACCAGCAACATGGTAAAAAGATACAATATTTTCCAGGAAAATTTTACATGGTAAAAAATATATCCAGAAAAATGAAGGAAATTGTTCATACCGGTGATGTGGTAATAAGACAATTTGATATTCATAGGAAGATGAAGGAAATTAGTCTTACCGGCGACATGGCAATAAGATAATATATTTCCCAGGAAAATGACCAGTCGAACATTGACCTGCATGTCTCATGCAAAACTACATGTAACTAAACACATGATAGCAGTTTGTGGGTGATTAACATGAAGCTTAATTTAAAAAAAAATCCACAAATTTAACGCTTCATCTCGAGTTTGATGCATATTGATGGACGGTTGAATACTAAACGACATGACCTTTATCTTCTATTTTCACTTTTTCTTGTTTCTAACGTCTATTTTGCGACAGCTCAGGGATAAAACCGATGAGGCATGTCAAATTCTACAAAAGAGTTATTGTGCAGCAATCACAATAGATGCACTTTGTTGTCAATATTTGTCAATTTCTTCGCCTAAGGTGATGTGACAGCGGAATCAATTTTATTAAATTTATGTGTTTTGCTGGTGGTCTCGAGTGATTTGGAACGTAACAGGCTATTTTTTGCAAAGTAAATTATCCTCAAATGATGGACAGTCGTCTGATCTACAGCGCGTCTGTTCAGATACGTCTTACTACAGGCCAGTAGCGCTGTTGATGATATTTTTATTTGTAATAAAATTTGGGTGGAGGTAGTGAGGTGGTGGAGACGGAGGTGGGGTGGTGGAGATGGAGGTGTGGTGGAGATGGAGGTGGTGGAGATGGAGGTGGGGTGGTGGAGATGGAGATGGGGTGGTGGAGATGGAGGTGGGGGTGGTGATGGAGGGACTACACGTGTTTTCCACTGTATTTTGAAAACAACACTGAACCTTCAGTGTTGAGAAAAGCGATACTCACATACCCTATATTACATATTACAATGCTGTGTGTACTGTGTATCTGATGATCTGTGGCACGTCCTTATCACTCAGTATTAGAAGGATAAAGGAATTCGTGGTTTCAGAAAAAAATAATTGATGCACAGTGTATGTTTTTGTACTTATTGGTTGTAACTTCTTTTGTGTGAGTGTTTTAGTTTATTTTACTGTTAATGTTATGTTTTGTTTTTCTTTGTGTGTGTTTGTGTTTGTGTTTGGGGGGGGGGGGGGGGGGGGGAGTGTCCGAAAAATTTTTTTTGCCTTTGTTTATAAAACAATTAAATGAAATTAATTTTAGCAAAGGTTTATTTAATTTCATTTTTGTAAATTTGTCCCTTGCTCCCAACCTGGTTCAAGACTATGTTTTGAAAGATTTCCAAAACATTTGTTCTACTGCTAAATTCCTTATCTTGGTAGCAAAATCTCCAGTAATTGCTAATCACTACATTTCATCATTATCTGAAATAAAATGAATTTGTTGTGAGCGTCTTAAATTCAGTTTTCTAAATTGGAGCCATGTTTTCATACTACATTACATTGTTATCATCACATTTAGTTTCATAATCAGATTTGCAAAACTTTGAAATATTTAAGGATTGAATGTCTAATTTGCCGATTCTTCAGAAATTGTCTCCCATCCTTAAATTGCACATCATTTATTTCTTATAATTTATATTTTGTAAATCAAATATATATTTCAATATTAGGAGAGTGGGTTGGTTTTTTTTTTCAAATGTGACCCGTGTGTCGTCGTTTAGACTATCTATAAAACCACAGTCATATACTATAACAGTGTATACAGACCTCACGTCTATACACACCCCACACAAGATTATTTTGTGGTTATAATTCTTAAAACTATTCCAACAGGGAGGGATAAAACCTTATGATGATAAATTTAGATTTATAACAGATAGACAAAATCAAGTGACATGGGATTATGAATCTTAGATACAGTATCAAGACGCGTAATAAATGTTGATGCGTTCCAATGTCCAGTTTTAGACCTCTTCTTGAATGCTGAACAGAATATGATTTATGAAGCTACTTATTCACAGATTTTACAAAATATTTGATTTATAGAAGAATTTGTCCACTGAAGTGTCTCAAAAGGAAATTTCTGACGCGTAGTGCAATTCACTGAGCGGCACCACAGCGACAAGTAGACGGGAAGTTCAAATAAGCAAATATTTCTTCTGTTCGCAATAAAAAAAAAAGATAAATGAAAAACTAAACAAAAAAAAAGATAATGAATCTCAAAAAGCCAGCAATGAGCCATCTCTCATAAAATATGAAATAGAATACTAAGAATCCACCAATATGAATCTAAGCAATATATATATATATATATATATATATATATAAGCAGGAAAATAAAATATGCAGTTGCAACGTATATTTGGTTTGAATATACTTTGGAAATGCTTATTTTCCAGCTGTTTTATTTTAATTATTTTGTCTGTGTGACATTAACTCTTTCTTTTATATATATAGTCAAACAACAAATCGATACAATAATTTTAAAAACGGGTAAAATAAAATATTAAGGGTTCATCTCAGAGGTACAAAATTACTTGTATGCATAAATTACTCTTTTACGTCGCTTTCAGGTAGACATATCTGTATAAATGCTTGGAGTACAAAACAGCTAGTCCGACTGACTGGGCGTCGTTCCTTGGTGCCTTCTGAGTTCAGGACAACATTTATACCATGATGTTTTACTTTTATTTCCCATATTTCCCATGTCACATCCTTGTTGCATTGTACATCAGTTTTATTCAGTGTTGTTACGAGCCAAATTTAGAGCAGTGTGTGTGTGTGTGTGTGTGTCATGGTATGCTAGCGGTACCAAAAGGAAATTAAATTATTTGTTTAACACTAGCAAATAGGATATAAAATGGCATTTTAAATTGACTTCCGCAAAATCAAAAGTTATTTGATTGTGTAAATACTAGTAACATGCCAAACGAACGAAATTTTGAAAGTCTTATAATCAAAATACAAGGTTTGTCAAATGCTATCAATTATGATGTTTGGTTTTTTTTACATTCTATAAGCAAGGTATGACCAATGCTATCAATTATGATGTTTGGTTTTTTTTACATTCTATAAGCAAGGTATGACCAATGTTATCAATTTTCGTTGTTGTTGTTGTATTGTTACGGTTTTATTTTAATTTGGTTTTGTTGTTATTGTTGTTTTTGTTTTTTATTTTTTGTTGTTGTTGGGGGTTTTTTTTTGGGGGGGGGGGTTGTTTGTTTTATTTATTTTTTTTGTTTTTTTTGTTTTTTGGTTTTGTTTTTTGTGGGTTTTTTTGTTTTTGTTTTTTTTGTTTTGTTTTTTTGTTTGTTTGCTTGTTTTGTTTTTTTTATTTTGGTTTTTTAACATTGAATAAACAAGGGTTGTCGAATGTTATTAATTGTGAAAGTTTTTTTAACATACTATAAACAACTTTTGTTTAATGCTATCAATTGTGAAAGTTTTTTTTTTCTTTTACATTAAATAAATATGTTTGTCGGCTGCTATTTACTATGAAAGATTTTCTTTCCATTCATAAACAAGGTTTGTTATTAATTATAATTTTTTTTTACATTCAGTAAGAATATATATCACATTTAAAATGAAATATTCTCTTGAACCTTATGATTTATCGAGGCTATTAAAACATGGCAGATCAAGCTTTGCTTAATCAGAAGCGGAACACTAAGTCATCACATTGAAAATGGTCACTTGAAACCGACGTAAGCAAATCCCTCACCGAATTTGTGTATTGTTAAAGACACTTTCTTTTGGGGAAAAACACTTTTATATGTTTGATATTGAATAGTTTATCAGTAAAGAGCATTTGTTTGCTAAATTAGTTAATGAATATCCTTTACAAATCACAATCAATAATAGGTGCGTTTTGTTATCTATATATACACGTATCCAAGTTTCTAATTGATAAGCCTTCCATCCGGGGGTCATCCGGGGGTCCCGGAAAGAGGTGAGGGGAAAATGTAACGCTCTGATATCAATTCTACGAGTATGTAAGAATCAAAAATATTAGATAGGGTGTGGCCACTCAATGTCACATATTTTAGGGCTCGTCAATGTAATTCTCATGTCATATTGTAAAAATGCACATTTTCAGGCAACATTTAATATGTTGAAGAAGAATCAGCAGAGGCGTCGGCAAACGGGCGGTGATCGCCAATATTGGGGGGGGGGGGTGTAGATGAAATTTCTTTTACAAAAATTAAAAATGAAATCAGAAAAAGAAAATGGAACGTTTGTAACGGCAATACTGCTCATTGGAGCGGCGAGTGTAACGGCGATCTGTGGTCACTGGAGCCGCGAGTGTAACGGCGATCTGTGGTCACTGGAGCCGCGAGTATAACGGCGATCTGTGGTCACTGGAGCCGCAAGTATAACGGCGATCTGTGGTAATTGGAGCGGCGTGGCGTTCAAGCTATTGTTTACAAGGTCGCGAAATGGGATGCGGGAACCCGGCCCTGGCGTGTGTAAGCAAATTAATTCAACATAGGGTATTAAAGTGCCCTTGAAGTCAAGCTCAAAGTTTGGTTTAATTAGTGTGGATTAACATGAAAGTCATTATCCCAAAATTTTACATTCAAATTAGCGGTGATACGGAAGTTATTCCCTTTCAAAGTTGGCCATTTTTGCACCTGCTTAAAACCAATCAAGGCTACTTCCGGTTTGAAGTATTTATAGCAAAATCCTTGCCTGACGTCACGTAACATCTGTTTTGAAATGGCGACCGTAAGCAAGAATGATGATCACAATTCTTCGTCCGATATTGACTTAAATATGTCATTTGAGATGTCATCCTTCGAAGAGGAACACGAGGAACATCAGCGGAATATTATTCCATATCGCTTTGAACCTGAAGCAACTGATTCTAGCGAATCAGATCTATCTATGGAAGAGGCCGACGATCAGCACCGTCTAGGAAATACAGATTGGTATGACTTTCACTTTCTTTTATTTGTAACACGTGTAAACTGTAATTAATTGTTGAAATACATACGAAAACTTTATTATAACGTGTAACGAAACATTGAAACTTGCAGCTTAAACGTGTAGGGGGGAAAAGTAATACTAAGTAATCATAGTATACTCATTTCTCCTTATAACGCGGGTTCCATTGTATCGGTATATTCCAAAATAAATCATTCAGCGATTTTTAGGCCACCTTCTGTAAACAGACTGAAGATTGGGTACATGAAAGTTAGTAAATATGTCAGAAGATGAGATGATTGAATGGTTTTTTTTTTTTGTTAAAATTACATGTATTTATATGAAAATCTCAAAATATGTTTCATTACAAAAATATGGACATACCATAATTTCAAATGTGATAAGAAAAATAAATTATCATGAATTGTCAGTCTGTCGCCTGATTGTTAACAGTAGGTACGTGATGTAATGTCACATCAATAGAAAAAATAAAAGCCGTGCTGTTTAACTGCACCAGACTCCCATGAATATTGAATACCGCGATACAATGGAAGTCTCCATTTTTGAAGCTAAGTTAGACTACTGGTTTTAAAAACAGCGAGCATAGCAAGCGAAACAAGGTCAGAAAATTATATTGGAATGAAAAGCTAGTCAATTTTAAACTCTATGAATATAACACTTGATAGTGTTGACATGACAACCTGGAATTCTCTTTGAAAACAAAATAATTAAGTACCGCGATATTATGAGACACCAGTATACCCATGCTAGAAAACGGCCATTCTTTTTTAATTTCTATTTATTTATTTTGAAGAGTGATACTCGTGACTAGAGTTCTGTTCATGTTGGCTTTATTTCTCAATAATTGATACAAAAAAAAAAAAAATGCTTTTTGAAGTAGAAAAAGAAAGCAGGTTGGCTAAAATACGGGTATTTATTCATTGGGCTGAAGGTCAGTAGTGGTTAAAATCTGTAACTGTCATTACTGCTTTATTTAAAATCTTGTCTTCATAGATCTTATAATTTGATTAAATTTTATTCAGTCAGTGCAAAATACTAAAGCTACATAGTATGACACTAAGAAAGCAATCTAATATGAAGTTTTATATATATATATATATATATATATATATATATATATATATATATATACAATTAAATACATTGAGATCCTATAAAGTTCTGTTCATCACACATCTCTATACTGGTGTTTCTTTCTTCCTAAAACGAGATCTGAAATGCAACACTGCCTCATTTTTTTTCAGGATGGACAAAATTACTGCAAAGTGGTGGTGGCTCTTTTTCTGGCTAGCAGGAGACAGGAGGTGGTTTACGGGGTGCTGTAGTCTTCACTAAAACTTCCATCGACGTGAAGGTCTCCGTCATCAAAGAAGTGACATACCCTGAAATAAAATTGACAATAAATATTTTATATCTAGGATGCTTTAATATTTTGGTTTCCATATCAATAAAATTTGAAAATTTGTTATACTAGTTTTTATTTATTTATTATTTCCCCTATAAATTTGATTTAGGCATATACAATAGTTGAGAGAAGGATTATTGTACATACCATACGTTGAATCTACAGTTTGCTTTCGCACACTGTATTCTCCATGCTTAAATTTTGGAAAGCTTATTTTATACTGCATGTCCCCCTCCTTTGTGGTAGCCTGAACCCTTGAAGCATTTTCATTATAATGGAGGGCAGCAACCAATAACATTAAAAATATATATATATATACATACATGTATTTTAAAAATTGTCAAAAATGAAATAAATATTGTACATGTCATGAAATTTCTGAAGCATAAACATACCTACAGTACATGCCATAGCAAGAGAAAGACACCATTTTGGGGGCAAAGTGGTTGATGGTACTGTGAAATGCCTCTATTTGTGATGTCTGGTAGCCATTTGGTTACTGGAATGCCGAAGTCTTTCATCAACGACAATCGGGCCTCGTAGCAATCCTCATTAAAATGGTCACTGCAAATCACCGTGTACTGCGATGGTCCAGTCCAGTGTGCCCTTGTTAGCTTCACAAAGCGAATTCAGGCTGCTCGCTGATGCTGGTCTTTCGGGAAAACATGCACTGAAACTCCGTCTGCTTGTCTTTTACTGCAGCCTGCCACAACACACATCCGTCCCTTATTTTTACTAGCCATTTCCGATGATTCAACAAGTTAACACTGCATCGAGAATGGCGCCTGATGCAAGCTGACGTCACATCCGGTTGAGGCTATTTTCATTATATCGTAAAGGTGTGAATTCACAATATTATTATATTTCGTGCAATAACTCGCTCATTAAACAACACTCGGTGCTCAGACTTGGGTTTTTACGTTTTTTATTATGGAAACTACATTTAGAGAAGCACTTTGTCACCTGCTTCACGGACACTTTAAGTGTGCTGCATTAATTGGTCGATTGATGTTTGGAATCTTGAGTCAACGTACGTGGTACACTTTAGCACCTCCCATTAAATCATTAAACAACTATCGAAAAATATTACAGGGATGATCATATTTATTCAATCATATTTTATTTCCCTTCTCAGAGGATTATGACATGACACACATAATCATAGCGTTACAAAGATACAGGAAAAATAATCAGGGAGGTGTACACATATGTACATAATGGTAAGGTCAAAATACATGACAGATACAACCCTTTTAATGTGTTAATAAAAGATAATGCTCTGTTACACAAAATTGCAGTGTTGTGCATGAGTCTATAGTTCAGCAACCAGTCGCGGTAGCTCAGTGGTTAAAGCGTTCGCTTCGTAACCGGGAGGTCGTGAGTTCGAGCCCCGCTCGTGCCATGGCCGCGTCAAACCTAAGACGTAAAAATAGGTAGTGATTGCTCCTTCGCCAACGCTCGGCATTTAGAAGTGAGAATTGCGGATCATTCAGATATGACCTTAAAAACGGAGGTCCCGTGTCACGGTAGGCGTTGGGACGTTAAAGAACCCTCACTACTACGGCCATAAGCGCTAAGCATAGGTCTAAATTTGACAACAGCTGGTGACGTCTCAATATGAGTGAAAAATTCTCGACGGGAAGTAAAACAAACAAACAAAACCATCTCCATTCTTGTAGATTCTCTAATCAGCTTTTGTTATCCTTTGCAATGTCCAGTGTGCCTGTAAGCAACATACATCCCTTAACAGAATCACTGCAAGCTAGGTTAAGAGGATGACCATAACAGTGTATGTAAAGGGCTCTGGGTTCAAGTGCATGAATTTGTGTTGCAACACCTGACTTTGAACCAGCCATAGAAGCAGCCATGTCATAACACTGGCCTCGTACTTTGTTGATAGGCAGATCGAACCTCAAAAGGGCATCTAAAATTGCTAGGGTTATTGAATTAGCCCCAATGTCAGAAAGACAGTACATCCCTAATAAATCTTCATGAGCGGTAAAATTTTGATCAACATATCGAATGCATAAAACAATTTGCTCTTTGTTGGAAATATCTCGTGTTTCGTCTGCCATTATTGAAAAGAATTCAGACGATTTGATGAAAGCAACAATTTGTCGCAAAATCTGCAACCCCATCACCTGCAAAATTTCATTTTGTATATCTGGAGCAACATACTTATTTGTCTTGCGTTGTAGCCATTCCTGAAGTTGGGGGTTGCGTTTAGCCTCTAGCATGAGAAGTTGATTAAAGTGCACGTTTTTCTCGTCTTTTTCTTTGTCCTTGTTGAGCAAGAAACTTCCAAATGTTTGTGATTTTAAGCAAATTCTCTGCTAGACTTCTTCTCGACTTCATGCGTCTTTGAAAGACATTCTCCAACATCTTTAATCTCCTCCTTTATCGTAAAATCCCTTTCCATTGCCTCTTTATGGCAATCACTTTTCTCGTGTGCGACGAATTTTGTGGTTGCTTTTTTCCGGTATTTAAAACCACTTGATATGAAAGCTTTTTCTTTCTTGTGACAACTGAGAATCTTCCTCTGAAATGATTTTATGCAAGGAAAACAGTATACATCTTTGATTTCTACATAATGTAACCAAGACCACCGATCAAACCAGGATACATTGAAAGATCTCAACTTTTTACCAACCTTTTTAGCTGGACAGAAATTATTCCGTGGCTGATTTGGGGTACTACCGATCTCTGGTGTATGCCATTTTTCATGTACAACCTGGGCCTTTTGAACTGGTATTTCTGAGATATCATCTTTGGAAGAAGAAGAAGAGGAATCAATAAAAGAAGCAACCTTAACATGTTTGTCTGTTTCTTTGTTTGCAGTTTCCCCCAATTTACCTGTTTCAATAGACTCCTCATTTGTGTTAGACTTCAAGAGTGGGGAAGGACTATCTTGTGATTGTTTTGGTTCAAATGAGCGATGAGGTTCAGAATCCTCAATGGATAACCTCGAACGCTTTGAAAGAGGTTCCTCATGCTTGTGTATACCGGCAACAAAATGATTAGGTGTCCATCCATCTATATTTGTAACAATTGTTTGAGTCCACATGATGTGGATAGCATCCTGATATGCTTTAGCATCAGCTGGTCAAGAGGAACAATAAGCTGATTATGACCTTGTCTGTTTACACCAGGGTTTTGCACCTCAGGGAAAATCGACATGATTGGTTTCTAAAAAACGTTAGAAGTTACGAACATATGTAAAAGGTTTGAATAGTAACAGTTCTGGGTTGTTTTTATTGTTTTCCTTTGTAACGAAGCAATCAAATCACCAGTAATTAAACACTCTTCTGACAGCGCTTCAGGTTTGAAACAAGTTCATACACAATTCGTACCCTCATTTCCTTAAAATTGTCCTCATGTCCAAACACAAAAAAGAGAGAGTTCTGAATAAACAATTCCCATCACCATATATCTGAATCGGGATAAGCTCAGAAGGAGTATCATTTGGATAAAGCTCTGAGGAAACAGCATCTTTTCGAATATTCGAAGTTTGGGATATTAGGTATGCTTGTTGGAAGGGGATATTTCTTAAAACTTTGCCTTTTGAGTCTAACAAGAAAACTTAGTGCTCCCATCCTTTTTTTTCTGCATTCCTTGCTTCTTCGTGCACTTTTTCGAAAAATGTCTTTCTTTCGTCCGTCTGGGCATACATTGTGAAATATAATCAAAGTTAAAACTGTGCGGAAGGTTGATCTTACACTGATACGACAGTGTCTACTCTTCGACCAAGAATGAAACAGGTCTTGACAGCCTGAGACTTTACAAGCTTTGAAAAAGTTGTTGCACGTCTTGACCTACGCCACATTTGGGAGTGTTACGTCACTGATAAATAGTACTTCATACATTGTCGGGTTTACCTTCACCATAAAAACTGTGATGATAAAAAAGTCAACAATTCATCATATTAGCTTTACAAAAAGATTTTAAATATATACAAACGTTGAACTGATATTAGGGCAGTTGGGCATAGGCATTTTTGTATCAAGACGAAATTTCTATGAACAAGCTTCTAACGAATTATTAGACCTGAAAGTTAGTCAAGGTCACACATATCAGATACCTTTTGACCAGTCGTCCCTTGCGAGATTTTTTCACTCGTATGAGTCGTCAACAAATACCGGTAAAGGACTTTAAACGACACTTGAACAGTGAGAGTACTTTACCGTGCCAACGCCTTTAGCGACACAACTTAAGGTCATATCCGAAATATCCTTGACTTTCACTCCTAGTGTCTGGCACTTGGCAAAGGAACAGTCACTACATATCATAGGTTTGACGCCAGATGCGGAGCTGGGAACGAGAACCGAACCATTACCTCATGATTACGACCTTTTGGATGATGCCCTAAGAAATGTTAAAGCATTAAGTGCTTTTCATATTTTTTTTTATTTAAGCTATAGGACAGTCACAATGACTGACTCTGAGTCTCATTGAATTAAATGAACTTTCTGCTTAAAAATAATTACACATTACACACTATATGTGAATTTTACAGTATGAATTTTTTTTTTTTAAATATTGGGGGGGGGGGGGGGGGGGGGGGGGGGGGGGGGGCACGCTTCTACATCAACATGGGTAGCTCAGTGGTTGATCACGAAACTTGTAATTATAAGGGTTCCGGGTTCAATACCCCATTTTTACAAAGATTTTTCTCTCCTTTTTTACTGCGGTAATGCCCGTTAATACAGTAACATTGAATTTACATTTTTACTTGTCAACCAGGAGCTATCAAATAATTCTAAATCAAGTGAATTGTACGTGAAATTTCACCAAAAATTATATATTATTAAGACATGTCGCGTATGTCCTTCCGATAATGACAGAACAGTAAAAATATTAAGAATTTGGTGGATATCTAAGTCAACGTTAAGTACGTTAGTTTGTCGAGTTCGCCTCCCCTGCTAAGATCATGATAAAAGTACTGCGGATTTATCAGTTCCGTACAGAGTCCCCATTCTTTAAAAAAAAAACAACGAAAAAAACAAAAAACAAAACAAAACAACCGCAATAGGAAGAAAGACAACTCTATCTGCGTTTTAATAATCAAGAACGATAACCACACAGGGGTACTTGCGGTTAGTGTGCTCGGTTGTTTTTTTTTATTATTTATTTACTTCCTCACCTGATTCACGAGGTTTTCAGTCCTTGGAGCTATGAGAAGTTATATGAAGTGATGTAGATGAAAGATGTGAAACTTTATGTAAACCAGGTAAGTGATAAGCGTACAAATCTGTGTACAACTAAAGAATATTATCGAATGATTAATGGGCTATTGTATGATGTGTTGTTTATTTTTATATACATCAAAGTAAATGTTTTGGTTTCTAGGTGTTTTCGTTTTTGATGACTTTTGAATTATCTATCATGAAGGGTTAAACAGAACCCTGCAACTACATGCGACAAGGCACTTAAAAAAAAATTATAAACCATTCACTGAATGTATGTACACACCCAAGTAAATAGTAAGATTTATGGCATTATAAGTAAACTATTTTCTATTTGAGTGCCTGGGGAACATACACACTGTACTATTTGATTTTAGTTTATCCGCAAAATCTCTCTCTCTCTCTCTCTCTCTCTCTCTCTCTCTCTCTCTCTCTCAAAAATATTAACATGCCTACTCCCTTTTATTTTGACTTAAGCCTCACTGGAGACAAGATTATAAGCATGACTTCAAACTAGAGGCTTCATGAATTTAAAAAGTTGAGAATGGGCAGGGCTCACTCTGCCTGGGGACAAGTTTACTGTCCTTTAGCTTCCTCTTTACAGAAAAAAATTTGACATTAATATCCGGTATATTTACTGAAATAGGTCTGTAGAATGGATTAGGATATTTCCGCTCTTTTCCTCAAACTTCTTGTGCATGAAAATGTAAACTTAATTTTCAAAAGGCAAACAGATTAGTGCCAGGTATAGCACTGTGTTGTCTCATCAAGCAAACATTCCTTGTCTGTATAGACAGTGAGCAAGTTATTGATTTCGAAATCTTTGCAATATACCAGACCAAAGGTGTCTTCCTTGTTTATCAAGTTTTGTAAATTTTACTGCCTTATTAAAAATTCTTCAGCAAGGATAGGATTATTTTTTATTTTTTTTTTGTCGTGTAATGACCACTGGGAGGCCATCATTACATGTGAGAGATGGTCAAGTGAGATTTTCTGTCACATATTCTGCTGTGACATCATTGATTACATCATCCTATATTTTCTATGATTTAATAATTTACATCGGAGAGAAGTAAAACATTTCACTTGGTCTTCTTCACATTTTAATGTGATGTAACTCTCCCTTTCTGAGGGACAGTCTTGGGTGTTTTAGTTTATTTACACAGAAAAGGCATATAATGCATAGATGTGCTTTTCCAGGCAGCTAGCCATCTAATTATTTTTTGCAATCCAGAAAATACACTTCTGAATGCCTCTGCTATTTAGTATTAGTGTAATATCATCACTGCGATTTGATTTCAGTCAATGGTAAAAGACATTTTGCATGTTTCAGTATGCAGTGTCAGTGGTTTGTTGGCATCAAATTTTTCAGGTTTACAATTAGTATTCTTACTCTTTGATTATTTTGAAAAAGATATATTGCATCAAGATGGCTGCCCACATGCACTATGAGTTTAAAACTCATCAATTCAAAGTTTTTGTTAAGTATTCTGTGTGTAAAATAACATAGGTTAGGTATGTTGAAACTTAAGTGTCAAGATGGTTGACTATAAGAGATTTAGTATGAATTACATTTTACCCTTTAGCTAATTGGCTGTCAGGTTGAAAAATTAAAAAAAAAAAACAAAAACAGTAATATCAAAGGTTTAAACTATACACCAATTTATAGAAAATACTTTGAAGAAGGTGATCTCTATCTGCACTTCGACGACATTAGTTGGTGACTCTGTAAACCTAACTACAAATTTACACATAAACAGAGAGAGAGAGAATGAGAGAGAGAGAGAGAATGAGAGAGAGAGAGAGAGTGAATGAGAGAGAGAGAGAGAGAGATGGAGAGAGAGAATTGGGGACCTTTCATAAATTGTGTAAAATATATAAATAGAAATATCTGCAAAATTAAATTTTGTGAGAAGTGGAATATTCATTCAGAATTTAAAAATATTAAAGTTGTTGATGATGTTCTTTGTTTAGGTATTGTGTTTAACTTGACGATAAATTTAACTTAGCTGAGAGACATATTGGCTGATCATGCTGGAATTAGATACTTTTAGATTGAAGGGTAATGTAAAAAATATTCGTATCTCAATAACGAAAATATTGCTATCATTTTTTTTGCTTGCTATGTTAGAAATTCACTCATTATACATAAAATGTGGAGGAATACATAAAGACAATGGTATTAATTAGTTTTATTTAGGCTGCATCTTGATTTTTGTAAACAAATCTTAGACGTTAAGAAATCCACTTGTAATGCAGCTGTCAAAACAAAATTGGGAAGATTTTCTCTATATACTGTTATTATATATTGTTCAGTACAATGAAATACTTAAGCAAGTTATGAGACACAGAAAATCCTACATTAAAGCGTTGTTATGTTGGATATGCTGATAACTCTGACACGAGTAATCAGGGAAAAAAAATTTCATGATGTCGAAGTTATTTTGATAAATAAATGTACTCATTGAATTATGAAACAACTGAGGAAATCTTCAGTGATATCAGGCTATAGTACGGTATTTTTACTCCGCTTCAAAGCTCAAGAAAGTGTTCATTTGTACTGTTAAGTAATTAACATATTACATTATTATTTCTGTTCACAAGAAGATTCAAAAGTATGTTGCTGAAGTGGGTAGATTTTCATCTCACACTTGATCAGTTAAAACTAGAAAATATCAGGGTACAGCTAAAGTCTGAGAGAAAAATAATGATTTCATTGTATTGACAGTGCAGAGAAAAACTATCCTTTCGTATTTATTTGCCAAGTGTATAATGCTTTATTACACAAGTATTCAATTTTCTGGAATATAGTACATTCCTGTTTTCAGACATTACTTGTTTAAATACTCACATCAGATATATGTAATTTGGGATAAAAGGTTAATATATGTATTTATGCTGCTTTATGAAATTAAGAAGTGAATTGATTGGACAACTCATAATTTCAAATGTATGTGTGGATTCAAGTTATGCATCCTCTATTGATTATATTTGTAATTTCCTGATGAGCTGTTTCATTGCTGTAAAGTTAGTGCAGAACTTGAACTATATAATCGCCATTATGATTGGTATTTAACTGAATGTTGATAAGATAATTTTCTTGCAAGTGCTTTATTCATTTCAAGATGGTTAAGATATCAGAATTTCAAATTATGACTAATTCACAAATCCCCTTCTCTATATACATGTAGTATAAAATCCAGCGCTTAAAATGTTTATTGTCGAACCAATAATTCCTGTTTGTTTCAAGTACATTTCAATATGAAATTAAAGACTTACAATCATTTAGAAAGGAAATGATGGAGTGACAAGCTAGTAGCTGCACTACTAATGACTTATAATCATTGACAATAGAACAGTTTGATGGACAAGCTTATTGATATGAGGGCCGATTGGCATGTTGTGAGCCTTGTATTGAAGGCGATGTCATTTTGTCAATGTCCCCCCACTATTCCTTGACTATTTAAGGCTGTGCACTCGAAGACTGGTGTTACTTGGTCAGTTTATATCGACAGAGATTTGTTACTATGGATGAAACATGGGTCCATCATTTCACCCCAGAGGCCAAATAACAGTCTAAACAATTGAAACACACTGGTTCACTCCCACCAAAGATGGCAAAGACTGTTCTATCAGCTGGAAAGGTTATGGCCTCAGTTTTCTTGGATACTGATGGTATTCTGATGGTAAATTATCTCCTAAAGGGACAGACAGGCAATGACACATACTATGCATCACTTCTGAGGCAGTTACAGGAGAATATTAAACTCAAAAATGTGGAAAACTCAGTAAAGGTGTGTTGTTCTGCCAGGACAATTCCCCTGTTCACAAGTCTGTCATTGCCATGACTGCCATTAATGATTGTGGCTCTAAATTGACTGAGCATCCACGTTATTCGCCTGATCTCACTCCATCAGACTCTCATCTATTTCCAAAACTGAAAATGTCCATTTCCAGTACCCACTTTCAGTCAGATGATGATGTCATACATGCAATGGAGGACTTTCTGAATGGTCAAGAGAAGGGCTTATTTAAAAGTGGCTTTGAGGCCCTTAGACATTGCTGGCAAAATTGTATAGATAATGATGGAGGTTATGTTGAAAAATAATGCGATATGTCTGCCAAAATTCAGAGCCTTACAAATGATGCTCACAACATGTCAATCAGCCCTCTTACACTATTAAAGACTTATAATCATTGAGAAGGGAACGATTGCAATGACAAGCTTGTAGATGCACTGATCATTAACAGCACACCTGGAAATGTGTCATATAATGGAAATAAAATGAGTTGGGCTTGGGGAAGGTAACACTACGGAGCAAGGGACGTCACAGATAAATTATGTCAGCTATGTGATCTGTACACAGGACTCCAGTAAAGCTTACAAATTTATCAACCCTGATTATACATGACAGATATATGAACCCCACTGATGTAAAAGTCTATCCTGTTTAGTAAATATCTTTTAAAATGTGCTCTTCAAAGGGTAGGTGCTGCTTATGTATGTGAGATGTTGAGTTCTGTCATATAAAATGTTTGTGTGCTGTTCAGTAGTGTCTTATAAAGTGTTTGTGTGTGGTTTAATTGTTATAATCAAGTAATTCTTCTCTCTTCAAACATTTTTTTTTTGGTTGAAAATTTGATTTTACCGGCATTCAAACAAACTATAATTTCTGCAACAATTAAAAGAAACATATTATTCAAAACACATATTCAATTCCTGATGGTTGCTTAGAAACAAAAAGTATACATTGTGTAGCATCATTAATCCATAAATACTCTGTGTAGCATCATTAATCCATAAATACTCTGTGTAGCATCATTAATCCATAAATACTTTGTGTAGCTTCATTAATCCATAAATACATTGTGTAGCTTCATTAATCCATAAATACTTTATGTAGCTTCATTAATTTATAAATACATTGTTATATAACTACATTAATACATAATTACATCAGGTAAAGCATGCCCTGGTCAGTAGAGAGGTAACCCTCCAGGAATCCTTTGATGTTTTCTGTGTTATCTGTCCTTGTCTGACCTTGGACGATTGATGTATAGGTAGTGTGAACACATATATTTCTTGTCCATAAAATGGCAACTATAACAATACATAACACACTATATACATACTTCCTTGAAAATGAGTACCATGCTGCACATGTCTGATAACTGGGCAGTTTCTTTCATGGATTGGTGCAGAAGAGCACTCAAGCACTGATGTCGGATTATATATTTGATGGATTTTCCTTGAAATGGAAATAAAAAATAGCAATCATGTTTTTATTTTAAAATTTCATTTCTGGATATTTTTGGTTGATTATTAGAACCTTCAGTTGATGAAAATGATTGACATTTAACTATTCAGAAGAGGATTAAAATATGCATCAGGAGCTCATTAAAATAGAAACCCTAAAAACTTTTATTTACATTCATGAAAAAATCTGTATGGGGAAATATTTTCTTGTCAAGATTTAAAGTTGTTTGCCAGTGGGATTGCTGTATATTACATGTGATGGAGGAGAGAACGTTTAGTTGCGGTGAAGGGCCTGCTTCCTGGTCGTCCTAATGACTCAAAGGAAGTCAGTTTACGATGACTTAAATCCAGGCTTTATCATGTCAGTGGATATTGTTGATGTGTTGTACTGTTGTCCGATTGATAATCTTCATCTTCCAGATTTTATCTGTTGACTGATTTATTCAGCATCTTCCATGGCAGCTACACTGGTACTATCAGACACTCCACTGAATGCCACTGAGGCGTCCAATACTTCATTGGTTACCACCATTGAAGATACCACTACTGAAGATACCACTACACCACAGAGCAACACTATGTTATATCCCACCACCCCAGAAACCAGCACAGGTATACAGCTCAAATTTTATTCAATTATGTGATCTTTAATTTGTTAATATTGAAAGGAGAAAAATATTGTGTGAATGTTAATTCATAAATTGAAGCAAACTATGGCACTGAAAATAAATTAAATTTGCTGTTAATGTTATGAAAAGACTGAGAGTGAATGTGTAGAGTAGGAGAGGAGAAAATTTAGGGCTGGACCAGGAATCAAACCCGGGACCCCTGCATTACTAGTCAGGTACTCTGACCACAGAGCTACCCAAGCGATATCCATGGTCCATATAGCCCCAACTACTACATTCCTCCCTCCTTTAATTTGTCCTCGCCCTCAAAGACACTCAACCCAAATTCTGTTAGTCCCTAGCAGGACAACCTGCAGTGCAGGGGTGGTCAACAGCACCAACTATAGTATAGGAAACGAGAAAATTTTGGGCTGAAGTGGGAATCAAACTCAGGACCCCAGCATCATTAATCAGGTGCTCAAACCACTGAGCTACCCAGGCTGGTGTCCACCGTCTATATAGCTCTATAACTACTGCAAATCAATTGTCCTTGAGTGTTATGAATGTTGACCTTGGTTAAGTGTGTCCATTAAACATTGATAGGAGAATTATCCTAACCCTATCGTTAGGACATTATAGATGTGTCCCATGCTAAGTACAGCAATACTTCAGAAATTTCTGTCATCCATCAGTGACTATAAGACTCTATCTCGGTACATAAATGTCAAAGGTCACTGAAAGGGGGAAATGTATATTAGATTATCAGTGCCTTGTTTTTACTTCCAGCTCCGAATGTTGGCATGGTGATTGGGGCCACCGTTGGAGGAACTTTATGTGTCTTCATAGTTCTAGTGGTAGTTTTTAATGCAAGGTAGGTAATACTATGAGACCTGTTTATAATGAATTCACATACAGAGAATACCTTAAATAATGATTGATATTGAAGTCTCCCAAGCGAAGATTAGAGATTTGTTGTTTTTGCTCAGTCTTATTATTCTTCTTGATCATCTTCTTTCTCGTGCCTAAAAATGTATGCAGCCATCCTATGTAAGCATTATGTATTAGATATTCAAGGACATGGTAGACCAATGAATCTAGTTGTGCAGAAATAGTTTGTTTTTGTTTTTGGAGGTTTTTTTTCAGATTGAAGGGTACATTTTGGAGGGGTCAAATGGTGATGGAGTCTAACATAGAACTCTATGGGGGGAAAAATAAATTCTAAAATTTAACAGATATAGCTTGACAAATATGACAGATAGAGTCCTAGGGTCTTTGGAAATGAAAATAGAATGACAGGGCTTACAAATTCTGCTGTCTGTGACTTTGATTATAAAGAACTTGTATTACTTTATAACTAGGACTGATAGAGACATGGGATCTTCAGAAATGATAAAAGAAATATGTGATCTACAAACTAGTATCAAGGTCAAGTGACTCCAGTGACCTTGACCTTTGACCTTGAACATAAAAATTAACTTTAGAATCAGGACTAGAGACATGGGTTCTTCAGAATTGATGAGAAGGTGTTGGGGTTTACAAAATAGGAAAACTATACCACAATTCTTGTTGCGTATGAATTCTTCATATGAATATTTTGATGTAATTTTGTTCTATGAGCATTCAGGTAATATCGACGTACTTAGTGTTTGTCACAGTGTGTGTATTACTTTTGTATCTCTAGTGTGTAGAGAAGAGAAGGAGCTACTAGAAAAAGTGTGCCAATCCAAAATTAAATAAACACTTTTTAAGCAGTATTGCGAGTTTCTCAAATGTCTCACATGGATTCAAACTTATATTGGGGTAATCATGGAACTTTAGGCAATTATACTTTGTAATTATTTTTTTTTTTTTTATTTTAAAAGACGAAAGTATTTGAAGAAGCTGAGCAAGCCTCTACCCACACCACTCCCAAACCCTGAGGACATTGACAAGATTGCATTGGAGGCTAATAAAAAAAGTAAAAAAAAGAAAACGTGGCGAAAACAGTACGAGAAGGATCCTACGTCTGTAGTTTCCATTGAACCGGAGGCACCTTCATGTCCGGCATTCATGGCACCAGATCCACCGTCAAGTTCCTCAGTGGATTACGAAAATGCTCCATCAAAACGAAAACAGTTAGAGAAGAAATCAGAACCTGCCCCGCCCCCTGCTCATAAAAGTAAGGAGCCAGGATACGTGAATACTCCGGGAAAAGTTCAATTAACAGAGGATGAGTATGTTGCTCCAAAAGAAAATACGGCAAAATTATATTCCACGGGAGAAGGAGCTGAATATTATGTTTGTGATGACAGAAAAAATTCGAAAATGTGGAAAAGCCCTCCTCGGAATCCACTGGAGGATAGCGTGACATCAACCTGCTCAGCTCTGGATTATGTTAACATGCATACAAATAGCAGATACTTAGAGTTTGTCCCAGAATCGGTACCAGTGGAGGAGCCGCAAGATTTATACGAACCGGTGAATTCATAGGATGTGTGTATCGATATGGAGTAGGATCTGAGTTTCCTTTTGTGAAACAAAACAAAATGTGTACAGAGACTAGGTCTTAAAATATGGAAGTTCAAGGCATTTATTAAATATATAATCCCAAGAGGATTTAAAAATGGCAAATTTTTAGAAACATGATTTGCTGTGTAATTTGTGAACAGACAATAATAAATATTGGAGCAAGTGTGTGTTTACATTCTCAGGACCAGTAAGAACCAAGAAATATACAGAAACTTGTCGATCAGATTCAGATTAGAAAGCCGTGATTCACAGACATCAGTTACCAGTTTATAACAATGTCAGATATATAATTATGGTGTGGTAAATTTAGATTTAGACAAGAAGTGTGATTGTGCAAAATGCATAGGCAAATTGTTTGTGTTGTTGAGCTGATCTGTAAGTGTTTGAAATTCATGGACATCCATTGTAGCTCATTTTAGTGCTAAAAAAAAAATTTGAAGATTTCTTCCTCATCTCATAAGATGAACTAAAATTATACCCAATCAGAAGTATATTTATATTTGACAGTAGGAAGCAGTCCTATTAGCTGTAGTTGAGAGTAAACTTCTTTTGGTGGCCACACCCTTGTTCCTTCAGAAAAACACAGATCTAGCTTTCATTGTTATATTGCATTAATATTTTGTCACCATTATAATGAGAGTGCATTCAGTATTTTTTTAATATTTTTTTTTTTTTTAATTAACAGAAATTCTTCATGAACCTTAAATGAAATTACAGAAATTTTAAGATAAAATTGCATCAATCCAGCTAAATTTTGAAAATATATTTTTAATGCTAATAATTTGCAATGTTTTTTTTTAATGTTTATGTTCTCAAATTAAAAATTCAAATATGTGTCTCCTTATAGCTGACCCACCAATTATCTCAGCTTATTTGGGTACCTGTAGTTGCAGAAGATTAAGTATATATATTTTGTACTCTGTGTGTTTCGTATTTTTCATCTAGAAGAAAAAATCTGAACTAAGATCATCAGTTACTTTATAGTAGAATGATTGATTTTAAGGACGTATATGATGCTTCTCAATAGTATATAATTTTTTGGTGACATTATTCTGTTTTGTCTCTACAAAATTATGATGTCTGTTTTAGAATTAACTTATTTTGATAGTTCCTGGTTGTTACAAGTAAAAAAAAAATGTAAAGTCATCGCTCGTGTATTATAGTAAGTTGTATAAAATGTAGCAAAGAAGGAGCGAAAAATCTTTGAAGCAATTGGGTATCGAACCTGGGAACCCTTGCATTGCTAATTAGGTGATCCAACCACTGTGCCACCCAACCTGATATATGATGATGTTGAGCATGTCCTTAAGATGTATATTTACATGTGTGAAAATTAATGTGCACTTAGCAATCCAGGTTTACTTTAATGAAATCATAATAATTAAATTAATCCTTTTCACTTATCTACGGTAATACAGTACTTTAGTATGCTATAATTTGATGGGATCCTAAATTCTGTAATATAGTCCCTCGTAGTTTAAAGGGTATACCTTTTGATATGCGAGTGTGTTTGCATTTTTTAAAGTTTAATAATGCATTGTTTTAGATGAGGAAATGTGTATTGACTTGTTAAGTATAATGTGAAGTGTTTTTGTAAACGTTATCTGATCTATTTGACCTTTGAACTGTAATGCCAGCCCTTCTTTATTTTTTTTTTTACTTTTAGGTTTTAAAAACACAAATATAAACTTTTTGAGGAAAAAGAGGAAACAAGAAATGAAATGAATGATGCCTGTATAGTGAACAGTTGTGTTCCCATTCTTTATTTATTGCTATTTTTTTTATAAGCCCCAGAGAGTACCGGAGCCAGAGCCTTCTGGTTCCATAACAAGAATTTCATACAGATTCAGAAATTTGTTAAAATTTTCATTTGGAAACAAATACCTTTTTTTTTTTTTATAAAAACTGCCATCATGGTCGTGACTTACATTTACTATTGATTTTTTTGATTTTTTTTTTTTTTTTTTTTTTTTTTTTTTTTTTTTTTGAAATATCCAAAATTCGAAATTGTTTGTAATTTTTCAAATAAAGCACTGGTATTATGGACCTAAAGAGATACTGACTTAAGATGGCATCCCTCCAAATAACTCTTAGACAGCTTTATTTTTTTTTTTTAATTTTATAGTACCATATTTTCATCAAGGCAGGTTGTTAAAATGTTGTACACAGATAAGAAATAAGTGTTGAATGGAAATGAATTTGATGACTAGGTGTCAACAATAAGATTTAATATAACAACAGCAGCATTGGGGTTTTTTTACTTACACTCACCATTTTTCACCCATGGTATGAAATGATGGATTGCATGCAATAGGTACTTTATTTTCTTTTTAAAAATTGTTTTATTTGTGAGTTGAATTTTAAAACTGAATCCTTTACAATTGTCATGTAGATTGGTTACATGTAAATGGTTTGTTTTCTGATATGGATGATTTTATTAAGTTAATTTATAATAATTTTATTAACAAATAGTGAAAGGGATTGGGCAGCAGGCATAGCCTGTTTTTAGCCCTCTCCCAGTATGTTAGGCTGTAGGGCAGTGAAACTCTGTATAATACCTTAGAATGATAGCTAGTCCCGCAAGTCTGCCCCTTATGATGACGCATGTTTTACTGTTACCTCTAACATCTCGAGCTCATTAATTAATTTTGAAGTAGTGCATGTCTTTTATGATAATCTAATAGATTACCTAGCCTCATGCTGATGGTTAAAGGTGAAGATAAACATTGGCCAACTTCATAAATCCTTTAAAAATGCAAAATTGAAAACAGGACAAACACCAGAAGCTGGATCAGGTGCCCAGGAGGAGTAAGTCTCAACTGTTGAATAGTCGCACCCACTGTGAGCCCTCCATCAGAATCCAGCAAATGGAGTAATCTGTAGTCCAAATCAGTATGTAAAGAACGGCCTAACAATTGATATAAAAAATTTCAGACAACATTTGACCTAACAACAAGTTGTATTTGTGGGTTATTGTAATGGCAGAATTTAAACTGGACTGCTTAAACCCATGTAACATTACACCATATTTGTTAGTAGCCTTCCTTAATTTAGAAAGTGATCATAAGCAGACCATGCTCTCATATATTCAATCAGTTGAGAGAGAAAAACACTATTTGCAGGTGGTGATGAAGTATTTCTACACAAATATGGGACAATAAAGAAGCTGAAGTCATTCTATTGAGCTATTAGTTTGTTATTATGTTTGTCATTTGTAAAACATTCAAATATGAAATATATGTGAAAACCTATTTGATGTCTTTCATTTTGAATTCAGTGCGATATATTGAATTGACATATAAATTTTTAAAAAATGTTTAGAAAAGATATCACAATGCCTAAGCCCACAGCAAGAGATTTTCTGCCTTGTATGAAAAGAAAAACGGCTAAGCTGATAAAGGAGCGTAATTTGTGTCCGTGGGAATTCCAACAAACTGTTGGAAGATTTTATCGCCAGACTACAGAGATAATAATATCAACTTCAGAGAACTTGTGCATATAATCAGAATGGCTTCTGACAAGGCAATTGTGGAGGGGGGGGGGGGGTGACTGACCAAATATGAATATTCTTTATATAACTAGCTAAATTTTTATTGTAGAAACAGCTGCCCATAATGTCAGAGTGCCTAATCTTGAATTTATTATGAGGAATGGCCATGTAGAAAGTTGGGAAAGTGGCAGGTTTTAATGCCTTTGGAAAAGTTAATAATGTATTTGATTTCAAATTGATTAAAAGTTCTTTGGAATTCTGTAGAATCCACATTGATTAAACAAATCTTATTATGTCTACACACAGTGAAAGGGAAAAAAAAAAAGGAAGAGGGGTTATGACCACTTCCCAAAACGTAGTTAAGGGGCAATCTTCAAAAGCCCTGATGGTGTAACGGAATTCCTCTTTAAAATGAATTAATTCAAGTATACGGTTTTAGAAAAATTCAAGGGAGAATTTGATCATTTTTGTAAAATGTACTTGCACGATCACCAGTGTTATATCTGAGATAAACCGTTACTATTTGTTCTCATTATTCCATGAAGGCGTTGTGACATGCAAGTGGTGTACACACATTTGTGTATGTGTAAAGTAAAAAATTCAAATTTAGTACTTAAACTTTCATTTTTAGTGCTTTTGCCCTGACGAGCCCGCAGGGCGAAAGCGCTATAGATAAAAGTTTGAATACTAGATTGAGATTTTTTTTTACTTTATTTTACCCCGATACCAAGAAGGAAGAAGAATATATATATATATATATATATATATATATATATATATATATTATAAAAGCCAATATACTTGCGTGTAAAAATGAAAATGCATAAAAATAAAGTTTCATCACAAAATGGAAAATACAAAAACACGTTTCCAGCAAACACGCTTGTAATGAATTCACACTTGCAGCGAAGTGATTTTTCAAAGGGAGAAAAAAGAACAAATATCTAGATTGTTTATACCACTAGTATGTAGGTGTATGAAAACAGTGGAAGCCTAGAATAATTTCTACATAATCAGCGTGAAATCACAGACTGTACAAATTTCTCCATTCTTGTACAGGTACTTTTTTTATAACCGACCACCCCATGACACAAACAACGTATAGCGCTTAATACAAGAATAAATACACGTATGCAGACATATTCCTAAATATATTTATATTTCCAATGTTTTTGCCTTCGATATTTTTACCTTTTGAAATGATAACCATTTTCTCATGAATGATGCGCATGAATCTTGATAAATGTAGTACGACTATTTTAACGACTGGGAATATTCCGACAGAAATGAAAGAGAAATGTAAAAAAAAAAATAATAATAATTTTGAAAATACGTGAGGTTAAAGAAGCAGATTGCATTAACGCTTCACGACAATAAGGAATGCTAACGTGACACGCTGATGATCACACCCTCATATATATATATATATATATATATATATAACTAATGTTATGTCGGAATCCAAGCGTTAAAATGATTATAGGGACATTGATCCCATTCATGAGGAAATGGCTATCATTTTGAAGGCAAAAACATTTAAAATGTAAGTATATCCCGTTTAACAAAAAAATGTATATATAAACATTTTATTATTTAAAGACAGAATACGAAAATAAATGCATGGTTGTTAAAAATATGGGACTAACAAATCAAAAGACGGACTTTTTTTTCCAAACACGTGGAAAGGTAATAGAGGAGTTTTTTGCGATAAAACAACTTTGTTGGTTGAAGTATAGACACCACTAACAGAAAAAATTCAAAACCAAGACCATGCCGCACTTAAGCAATGAAATGCACAATCAGACACTTGGTATGCTGCAAGCAGGCGTTAGTCAGCGTGAGGTTGCAAGGCGTTTTAATGTCCATCCTTGTACAGTTAACCGGTTGTTGTCACGATTCCATCAGACAGAATCCCTAAATGATCGCCCAAGACCTGGTCAACCGTTTGTGACAACGCCACGGCAACAAGCTTTCATACGGCAACGTCATCTGCGCTATATGTTTACGGCCGCTGCGACCACGGCGAGAGAAATCCTTGGACGTCATGGAAGGCCTATTCATCCTAGAACCGTTTCCAGAATTTTGAAGCGCCATGGGATCCGCTGCAGAGGACCTTATAAGGGGCTACAGCTTAAACCGCATCACCGACGGTACAGATTCCAATGGGCAAGGCAGCATCTGACTCAACGTCAAAATTGGTCACATGTTGTGTTCTCAGATGAGTCCAGATTTAACGTTAGCAACGCAGACAACAGATGTCGAGGTTACCGTCGTTTACATGAACGTTTTGCGGACAATTGCGTCCTCGAGCGCGACAGGTTTTGGAAGGGGGAGGGGGGGGGGGGGGCGTCATGGTCTGGGGTGCGATTAAACACAATTTTCGGTCACAACTGGTCGTTTTGAATGGAACACTCACTGCTAGGAGGTATGTGGATGAAATTCTGCAGCCTGTTTTAGCACCATTAATGCAGCAGCATAGGCAAGAAAATGGGTTAACTTTCCAACAGGACAATGCGCGCGCACATACGGCAAGATTGGCACAAGACTTTTTTCAAACGAACGCCATTGACGTCTATGATTGGCCCGCTACGTCCCCAAAACGTGAATCCAATCGCGGATTTGTTGGACAAGCTGGGAAGACGTGTGCACAGAGCCGCCAGCCTAAGCCTCAGAATCCCCAAGAAATAGGGAGAGCCTTGTTGGAGGAATGGCAGAATATTCCTCAGAGGACCATCCGAAATGTTTGTCAATCAATGTCACGTCGCCTTTGCGCCGTCATCACTGCTAATGGAGGTCATACCCGGTACTAGTGAACAAAACCACATTTTTGACGCACCCCTCATTGACATTCATTTCAATTGTACATTCTTTGTGCATAAAACGATGTTCAAAATCAAAGAATAGTGTTCAGTTAACATGGTTTATAATATACCACTATGAATTTGTTTATTAAAGTACGTCAGTGTATATTAACCACCCATGTGTAACTGTGTAAAATCACCCATGTGTAACTGTGTAAAATCTCCCTATTGTTTTGGACTGTGAACACTGAGAAATCATGGGAATAAATTTCATTTCGTATGGCAAATTGTATTCGTTTTACTCACAAAAACATAAATTTAGTTTTCATTTTCATCATTTTTGAGTGGAAAAAAGTTTGTAGCAAGTGTCGAATGCACCCGCTTCGAATGTCGCGAAATGTTTAAATAGCATTTCAAAATTGCGGGGGGGTTCATGTTTGTCTTGCACTTTAGATTGAATAACATGAAGGCCAGTCACAGGAAACAGATAGCACTTATTTCTTAGAATTACACCTTCCTGTTCATACTTCTCGTGTGACAAAGAGTACAAAAATAACTCACTTAATAAGAAAATTAGAGTTATCCCGCTTGGTATGCTTGAGATATATTGAGATGAAGGGTTTTATTATAACAATTGCAATATAATTAATTGGAATAAATTCTCCACGGATATTTCTGCAGATTCCTTCCCTGTGTTGTCAGGCACCTCCTGCATGGATTGAATAAATATCCTAAATACACAATCAGTTATCGTACATTAGGTACCTCACATACAGTACATAAATTGTTTCATATTTGCCCCGCTTCTGCAATTGTTTTTTCTCATCGTAATTGAGGTGAAAGAACTGAAACTTTATTTTCACACATCTGTATTTAATCAATGAACAAAACATTACAACTGTGAAAGATCATTGACTTCAATAGTAACAGAAATATTTACGCTTCAATTCAATATTTACTGCCATCGTGTAGTATTTTGAGCCGGTGCTCCCTTTTGCTCTGCACTGGTCCCAAGAGGTCGAACGTTGCCCTCAAGTAGATAAATGTTGTGAAAAGGTGTTAACCTTCGATCGAATTTCCTGTAAAGTATAAAAGTATTCTTTTTTTTCAGGGGCCCACGTTAATACGTCAGCATGATACGTCACAGTTCATGCCTTATTAAATCTGAAAATTATTTCTTATATTTACGATCTACTTTCATTTTTTTATCTTTAAAATAGAAGTACTATATTCACCAAGATTCATACGCGCATTGCTCACAACTGCAACGCATTCATGAGGAAATGGCTATCATTACAATTTGTAAAGACATCAAAGGGCAAAGACGTTGAAATGTTGAGGCATAAGGGTAATTTACAAACAACTCCCATAAACTACTCCATTGTTTACGTGCCACATAACGCACAAAAACGTTAAGCATTTATTCCTTAACAATGAAATATTTAAGAAATATATTCCATTTTTAGAAATATACATGAGGGTGTGAACTGCGACGCTGTACGTCAGCATACTTTATGAAGCGCGTTAGCTAGCACATCATGAAAGGTATGCCGGCTTGGGGCGTTGTTGTTTATGCTGTCGTGTATTTTCAAAATTGAAAAATTAATTTGTTTGTTTCTTTTTTTTTTTTTTTTTCTTTTTTTTTTTTTTCTTTTTTTTCTACATTTTACTTTTCATTTCGGTCGAAATTTCCAACCGTTGAAATAGCATCGTCGTTTCTCATAAATATGCATGACGAAATTCGGCCAATCGCTGAGCTTCCAAACACGGGTTAGTCGGAGATTTAAACTGTTTATAGAATACGAGCAAATTACTTACTCTTTCGGTAAACTAACCAAAAGAGAACCCGTATGTACACAGATATAACGATTTTTGTTAATTTACAAATAAACAAACAGACGTGTTTGGGTATATGATTTCTTGTTAAAAATAGTTTCTATGCATATAACGCAGGTTTTCATGGCCCCAGTCATTACTGAGTTAAATGTGGTTGTTCAAATTTAGACTAAGCGTGAATTCTAATGGTCAACGAATTACATCATTTTCACGCAGGTAGCCACTGGTAAAACGGAAAAGGAGCGTACATTTCAGCCGAGGCTTGCAATGTTGTTACAACAGTCGTACTATATTTATCAAGATTCATACGCACATCGTTCACATTCATGAGGAAATGGATATCATTTCAACTGGAAAAGATATCGAAGACAAAATAGTGGAAATGATATTATATGAATAAATTTCTATGGAGAGGGTTAATATACCGTCTGCTGCACCATCTGATTCATAAATTGAATGGAAAATTATTCTAATAAAATTAAAATCTACTATTAGGTTATAATGAGGGATTCTACTCAGCTGCATCTGGGGTCATTTTTATCTTCTTTCTGACGTTTGGGTTTTTGGTTTGTTTGTTTTTCTTCTTCTTCTATCCTGTACGGGATCCAGGTTAGAATAGGTTCTCGGTACCCCTTGTTTGTCATAAGAGGCGACTAGATGGGGCGGTCCTTCGGATGAGACTGCAAACTGCAAAAACTGAGGCCCCTTGTCACAGCAGGTGTGGCACGATAAAGATCCCTTCCCTGTTTAAAAGGTCGTATAAGTGCCGAACATAGGCTTAAATTTTGCATATTTTACGGTTTGGATTTTTCAATTAGTTGTAAATAAAATAAACAAAACATTCAATCCGGAATTATTTTATTTCATAATCTTGAAAAATTTAATTGACAAATATTAGAAGGGTGACGCACTGACTTTTCACTTCGAGAACATCGACCTGGCGATTTCTTTTACTGCAAATACATCCTCAGGGTCCATCCAAAAAATCTCACCCCCCGAATGTTTATGACGAGGAATTGTCGGCAATATTCTGAAATGAGAGAGAGAGAGAGAGAGAGAGAGAGAGAGAGAGAGAGAGAGGGAGAGAGAGATGTTTGATGATAAAAAAAAATATTGTCTTAATTAGATAAAATTAAATGAAATATTAAACGAAAATTCAACGATTTACTCGGTAATGTGGAAGGACGCCGAGTTTAATTACAGTCTGTGTAGAAACACGAAAGACAAGTGTCACGCATATTGCCGATAAGGTCTCTCCATCAGCGTCACCTACGGGAACCCGAGCAATTCATGCAATATTAATTGTTGCGTTACGTTAGCACCTCTCGATGATTTATAGATTATCATTTAATTTAATTGTCCGAGTATTTATTAAAACATAACTTTTCATCAAGTGGTGTAACGTTGTGGTTGTTCGCAGCTCATGCATTGGTTTTTATCCCAGATATTGCCTTTGTCAAACTCTGAAACTATACTCAAGCTATTTGAGACCTGCATCAGATATGAGTTTGTTTTGGGATATTTGTTATGAGTCACGTACTGTCTTTTGTGGATCTTCAAGGGATCTAAATGACTCATTCAATTCAATTATAAGCAATTTGATGCAATCTGGATAAATTATTCAACTGGCTCATATGAATTAATTAAACAGCAGATCTGTTGCACTGAGTTGGTCAAAACTGTTGTTCTTTATTAGAAATAATAATAGGTTGGTCCTTAACCAATCAGTGAAGGATGATTGCTTCTCAGAAATTCTAGAGATGAGAAATTTGATGCTCAGTTTGGCTACATGAACTGAAACACGAAACAAGCACACACAAGTAAAAATAATGTGATTGTTGTTAATGATGTCTTCAGTCTTCACTGTGGGGTTTGTTTGTTTTTTTCGTTAACATCTGCAAAAAGCTGCATAGCACACATGTATGATCATTATGTCCTTTTGATTACTTAGTCCAGATTTTAAAAAAATTAACAATCCTGGAAATGTGCACAATCGTCATTAGTCTATCAAGCCTTGAATCAGTAAAATGTATCAATCGTCTTTAATCTATCAAGCCTTGAATCAGTAGAATGTATCAATCGTCATTAGTCTATCAAGCCTTGAATCAGTAAAATGTATCAATCGTCTTTAATCTATCAAGCCTTGAAGTGAATTTCATTTTTGAAAATACGAACTGCAATGCTTCATGCCAGAATTCGTCGGAGTGAAACGTGGCAGGAATATTGCAGTACATTGAAAAAGAGAGAGAGAGAGAGAGAGAGAGAGAGAGAGAGAGAGTCCAGGCGGCAGGTATGTAATTAATATAATCAAGAAAGTGTTATTCTCTTTTTTCCCTTTTTTTTCTGACCCGATGTCTTGGAATATCGGTTATAATTACGTTGTGTTAAGCAAATACCTGACGAAATTTCAAACGTTTTCTGTTCAAAGACGTTTCGTCTATTCCCCTGCATTAAGTCATGGTCCTTCAGTAATGAACTACACAGCGGAGTGTCCACATGTAGGACTTGAATAATCACTCTTAGCAACAACCCGGTATGTTGGCGAAAAACAATTTTTTTTTTAAATTGAAAGACTTGAAATCAAAGCTGTTGGGTTAAAGTGCAGTAGAATACTTTGAATTTTCCCTGCAGTTGATAAAGATCTAGACAATAAAAACACCAACAGCATCACCATAACAAGAAAAAAAACAACAACAAAATGCAGCATACAGAAAATATTGATTCAAAATATTGAAAGAGATCTCAACGATAAAGAATGTGAAGATATTGTAATAAGTATTTCAAAACACTGCAAAAATCATCCTGGGTTTTAATAACGAATATCTAGCGGCCTGTGGATATATAGTTGTTTGGGTTTTGGGGGTTTTTTTATGTATTAGGACGTAAGAACCATCTGTTCTGTTCCATACACACAGACACAGAGACAGACACACACACACAGACACACAAACAGCACAACACACACACAGACACACACACCCAACACACACACTTAAGACACACACACATGCATACACACACCCAACACACACATACACACACACACACACACACACACACACACTAGCTTTATTGTTGAATTTTACGCCTATTGATTTGCTGATCTGACCAGAGCCATCTGCTTCCTGTAAATGAGTTGGTGTATATGCAAATTAATACTTTTTAAGAAAAAATCAATTATTTCATATTACCCTCCCCCGGTTGAACTAACAATATAATCTACATCATTATTGCTTAAATATATTTTGTATTATGATGGCGACCATTTGACTATTGAGTACATTAACGAAGAATTCGTTACATGTAGTTATATTTTGTGTGTGAATGTTTTCATGTGGTTTATGTTATGAAATATTATTCATCCTGTGATCATGTTCGTTGTAGAAAGAAATTAACACAATAAACATAAATTCCCTATACTTTGTGATTGTTTATTTTATTGCAATGTACTTTTTTTTAAACTAAGATTCCACCTTCGAACGAGGCGCATCGGGTTTTTTGGCATTCGCTGTTACACCTACCTTCCTGTCATGAACAAACTGTATAAGGCAGGATACGGTCCCCATGTGACCCCCATTTTCACTTGAATTTCAAACCAGAGTAAAACTTAGTAGATGATATATCTTAGTAAGAATACATAATCACGATCACGAATGCAAAAGATAGAAGCCACAAGATTGTCATCGATCTGAGCACATTTACAGATCAGAATAAAATGGCGTGTTTTATTAAATTAAATTCTTTATTTATTTTGCTGTGGAAAACAGTGAGGAAACGTTTGTCTATGTACCATTTTTATACCAAAGTTGCAGTAAAAGTGTATACGATAATTCTGTTGATACAGGTGTATACGATAATTCTGTTGATACAGGTGTATACGATAATTCTGATGATACAGGTGTATACGATAATTCTGATGATACAGGTGTATACGATAATTCTGATGATACGGGTGTTTACTATAATTCTGTTGATACAGGTGTATACGATAATTCTGATGATACGGGTGTTTACTATAATTCTGTTGATACAGGTGTATACGATAATTCTGTTGATACAGGTGTATACAATATGTCAGTTATTATAGGTGTATATGATACGTTAGTTGATACAGGTGTATACGATACGTCAGTTGATACAAGTGTATACGATACGTCAGTTGATACAGCTGTATACGATACGTCAGTTGATACAAGTGTATACGATACGTCAGTTGATACAGGTGTATACGATACGTCAGCTGATACAGCTGTATACGATACGTCAATTGATACAGGTGTGCACGATACTTCTGTTTGAGAGGTAGGCAACTTTGTGCTCTATATTTTCTGGGGGGGGGGATTCCTTAAAATTTGTCCATTTACAGTTTAATCATATTGAAAATTGAAATTCTGCAGCTTCTTAGCGTTTATCAGTTTGATATAATATTTAAATTGCTACATGATTATTGAAAAGATATTTAAAAACAGGATTAGCTTTTCTAAATGTAAATTAGTAATATACATTGTATAAGCTTTGGTGAGTATCTATACATACATTATACATACCATTTCTTATAGTGCATGACTTCCGGTTACGCCTTTTGTATCTTACATTTCAAATCACAACGAAATAATACACGATTCATACCGTGCTATAATGTACACAAACCATATCCGCGAATTTACATACCACGAAACTGTGTAACATAACCAATTCACGACAATTAGCGCCCGTGAATTTAAATAACTCTTGTAATTCGGTAATGCATCCAGACAAGGAAGGAGAGTTCGCTGAATTGCGAAACATAAACAGCCAACATGCTGCTGTTGATATTATTTATTAATTCTTATGTAATGTACACACAAATGTGTCGTATAATGTATACCATTTCCTATCACAAATAAACGATTCCACACATGTTCGTTCGGGAGATATTTATTTGGGATACCACGACTTAATCATCATTCTTGGAGATTTTATTGGATGTAATTTATTTTTCCAGCTCATGGATACCGTGACGGAAATACCGCAATACACTGATCTATGTCTCTGACTATTTATCTGTAAAATCACATATCTGAATTAATATGCATGATTTTGTTAATTGCAGCCTTGCAATGAAACGTACAGTTGAGTGAATATTCTACTTCATCACAGTCATCAGTCAGTCTGAGTAGATTTAATTACAGATAATAAGGACAGTTTATCATATAGGTAATTAAATAAAAGACTAATGACATCGTTTCCTTATTTTCGCTGCCTTTAAAACTAAAACCAAAAAAAAAAACCAAAAAACAAACAAACAAAAAACTAGAAACAAGTGTTTAGTGCTTCTTCTGTTTGTAATCATCGTAAAAATGCAAGTCGATGTCAGATAATGTCTTCTCTGATGTCATACGCGATGATTTACATTAACAAGCGTCGGAATCTGTCGGATTGTCATATTTATATAGGCAAGGTATGACAGAATTGTTACTTCATTCCACAAACCGCGAAATTTGCCAAACAGTGGAGACATCTTGGTCAGGAATGGCAATATCGGAGGCGAGATCTATCCAGACATGTTATCAATAGCACGCCGACTGCATACAGTTCTCTACAATATGTATATTACCACGGAGTGTTTCTTTATATGTAGAGATTCTGACTATCTATCAGATTGAGAATAATATTCATTATGATAATAATTGTCAAAAACGAAATAAAACCACGTACAGACTTATCGGAATAGGTTTCTTAGCTCGGATACGAGTATATGATATTTTCGCATATTTATGAAAACAGAACCTGCTGTGACCGTACACTAAAACCTTAAATTTTGCTTTCAGATAAGAATTAATTACTTACATGACCTTGGCCTTGACTGTCGAGTGAATATTTCACAGGATCAAATGGCTGCAACAGTTGCCTTTATTTGAACACGTGGGTTTCCAGGAAATACATTTCGTTAAAACGCATTAAATATAGAAAACTGCGTTGTTTAATGAAGCGTGTGGTAATCTGAATAAATATTTGTTAAAGGATAATTGACTTCCTTAATTCTAGGAAGTAGGCTGGTCATTGTCACAGAATCGCGAGAATAGCACGTGATGCGGTGCAGTGTTTGATATTAACATTTAAAGAAGGATAGCATTATATCTCAAAGAGATCTTCAGGACGTACGCGATGTTTCTGACATTTTCTCAAAACTTTTTTTTTCGTCTCGATACGATTTGTTGCTGCAGATTTTTAAGTTTTACATTGTATTGCCATAGTTTGTATATCTTACTGCTAAGGTCAGTGGTTATAATAATAATCTAAGTATTGCAAGGGTATCGGGTTCGAATTCCAATTTGTATCGAAGATTTTCCCCCCGTTTATTCTGATTTTATATTTTTACTTGCGACAATCAGGAACTATCAAAACATGCTACTTGTAACTCTACAACAGACCTGATAATATACCCCAAGAAACAATATAGGAAGAAAATTAATTGCTCCCGAAATGCCAGGAAACATTATCCTGTATAATTCTGAAAAATGTCCTTTAAACATTTACATGCCGGTTGTTGAGCCGTTCTTTACGTTCGAATTTGGCTGCGGATTATTCCGTTTACCTGATCGGGATAGGGGGCTCATGGCGGATATGACCCGTCACTAGGGGATGCTTACTCCTCCTACGCACTAGTATGTTCAGAGATCCGTGTTTGCCCTACTTTTACTTTCGTATTCTTCACAGGCGTTGTGAGATTGATCACTGTCCGTTACATTCACTTTTCACATTTCTAGATTTCGTATTTCATACGCCACCGCTGCTTTTGTAAGTCGTTATATGCATTGTTGTCTGATATTTTAATTTAATCCTATCGGAATTCAGAGTATTTTAATTGGTTCAGTTCATTATACAGTTATCAGAATTCTATTTTTCATTTTGCCCATCATCATCTAATATCTCTGTTAAATCAATCACTTCCGTTTATCTAAACACCTAAGAGCTCATTTCAAGTCATTAAAAGTATACCATAGGATTTACGCCAAAAGAAAAAAAAGCATGATCTCTCTCATCCTCAAGCTCTCTACTGCCTCTTGATATCAATTTAATTTCGAAATGGAACTTGTAGCTCGCGGTTTAATTCTCCTATGAAAAGGATTCGCAGATTAATAAAGCTCTACTTGTTGGATATTTCTAACGCTATTTCTGTATTAAATGCATCACCAACCAGAAAATTCTTAAGCTGGTTAAGGAGAAAGGTCTGAGAATAATGTATATGATTGCCATTATACGAGGAAATGAAAATAAATTGGTGAAGATTTCCCAAAATTAGAAATAATATTTCGTGATCTCCTGAAAGAAAATCAAAACAAGTGTCGTATGTAGAGGTGTCTATACAAACTGAAAATAGAACGATTAATATTCCAAACAAACAAACAAACAAATAAAGAACGAACGAACGAACAAAAGAACGAACGAACAAAAGAACGAACGAACAAAAGAACGAAAGTTTTGGCTATACACTCCCTGTATTCTAGAACTCGATTCAAATCATATGGAAATTTCTGCATGTGAAACATTTTTTCTTGAATTTTGTGTCTAATTTCTGTATGGGATAATAGTAATTCAATCTTTCAGTCAAACATCGAGGTACTTGATTTGGCATCAGTGGAAAACAAATTAATTTAAAATGCTTTTTTGTGTTTCCATCATTATGTGTGTGAGATTCATTAACAACTATTGATCCAGGATAGTTACTAGATTAATCGTCACGGGCACCTGTCATATTTGGAGAGGTGAGTCAGTCTTTTCTAATACTGGGACGGAGGACCATTACATACAAATGTGAAGATGTTTCCCCAGTTTTTGGGTGGCCCACGACATCTGCCGCTGTTTTATGAAGACCAAATGATTGCTATTGAACAATTCGCTCCTTCATAATTCATGTTTGATCGCTAATGGTTAATCGATTAGGTTAGATTTTCATAGAGGCGCTACTTTTGTTTAAGGTTCTTGCGAGTGACTGTGTTAGACTTAACCCTGGTAACTATACTATATATAGTTTTATCACATGTTTGCAATGTTGAAAAACAATAAATAAAAATCCTGCAACGTTTAAATTGTACGATTACTTGACATCATGTCTAATGTACAACTGTTTGACATCATGTCTATTGTACAACTGTTTGACATCATGTCTATTGTACAATTGTTTGACATCATATCTATTGTACAACTGTTGGAAATCGTGTATATTGTACACCTGTTTGACATCGTGTATATTGTATAACTGTTTGACATCGTGTATATTGTAAAACTGCTTGACATCGTGTATATTGTAAAACTGCTTGACATCGTGTATACAGTACAGCTGTTTGACATTGTGTATATTGTACGATTTTTTGATATGATGGCAATGACTGCTAGTTACCACAAAAATGTCCTTTAACTACAAATCCCAAAGCATACAATTGCTTATCTCCATAACAATGAGTGCTTTGTTAATTTCAGCAGTATGTGAATTCATTGGCCCTTCACACTAGTGTCTATATCATATGATTACCGATATTTTCCTAAATACACATTTATCAGAAATAAACATTTATACACTATGCAAACGAGGGAATATTATTGGTTTTCCGATTATGTTTGTGCAATAAGCGTTCATTCATATTGGTAAATAAGTCTATTTCCTGGACTTGGTGGTTCTATGGAATCCATTAGGGGGACACAAAGGCATTTAACGAGAATCGGACACCTCCATAACGAGTACATTTATACTATCACTGAATTGTACGCATTGTATAACACTCTGCAAATTCTCCCGATGTATCAATGTTTCCATTCAGTGAAGTTTTATCAGAGTCCAAAGTCAAACACGATATTACACATGATAGCATAATAAAAAGTACATTGTAATTTCTTCAACTCCCCCCAAAAAAGGTAAATGTCAAAATATCACGTGATTGTGATTATTATGTAGGTTAAAGCATTCTGTGAACAATACTTTTTCCTCTCATGCCATCATCTGAGTGGATGTTGAAACAAGTGTTACTGGCTGCGTATTAGTGGGCAACATACCAAGGGATGATGCAACCGGGAGGTCGTGAGTTCGAGCCCCGCTCGTGCTATGGTCACGTCAAACCTAAGATGTAAACATAAGTAGCGATTGTTCCAAACGCTCAGTATTTAGAAGTGAGAATCACGGATCTTTCAGTTTTGATCTTAAAAAAGGAGGCCCCGTGTCGCGGCAGGCGTTGGCACGTTAGCTACGGCCCTGAACGCTAACATAGGTCTAAATTTGTGGTACTTCACCTACAGCTGGTGACGTCTCACAAAGAGTAAAAAATTATTGAGGAGACGTAAAACAAACAAACAACTGCCAAGGAAAGACCCGATGGCCAACGCCATTCTGTATAAGGACTACGTATGGAAAGAATGGCATTCCCTCTAAATATTGGAATAGGGTAAACTTGACCCCCCCCCCCCTTCCCCCTCTCCAAACAAGGTTCATAATTCCATGTACTTTAAATGACTTGACTGAGTGATATTTATTATATATGCATGTTGTTCATGTTGGAGGATTGGATAGGCGGCAATACTATTTACTACTGAAATCCACTCACTTGATATCGAAAAGAAATTTTTATGAAAAATATTCAGAAACAAAAAATCTTTAGATTATAGAAAACTCCAAAACAATGTAAACAAAATCTGTCATGCTTTATTTGCTCACAAAAACTCGTAAGTGTTTGCTGAAGAGGAAGGTTAATATTTCATTAAGTCGATTCTTGATACTACACGAAATTGCGGCACACTATGATACATCAAATGCTGACAGGATATTTATCCTTAAACCAATTGCAGTGCGTTCACTCTCTCTCTCTCTCTCTCTCTCTCTCTCTCTCTCTCTCTCTCTCTCTCTCTCTCTCCGACCAAACCTGCAAAGTGAGGACGTCTTCACAATGTCTAGAAGAGAATACAAATATACGTTATTTACAGGCAAAAATGTACTATGTTAGGTATAGCTATACGGACAGCTATGAAAGTTTATCTAATGCTCTCTTTCGAATTGTGAACAATTGCTTTTGAGAGAGAATATTAGTACAGACATGTCCTCACTTTTCACGTTTTACTGCCCCTCCCTCTCTCTCTCTCTCTCTCTCTCTCTCTCTCTCTCTCTCTCTCTCTCTCTCTCTCTCTCTCTCTCTCTCTCTCTCTCTCTCAACCAATCGCAAATCGTCAGTGAACTTTGCTTTACTCTCTTGCAATACATTTTATCAAATAGGCAATTTTCCCATTCCTATGCACACACAAAAATCATTCACATATATATAACACAAATCTATATAGTGTCCCCCATTCACTTACTTGTCTGTGATCAGTCAGTAAAAGCTGACACTTTGGGCTGGGGGTAAAAATTAAACCAACTGTTATATGTATAGTACCGTTCCGAGATTGCCGACTCGTCTGTGTTTGAGTAAAACTCTGATTTTGATTATTGAAGTGAAAGTAGCGTCAATCATAGGTAGTATTTCATATGATACGTTACCACCCTGAATTATTTTTGTGTAATTACTTCATTATTCAATTTGGACCTACAGATTATCGTCGAATGAGAGTTAATTCCAAACACTTTCTACAAAATGTCACCGTCATTACTGCATTTAAGTTATTTAGAAATAAACCGATATCTGACAAAACCCAGACAAAGAAAATATGTACCTCCACTCACCACTGGTCAAACTTTAACCTGCATTAACAAAGATGAAATCTAAAACTGAAGATCATGAAACACAATTCTTTTTTTCTGATACGAACAGTAAAGGTTAATTCTGATCTGAGTAGCTAATCCAATGTATATGTGTACCAGGCTTTTCTCTCACTGATACTCGGTAATATTTGTTAAATCTGTAGTGACGTATGAGGGAGAAAACTCGGTTTTCAACATGATATCTGGAACATCTTGGAATATTTCATTTTGCATCTGTTGACATCTACCTTAAAGGGGCATGAACACGATTTGGGCTGAAAATTTTCCGTTTTCAATGTTTACAATGCTTAACGAAGGTATTTCTAATGGTCAATCAAACTTTGAGTGTCAATTGTTGAGTTACAAGTGAGATATAGTACTCACAATTCTTTGTAATGTACACGTAAACAAGGCTCCTATCATGTTTTTGTCTACATAATTAATAGAAATATCATGTTTAAAAAAAAAATAAGATGTTACAAATACCAAAAACTTTTAACTGTGTTCAAAATTAACTTGTAAATTGAAAAAAAAAAATCTGTTTTAAACGAAACTTTTACGAGTATATTTAAACCTATATAAATTAAACCATGGCTCAAGCCTTGTTTATATCACAAAGAATTGTGAGCTCTGTATCTCTCTTGTAACTCGGCAACTGACCATTAGGAATACCTTAGTGAAGCATTGTAAACGTTAGAAATGGGAAAATAGAAATTATAAAATTTTCAGCTCGAATCGTGTCCATGCCCTTTTAAAATACCAGTGGAATATACTTTCCTTGGAACATTAGAAATCACGTGCATCACATGACATATCTAACGATCATTCATTTTCCTATATCTGTTTATTATTTCGTCAATATAGCTTTCCTGCAATTGTAAATATATAAAGTAATATCTTGCTGGTTGATATATATCTTTAGTTTCCCCATGGCCGGTGTACGGAATCAAACAGGACGTTGGAAAACTACCGCATTCTAATAAAAATATTAAGAAAAATAACAAAATTCCAGCTATGATACTGGTTAATCTAACGATTAGAGGAAAGCGAAACCGCGTGCTTCAATTTCTCATTAATGTACGGTTTACACAGATATAAGAACACGAAATCTTTTATTGCTACGAGGTTTCTAAGTCAGGTGACTTCATTTTCTTAATATTTTCTGACCCACTTTCCAGCCTGCAGCATTTCAGTATCATGTTATACATAGAAATGTTTTAATGAGTTCATCAATAGAAAAACAAGTGTCATTCGGTTCGACTCAGGAAATCTTCTAATCAATGAAAATTACATCAAAACAACGCTGAAATGTCCAAGAAATAGAACGTTTTTTCGGGTACAGTTTTGAAATCTTTCCTTGAAACATCAAGAGAGGACGAGTCTCTTTACATAACGGGACATAAATGTTTATTGAACAAATAATTAAATAACAAATGAAAAATTAACAAGAGCGCCGCAAGGCGGGGCATATCTCCTCGCAGTGAATGTCGACAATCTTTTTCTATAAAGTCTCGTAGTGATCTCGACCTTGACCCCAAAATCAATAGGCATTTTCCTCTCTTGATAACAAAGCTGCATGTGCAGTATTTTAAAATTCAAGCAAGCAAGAATGTCTACAAGCTCCTGCAGTGACCTTTACCTTTGACTTTTGACCCCAATCATAAGTGGTTCCTTTTTTTATAACAAAGCCACATGTGAAGTATCAAATCAATAAAGCAAAAATGTTGCCCCTCGAGTGTCTACAAGCCTTATCTATGAAGTCCTGTCGTGACCTTTGCCTTATAGACCTTTTGACCCCAAAATATATAGGGTTCTTCCTCTTGTGGTACATGTAACAAAGCTAATGTGAAATACCAATTAAATCGAGCAAATAACATGGCCTGTAGAGAGTCTACAAGCTCAATATTACACACACACTAAAACACTCGCACACATATTCACCCCCACACACTCAAACACATATTCACCCAAAACACACTATCACACACACAGAATCACACACATACGAAGGGTCTCGTTACTATATCCCATATCGCAATGAATTGCGAGGGCTTAGCTACTGTCAAAGTACATTATTATTTCAAAATTTATGTTAAAACAAATCACGTCTGGCCAGTAGGGATATTGAATGAATGGGGTTTTAAAAATATTGCCCTCTAGAAACATCTAGAGAAATTTACACGTTTCTTGGTAATTTAACTTAGGCCTCTTTATTAAATGTACCAATATCAGCCACTTGATTTGTGCATTGCTATTTTTTTTCCTGTGACAAAGCATCATGATAACAGCCAAGGTCATTCAGGAAATGACGCTAGGAATAGCCAGATTAGTGGATAGCTCCTTACGGAATGCACGGATTAGTGGATAGCTCCTTACGGAATGCACGGATTAGTGGATAGCTCCTTACTTAATGCACGGATTAGTGGATAGCTCCTTACTGAATGCAGGAATTAGTGGATAGTTTCTTACGGAATGCACGGAATAGTGGATAGCTCCTTAATGAATGCACGGATTAGTGGATAGCTCCCTACTGAATTCACGGATTAGTGGATAGCTCCTTTCTGAATGCACGGATTAGTGGATAGCTCCTTACGGAATGCACGGATTTTGATGAAACTTTACACAAGAAGTGTTAGAAGAATGTATTTTGAAATAGAAAAGTTACTCAAAAGGTGTGCATCGCCGGTCTGCATCTGTTATGTGCAGATTTTTTATGGCAAAATAAGTGAAGCAATTACAATTTGACTGGGAATACTTATCAAATTGCAAAGTAATTAAAAGTTTTTGAGGTTTACAGAAGAACAGTTTGCTTCGGAGCAAATATTTACTTTGCGTATCGAAAACAGCCTATTTCTGAAATCTTCGCACACCGACTACTGGTTTCAATTGCAAACTATGCAGTGTGTTTAGATTTTAGATTTTCCCCCTAGGCACCTGATCTCACCTCTGGTGTGTCCAAGAGTCCGTATTTCCCCTACTCTAAATTTTATATTCTCTATAAGATTTGTAAGATTGATCAGTGATCATTATCTCCCCCTTTTTCCATTTGCACAATCATTCGTAACCGTATGCCAGTAGAGTTCATGAATACATATGAAGTGAATGTACTTATACACAGCTTTTAACACTTATAAGTTAACACGGAGCTATCAATGTTAGTGATCAGTAAGTAGAACAATGCCAGAAAATCATCACCCTCCCGCGTTAACGAGATGACTCTCTACTCTTTCATGCGCGGATCTTATAATTTGACAGAAGTGCATATTTTTCATTTAAGATTAGTAAATTACCAAACATTATTGGCTGGATCCCCCTGGTCAAACTGGAACCCCCTCCCCAACAAATTTCTGGATCCGCGCATGCCCTTCTTTCAATGAACAGATAATGGGGGATATGCTAGTATCTCTTGGAAAACGTCCCCTCCCCCCCTTTTTTTTACCTTGCTGGAACTTACTTTACTATAAAAAAAAAATTTTTTTTGCAAGTAGGCATTTCTTTTTGTTTATAAGAAATATGATATTTCCCCACAGATATATATTGATGTTGAGTTGGAAAACATCACTTCAAAAAAGAAAAGAAAATCCCAAAATGTAAATGTAACTGTGAATCACGATTTATATTTGAATCTAACTCTCGGTGTAAGGGCTCAGTGATTAAAAAAAGATAACTTGGAATGAAGAGATAAAATATATTTAAAGGAAAAGACATATCTTTTTACATTAGAAGACGTGTCTCAAAATAGGTATCCCTGTGCTTTGAAAGCAATTAAGAATAGAACCTACAAAAAACTACATGGCAAAGCTGAAATTAAAATATTTTAATTAAGTCAGCGTCAGTCCTTTCTAGGAGCCAACACGACTCGATAACGTGTTGTACAAACGTGCAGTATTTCCAGTTCATCACTGCGTTTGGTTTTCACTTAGGTTTCGGAAGCACATTGTAAATTTTTTGTTTACAATTTGATTTGCAATGCTTTACTTTTTATTACAAATTACTTTTAATTTACTTAGGGTTCTTGTCATATCAATGATTTATATAATATCTGTGTAGGCCTATAACGTAAGCTTGTCATGACCTTGTGACCTTGATCTGTGGCCTATTTGTGTTTACCGTCATTTTCTTCATTTTTTTTTTTTTTTTTTTTTTTGGATAAAATGGAGATAATTTCTTTCTTTCTTGTTTTACATTCTAATTCTATCTATCCCTCATAGTCAAGTAAAACGCCATAAATTGTGCCCAAGGCCGTATCAGCGAGGGTTCTTTATCGTGCCAATGCCTGCCATGACACGGGGCTACCGGTTTGAGGGTCATATCCAAAATGTGACCTTCTAGTGCCAAGAGTTGTAAGATAGAACTATAACACGAAGAATAGAAATTCCAACTCGCTGTTAAAGTACTAAAAGATAAACCACAATTTACCACATAGGAACAGCAATGGTTTTTTTTCTCTCTAAAATCAGCAGCTTTTTACTGTGTTTTCTTTATACGTAAGATAAATTGGATATAGTGTGAAATTTTCGTTTTGTTGTTTTGCACATGTGATGCTGAAGATATATATATAGTTATAAAACGTCAATACCCTAAGTACTACTTATTTCAGAATTCAGGGAGAAATAATTTGCGAACTATCTGTTCAGTTTAGTATTCTTATTTTATAATTTTTCCCGAAATCGCAAACGAATATCCAAATGATAGATAACTTATCTATATCTAGCATTCCCTGTGGTCACTGAAACAATGAAGGATGGAAAACGATTGAAGTCTGGGGGAAATTTTTACATGCACAGGAGTAAATATTGAATGGACGCAAAGCAACATTCTGATGACGGTATCGCTTGCGTGTAATTTTTATACACATCTGAAAATGTTTCAAACGATTAGAAGAGAATAAAACCGTATTATTTAAATTTTAATTAAAGAAATTGATTTTGCTGATATTAAAAACCTAAAGCCTTTAATTGATATCATTCTTGCCGAAACAGAAGCATTCAACCAAGAGCGTTGCTGACATATATCGGGAAACACATTCTTACCATCAAACATCAAGTCAAGAAGCCATTTTTATGATTCCTGAGAATTTTTATTAGAGTATATATACATACAGTATTACATGCTGCCGCTGCTTTGTTCGTCCGTCCTATGTCCGAGCTATGTCCGAGCTCACAGTTGTTTTTATTATTTATTTATTTATTCATTATGTATGTGATAGATTGAAATTTAATTGTTAGTATACGTTCAATAAAAATTGCGCATGATCCGAGCATTTGTTCAAGAATTACTCATTATCATAATTAAAGATCAATGCCATTCAGGAAAACCAAGAATATTTCATCCCATCATACCGAATGCGTCAATTTATGTGAAACTTGATGCCCACGACTTTTAAAACATTTGACACACAAGAATTTATAAGCTTCCACGTACCATCTCATCTAACTCCGATAATAATCTGGGAACATTCCCCAGTTTTACTGATTTTCAATATTCTATGTGCAGATAGCTGTTTCGCAATGCTTTAATTTAGCTTCGATCAACTCAGCCGTAACTACTAGTCTAAAATCAAATGATAAAGGATATCAAAACAACCATTGTTAAGTGTACAAGCTAAGTCATCTTCTTTAAAATACAATAATTATTTCTTACCTATCAAGAAATCGTCTAATAACTAAACAATGTTTTAACTAGATTAAATACATTTCACCTGATTACAAGTTTCAGATTTACAGTTGCTACTTACTTTCAAGGTGACAACAGACAAATCTAATCAATCACCCAGTGTACAGTGTACTATCAACAATGTATTAAACTTAATACATTGAAATGAAACAACACTGACAGACAAGGGGGGGGGGGGGGGGGGGGGGGTCGGTATAATGTAAAACTTACTCGTAAAATGATATGCAATACAGTGCACCAAGTATTATTACAATGAAAAATGTATGCTATTTATCAAAGTTTGAGGGATACTTTTTCATGTGATTTATAAAGCGTGCTCCTAGTGAACTTTGTGGCTTTTGTGAGTATGATTTGGAAACTGAAATTAAACTCATCAGAACACGTGTTCAGACGGTTTCACTTGATTGATGACAATGTCGTCGTGCGCACTTGATATAGAAAGTTCATTTTGTACAGGCGGGAACTAAAGATAACTGCATGACAGATTATTAAAGCAGGTTTCTACGCTAGCGTTATACTATTTGTTGTGAGAACAGCTTTGTAAACACGCAGCTGCGATAATCTTCCAGGATTAGTGTATTACGTGTGCTTTCAGAATCCGTACTGAGATAGCATCTATTTTCAGAAATTTGTAAATGAAGAAGTCGAGTAGGAATTATGATATGACGCAGATCAGAGACCGTGTTTACGTACCGGTACGTGTTACAAGACTTACCTGTGCTGCATACCAATACCTGTACATCTCACAATTGTTACCTGTTTTGCTTACAGACACACGTCAGTAAACTTACCTGTGCTGCTTACAAATACACTTCACAAGGCTTACCTGTGTTGCTTACAGAAACATGTCACGAGACTTACCTGTGTGCTTACAGAAATACGTCACCAATATTTTCTGTGTTGCTTACAGAAACACACAACGAGATTTACCTGTGTTGCTTACAAATATACGTCACAAGGTTTACCTGTGTTGCTTACAGATACCCGTCACAAAGATTTTCTGTGTTGTTGCATAAACACGTCACAAGGTTTACCTGTGTTGCTTACAGATACCCGTCACAAGATTTACATGTGTTGCTTACAGAAACACGTCACAAGCTTAGAGACACATGCCATAAGTTTACCATGAACAAATATGATTATTATATTACTCACATAATTTAGAATATGTCTAGTCATTAGAAGATGAACCAAAGTATATGCATTCGCTGTTGATTATTGTCGTACTCAAGGCTGAAAAAGATAACCGTTCGCACAATAATGTCATTGGTCTGAAATGATAATCAACAGTATTAGCATTACGTAAACCTGCAGTAGTATTACGTAAACCTGCAGTAGTATTACGTAAACCTCCAGTAGTATTACGTAAACCCCCAGTAGTACTACGTAAACCTCCAGTAGTATTACGTAAACCCCCAGTAGTACTACGTAAACCTCCAGTAGTATTACGTAAACCTTCAGTAGTATTACATAAACCTCCAGGGCCTTTATTGTAATCTTAACTAAACCCCACAGATAATATATTACAAGTCGATAGGATTATTACATTAAAGATGCTACGAGTTTGTCTTAAAGTTAATATACATTAACTTGTTCTGGTGATCTGTTCAATATATGTTCTTGAGATTGGTTGTATATTTTTTAACGGGACGCTCGATAACTTTTCACTCATATGAAGACATCACCATTGCCTGTGAAGGACTGCAAAATTTAGGCCTATGCTCGGCGCTTATGGCCTCTGAGTAGGGAGGGAATTTTATCGTGCCACACCTGCTGTGACACAGGACCTCGGTTTTTGCGGTCTCATCTGAAGTAACACCCCATTTAGTCGCCTCTTACGACAAGCAAGGGGTACTGAGGACCTATTCTAATCTGGATCCCCATAGGAATATATTCGGGGAGATGCATCTATAAATAAATAGAATTTAACTAAAGCCATAAATAAAAAAAAATATCTGAAGTTCCAAAGAATAATTCTTTTGACCTATGTTTAAGATTGATGGAAATTAACATTATGCAAATAAAGTCTATTTTAATTTGTCACAGTTTCTAAACGAGTCTCATAATTCTCGATCTCTGAAGGACTATGAGTAATTTTTTTAATTAGCTTTCCGTTAGTATTAGTGAACCTGGACTAATTTTCTCATTGGAGGTGTGTTATTCTTTGTCTAATCGAATATTGATCGAGAATACAATGACACATAGAACCCTTCACAAAATACTCTTGATTAATTAAAAATTGTCTGTTGTTCGAATATATAATTACCATGCATTATGTATCATTACATGTGCTAAACATTATCTGCATTCTTTTTTTTTCTTTCTTTTTTTTTTTTTTTTTTGGTGTTGAAATGTGAGTCATCTGTCCTCAACATCGGAGCAGTGGTGCATGGTAGTTGTAAGAAACAATTCGCCGAATTAATTAAACCTCTCCATCTTGCGTTGAAATAGGTCTCTAGTTTCTGCATTTGTCCATCAGCTAAATGGAGCTATGTTTATCATTTAAATGTTCTCTACGACCAATCCCGAAGTGTTCAGATGCAAAAAGACAGTTTAATTAGATCGAATTTCCTCGGTTTCCCTCTTTCGGCAATCCCTTTAAATTACTTCCCAGAGACTGCAAATAACATTTCACAAGACGGCAAGGCAGAGAAATAGATACAGTCCTCCGACATTGTCCTAGTGACATTCTAAGAGTCTCGATCCCGCTATCGTATACAATTTCACAGCATCATATCGAGAAAATGTTCACTTAAGCTTATTATCTACCATTTATCACTTTTTTTCTGTATCTGCTAGTTGTGTGTGGTTTTCCGTTTCATGATACTTTAATTTCGCCTTTGAATTCCGACCTCCGTCCTCTTTACTCTGGGGAATTACATATTACATTATCTTCTCCACATGAAATCTCCCTTTGACAAAGTATCATTATTGCTGATACAGCCCTTTAAACACGCTCTCTCTCTCTCTCTCTCTCTCTCTCTCTCTCTCTCTCTCTCTCTCTCTGTCTGTCTGTACATAGTGAATATAACATTGTCATAGCCTTTATATGATGAGAAAAACAAACAGTGAAACCGAAAGTGAAAATAAGCAGGGTCGAATTCAGAGTTGTGTACAGTATTTTCTGTGTTTTGCGTTTGTTTTCTGTCTACAGTGTTTTCTCTGTATAACCAATCTTTTATCCCTCGGTTGTGGAGATGACAGATGCCCTCGTTCTTGGACAGTTTATCCAGGTCTTCTCCCCTAACGAGGGACTGCCATGCTATCATTGTCCATTATCATTAAAATGTTCAATAATACAGTGTATGTAGTGTATGTAAATCTCAATTTTCTAACATGCTTCTGTCAAACACCGAACGAGGAAATTTACATACATAACCATGACACAAACCTATACAGAAATGTTCAATCATTCAAAACTGTACGTTAATCTGAATTTCCTGGTATCAAATTTCTACGCTTCTGCCAGCCCTAAAATTTAGCTTAAAAAATTATTATTACAGAAACCGTGTACGTGATCTGCGGAATGTAATGAAAATACAAGTTAACAGTGACAAACGGAATGTGTTCTGTATCTCCATTCTATGTCTATGTAGCAATATTTTATTGCCACCTACATCTTGTTAGATGGAACTCTATAGACATGGGGGCCTCCGTGACCGAGTGGTTAGAGCATCGGGATCAAAATCACAAAGCCTCTCACCTCTGTCGACGAGTGTTCGAATCTCGACCGCGGCGTTATGTGAGCAAGTTTGCCAGTTTACTTGCGGAAGGTCGGTGGTCTCTTCCCAGGTACATTGTATCTGGGCTCTCTCCTCCACCAACAAAAACTGGACGCCACCAGATAACTGAAAATTTGTTGAGTGTGGCGGAAAGCAATAAATAATCAATCTATAGACACAGTGTAGGTATGCAATAATTGTAACAGGAAATAGAAAGTATAGTAAGTTACTTGCCCCACATTTTCTTGATATTTCATAAATTAGTTCTTTATTTTATTCTATCAACCGTGGAAAAAGTGGATTTACATGTGGGAATAAATTTGCTGATTTTGGGACGTTGACAGAGGCTTAAGTGAGTGTAAGGAACGATAACTCTGGGTAGAGATTGACAACCTACCATTAAGTCGAATGCTGTCTGACTTTTTTCATACCAATTGTCCTACCGTGTTTTTAAATAGTTAATGATTTTGACAACAGATTTCTCCGTTTACCTGATCAAGATATAGGGTTTACGCCGGATGTGACCCGTTAACAGGGGATGCTTACTCCTCCCGGGCACCTGATCATACCTTAACAAACGACAATACATGAACACAGCGCTACTAGGCCTAAACCTCGCACAGAAATTAAGGGGTGGATCTATAGCTCTCCGGTACAAGCATTTCCCAATTTTTACCAGATGTCTACAGTTCTTTATGCATGGATGTATGGTTGAATCTGGTCAAATTATTCCGGAGAGGAATGTGTAATGTTATTGACGATCACTATAACTACGACAACGACGGGCGAATATGATAGAAGCTGACTAAAGCTAAGGTGAGTTAAGTATAAAAAAGAAAACCCATCATTTTCCAAACAAAGATGCTATCTAGTTACATCTAAAGCTGAACCAGAATGTTATGATTAAGCCATTATCAAGCAGATAATGTTTCATTTAATACCCTTTTTGTCATCGAGGGTCGATAGTAAGATATTATGTAATCTGCTTTCGACATGAAACATGCTATGATAAATAGCCATAAAGCACGTGTTGCCAACATGCTGCATTTGATTACATCAAAGATTCAAATCATTCATTTGTAAAAATAATCATCCGAAATGGAAATAAAATGGCGGAACAGCGAGTTTCTATTTAGTCTGATTTACGGTGTGCAGTTCTTTTATATCTTCTTCTTTTCGCTGTTAAATCAACATATCATTGTGTTCATCTAATCCAAATTCTTATTAAATATAACTATGCAAAAAAAAGTCTAAGTTCTTTGACATTGACAATATTTTTTAGATTTTAATCCAAACCTTTATTATAGCCAAATCGATAGTTCCATCCTCTTCTCGGAACACTTTAATATTCACTTTACTAAACCCTTTCCTCTGACTATACCATGGTGCACTACCTATCGGAGGGTTGTAATATCTACGTTGATTGATTGATTCTTTTACGTTTCGTTGAGAAGTTTTTAGTTTTATTCAGGCGTCACCAGCTGTAGGTGAAATACCACTGATGTAGACCTATGCTTAGCGCTTAGGGCCGGAGTAGTGAGGGTTCGTTAACTTGCCAACGCCTGCCGAGACACGGACCTCCGTTTTTAAGGTCATGTCCAAAAGACCCGTGATTCTCACTTCTAAATGCCGAGCGTTTGGCGAAGGAACAATCACTACCTTTCTTAACGTCTTTGGTTTGATGCGGCCATGGCATGATCAGGGCTCAAACTCACGACCTCCTGGTTACGAAGCGAATGCTCTACCACTGAGCTACCGCGACCAGTTGTACGTTGATTATTTAGGATACTGTTGAATTCAATCGGTCTATAGCAGTATGAGTGAGGGCAATAAAGACCTCTACATGATTGACAGATATTGACGTGAACCTCATCCTAAGAAAATAGACTATACATAGATGTTCGGAAGATGACGCGAGTCGTTGAACTTCTACTCACACTCAGGAAATGCTGGAGGGTTTGTCACTTAGAAATGTCAAGGTTATGTAGCTTATGTGTATTTGTCGTCGCTTTCAGATGACTATGAAGTATATACACGAGATATTACACCGGCATCTTCTATAAAATACTCTCCAGGTTTGTTGGCAATTCATTTATACATGCATCTACATTGTTCAAATCTATTACAATAAATAAGATTATTGTGCTGGTTGTCATGCATGATGTACATTTCTACAATTAAAATTCTGCCTCACAATATATAAAAGTGCCTTTTCCCTCTATACATGGCATTGATTGATGATCGATCGATCGATCGATAGTTGAACTTCAGTATCTCGAAACCGATATCTCGAATGTCATAGATATATCGAAATGATTCGGAAGTCCCAACGACCTATTCTTTAAGTATTTTACCCTCGATATCTCGAATACTCGGATATCTCGACGTTTTGTCTTGGTCCCATCGAGTTCGAGATAACGAGGTTGAACTGTATATTTTATACCAGTATCACATACAATCAAATGTTACCTTGTCAAAGAAATACACAACTCTGAGTCAGGAAGAAAACTCTCTCCATCAATTCAGCTTTGCTATCAATTGTCTTCCACAAATAATAACTCCTCTATCTACACCTAACCTTTCTATTCTTATTTTAGAAACCTGAAATCTTAAGGCGTGGATTGATATCACTGTGCCACTACATATGCCAGAAGTAGTGTAAATCAAATGTGGATTCTTAAATATTCTAAAGAACTTTTAGTGAATTTGAAATCACAAAACTTTTCTCAAATTCACAACATTAAAACGAATGATTTTACAACACTTTACACGACCATACCTCACGATAAATTAAATACTAGATTTTTTGACATCATAGACAGTTGTTTCGTAAACAAAAATGGCAAAAAAGAAACATTCATATTTAGTGATAGGTCATTCCCAAAATTATTTTGTTAAACACCACTCTGACTCCATGCACAAGTATTTGATACTAAAAAGATGCTAGAGTTCCTCATTAACAATATTTTCGTAGTCTTTGGTGATTAGGTCTTCCAACAGTCTGTTGGAAGTCCCATGGGCACAAATTGTGCTCCTTTGTTAGCTTCTACATGAGAAGAAAAAACTCTTGTGGTGACCTTCAATTCGACATTCAGATATATCGACGACGTTTTGTCTATTAACAATAATCATTTTCATTCATATGTCGATTCGATATATCCCAGCGAACTTGAAATAAAAGATACCACAGAGTCTTTCACTTCTGCTTCGTAATTAAATATTTTACTGAAAATGGACGCCGGCGGCAACTCAACTTTATGACAAACGGGAATGATTTCAATTTCTCCATCGTCAATTTCCCTATATATGTAGCAATATTCCATCATCATATGGTGTTTATATTCCCCAACTGATTCGATACGCAAGAGCTTGTTCTGCATATGATAAGTTTTTAAATAGAGACAGGCTATTGATAAACAAGTTGATGTTACAAGGGTTTGTACAGTCTCGTCTAAAGTCAACATCGTGCAAATTTTATGGTCGTTATAACGATGTAGTTTGCCAGTACAACTTATCATTAAGTCAAATGCTGTCTGATGTATTTCATACCGATTGTTAGGCCGTTCTTAGTACACTATTTCTGGCTACGAATTGGTCAGTTTACCTGATCAGAATGAAGAGCTCACAGCGGGTGTGAGCGGTCGACAGGGGATGTTTACTCCTCCTAGGCACCTGATCCCACCCCTGTGTGTGGTGTGACCAGGGGTCCGTGTTTTCCCATCTCTCTGATTTGTATTTTCTATAGGAATTACGACATTGAATACCGTTAGTTATCTTGGCCTTTTCATTGATAATAAGATTCATCTATTGATAGGTTTCTCAAGATTCTTACGTTTTTGGCTCTCCCTTTGTTGTAGATAATCAGTAACAACAAGGAATATGGCAGTCTAGAGAGTCTTGAAAAATTTCATCTTAAAATTGATTAGTCACGCCGACAAGAGGAAATACGTGATAAAACATCACTGAAGATATTGATGTCATTTATTTACACCCGCCCAGAAAAGCGAAAGATCGAGAGAGGGAAAAAAATATGATTTCGATAAAAATTACATAAAAATCAGGACGTTCAAACAGTGTTGCACTCTACTAAAGAGTTTCACAGTAAATTTAACATCTGAAGAAAAACCAAGACGATTTTAAAAACACTAGAGAAAAACTCATGGAAATATTATTTCAGCTTTAATGTATGCTAATGATTCAAAACGTCATCTTAAGAGCACTTTATTTCATAATTTCTATGTTTATTTTGATTTCAAAATATTTATTGTATGATTTCAAAATGTTTATTGTGTAATTTCAATATGACTATGGGGGCCTCCGTGGCCAGTTTACTTTCAGAAGATCGGTGGTCTCTTCCCGGGTACATTGTATCTGGGTTCTCTCCTGCACCAATAAAAACTGGACGCCACCAGATAACTAAAACATTGTTGAGTGTGACGGAAAACAACAATCAATCAATCAGTATGTCATTTGTATACCTTAAAATGTATACTAGTATTGTTTGATTTCAATATGTTTATTGCATGCTTTCAATGTTTATTGCATGATTTCAGTATGTTTATTCTATAACGTTAATATATTTATTGCACGAGTTCAATTTTTGTATCTTCAATATATTTAGTGCATGATTTTGATATGTTTACTGTGTGATTTCAATATATTTAGTGTATGATTTTGATGCGTTTAATGTGTGATTTCAATATATTTAGTGTATGATTTTGATGCGTTTAATGTGTGATTTCAATATATTTAGTGTATGATTTTGATGCGTTTAATGTGTGATTTCAATATATTTAGTGTATGATTTTGATATGTTTACTGTGTGATTTAAATACATTTAGTCGATCATTTGGATTTTCTTGATTTTTATATGTTCTTCTCAGTTAACTGTGATAAAACATGCAGACAGCGACTTAATCAGGTTGTCAAGTACATCAGTGTTACAACGAGTGTAGTGCTATCTGGTCTATGTCTAGTTTATTGCATCATTAAACGGCAGATAACTCTGTATTTTATTTTAAAATATACTAACATACCCTAGTAACGCTTTCTGTGCGCATGAGGTTAATTAAATAACTAAAATAATCATATATAGACTCTTATAAATCACTTATTTTCAAGAAATTTCTGTGTAGTCATTAAATCATTACATTTCGTGGGGGCTCAATTTTCGTACCTTTTGAATTTCGAACCACAACGAAATCCAGGGAAAAAACTGCATGGTGTATTATTGTACGGAAATCATATCCACAAAATAGGAACCCAAAGACAACTGTAAAATCTTGACAATCCACGAAAATTGGCCACCACGAATTTAAATGATACCACGCTATATGATTTTAGCTGGACTGAATAGGATACTGACTGTTGTATCCTGCTTTATCAGATCTCTTTCATACTTACCTTGGAGCTATTTTATCAATGTATGTTTACTCTAATCTTCATTTCATGCAGTTATTAGAAGGAATACATCTACAGAACCCGCGAATATCCCTACATCAAACCTCTGGGAAGTTTATCTCTTTTTCTATTGATCTTTCTTTTACAGCCAAACATGTATGAAGATTATTTATGATGTGGGAAAACATCGCCATCATGTTAAGTCAAAAGCATCTTCAGAAGAGGCTGGTATTTCTTCCGTCATTGAAAGAGTCCAGATAAACGTAACGTTTCTTCATTAATCCAGACTTTTGGTGTAAAATATGCTTTTGTTTCAAATCTACAGGGGGAGCTTCTGATCACTTAATATTCTGACGTAACAATTAAATGCAGGAAACATCAAACTTCTCTTTGTCTACTTGGAGGTTATGAAGTTGCCTATGTTTCATAATCAGAATGCAGGTTCTAGATCTTCAAGTGCTCGTTTGTGAGAAATCTTCTTCTTCCTGCTGAGCTGCTGATTTTTAAAATCATCCTTTTATAAGAGTGCGTTTCTTTTACAGTACTTATGCATCGTGATTCAACTAAGCCGTGCACCATTCTTCACTTGCATTTATGAAGTTGGGGAAAAAATTGATGTGTCTTCTTTATAGTGACCAACATATGATTTTCTGCTTCATCAGGTAAGAGGAAGTAATGTTATCTCTGGTAGATAAGGTGAGTACATTATTGTACATAAAATCTAATTTTAGTTTCATCATTTGCTTACCATCATCAGTTTTAGCTGAGTTCAGAGTCTCTAAAGCTGCTAACGGTTTGATTAAATCTGACATAATTCTACTTCACATTCGAAGGTGAAAACAGCTCAAAAAGATTACCATGGCAACTATCAAGACCATTTGTAATTTCTTTAAAACGAAAGGTCTATTTCATTTGCCTTTGATTTCATCTGATTAATAAGATCCATCAAGAAGGTTGTGCTATCTGAGAAATTATATAACGTTATGAAAAGTTTGATACGTTTATTAAAATATAATCATTTCGTTATACAACTGTTGAAGACAGAGTTTATAGAATGTCAACGGGAAGGATCTGAAGATTATTATAATCACCAAATTTCAGTCGCTTTTTAATCTCCGGTACATTAGCTCTGTGTCATAAAAGTGCAAGTTATTGTGGCCAATTATCAAGATTTGGAATAACGACACTTTTTGTTGCAAATTCCACACAATCTTATATGCTGCTTATCAAACACACAACTCGGGTTGTTAAGTATTTCTAAATGCATTATCGCTGCTTGTATTGTACTCAAGAACTGTTGCATGTGCATGCCATGCGTAATTTCTAACATCGTGAAGCCTTCGAAATCTGAAATAATAAGTCGGTGAAACATTTTCTCGTGCATCATTTTAAATATTGACAGACTAGTGGTTGGGGGCTCTCGCTTCGTAGCTGGGATGCACCGGGTTCCATCTTCAATCCCAGCGCCGAGTCTAACCCACGATGATGTCAACACAGGAAATAACAATTTCTTCGCCAAGAAGTAAAAGTCATGGTTCTTTACAATAATGAAAAGGTGAAAACATCGAGCAGCGATCAATCTCAGAAAGAACACTAAGTTAAGGAAAGGACAAACACGGACCTCTGGACATACCTGACATGGGAACAGGTTCTGAGGGGCAATAAGCATTGTCTTGATGCCCGGTCACACTCGCCTATATCTAGCCAAGGCAAATGGAGCAATCCGTTGTCAAAAAAGTGAAGAACAGCCTCACAATTGCCATGAAACGCTCCTGACAGCATTCAATTTAATGGCAGGTTGTATTTTCAAATTAGATCATTATGACGACCACAGAATTTGCGAAATACCTACTTCAGACGAGAATGTTGAAATCCCTGAAACATCAACGTATTTGTCAGTAACCTGCGTCGATTTAAGAAATGGTCATACGCAGAACATGCCCCTGCATTTCGAATTAATTAAGATACAAACTCCATATGCAGGTGATAATAAAAAATATACGAAGGTCTCATATCACGATAGGCGTTAACACGATAAATGATCTTCACTGTTTCATTTTACCTAGTGATATTCCTGTCTCTATATAAGTAAAAGAGTATCGAATGGGACGTAAAACAACAAACAAACAAATAAATAACAATTTACCACAAGGATAGAATAGCCTTGTAATGAGAGAAATACAAAACCATTTTATTACGATTAACAAATTCTAAGATGGGCGATTTTCAACATGCATAACTAACACGAGGTGGGTGTGGCCGGTCGACAGGGGATGCATACTCCTTCTGGCACCTGATCCCAGTTCTAGTATGTCCAGGGGTCTGTGTTTGTCCTACTTTGAATTTTATATTCTTTATAGTAGTTAGGCAACTACTCTCTGTAGTGGTGTTTTGAGTATCAGCAGTGAGTGATTTTCTCTTATGACTGTTAATGACAAGAACATACCATTTTGTACATAACCTAAATTTCACTGTAGTTTAATTTTCACTATAAATCCAAACCGTGAAATTAATACTGCATTGAAAATTATTTCTAGAAAATGATCTTTTAAAAAGTGAATTATACAAACAGACCTCCAAGACTGCTTTAGACTAGCAACAGTGAATATATCAGCGTGGGATTTAGAAGCTGTATACGACAGTAGCGTAATAACTCCAGTTATCCCAGGAGCAGTCTTTCTACTTGACCGACAACATCTCGTATCGAAACTCGTAATCATTGACCTTTAACCCGCAAGACAGGATGTTGATGATTTTGATCTTTGTGTCATAAAAGGGGAGTAGAACATCGATATATGTGTAATTTGTTAGGGTCCTAGTATCTATATCTGCTGAGGTTTGGTTCTTTTTTTAGAAGCATCTGTTTGATAACCTATCTCATAATGTAGTTTTTACACACCAAGAGTTATCATTGCAGCTGAATTTTTTTTCTATCATACAGGGTGGAACACCTGTCTGTATACAAAATGATTATATATATATCGGTTACCGGATGCAGGTATGACCTCCTTTTGGAAAGTTGAAATCATGAATGAAAACTTCATGGCGTTATTTCATTTTCAAAAATTTACGTCTACAAGAATTGAAATAATTCAAACACTCGTACCGTTCAGTCAGTTTGACATAGTTACTACTAATGAGTTAGTTGACATAGTTATCATTCAATCATTTGACATAGTTACTACTAATGAGTTAGTTGACATAGTTATCATTCAATCATTTGACATAGTTACTACTAATGAGTTAGTTGACATAGTTATCATTCAATCATTTGACATAGTTACTACTAATGAGTTAGTTGACATAGTTATCATTCAATCATTTGACATAGTTACTACTAATGAGTTAGTTGACATAGTTATCATTCAATCATTTGACATAGTTACTACTAATGAGTTAGTTGACATAGTTATCATTCAATCATTTGACATAGTTACTACTAATGAGTTAGTTGACATAGTTATCATTCAATCATTTGACATAGTTACTACTAATGAGTTAGTTGACATAGTTATCATTCAATCATTTAACATAGTTACTACAATTCAGTCAGCCTGACATTTTTACCCTTCAGTCAGTTTACATGTATATGATGAATGCTGAGGAGCTATTACACTTCAAGCAATTTCTTAACCAAATTTTATCATATTACGTTTACACTTTTAATTCTTCGTAAAAATACCTTTGCCCCATTTTCAGTGGCGACACCAAAGAGCTCAAGACATCTAAATCTGAACTCAACTCCAAATATCTAAGTTTAAACTCAATTCCAACATATATATCCAAGTGTGAACTCAAACCAAACACACATCTTAGTCTGAACTGATCAACCCCAAAATATATGTCTGAAATCTACTTTAACAAATCTAATTCATTGAACACGACTATACCAATATCTTCAAATGGACGCTGAAGTATTTAATATTGTACTCAACGCCAATATATTAACAAATTCATACAAGTTCGAGGTGATCGCCATCATATCTAAGTTTGAAGCTGATGCCATCATATAGCTTCTCCATCGTCCACTTTCCATATTTGTATAGCAGTATTCCATTATCACCTACATATAGTGTTTATGTCTTTAGCTAGAACATGTTCTGCATATGATTATTTTTTTTTTAAATCGAAGCAGGCTACTGACAAATAAGTTTATGTTATAGGAGCTCAACAATCTCTTTTAAAGTCAGCGTTTCGCAAATACTATGGTCGTTAAAATGATCAAATTTGCACAATACAAATCATCATTTAGTCGAATGCTGTCCGATGCGTTTCATATCAATTGTTATGCCGTTCTTTACATACTGATTCTGACAACGGATTTTTCGTTTACCTGATCAAGATATAGGGCTCACTGCGGGTGTGACCGGTCAACAGAGGATTCTTACTTCTCCTAGACACCTGATCTCTCCTCTGGTACAGGCATCTCCTGGGGTTTCCGTGTTTTCCCTTATCTTAGGTTTGTATTTTTTATAGAATGTATGGAATTGATCACTGTTCTTTATCGTCACTTGTCCATATAAATCTTAATGTCATCCCAACATATCTAAATCTTAACGTCACCCCAACATATCTAAATCTTAACGTCACCCCAACATATCTAAATCTTAACGTCACCCCAACATATCTAAATCTGAATGTCATCCCAACATATCTAAATCTTAATGTCATCCCAACATATCTAAATATTAATGTCACCCCAACATATCTAAATCTTAATGTCATCCCAACATATTTAAATCTGAATGTCATTCCAACATATCTAAATCTTAATGTCACCCCAACATATCTAAATCTTAATGTCACCCCAACATATCTAAATCTTAATGTCACCCCAACATATCTAAATCTTAACGTCATCCCAACATATCTAAATATTAATGTCATCCCAACATATCTAAATCTTAAGGTCATTCCAACATATCTAAATCTTAACGTCATCCCAACTTATCTAAATCTTAATGTCATCCCAACATATCTAAATCTTAATGTCATCCCAACTTATCTAAATATTAATGTCATCCCAACATATCTAAATCTTAATGTCACCCCAACATATCTAAATCTTAATGTCACCCCAACATATCTAAATCTTAAGGTCATCCCAACATATCTAAATATTAACGTCATCCCAACATATCTAAATATTCATGTCATCCCAACATATCTAAATCTTAATGTCACCCCAACATATCTAAATCTTAATGTCATCCCAACATATCTAAATCTTAATGTCACCCCAACATATCTAAATCTTAACGTCATCCCAACTTATCTAAATATTAATGTCATCCCAACATATCTAAATATTAATGTCATCCCAACATATCTAAATATTAATGTCACCCCAACATATCTAAATATTAATGTCATCCCAACATATCTAAATATTAATGTCATCCCAACATATCTAAATCTTAATGTCATCCCAACATATCTAAATATTAATGTCATCCCAACATATCTAAATATTAATGTCATCCCAACATATCTAAATATTAATGTCATCCCAACATATCTAAATATTAATGTCATCCCAACATATCTAAATATTAACGTCATCCCAACATATCTAAATCTTAATGTCATCCCAACATATCTAAATCTTAATGTCATCCCAACATATCTAAATCTTAATGTCACCCCCACATATCTAAATCTTAAGGTCATCCCAACATATCTAAATCTTAACGTCATCGCAACATATCTAAATCTTAATGTCATCCCAACATATCTAAATCTTAATGTCACCCCAACATATCTAAATATTAATGTCATCCCAACATATCTAAATATTAATGTCACCCCAACATATCTAAATCTGAATGTCATTCCAACATATCTAAATATTAATGTCATCCCAACATATCTAAATCTTAACGTCACCCCAACATATCTAAATCTTAACGTCACCCCAACATACAATATGTTTGATATTTGAACTCTACCCCCAGCATATTTAGTTTGACCTCGACTTAATCAATATATTTAACATTGAACTCGACCCCAACATATCTAAGTTTCATCTACAAATTGTAGTAATATTTTATGGTGGCAGTTAAAGAATCACTTCATGAATTTATAGTTATGAATGTTAACAGAAGTATATTTCTTGCCAAAAGCAAGCGAAAACTGACATCAGTGTTAATGTACAATACCCCAGTCATTTCTAACCTCCAAGACATTCAATCTGTCAGCTAGGGGACTACTATCTGATGATAAGAAGGAGTTAACTATATTTGTTATTTCAATGGAAAGTTTTTCACAGTGTTGTGATTAGTTTTACAAAACATACTGCCAAGCTGTTGTTAAATTCAGTTTGTGTCCACTTTTAAGCAAAGCTCATTCTGAACCACCAACACGCGATTCAGATATTTCATATTTGAACAAAAGTTTTTGTTTGTTTGTTTATTTGGTTGGGGTTTTTTTTGTTTTTGTTTTGGTTTTGGTTTTTTGTTTTTTTTTTTTTTTTGGTTTTGGTTTTTTTTGCTTGGTTGCAGTCGCGCTACTGAAATCTGCTAATTGATAGATACGTTTAATCCAAAAGATTGAGGACTTTTTCTGACTTAACCAAAGATATAGGACCACACCCGTTAAGAATGATAAAAAAAAATCTTCAAAATTCTTTAGAAACCCTTCGACAGTGATGTAGTGCTCACCGGTTGTGATTTTTTTTTTAACTTCCGCACCCTGTATGCGAGTGTCAAGTGCTTCATCAATTCTCAGTAAGAATTCGTGGATCATATACACTGTACAAAGAGGAAGCGAAAAATCCCATTCTGCCAATGAATTACTCGTGGCTGTCATTACTATGACAACAAAAATTAATTAATCTCGAATAAGAGAAACGTTCAGTCAGGTTTTTTTTAGGATTGAGAGAAACATGGCTTTTAAATAAAGATGAAGCCGCGATTAATTGGTACATTTTCCTTTCGCGGAGTAATTTTGAGCCATAAACACCAACAGACGATATAATAAATCGGCTTCCAAGGAAATATAAATTTTTTTTTAATCATAATTATATATCACTTATACTCTCTAATGGAGAAAAGGTTAATCATAGCCCAATATGTATAAAATATGCAAATCATTTATAAGTTTAGGAACATACAAACATACATACGTAGAGACAATTCTATCACGAGCTGCATTTTCATTTTGAATAGGAGTTTTTATATCATCAATTCTGAATGGCATGAAGCCACTTCCATAGTAAATTCATAGATTTTTACTACTATTTTTAGAAGAATGTTTTTGAAAATATTTCATTTACCAATATAAAACTTTGATCCCCTTCATTCTCTAAATAAATTTCATGAATCTTTACAAGTTAGCTTCCTTACAAGTCTTGGCTTATCTAGTTTGTTAGTTCTTAAGAAAATTTCATAAATTCCCCAGCCTATTTTTTTTTCTTTATTAGTTCCCCCTTGGAAAGAAATATGTCCCTTCATTTCATTTGGTAGCAAGATTGGTGAAAACGGATCAAGAGTAGAAATGATTAGGGTACTACGATCCTTATTTTAGCTCAAGTGATATCCAGATTTCCAAAGAATTTTATTTTTGATTGATTGTTTGTTTGTTTTACGTCCCGTCGAGAATTGTTCACTCATATTGAGACGTTACCAGCTGTAGGTGAAGTACACAAATTTAGACCTATGCTTAGCGGTCAGGGCCGTAGCAGTGAGGGTTCTTTAACGTGCCAACGCCTACCGTGACACGGGACCTCCGTTTTAAGGTCATATCCGAAAGACCCGTGATTCTCACTTCTAAATGCCGAGCATTTGGCGAAGGAGCAATCACTACTTATTTTTACGTCTTAGGTTTTGACGCGGCCATGAAGCTAAGAACAATGCGTGTACGAAAACATGTCTCTTTGGTTCTTCCGTTGATTCCATTTTGTCACTGTGACGTCACCATTGCACATGGATTCTGGATTGACTCAAAAAGTACAATTTTACTTCTGTCTTTGGACAATATTTATTAACACATGTAACTGAGAGAAATTTAATCAACAACATCATATAATTTTTAGTAAAATTCAAATTAAAATGCAAGCATAATTAAATAAATGTCATTCATATACCAACATGTCTTTACCTACCTATAGTTAGCACAATGGATTCAGTCCGAGGACTGTCCAATCTTATTGAAATTTGATCTTTGATCCTCTCCCTATTCGATTAGTAGCAACATAACAAATAAGGAGCGGATCAAAGATCTGATTTTAATCAGATTGAACATTGCACACCCGTAATTCACAAGTTCCATTTCATCATAGTGTGACTAGCTCTTTTTCTGTCCGTGAATTCTTACTACTTGTGTAATTCGCTAAATAGGGTGTATTTCAGAATTTCCAAATCCATTTTACATACAGTATACCTTTAATTCACGTAACAATCTTCACTCGTGCTGACATTCCTTAAGACCTAAGGAAACAGAAACCCAGATGTATGATGGGAAGATGCAGATCAGAGTCTAGCTCGTTGAACTGTAGATTTACCTGAGGCAGAAGGGCAGGTTTCTTCAATTAGCTGATGAATGGTGATATAGTTTGTTGGTTTGTTGATGGATTCTGACTGCCGAGACTGTGTGCTATTGCATCCATATGTCATGCTTGTTCGCTACAGACAAAACAAGCTCTAGGTTGTTTTTTCATTGTGTAAGGTGTCAACAATAGATGCACATAACAGACATTGATTGTATCATACAGAAGACAGTTGGTTACTGAAAGGCCGTTGACCAGAATTGTTCTTCTTAAACTATGTATAGACGTCTCCCTATGAGTGAAAAATTCTGAAGTGAGACGTTGAACAACATACAATCAATCAGTCTCTCTCTCTCTCTCTCTCTCTCTCTCTCTCTCTATATATATATATATATATATATATATATATATATATAGGTTTTTTTCGTGTTTGAAGATAATGTATATTTGATGCTGAAAACATAAAAATACCCAATGTAGAGGGGTTTCATCTTTTCCGTCAGATACACAAAACGATTCTTAAAAAAGTTACTAAAGCTGGAATTAATAATCGAAAGATTAATGACCTGTTCTTTATCAAAGGTAGATACTAAGACTAGTTGTGAAATTCGTGATAAAAACAAAGGCACCTCTATCCTAAACAAAAAGCGATATAATCTTTGTAGATTCGTATCTTAAAATTAACGATAAAACTATATCAAAAGGTATGACAGCCTGAAATAGGTTCAATGTTCACACGAAGTGCTAGACCCTTTGAAGAAATGTCCAACTTAGCCTTGTTGTACTCTGGCTATGAACCGTGCAGTGAAGAAAATCTTTTATAAAAATCCTTCATATTTTTACTTGATCATTTTCTAGTACTATGGATGTACGAGATATACTACGGATGTGTTTTAATCAGTGGATGAATGAATGCCTATCTAACACTTACGGTTGTAGCGGACAAGTCAGTAAAAACACGACGTCATCTTACGTCAAGCCATTATTTTAACATAAACAGAGGAAGAACTACCGCTTTATCCAACGAGTGGAAATTGTACATTTATTCGCTACGAAAATATACTACATAAACTAGTCGCTTACAGGAAGTCCCACTACCCAGATTCTGATCTGCCACATTCCTTCGCGGTTACATTTTCAATACACCTCATCACGTAAACATATAATACGTTATGGTGTAAATTACAGGTTAGAGTGGTATGTCGTGCAATGGTTGCACGCCTTGTAAAGAAGTTCACATAACAAACATTAACACATTAGAAAAGAATTGATTACCTGATTCAGATTTAAAGAATATCTTCTTAGGTTTCGAGATATTGTGACATGGAAAACAAAACCCCTCAACCTTGCGGAGTATTCTCCATCAAAAGTTCTTCCATACGCTGTTGTTATTTCTTAATACAATGTGATGTTTATATATACTACTTGTGCAAAATATGTAACTGACAAAAACTTAGTAATTCTTTCAATAATCAGAAAATTGTCGGTTTGTGTAGAGTATTTCTGTCTATAAATCATCCTCTGTATTTCGGATTCCTGTTTTTTACGTACAGACTACAACTAAAAACCTTGTCACAGTGAAATTAACCATTGCCATTTTCTAGAATTTTTATGGAAAAAAAAAATGTATGGACTTTGTTTTAAGAAAGTAACGTCACCAGAAGCAGATCATCGTATACGTTAATTTTATAATGACTCTAAACCCATCGCGTAGCTACTTTTTGAAAGAAAACACGATTTGTAGATATAATAACATTTTTTGTAAGAACGACACTAATTAAACGCCCAATACTGAACGTGGCTTTTAGCGTTTTAAGTTGCCAAGATAATGACGGTTTACGAGTTTACTTGTTTATTTTATCATTCGTCTGTAATCATCCCAATTTGTATCATCACGGCTTTTATTTAAAAACAAATGAGATACATTATTTCAAAAACAACAAAAAAAGCAAATAACAAACAAAAAAAACAAAAAAAAAAACAGCACTTACTTATTTCTATAAAGATCTTTTTTTATAAACTATCCGTACAGAAAAAGACATAACAAATTATAGTGAGAAGCATGCGAAGTTGTTATTTCTCTAATGTGTATGTGATTGGAAGCCTGTATAGATCCGGTATTCCTACAATATAATGTATACAATCCCTGCCACGTACAAATACATAAAGCATTGATAAACAAAGGTAATCGGACAGGTGTGGTGTATAATTATCATTTTAAAATTTATATATATATATATATATATATATATATATATATATATATATATATAGTACATTTATCACGTGTCAACGACGTGCTATATTCAATAAATTAAGATGATATGCGCGTTGTCCTCAACTACAATGCATTCATGAGGAAACGGCCATCATTACAATTTGTAATGGCAAAAACATTAAAAATGTCAATAGTTATACATAACCAATTCAACCATACCAAAGAATACAAACTAAACCATGCATTTTCGTCAGAGAAAATAATTAGCTCGCTATTGTGAAAATTACATACTACAATTATTAATTCGATTATAAAATCTAAGTACATGCTACATATCTCTGGTATCGTTCAATGTTCTTCATTAAGAGGAGTCGGGAAGTTCAATAATTGACAGTGCTTTCATTGCGCAACTCGTGCTAAATGTCCACACGGTGAAATGAACATCAAAGATGTCTAGACTAAATCAATCATGTACGCTAATTTTTCTCATACTATGAATTATGTAAAATCAATTTACCTACATGTATTATGAGTTGCCCTGAAATAAAATTATAACGGAAAACTAACTTGTGAGTACACAAACTCATTATAGCAAACCCCCATCTCTCTAACCAGCTTGTCATATCTCTTCTTAAACGCAGACCAAGTTACAAATGTGGCCTTGCCATTGCCAAGACGCCGCTGCAGAAGCTGATCATGAAGCGTGATTTGTAGTTGATAGTAAGGTTTGGAAAGAACAAGAGGGTATGTGTGAGAGGATTCTCTTTCATATTGTGCCAAAAGAATGTCGCGTACTCACACCGGAATATTACAAACCAGCGGAACTCCTTGCTGAATGTAAGTAACGCTAGTGCTTCGCTGTAAGTTTGACGCATCTTCTGAATTTGATGCACTTGGCAGGACGTATTTTTTTTTATCAGTGTTTGCAGTTTTTTCAAAGACAGCCGCTTCTTCTTCATGACTTCTGTCTTTATCAATTTTTATTTTTTTTTTAAATCTGGAGTATAAAATGCATTTTACGTTGCCATGTTCAATTTTGACACTTGCTACTATCCGGAAAATCAACAAAATTTGTGAAAAACTTTCATTTTCAGATTTGAAAACTGATAGAATATAATTAATCATCTTATAATTTTTAATTGCCCGATAGTTGCGTATACTGCTCCGATTAGCCAAAATGACAGCTATTCTACATAAAATGATTTAGCTATTCTTTGCATAGGAATGTCGAGTATTTTTATTTGAATGGAATAAAGTCATCTTCAAGCTGTTCTTCCCATGTTTTTATAGAGCTCGTTACGCTTAAAGTCTGCAAATTCAATTAAATTTCTGTAAAAAGAAATAAATGTTGGTTTTTCGAACCCAACCACGTTGGGCCGCTATTCCTAGAGACGCTGGGTTGTTTGTGAGATGCATGAATTCATTCTCAAAAAAAAAATCCTCAGAATTACCAGGAAAAACATCGAGGTTAAATTCTATCTAAATTACGTAAATTAAGCAGAAAACAAGGCAATAATTCTGCAACAAAATCTACTTGATAAAATTGGAAAAAACTAAGAATTTTTGTAAATTAAACAATACGGTGATAAACAAAGATTACTTGGGTTTCATTTCATTACAGTTGTATGGTAGTTTTTAGAACTATTAGAATTGTATTCTTAACTTTATAGCCGAACTTATTCATTTGACACGTATTTAAGTATCTGTTTTAAACTAATATTCGAAAACAGTATATTTATAATTAGAAAGGATAGCCAGCTTTAGTAATCTTGTAGCTGTGTCTCCGCAAGACGTTAAACATTTTGTTAAGTTTCCCAATTTCGATCTTGCAAATGAATTTATCAATTGAATTTTTTTCATTGCCGAAAATTATTTTTCTCTTACAGTTTGTTTTAATTCTACTTTTTTTATATTTCATTTTTCAATAACACAAGTGTTAACGACAATGACAATGTATTTATTTTTCAAACCAATATTACAAGAGTCCATGTCATCTGGGCATCCATTCAATATTGATCAGAATGAGAAGGCACGCGTAAACGTCCCAGATCGCATAAAAATGAACCCCTTTATATAAAATGTCTTTTGATTGATTACTGTAATATCTCCTTTTTGGACATAATTGTCAGCCAGATGATTATTTTTCGTATTTTAGCTGACGTCATGAGAGCACCTGCCACTAAGCAGGACGTGAGTCAGTTACCCGTTACATTAATATTTCATCGATTTTCCCATATAATGGGTAGTTGTTCATGCTCTGCATTGTCATCTGGTTACTCTAGTGGGTTGGGTGTTGTTGTTGTTTTTTTTTGGGGGGGGGGGTTGTTTTTTGGGGGTTTTTTTGTTTTGTTTTGTTTTGTTTTGTTTCTTTTTTTGTTTGTTTGTTTTGTTGTTTTTTGTTTTTGGTTGGTTTTTTTTTGTTTTTGTTTTTTTGTTTGGGTTTTTTTTGGAGGGGTGTCCAAACAAATCTTTGAAAAATGCGGATATCTGTGATCTGTATATTCCACTGCCAATGTACAAACTAAACCTACAGTAAAGTATTGCACTACAGATTCTACGGGACACTAGTTTGTGTGTAAAAAGTCGTGTAAAGCAAAGAAAAAGCGACACGTGTTGTTGCACAGATTGGATCTCGCAGTGGATGATTTCTTTTAGATTGCAAAAAAGGGGATGAAAACGTAAAAAATAAGACGTCTACTACTAAAACACAGACTGTATGCACAATCAAGAAACAGCTGTAATCTAATTTGCAATCAGATTTTGTCATCAGGGATCAATATTTAATCATTAACACCCCTAGGCACGCTTGTCTCCATCAATGTTAAAAAATAACCATCGCACAAATATTGATGATCTACAGCATCTGAGAAGATCAAAAGAGTGCAACAGCGCTCCAACTGGATTAACAAATGAAGATATCATCCATTAAAGGTCATATCTATTGAGATCAACCGAGGCATAAAATGAGAAATAACCTGTTTAACCTTTCTGTGCATGTCAGCGTGAAAGAGCGTGTCACTGCTTCTTTTTTAAACTTTTTGATTGTGTGCTAGTTTTGTCCCCCCCCCCCCCCCCCATCACCCCTCATCTGGAAAAGAAAATTAAACAAGAGTGTCAAGGGTCGCGACGCTCACCTGAGGCAAAAACGTGGCCTTATACTCTGTTTAGGGTTCAAACACATTAGTATATAGTCTACTAAATGTACCAAATTGATAAATACCTGTAGGCATACCTTTCTGTGGTGTGCCACGGGATTCTAAATTGTGATTATCGTCCCTTTATTGTGTGAAAAAGCATTTATTTTAGAAACATTTTGACTTTTTAATTGTGTACATGTGTAGTCTCACCCCACATATGAAAAAGAAAATTTAGGAATTGTGTCAAGGTGCGCAACGCTTACCTGCGTCATTTTCTGTCGCTGAGAAATATATCGTGTAATTACGTGTATTTTCCCTTATAGTAGATTCAACAATGCTACATTTCTCAGGGTTTGCTGGGGGTGGGAGGGGTTCTACTCCGCATAAAAGTTCCTACTTTAGAAATTATGGCTGTGGTAAGACTTGGCCCTATACTACATCTAGAGTGTTCGAACGTTAAAATGTATCAACTTGATACATATTGTACATGTAGGCCTGTCTTTCTGTGTATTGCGGGATTCTAAATTGTAAATATCATCCCATATTTTAGAAAACTTCTTCTCTAAATAGACATCAGTAAGCATAATGAACAAATTGCCTGTGTCCCGACTGCATCCTTCAAACTATGTTAATAATATAATTTCCTCAATGATAACCTGCAATAAGTCGGATGATAAAAGCGATGTAAATTACTGGCAATTCCAACCACATCAACACCTAAATATCACTGTTTAAGTAGGAATGGCAACTATTCGTGATAAAAACCATTGTCTTCGGACATCTGGCGAATTCTGCATTCTCAGAAGGGGCTCTCTATCTCCACATTCAGCTTTATCACTGCTCAGCCGAGAGATGCGGCAAAGATCCCCAGACAAACAGGTACATGGTTTAGAGGGAAATTTACATGTAGGTCAGGATAGATTTGGGAGAGTTTGTCAGATTTTGCGAGGCGTGTTGAAGCTGGAGCGGATCGACTGTTGTGTAGCGTGAACTTGATTCCCACACGGAGGATACAGAGAGATCGTCTCTGGATCTGTGAGTAGTATTAAGTGTATAGCTGACTCTGTACTGGCGGGTCACCGAGTGTGTATATATAGGGCTACTGTTAGAGCTCCAAGTAATTAGCTTTGACTTGTCCATGAACTACAAGCATACTCTGAGAGATCTCGGCTTCTTGGGTGTCTGTCGTAGATCTGTGTGAGGCGGATTTCTGATGCAGGGTCCGAGGACTTGCCACACATACCAAGGTACAGAATCCTCACCCTTTTAACTGTCCTTTAATGGACATTTTGTCCTTTAATCTATCGCTTAAATCTTTGTTTCCCTAGTTTTATTACTGCAGGCTCTCCTGCCATTCTAATTACAGAGACTTACTTTATAAATGCTTAAATAAAGATAAGCACACTTAGTTCGGGTGACCACAAAGACGTGGTGTTGACATTATGAATGAGTTAATTACTTTCTTGGACCACATAATGAATTGTGTATTGCTTCAAGCAATTTATTTTAACAGGTTTATTGTATACCTGTCGTTTGCTCCTTTTATTCTATCATGGCCCTGTCAAATAAAAATGGCCATCTGTCCTCTCTCTCTCTCTCTCTCTCTCTCTCTCTCTCTCTCTCTCTCTCATACAGGCGTGTTATCAAATAACAAGCACATTATATTTGATAAACGACATGTAATCGTTAGCTACTGATTACACAACGAATTACAAACTGTTAAGTCTTTGAAATTGAGTTTCAAAAATTGTCCTCAAATTATCGCCAACCCTGTGAGTCACGAAATATTTGTTGTGATTTCAGCACAGCTACATATATTGACAACATGGAGGAAGAGGGGAAATTTTCTGCCTAACGGGGAATATGAAAACTTCTCCAATTTTGTGTAGTGGTTCTTTGTTGTAAAGAAATACAGTCCCAGAAATTCACACCAGCTGTTTGTAAGAACACTCGGTTGGAAAATAACGAGACGTAATAATGATAATTAAAAAAGATTTTACTTCAATAAGATTCACAGATTCACTTCTTTGTTTATTACCAAAACAAAAAACAAAAAACCATCAAATGATTTTTAATATAAACTGATTTTTTTCTCTCCGGGACACTCTGTTTATATTGATACAGTATCCCTAAGGCAATAAACTCATTTATTGGTTTTTCTTCTTCTTTCTCTTTTTTTAATTGACTGTTGCTCATTGGGGCATAATAAAAAGGTTGAAAAAACCAATAAGGAAATCGTTGTTAGATTTTTCTCATTAATATGCAGCATTTGTAGTTGACATAAAAGGATTCAAACCGTTTCATTTTGCGACATATGGGTAGTACTGGAGGAGAGCGGGTCCACGCGGTATTGAGAAATTGAAGCACTCGCTCAACTACATTTTTTTTTAAACAAAGGTTTAGCTCCAAGGACTACTGGGAATCTGAACCTCCCTGAAGATTCTCTGTGCGAACCAGATGCCTGGATTGGATTAAGATGCAGGATTAGGGGGGTAGATATTGCAGACGAGTCTCTCGTTTTGTTATGCAGTTGCTTGGAGAACACTGTGTAAACTTTTAATCTAAAGTCTTTACGGACATATTCTGAGTTTTCTTTGTTCATTGTTGATTAACTAACTTGTAGGAGGTAAGATTTTTTTTTTTTAATTTAAAACTTTCGTCTGATGCAGATATAATTTATAACTATATATCCCTCATGGAGATTTCCATAGAATTTTTTTTTTATTTGAATAAATAGCGAATATCAATTATGAATCAAATGCCAAAGATTTTACTAGAAGCGAAAGAGGGGGAACGTTTGTATGAATCAAATGATGTGGTTTGTACATTTTTTTTATCAAGGAAAATGTCTATACCATAGCTGATATCGGAAGCATCGAGCTCGCACATTTAGTATCCCAGCAGGATAGCTTATCTCCCTTATATCTGACCTTGAAAATTCTATATATAGAAACTTTACCTCAGAAGGTGGAGTCACGGATAAGACATTTTACATAAATCAGAACAGATAAAGTATAATTGTCGTTTTAATTTAGTACTTCCTGGGTCATCGGTTGAAGTATAGAGAACCCAGGAAGCACTGCGTTAAATGGATCATTCTGTAATGGCACCCCACTGGGAGTCTGGCGTGATCCCTAGGCATGGCATCAAAATTGCGGCAAAAGCGGTCACGGAAAACTCTTTGATCGGTATCGATAGGAAGGCAAATATTGGCGTGGTTAAAAATAACTGTATGTGAATCTCAATCAAACAATAAATCTCCTCTGTGCTTGTATTTTGGTTTTAAGAGGATTTTAACTACCAGAAAGGTAACATGATATATATATATATATATATATGATTGGGGGGGGGGGGGCTGCTTGCTATCGCAAATCGTGAAAGTTTCTCGTCTGATGAACATTTAGATATTTTCCTAGAATTTTAAATACAATTTACCCCCCTCAGTCACATCACGTGTTCTACTGACATTGAAAAATGAAACAAAAACGTTGAGTAGCCAGTAATTGTCTTGTGTGTTATTTTCACATCTTTTGTTCAACAAGCTCCAGATTTAATGTTTCAGCTTTCCATGTCGTCCTTCGCTGTTCGCTTTCATCCCTCTCCTATCTCTCAGCTTTATTCTAATCTCAATCAATACCACGAATTATCAAGCATAACAGAAGCAGTCCAAAAGTGTCCGTACCATTTAACATCAAACTTCGCGGTAATGATTCGTCCATTGATTGTCTTTTGACAACTTTTAAGCACTTCATATTTATGCACAAATATTGATAATTTCTACCAACGAATCTCAATTCTTGGCGGGTAGGTGTATCGGTAGAACGCATACTGGTTGCAAAGAAACGACAGCGCATGGTTTCTAATTTATTGCAGATTTTTTACTGAAAGGGATAATCTATCATTCTGCTTCGCTGTTTTTCATTTACTGTAACAACAACTTAATAGTTTTTGTGAGGAATCTCTTCTTGTGCAATACCATAAACACGTGATTAAATAATGGCATGCATTGTATAATCTTACCAATTACTGTTGCTTATAAAACTTGAACCTGCAAAGCTGCCCTTCCTGACCTTTGCCCCTCCAGGGGGTCAGAGTGCAGTGGACAGCCCTGATAAGCCTGGTGGTTAATTATACGCCTATTGTATTAATTTGCAGGTATGATGAGCAAGATGATGGATGGCCCTATCTACAACTGAGAGCAAACAAAGCATTGTGGGATATATAGCCCGTGTCCTGACTAACAATTACTATGATACTGAGCATACTGTCATAAGTTGATCGCTTCTAGTGACAAAACAGCGAGGGCATCAGTGATTTCTTATCAGAAGGAGGGGTTATATTATCTTGTTTTCAAACCAAAGTCAACCAAATATTTGTGTTTTGATATTTTTTTTCACAAGATTGCAGCTGGGATTGGAATAAAATCTGGAAATCCCTGCAAGGAGTGGAGAATTTGACAAATCTTCTGAAACACTCCGGGGAAAATACCTAATACTTTGTAACACTGACACCTTATGTTGGAGTGGAAGTGAACAAATCTTTCAACATAGAAAGTTTTCAAAGGTTTCCCATAAAAGTGCTTTTTATCTGGGATTAATTCATCCTGTCTGTGTGGATTTGCTGTGAGTCTGAGGCTACACAGTGACAATGGAGACCCGCATTGTTTGGAATTGCTTGATGTTCTTGGTGTGTGCTGGTATACAAGGTGAGAGAGAATCCTTTTTATCATTGATAGATAGAATAAATACTGTCCTGCAGATGGAAGCCATGTTACTGCTATTTTAAGATCCATTGCTTGTTTTTATAAACTTGAAAATTAACTGAGATTTAAACGTTTTTTTGGCAACAATTACTGCTGTCGGCAACCTGCTTATCATGCAGAATGATGATGTACTGAAAAATGCTGTTTGGTCATTTAGAACGTTGGTCTGCAAATCACTTGGCCAAATACCAATTGATCCATCTGACCTTGGTATGTCTGTCTGTCCATCTGTCTGTCTGTCAGTCAACCAGTCCAGCTGTCTTTTTTACTTCTGAATTCATAAAGACTAATTGGCCCATCACTCAATGCAAAAATGACACTCATCAGTCACCAAGAGATTGTTAACGATTCCTAATTTATGGATTTTCAAATTAAAAAACCCCAAACATCTAGAAAAATAGATATCATTTATTTTGCCTCTCTAACTAATCAGCAATAATACATGGAAACAGAAATTTATACATGATAAGTGATTCGCTATTCTTAATGATTTCCGATTGTGGAATATTGGAGAGGTATACCGTTATTTATCTGATTAATGACTTCTCATCTTGGATTCCTTCTCCCATATCAATATTGATTTCATTCTTTAGAAACAGGGAAATGATGGATGGGGGTCAAGATGGCCGAAGACTTTCCATACTTAAGTGGAAGTCCTTTGATGGTCATGTTTCTGATGTCCCATTAACCGTAATCTATTGAAGAAAACAATGAGCTTACTAACAATGAGATCTTGTCCAAATTGACATGACCACATTAACGATTAGGCAGTATTACAGTACTAGTTGATAGAGATTAACTGCATGTATAATAAGGTGCATATCAAAAAGCTGATAATTTATTCACAAGGAGAGTGACCAGAGAGAACAAGCCTGCACCAAAAATAAATCCTGTCCACCCCATTAACACTTTAGGATCCACCCTCAGAAAATGAAATCACTTGTTGCCAGTCACCAGACTGATACTGTTTTTAAAAAAATCGTACAAAATCCTTTTGACGCTGTATACGTAATCTTCCTGATAAATCAAATCGAAACATAAACTTCCTTTGAAGAGGTAATAACTTATCACAATTCGATTTAACTTTACAGATTATATTAGTACATACATTTAGCTGATCCCCCAGGAGCATTATAGCCCGGTCTTATACAACGATGCTGTCTGACAATTACTCTTGTAATGAGGGCTGGAAGATTATTTTGAGTTGCTTATTGCTAATCATCTTTCTACACGTGTAATTTTGTAATCTGTTGGGTAAATTCGTAACAGTAATCAGAAGGGGGACATGCAACAATTCGAACCTGGCCCCCCTGAATCTCAAGTCAGGTATTCTACCAATCTCGGGCCACCTGCATATATAACCTGTCTGACCACTACATTCCTCCCTCCTTAAATTGTCTTTGATTTCAAAGACACACAACACACAACCCAGAATTTATTTTTTTTTTTTGCCCCTGGCACTGACTTTCACCTGCAAGTTCAGGGGTGGTCAAGTACACCATATGTAACAGAAAGGGAGAAAATGCAATTTAAGTGGGATTCAAACCCAGGTCCCCTGAATTTCTAGTCAGTTGCAAATGAGCAATCTGGCCATCAGCAATCAAGCCTATCTGATCATTACATAATCTCTTGTCAATTGACGGATATGGTGTAAAAGTAAACCATCATCAAGATGATGTCAACTCCACATCAAATGAAACTGTGTATAGTTCAGCAATTTTGTGCAGGTATTCCTGTGTAAAGTAAAGTAAAGACAGGAACAAAATCCATTATCATTTAAATACTTGAACACTTGTGCAGTAGTTCTTGGAGAGAATAGAACCCCTGCTCCCACACCACAAAGAGAGATGCCCACCCCACACACAGAGAGTGCCCACCCCACACAGAGAGTGCCTACCCCACACAGAGATAATGCCTACCCCACACACAGAGAGAGTGCCCACCCCACACAGAGAAAGTGCCTACCCCACACAGAGAGAATGCCCACCCCACATAGAGAGAGTGCCCATCTCACACACAGAGAGAATGCCCACCCCACACACTGAGAGTGTCCACCCCACACACTGAGAGTGCTCACCCCACACAGAGAGAATGCCCACCCCACACACTGAGAGAGTGCTCACCCTACACACTGAGAGAGTGTCCACCCCACACACTGAGAGTGCTCACCCCACACACTAAGAGTGCCCACCCCACACACTGAGAGTGCTCACCCCACACACTGAGAGTGCCCACCCCACACATAGAGAGAGTGCCCACCCCAAACTGAAATCATCCTTGTAACTCTTCATAAGTTAATAGAGTCTCTAAAACTGAAAATCATACTTTCTTTGCTAAGAGGAAAAAATATTTCATGAAGTTGAAAAACATGAAGTGTTGCACATGCAACAACAGAGCTTTACAACTTTTGCATGATGTGGTTAACCAAAATCCTCTCAATTCTGTAAGATGTTTACCTTGAACCGAATCTTTTTTTATGTAGCTGAAGTGCTTCTGGCCAACCTATCACAACAAAACTGTGTTTATTCAGAGGTGGTTTGGTACCAAATTCTCTCACACATTTCATCCCCCATTTCTGCTGATGCTAGAAAAAAAAACCAAATTCATAAATCATTGACCCGCCATTCATCACCATAAAGCAGATATAGAAGGGGGTAGTCCATGGGAGGGGGTAATTACGGAAAGAGATGGGGCAAAAGGGAATTGAAGAGAAGGACTAGGGGGAGGGCACAGTTATTTCTGATACAGTCAAACATGGTTACAGAGAACATGCTTGTAATGAATTCATGCTTACCACAAAGTGATTTTCATTCCCTGTAGCTTTAAAACATTATGAACTTATTGGATATAATGTATAATGTTTATAATGAATCAAAATTGTTTGTCCCCATGAGCAATTTGCTATAAGTGTGTTTTACTGTAAATAGTGCTCAGAATGGGAGGGGTGAAATGGTAAGGGGAGGAATGTAACTCCCATCCACCCCACAGGTATACAACATACTGGTCACTACCTGGTCTCTTGTGTTTTGTCCCTGCCTCAGGAGGAGTTGTAGAGGCACATCTTTTCAACTAATATGTAACACCCCACCCACCCACCCACCCCCAGCCTTTCACAGTATTAGGAAATGGTCTCCTCTTTAAAATTTGAGTTCTTGAGGTGGGTTAAAAAGTTGCAGGTTTTTTAGATAAGGGTCAAAGCTGAGACCTCGGGCCAGTACTCTACTGTTCAAGCTATTATAAGGGTTAAGCAATTACCCACAGCTAAAAGGAAGGCCATGTATTTAACACTACCATATTGTTCCCCTCCAGAAAAACAGGCACATCCCAGCTCTCGTGCAGTGCCAGCAAATGTGGGGCGAAGTTCTTGGGGCAATCATTCTCAACCCCCCCCCCCCCCCCCCCCCCGAGAATACCCACAGGTCCCAATGGGAGTGCTAAGTGCAAAGACATAGAGTCATATATGCCTCTGATGAGGATTGAACATGGGACCTCTAGCACAACAGTCCAGTGGTCTACTGATCAAAACTAATGGTGTAACCCACTATCTAACACACAGATCACATTATTAGACGAGTCTAGGGAGTAATCTCTGACAATTTTTATTCCGACTCAGCCTTGAGAGTAACATGATCAGAAGTTGTATCTAGAAGTATGACATAATAAAGACATTTAAAGTAATGCAACTTCTGTGTCCTCTGTTAACTTCACTACATTCCTCCCTCTCACTACAAAGGTGGTAAAATACAGATACGCTGAAATATTGTAATGATGCAGCCTACTGTAACAGCACAGGTGCATGAAGAACACCTTTTGTAAAAACATGAAACAGACTGCATCTGCATCTAACAGAAGCTTGGATATTCTGTACCTGTTATTCTGTACAAATATTTATCCTGAATGGTTCATCTTCTAATTTGTTTTTGTAATAATTAGACATTGACATTTACAACTCAGTTATTTCACTTGTGTAAATAAACATTCAAGGAAATGACTGCACAGCAGGGAGAGATAACTCAGGGGATAGAGGGAGCACCTGATGGCAATGTTTGACAACTAATTGAGGGCTTTATCTGAAACAGCAATTAAGTATTAATTAGAGGTTAATATATCACTTCTTTACCACAACTAATTTCTGTGTCTATGAGGTAACACATTTACTCGGGGGTCCACAAAATGGCAAAATTCTTGTTCACAATCTTGAGACATTTTCCTCATTTCAGTGCATTCCAGAGACCATGTTTTTTGCTCTGCAGGAGATGTTCTCTATTTTATGTATTCAAGGCTAATTTCACTCTCAGTAAAGCAGAACAGCATGTTGGAGCCATGATTTCAGGCCAAATTCTGGCCATCGCTGGACAGTGTTACTTACATACATGTACAGACATTGCATGCTCAGTGCAGCAATAAATTATCATTCATTGTCTATGGAGACGTGTTTCATCTTTATCATCAATGCAGATAAAAATGATGGGAAACAATTGCCAATATTCATCATCAAAATATGATAAAATGTCTTCAAATGCTGCTACTCTATCACACCTCTGTTTATAAAATCCCAACTGGTCTGGTAATTTTTTTAATGTGGCCAGACTGCCAAAGAAATTAGATTGGTTCGTTATAGGTTCGTTTTGGAAACATGCATGGTTCTCGTTCAGTAGATAATGGATAGCAAGGCCACTAATGTACTTGATTCTATCACAATGTTACATAGAAAGGAAGTGCAAATTCTGTTTCAAGAAAGCCATTTGTAAGCTCTTTGAATACTTTCCTTTTTCATAGCTTAGTAGATGATGGACCATGTAGCGTCTTTTCTTCCTATAAATGTTGTATATTCTCAAGGAAAAATAATTATTAGCTGTACACAACAACTTGTAATTAAATTCCAACAGACGCTACTGATTAATGCATCTAGTGACAACCAAGGGAATGAATGCTCCCTAAATTAATGGCTGCTCCCTCAGATACTCCGCTGATATCTGTAAATAGTCACATTTTGCTACTGTTTGTTATCAGTCTTCATCAATTCGAACAACTCCAGCCACAAATGATCTCTGTCAACAAAATGTTTAACCAGCCTTTTAAATTCTGCAATCTGAGAACAAATCAAATAAATTAGATTTCTACCATTTGTACTAGCTTAGAGCTATTATACTTTAAAATTTTCTGATCTGGAAATCAGAGTATTTTTAAATGCTCTCTCTCTCTCTCTCTCTCTCTCTCTCTCTCTCTCTCTCTCTCTCTCTCTCTCTCTCTCTCTCTCTCTCTCTCTCTCTCTCTCTCTCTCTCTTTTGCTGCTATAAAATACAGGCAGACAGAAGAAGACTGGGAATTTAAGCCACTTGTTAAATCTGCATCACTTGGGTGCAGTAAATGAATCACGGTTTATTTATCTTGCCTCATTGGTTAAAGTTTCTATAACAAACTCTGACACATTCATATCATCCCATCTTACACAAGAGGTTTCTGATCAAAAAATTTCTTCTATCAGGACATGCTATAAGAAATGTGTATTTTTATCATTATTTAATATTGTTTTATCAGTTATTAATTTGTTGGCATTGAGCATTAAAACCAAAACGAGAATCTCCCGAGAAATCGAGATAAATTATTGAAAAATTGTACTGACAGATATTCATTAAATCAATTGAATATCTAGCTGTCTGTTGCAATATGAATTTTTTAGCTAACTGGAAGTTTACAGTTTTCAGACTCGTGTATCTAGTGATTGCATTCATTCATTTTAATTTTCTATACATTAAGGGGAGGGAGGAGAGTAGAGGGGGGGGGGGGGGGGGAGGGGGGTTTGAGGAATTTATTTTTGTGTGCAAGAAATTTAGACTCACACCCACATATCTCCTTTATGAAGAAAAAAAAACTACTGTACTATTTATATGAAATTAATGTTACTGATAATTAAGTCCATTTGTACCATTCTGCATGTAGCAGTGCACAGCCAGTATGTTGATGTTAAACAAACATTTCAAGACAAGAAGTAACTAGTCTATCCCTTTACAAATAACACACAGTAAATATCTGTCCTATTAACATGTATCCTAAAGGCACTGCCAATCTCATAGAAATCTCAGAGATTTCTACTTTGCTGACAGAAGGAGGGCCTGCAGCCACTGTCTAGTTAATTATGTTAAGCAACCTGTTTTCCCGGGGATGCAGTAACCCCTATCATAGAGTTACCCTGCCGTGCCTGAACTTTTACCTACTTCAAACAACAATCTTTTCCCTTTCACATTCCTCAGGAATCGAGGTCAATTTTTTTATACTTACCGAAGATTTCCTTACCTTCCCTGAAAATGCAGCATGATTAAAAGATGGACTTTGATTTTTTCGAATGTTAAATGTACTTTTGTTATTTTATTTCAAAGTTAATAAATATTGAAATGGAAAAAAATTATACAAGCAAGTTGCAGATTGAATTTTAAAATGACATGATATAAGCATGGAGAGTAATATGTTGATATCTAAATTATGTTTCAATTAAAAATTTGTCTCAATCAAAATGTACAGCTAATTACGTTTCAATTAAAAAGTACACCTAATTACGTCTCAATCAAAATGTCTCAATTGAAATGTACACATAGTTATGTCTCAATTGAAATGTACACATAGTTATGTCTCAATTAAAATAGACAAGTAATTATGTCTCAATTGAAATGTACAGCTAACTATGTTTCAATCAAAATGTACAGCTAATTATGTCTCAATCAAAATGTACAGCAAATTATGTCTCAATTAAAATGCACATCTAATTGTGTCTTAATTAAATTGTACACATATTTATGTTTCAAACAAAATGTACACCAGATTATGCCTTAGTTGAAATGTTAAACTAAATTTTTGTCTCAATCAAAATGTTTATACACCGAATTTTGTCTCAATTAAAATGTACACCGAATTTTGTCTCAATTAAAATGTACACCTAATTAAATCTCTATTACAATGTTCATCTAATTAAATCTCTATTACAATGTACAACTAATCAAATCTCTATTACAATGTACATCTAATCAAATCTCTATTACAATGTACATCTAATTAAATCTCTATTACAATGTACATCTCATCAAATCTCTATTACAATGTACCATGCACTGACATTCTTTAATTCTCATTGTATGTCTCAGTTCTCCAAGTCATTGGAGGCTTAGCAACAATCAAATTCGAAAATAGATTGAATGAAATCTTTCAGGAATATTCTTCACTTTTCTTTGATATTTACAGTGAGGCAGCAATTAATCAGGTACATGTAAGAAATACCAGATTGATATTAACAGAATTCTCTGTTGGAGACTTCAGACAATTATTTCCTTGATCCCATGTTGCATTCCTCACAGTAATGTCTACAGTATACTTTTCACTGTTCATATTTCTGCATTTTGTCTTATCTGTTTTCTGTAGATATTGCACTCATTTTTTCGGTACATAATTATTCAGGCCTGTTGCAAATTAAGGCCCCAACATCACAGCTATAAGCCTAACCTTTTGTTCTGCACTATCGGGATCAAACAGTTTTCATGACTTCCAGGGTGGAACTAATCCTATCTTCATCTGGATTGTTTCTCCCTCTTTTGAGCACAGACATAGGCGACATTCACCCCTCCATAGGTCACCTTAGCACATATCTCGCCTCTGGAGAGTGCATTTTCCTGACATTGCATGCACTCAGGCATCCATTTTCAAAGTATCTGGCTTACATTGCAGGTTGTTTGCAATTTGGCTTACTGTGAAAACATGCTTGCTAGGTCTGTTTGACTTTCTAAAACACACGTCTACCAGTACTTCTTTTGATTAGTGTAATCGACGTCCTGTGTGGTAGTACCTTTGAAGGTTTCGGCTTATTACCACCCTTTTTTCTGAGGTTTACATAACCACAATACTCTAGGTACTTTTGTTTATGCATAAAACAAAAGTATGAGTATTGAGCATCTTTGTATACCTAGTAAGGAAGACAACTGATTCAATTGATTGAATTGTAGCAGTCAGACAGGTTTGGTTGCAGTTGGCAAGACAGCTCAGTTTGTAAGAGAACCTGAAGAATTCTGGGGGCCCGGGTCCAAATCCCGGTCTGGTCCATTGTATTTTCTCCCTTCCTGTTACATTTGGTGCCTTATTCCAGCCCCTGGAACTGACAAGTGAAAATTCCTGCCAGGGGGTAATGTCTACAAGATATGAAGACATTTAAAGAGGGAGGAATGTGACGGTCAGAAGGGGTCCAACCAATAATGGCCAGATAGCTTAGTTAGTAGAGCACCTGCTTAGCAATTCAGGGGGCCTGGGTTCGAATCCTGGTCTGGTCTGTTGCATTTTCTGCTTCCTGTTACAGAATGGGAGAACATGTAACAGAATAAATTGGAACTTCAGCTCAGGGACACCCTGAATCTTTACTCAGGTACTCTACCCGCCGAGGTGTTTAGCTACCAGTGATTAAAATCCAGCCACCTTCCTCCCTCCTTAAGCTCTTTACACCCAAAGTCACACAACCCTTGGTTGGCATTTTCATCATTGAGTTATAGGGGCTGACAGAGCTTTCAACCTTGATTTTGGGCCATTGATTGGACAAAGATTTGAACCTCAATCTAGGGCCATTGACTGGACAAAGATTTGAACGTCAATTTGGGACCACTGATTGGTCAAAGATTTGAACCCAAATCTGGACAGTGGTGCAACTCTAGAAATAAATATTCTACCAGTTGACCTTCATTCTGAAGCAACAACATTAAAAAGAAAACATTGATGAAAGAATACATAATCACCGAAAAAAGAGACACAAAAAAAATTTTAAAAATGGAATGTTTTCAAGTAATAAGGGGAGGGGGGTTGGCGGATATTTTACCTGGTGCATGTTACCTTTTCCTCATTATCTACTTTCTAGACGGCCTATCCTTGATTTGTTTTACCAAACAAAATAAGGAAAAGACATTATGAAATGTAAAGAGCCCATATGAATCAGACGTGCTTCTTCTCAAACTCCTTCAGTGTGACTTGAGATTAAGAGCTCCAAGTCAATTTGTCTTTTCCACACTTGATTTACAGTACATCGCATAGATACAGATTTTCCCACTACTTTATATTTATCTCTAGATAATGCCAGCTACTTTTGACATCTTCTGGATTTTTTCTCTACTAAAAATAGCACTCAGCAAACACTTTCATAGAATTAGAGTCCTTAATGGAGTCTGCATGTAAACATACAGAGTCATTGGGTGAAGTTTGTGTCAGTTTTGAATAATTAGTATATTTCAAGAAAGACAACTCCTGCAGATTTTAATGGCTTCTCTATTAGTTTGGTGATTAAGAAGAAAAGGGTAGCTTTTTAGCATTCCTAAGATGATTGAAATGTAGTCCTAATTGTTTGTGAATGTTGGTAAATAAAGCGAAGTTCATATGATCGTGGTTTGAGTGACACAAACAAAATGAAAAACCCAGAAAGCAGAATAACCTCTGCAACAGCCGGCCTATCTGCCTTTCTGTGTTAAACAGCAATACCAGCTTAAGGAACACATGCAGCCAATTCATCACTTGAACTTATACTACGATTCCATCGTGTAACCTGATGTAAAACGTTCAGGTTTACTGGTAAAAGAGTAATGCTATCGGGGATAAATCATATCTGCACCAGTTTCTGACTAGGAGCTGCGAATTCTCAGAAATTGTCTTTTAAAATTAACATCCCCATTTACTTTCTTATAGAATTAAGTGAAATGCTGTGTGGTTTATAAAAGAAAGACTTGCTATTAAAATCCTGTCAATCTGTCAAGTAATTTATACATGAGGTTGAACTCCTAACTGGGGTTGGTGATTCTCACCTTTTATTTACTGATATTGATCAAGAATTACCATGTAATGGGTATTACCATGTAATGGGTGTTACCATGTAATGGGTATTACCATGTAATGGGTGTTACCATGTAATGGGTATTGCCATGTAATGGGTATTACCATGTAATGGGTATTACCATGTAATGGGTGTTACCATGTAATGGGTATTACCATGTAATGGGTATTGCCATGTAATGGGTATTACCATGTAATAGGTATTGCCATGTAATGGGTGTTACCATGTAATGGGTATTGCCATGTAATGGGTGTTACCATGTAATGGATATTACCATGTAATGGGTGTTACCATGTAATGGGTATTACCATGTAATGGGTATTGCCATGTAATGGGTGTTACCATGTAATGGGTATTACCATGTAATGGGTGTTACCATGTAATGGGTATTACCATGTTATGGGTATTACCATGTAATGGGTATTACCATGTTATGGGTATTACCATGTTATGGGTATTACCATGTAATGGGTATTCCCATGTAATGGGTATTACCATGTTATGGGTATTACCATGTAATGGGTATTACCATGTAATGGGTATTACCATGTTATGGGTATTACCATGTTATGGGTATTACCATGTAATGGGTATTCCCATGTAATGGGTATTCCCATGTAATGGGTATTGCCATGTAATGGGTATTGCCATGTAATGGGTATTGCCATGTAATGGGTATTACCATGTAATGGGTATTATGTAATGGGTATTACCATGTAATGGGTATTGCCATGTAATGGGTATTACCATGTAATGGGTATTGCCATGTAATGGGTATTGCCATGTAATGGGTATTGCCATGTAATGGGTATTACCATGTAATGGGTATTGCCATGTAATGGGTATTGCCATGTAATGGGTATTACCATGTTATGGGTATTACCATGTTATGGGTATTGCCATGTAATGGGTATTGCCATGTAATGGGTATTGCCATGTAATGGGTATTGCCATGTAATGGGTATTACCATGTTATGGGTATTGCCATGTAATGGGTATTACCATGTTATGGGTATTACCATGTTATGGGTATTGCCATGTAATGGGTATTGCCATGTAATGGGTATTGCCATGTAATGGGTATTACCATGTAATGGGTATTGCCATGTAATGGGTATTACCATGTTATGGGTATTACCATGTTATGGGTATTACTATGTAATGGGTATTACCATGTTATGGGTATTGCCATGTAATGGGTATTACCATGTAATGGGTATTGCCATGTAATGGGTATTGCCATGTAATGGGTATTACCATGTTATGGGTATTACCATGTTATGGGTATTGCCATGTAATGGGTATTGCCATGTAATGGGTATTGCCATGTAATGGGTATTGCCATGTAATGGGTATTACCATGTTATGGGTATTGCCATGTAATGGGTATTACCATGTTATGGGTATTACCATGTTATGGGTATTGCCATGTAATGGGTATTGCCATGTAATGGGTATTGCCATGTAATGGGTATTACCATGTAATGGGTATTGCCATGTAATGGGTATTACCATGTTATGGGTATTACCATGTAATGGGTATTACCATGTAATGGGTATTGCCATGTAATGGGTATTGCCATGTAATGGGTATTACCATGTTATGGGTATTACCATGTTATGGGTATTGCCATGTAATGGGTATTGCCATGTAATGGGTATTGCCATGTAATGGGTATTACCATGTTATGGGTATTGCCATGTAATGGGTATTACCATGTTATGGGTATTACCATGTTATGGGTATTGCCATGTAATGGGTATTGCCATGTAATGGGTATTGCCATGTAATGGGTATTACCATGTTATGGGTATTACCATGTAATGGGTATTACCATGTTATGGGTATTGCCATGTAATGGGTATTACCATGTAATGGGTATTGCCATGTAATGGGTATTGCCATGTAATGGGTATTACCATGTTATGGGTATTACCATGTTATGGGTATTGCCATGTAATGGGTATTGCCATGTAATGGGTATTGCCATGTAATGGGTATTGCCATGTAATGGGTATTACCATGTTATGGGTATTGCCATGTAATGGGTATTACCATGTTATGGGTATTACCATGTTATGGGTATTGCCATGTAATGGGTATTGCCATGTAATGGGTATTGCCATGTAATGGGTATTGCCATGTAATGGGTATTGCCATGTAATGGGTATTACCATGTTATGGGTATTACCATGTAATGGGTATTACCATGTAATGGGTATTGCCATGTAATGGGTATTGCCATGTAATGGGTATTACCATGTTATGGGTATTACCATGTTATGGGTATTGCCATGTAATGGGTATTGCCATGTAATGGGTATTGCCATGTAATGGGTATTACCATGTTATGGGTATTGCCATGTAATGGGTATTACCATGTTATGGGTATTACCATGTTATGGGTATTGCCATGTAATGGGTATTGCCATGTAATGGGTATTGCCATGTAATGGGTATTACCATGTTATGGGTATTGCCATGTAATGGGTATTACCATGTTATGGGTATTACCATGTAATGGGTATTACCATGTTATGGGTATTACCATGTTATGGGTATTACCATGTTATGGGTATTACCATGTAATGGGTATTACCATGTTATGGGTATTACCATGTAATGGGTATTACCATGTTATGGGTATTGCCATGTAATGGGTATTTTATGCAGTTGTCTATTTTTTGTGGAAATTTGCAGAAAGAAAAAATCCCCAAAACTTACAATAGCAGAATATATATATACATGCATATAGGTATATATAGGTATAATGCAACTGCAGAAATTTTAAATGCAGAATATTATAATTTGCCACTATTTACAGATCGAATCACAAAAATTTCCAACCACAGAAAACACCCATTATATGGTATTCATTCCAAAATGTCCTAATAATTATTTGAATTCATTGTCAGAAATCTCAATATTTACAGGGTGTATAGCAAAGTCAAGGGAAAATATATATGCCAGTGCTTGTAACGATGATGAAATCACACTCGAATGTCCAGCCCAAAACAAGATTGCCATCAAAAGGGTATATTATGGGGCAAAACTCGATGCCAACTGTGCTAAGAGGGGTCCACTTTGGTCTTCGGGGTGCTGTGAGCGAGGCAAGGCAGATTGTCTGGTTCCCAACTCTGACATTTACACAACTATGAACATTCGCTGCTCTGGGTACAAGTTTTGTCGGACAACCGTCGAAAGGATTCGAACCAAGAGCCACTGTGATCGGAAATTTAAATACACCACTTACATGACCGTGGTCTATAGCTGTATTGCAGGTCAGTATATTAAATCCTAAATGCAAATCCACCTTGAAAATATTTTTTTTTTTAAAAAGAATATGCTTGTCAGTTTTGTATAATTTGTTTACATGCAGATTTTCATGTATTGTCACACGTAATGCTTTATGCCTTGAACGTGTGATGTTATAGACTATCAATGCCTTGGACATTTGATATATAAATTCGTTTGAGAATCTGCCTGAAATGAAGAATAACTAACGAAATTTTGTTGTCTACAGAGACAGACACTGCCCAACTTTGCAACAGTGAAATTAAACAAGGGAAAGAACTCTACCTATCAAATCAGGACTACCCCAAGCCGATCAAAGGAGGTGGCCAGTACTGCAAGTGTCTGGTGAGGTCTAATGGCGGAATCTCCATTAATATCATCGACATCATGATAACCATGCCGGAGAAGACAGACATCTGCCCTCAGCAGCTCCGCATCTCAGACTCATCGTCGCTGCCGAATGTTGTCATTCAGTGCGGGCAGAGTGGAATGTATGGGTTCCGGAACCTCTATCACCGGATGGTGACCAATCTGACCACCACACTGGACAGTCGGTCTCAGGATTCTAGAGGGTATATCTGGATCAACATCAAAGGTAGGCAGGAAGTTGAGCTGTACTCAATGTTGGAAGTTGAACTGTTCTGAATGTTGGGAGTTGATTAGGTTTATACATGTAGTTAATGACATTGAGAATCTAAATGATGAGGATACACACGCATAGAAGAGAGAAATAGAAAATCTATGAGATTAAATAATTTAAAACCCCTAAAAAAGCTGGGATATTAGTTATATAGTCAAATTACAGACTTTGAATGACAATGCTCATATCTATGACTGAGTTCATTTGATCATAGACCTTTTATCATTGCCTGTATGCAGGATAAAATGCCCTCATATAGCATACTATGAAACAAATGTAAATTTATACGTCGATCACAATTAAATTTCCTACTTTACATAAAAAGATGAGCCCTTTAAACCTCCACTTAAGTGCACCTTCCAGTTACCAGCATTTCATTCACCTTGAAAACAGAGTCAGTTGACATTGTCTCTGTCTGTTAATTCGCATTGTCAGGTTAACTTAACTTTGTTGATTATTTTCAGCCCAGCAGCCCGAAGATTACGTGGTTATCTACTGTGGTGAAGCTATGGACCAGTATCTGTATAGGAACATTACAAAAGTGGTGTCCTCTGATAACCCTCAAGTCACGGGATCCTCCCTGGGGACGGTGTCGCCCTCAGGAAACGGGACGTTAGCAACAGGCCTTTCAGAGAGCCAGATTATTCCTGATATGAGTAAGCACAATATTTTTTATACAATTTTATTTCAATTTGAAATTTTTAAAAAATGTATTCAATGTATCCAATAGTTTTCCTTCAATGTATTTATTAACCTGTACTGCAAGACAAAAGCTTAGCGTAACTGATATTTTACACTGTGTATGTTTGACATTTAAACTACAAATTCAGAACTGAACCAAAGTGTAGAATCACCAAAACCACTGTGGGTTTCGTAAATAAATTCTGCAGGGCACCTCATACTATTAAATACAACGGCTTACATATTTAAATGAAATTGGATTTTTATCAAATAATTCTACTTTAAGTGATGCTTTCTTAAGGTTTTGATGTCTTGAATTTTTCTTTCAGTTGCCATCATAGGCGGGGTAGCAGGAGCAATGGCCGTCATTCTGATTGTGTGTGTGGTGGCCATCGCGGTCCATTGTACTCGGTAAGTTTACGGAAAGAAATCTGAAAAGAAGGCCATGTGTTAAATACTAGAAGACTATGTACTACCCAAAGCAAACTGGCATCAGTCCAGGTCATGCATTTTCAGATCAGATTTCAATGCCTTCCTTCTTCCTCATCAACAGTTTTGTTTTACCTGTAACATACCCGACATAACACCACACTAGATTATCTTGAAATTCTCTAGTTTAGTTAATAAACTTCTATTGATCATTCCAGGGAGAGGGAAAGAAACAACTTTCCCAAAATGCCGGAGGTGATTCCTTCTCCCATGGTGCGAGGCAAGGTCTACCATCCGGATGACAAAAACGCCACACATAAAAAGTACCACTATGAAGAGGATCGATACTGTTCCATTAAACGCAGTCCCATGAAGCTGATTAACTTCTCCGACGTGGAAGACGAAGCAGACAAAAAACTCAAAGAGGCCTTCCTTCAAGGGCCAGCTGAAGATATAGAACCGGAACCTCCGATCATACCAGTCAACCATGTGAAGGTCAACGGGGTCATGCCACGACCGCGGAGTCCTGAGTTACCCCTTATTCTGGATCCACCCGCGGATTACTGCTCTGTGCCCGAGAGTAGTGCAGACAAATATTTCACAATGAATCCACAGAAACCATTGTCAGAAATGGCAGAAATCCGTGTGACATCCTCGCTTCCCCAAAGGGGACACAAAAATAAAAAACCCAAAACTGTGACTTTTTCACCAGTTGCTATGGTGACACCCCTCCCCTCTGGTTCTGAGGAATCGATTGGTTCTGAGGGGGATAGAAACCTCGCTAACATTATTGACTCCTATCAATGCTTGCATGACGAAGATGACTTTCCCTCTAAAAAGCCTCTTATTTTACCCCCACCAAATGAAACCGGGGAATTTGCCTCTATTCAAGGTCCCAATGAGGCAGAGATAGCAGAAATGCAGGCACTATGGAACACACTTGGAAGCCCATCTGCAACCACGACGATGGATGATGGGGCTTATGACAATATAGACTACTTGCTGGCACAGAATAAAGCCCAACATGAACATGAGGTTTAAACCCAGCTGTCGGGGAGAAATTTCATCTTCTTTCATTTCCTTTCCTCATAATGGGATAATGTGTTTGAAAAAAATAGAACTTAAAGGTTATCTGTGGTCCAAGATTAGGCTATTGATACCAGCAGCCGGCTGTTCATAAAGTGCACTTATAACGTATTGCATGATGCTTGTATTGCACTCAATTTCAGTCAAATGAATACATTCAATCTTTCTGCAGTAAAACAAATGAAATATTTATTCAGTTATATTATAATTGTATAAATTTGTGTAATATAGCTTATACAATTTTAATTATTATTATATCTCGGTTAAAAACTCTGGGTTTGATTGTTCTAGTGTGTAATAGGTATGTTAGTTTCTGCAGCAGCCGTTACAATTGTGTTGGTTACGATCACTGAAATGTATACTGTACATACCATGATAATTATCCATCAGATTTCCGTATCACAGAAATATTATACTATTTATAGCTAATAACCATGTATCACGATTCTATCAATTGTATTTGAATTTCGTGAAGACCAAATGTAAAATTACTATATTGAATTTATACATGTATATATATATATATATACAGATTGCCAAAGACAAAAAAAAAAAAATGGTAGCTATTTTCTAAAGTGTGCAGTCATGCACATTTTATAGCAGTATGTGGACAATAATAGATTGCTCAAGAAAAGAAACAATCAAAAAATGTACGTACCCTGTTTATTTATTCTATCTTGCGATACGAAATACTCAAGCTCATGTATTATTAATTGGATCAAGTTAATTCCTGCGCCGTCTCATTATTGTTAGATTACAGGTAGAATGAGTTACACGAGGACTGGGTTTAGTATCAGATTTAAAAGTTATTAAATATGAGACCTGATTTAGATCCGACACGACAGTACTATTATATGGAAATGTGACATACACTTGCTTTCCCTCTGCAATTTATTAATTTCAATTTTATAATGATTAATTAAACATAATTAGCACTTTTAATTGTTTTGTACATAATGTGTTCTGGTATCAATAATGACACAATTATTGATTATTACTAATTACAACATAATTGTATACATGTTTACAATCTGTATTTGTGGTTTCATAATTTAATTGATTTTATGAATATTTTTTTGCAACCATTTGTGTTCAGCATTTAATATTGCTTTCAAAAGTTTTGTGTTATTTATTTCATTACATTTCAATAAAGTACATTAAAAATTCAAAAGACTTTTTTCACGTGCCAAATTTATGGAACTAATTACTCATGCAAGAGGTGTTTTCTGTGCAACTGTACATGTCTAAGACCTCCCCCCCTCCCCCTAAAAAATTTAAAGATCTCCATTTGTTTTGTAAATGAGTTTGATTGCCTTCATAAATTTTTTTGGTGCATCTTGGCACCCTAGTAAATATTTCTGGAGCAAACAACATATTTGTTACTGTTGGGTCAAGGATTTTTAAAGAATGAATTCTGCTTTTTCAAGAAAATTGATATTAACAATCATGATATTGGAGTCATTTATAATAAGCAATATTCTAGATTTATTGACTGTTTTGGCAATTGTTAATACAAATATCAGCCCTTTATTTTTTTAATGTATGATATACTCTGTATTTATATAGCAAAATAAAGTATTAAAAATATTCAGTCATGGCCAAAATTTAAATTAAAATTATATATATGTTTTTCCTTCTTGAACATCCCCAGAAAAGCTGAGATTTCTGGATCCACCTTAATATTTTTTTCTGCTACCTCTCATATAGCCATGCCAAACAGTTTACTGTAATAATATGTAAATTAAATCATTATTGATCAGATATTTGAAATATATAATAATACATTTGATACAAATAAAAAAAATATGTTTATATATATATATATATATATATATATATATATATATATATATATATATATATGTAAACTTATTATATTTGAGTCTGAACAAGCACAACAAAAAATAATTATTCCAGAAAGTTTCAACTTTGAAATTTAAAGAAATGCACAAGAGAAATAACAAACTATATATCATTATGGGATTTATTCTGGAGTAATATATTCAGAAGGGGAAAATAAAATTTTAATTCAGGCCATGACTGAAAATGTTTAATACTTCCTACACAAAAGTTTGATATACAAATACAGAGTATAGATTACACTTAATGAAAGAAACAGCTATGTTATATATGTGTGTCTCTACAGTAAACATTTGTTAATCTTGAGCATCCTTCCTGGTAAAATTCCATATACCACAGGGAATTGGAACTGCTAACTGTAAAAGTTTACTGTTGACTATCACTCCGTCAGCTGTCAATTGTCACTCAGTCTACTGTCAAATGTTGGCTGTCACTCAGTCAACTGTCAAATGTTGGCTGTCACTCAGTCAACTGTCAAATGTTGGCTGTCACTCAGTCAACTGTCAAATGTTGGCTGTCACTCAGTCAACTGTCAAATGTTGGCTGTCACTCAGTCTACTGTCAAATGTTGGCTGTCACTCAGTCAACTGTCAAATGTTGGCTGTCACTCGGTCTACTGTTGACTCTCACTCGGTCTAATGTCAGCTGTTAACTGTCACTCAGTCTACTGTCAAATGTTGGCTGTCACTTGGTTTACTGTTGACTCTCACTCTGTCTAATGTCAGTGTTGACTTTCTCTCATTTTACTGTCAGACTGTAGGTTGTCACTCATTCTACTATCAACTGTTGGCTGTTAATCAGTCCACTGTAAAATGTTAGCTGTCTCTTAGTTACTGTCGAATATTGACTGTACTCAGTCTACTGTCAAAAATGTTGGCTGTCACTCAGTCTACTGTCATTGGTTGACTGTCATTCAGTCTACTGTCAACTGCTGCTAAGCCTACTTCCAACTGTCTGATTGTTTATGTGTGGGACCAGACCAGGATTTGAACCCAGGCCCCCTGAATCTCTAGTCAGGTGCTCTACCAACTGAGAAATCTGGCTACCAGTAACCGAAGCCATCTGACTGCCACATTCCTCCCTCCTTGAAGACATCAACCCATTAGGACCGTCATCCCCTGAAGCAGGCATTTTCAACTGTCAGTTCCAGGGGCTGGTATACGGCACCAACAGGTTGGGAGAAGATTCTGATCGGGATTTGAATGTGGACTCCCTGAATCTCTTGTCAGGTGCTCTGACAACTGAGCTATCTGACAACTGGTGATTGAACTAGTCTGACGGCCACATGTGCATAACTACACCCTAATGTTTGGTTTTTTATTGTGCAACTTGTTGTGTCTTCTAGAGACAAAATTTCAAAAGGTAAATCAAAATCATATAGGGATTGGAGGTCACACTGTATAATTATGAAATATGCAGTGTATGTATATCTATAATTTTCAATTCAAATAAATTTTACATTGTAGAAAATACATATGTCCTACTTTTGTAGATGAGGCAATATTAGGCCGTATGGTAGCTAGAACAATGCGCGTGTTGTATATCTGTAAAAATTCATTACCCTTTTATCGACATGTCCTTATAAACAACGACTCACGACTTTCTAAAATTCTACAGATAGACAGGCTTACCGCTTTATAGCCATATACTTCTAAACCGTTTAGCAGACAGAGTTTTTAGCAAAATTTTATTCGGATCGGGATCGGACTTCGGTGTCACTTTGCAGCCGCTTACCGAGAAGTAAAACATGTAAATATAATGGAAATTAATATATATACTGCTTACTTGTCATGTCCGTGCAATTATATAGTTTTGCTCCTTTCTAAACGATCCCTTTTTTATGACAACCTCACTTATATGTGTTATGAAATTGGCATAGCCGTGTACGTATTTAGCTCGAATTGTGTCTGTCATCCAAAATTTCAATTTATCTAAGTACAACTGTTGATTTAAGATTGGTGCATACAACATGCAATGTTTATTTTATCAACAGCTGATCAATCAAATATCAAATGCAGTTTTCAGATATGGATTATGTGACATTGAAGAACAAAAGAACTACACTTGAGAGAGCTGATAAATTTATTTCTCCTATCTATTTCAAAGATGTTAACCTAAGAGGAAGGTAAATATTCAACAGTTAGTTAGAGTAGGATAGACTTCAAATTAGCCTATCCCCAAAAGCTTAAGTCACCTGTTCCAGTGGGCTATACTCAGCATGCCCACGTGTCAATTGTGGTCATTGTTTTACGGTAGAAATTTGTGATGATAAATACTCAAATGAGCTTGATTTTCTCAACTTTTTAACTTTATTGCTTGTTCTGTTTAGGAAATTGCTCATGTGAATAGCAATTAAGCCCAATCAGAGTTATTAATTGGGCTCCTTGTAACAGCATGCATGGTACAATAGAGATCCCTCCCAGATCAAAGGCTGTAAGCACTGAGGATAGGCCAAAATTTTGTAACCCTTCACTGGCAATGGTGACGTCTCATGTGAATGAAAGATTCTCAAGTGGGACATTAAACAATATACAACCCATTGTCAGCTGTCAAACTTTTAGCAATTATTATGTACCTAATTTATATGCAAATTCTTGATATATATATTTCAATATATTTATCTTAACTTTGAGGCAACTAAATGAGGCGGTCCTATGAACAAGACCGTAACAACCGAGGTCCCATGTCACAGTAGGTGTGGCACAATGAAGATCCCTCCCTGCTCAAAAACCATTAAGTGCTGTGCATAGGCCTATATTTTGCAGCCATTCACTGACAATGGTGATATCTCCTTATCAGTGAAAAATTCTCGAGCAGGACATTAAACAATATACAACCAACCAATCTTAATTCTCAGTTTGACCTACTCGAAGCCAGAGTCACCACCCCAGTCACTTTTGCTCTTGTAACAATTGCACCAAATGCCATATTAAATTGAAACCATGAATATTTGATGTTTTTTGGAAGGGTGTGATAAAATTTCAGGTAAACTGTACAGTATCTGCTCAATGTGTATGAGAATGGATTTAAATATACTTTGGCGTACAGTTTGTTAGGATAAATCCATATAAAATTAAGCAACAGACGTGGATCATCCAACAACAACTCCCCTCCCCCCACTTCATTTTTTTCTGATCAGGGATCGACATATTTATTTTTATTTAACTTATGTTTTGTAAATATACTTTAAAGATTATCCAGAAAGCTTATTTTTTGTCTATTTTATGTACTAGTAAAAAATCTCATTATCGGGGATTATATTTGTTCTTACAATCATTGCTGAAAAAATAATTTTCACTATATGTAATCCGTAACAAAGATGAAAAATTACATTGAAGAAGTTTGTAGATCTCATATCAGAAAAATGATAAAGTTGGGGGAGGGTGTCTTGCAGGATCAATATCCCCAAACATTGGGATGATCCAGACTATAAGCAGAGTATAAAAATCATCAGGATTGATCCAGACAATATCCCCACATTCCTGCGTTATGATACTACCCCTTTTGTAACCCCACGACATGCAACCTTTGGTGAAATATCAAGCCCGATACTTATGATTAAAAAAATAAGCGATGAATTTTCTTCAGAAAAATTGTGATGCATGGGCACACCAAATACAACTAGCCCTGTACAGTCGATCGAGTGATTACCAAATACAACTAGCCCTGTACAGTCGATCGAGTGATTACCAAATACAACTAGCCCTGTACAGTCGATCGAGTGATTACCAAATACAACTAGCCCTGTACAGTCGATCGAGTGATTACCAAATACAACTAGCCCTGTACAGTCGATCGAGTGATTACCAAATACAACTAGCCCTGTACAGTCGATCGAGTGATTACCAAATACAACTAGCCCTGTACAGTCGATCGAGTGATTACCAAATACAACTAGCCCTGTACAGTCGATCGAGTGATTACCAAATACAACTAGCCCTGTACAGTCGATCGAGTGATTATGGTTGGAGTGTAGTTTTAGGGGATTACAACACCTATATGAACCCGCCCTAGGGTTTGACGTTAGGCTAATATTCACGCAATTATTGCATAAAAAGATTACTTAGTAGCATGCACCTTTAAAAATTAAAAACCTGCATGAAGTAGCGTAATATAACGTACAGCGGAGCTACTATAACGAAATATTTCAAGAAATTTTTTTTGGACAACTTTTTTTCATGTGCACTCTCTGCCATATCAATAAACAGGGTTCAGTTTATGACTTGCATTTAGATGATTTGTCAGAATAATAACATGCTTGTGTTTAAATGATAATGCATAAGTCGTAAAAACAGTACCAAGCATACTTTGTATGCATTAAGATGTTATGTATTTATCTAATGGTGTTATAATTTATGAAATCCTATTAAAGAAAATGTAGTTAGAAAAACTCTTTTAGTTAAATCATAAAATCACCCATAAATTTCAAAATCTCGACTCTATAAAGCTTTCAAAAAACTGCTTATTTCTCTCTCCCCCCCCCCCCCCACCTCCCTTTTTTTATTTCACATTCATGGAGGCCACCTTTGGCTACATTCTATTTGAGCTCATTTTATATGGAACCATTAAAATAAAATCCTTCTTAGAAAAATAAAATTCTTTTACAAGTTATTATTCCAGCATTATGCATGGTGTCTAATACCGTCCATAAAAATGACATGATATCTTCAAATACACATTTAAAACAATATCCAAATGACTTTTATGATTGATATATTTCACTTTGCAGATTGTATCGAGACCATCACACACTGAAATCACTGACCCACTTTGCAGCTCCAGGCAGAATACCTTATTTACAAGCCATTAATGGAAAGTTCTCAAAAACAGAAGTTGGCCAGTCATTTGGACCAACGTGTGTATAGTTTTGATTATTATCAATTCTGATATTCTTTATTAGTAATCCCACATTAAAATCTCCACATTTATACAGACCTGAGTCAGACCTTGTCTAACATATCAAAATAACTCTGACCATGCCAATTTTTCTAGCATTCTGTTTGCAGACAGAGCTGAGATATTACCAATAAATTGAAATTAACATGTTGAAACTTTCAGAAAAGAATTTGGAGTCACATAAGCATATCTTAGCAGGGTTCATCGATCCAAGAAATTTTGAAAGAGGGGTTCACAGTTGTTGTTGGGGATATACTTTTGAAGCTCCACAGAACTAGTTACTACATGTATTTTGCTCTTTCAGTATAATTTTTCCAGTCAAAAAGGTTGGGACCTATGGGTGGGGGGTCAGGACTTCCAAGAACCTCCTCTGGATTTGCCTTTGTTTTATTGGTACACTGCAAAGGGTGTCTGATACATAAATACCTTTCTTTATGAAGAAGGTAAACATACCTCCAGCTTTCAAATCCCAGAATTTATATACAAGTGTTGTTAATTTATGCGGGCCTTAACCTTAGCACAACGAGTCTGCTCACCCCTCCCCCCCCCCCCCCCCCCCCCCCCAACCACAGTGAACACTGGGGATTCTAAGTCTCCAACTCTTGCTATCTATCCACAAAGAAGGGAACAGACTTGTAAAATCAGCCAGGAGGTGGTGCCAATGAGAGAGTGGGTTACTGCCTGTAAGGACAAGGAATCTGATATACAATATGTGGGATGAGTTTTGTTTTATTTTAGATGTATGTGGAATGATTTTTGTGGGTTTTTTTTTATTTTAGATGGGCCACACACTGGTTTCATCTTGAGATAGATGTTCCAGATGAACTGATGAAGGAAGAAGTTCATCTCCTGTGGAACTCCAACACGGAGGCCTTGGTATGGCAGGATGGAAACCCGATCCAGGTATGTAGACTAAAGAAACCTAAGCTCATCCCCAGTGTTCTGAGAAATTAAACCAGTCTAAAGAAACCTGAGCTCATCCCCAGTGTTCTGAGAAATTAAACCAGTCTAAAGAAGCCCGAGCTCATCCCCAGTGTTCTGAGAAATTAAACCAGTCTAAAGAAACCTGAGATCATCCCCAGTGTTCTGAGAAATTAAACCAGTCTAAAGAAACCTGAGATCACCCCCAGTGTTCTGAGAAATTAAACCAGTCTAAAGAAGCCCGAGCTCATCCTCTGTAGTAAAGGTTAATGTTAGCAGTCTAATTGTAAGAGAAAACTTAATAGCAGTTGCAGCAGAATTAAATGGAGACAGAGTTAGAAGGACTCTTACCAAATACACTGATTTTATTTAAAAAAAAGTTTAAAAGTACACAAATATGCAATGGATGATATACATGGTTGCTATGCTTTGGTCCTCTCTCCATCTACCATGGATATCTGACGATGATAGATAAGTTATTGTAAGGTATTAAGTAAGGATGTTTCTTTTTCTTTTCGACGATTTTGTCTTTGCAGGGCCTTAGTGGGGACTATGAGAGAATTTCTTTCCCTCTCGCTAAAGCCATGGGGAAGAATAAAAAAAGGTACAAGTTTGATTCATTATAAATGTAATTCATTATATCCAGTGAGTTTATGATATGTTTTAAAACTGCAGAGAATGAAAATCACATCACTGTAAGTGTGAATTCATTATAAGTGTATTCACAGTAACTGTGTTTTACTGTAAGTGTGAATTCATTATAAGTGTGTTCACTGTGTTTTACTGTAAGTGTGAATTCATTATAAGTGTGTTCACTGTAACTGTGTTTTACTGTAAGTGTGAATTCATTATAAGTGTGTTCACTGTAACTGTGTTTTACTGTAAGTGTGAATTCATTATAAGTGTATTCACAGTAACTGTGTTTTACTGTAAGTGTGAATTCATTATAAGTGTGTTCACTGTGTTTTACTGTAAGTGTGAATTCATTATAAGTGTGTTCACAGTAACTGTGTTTTACAGTATATACTTGTTAGAGTTACACACTGGTGATTACAGTGTTTTGGGGGGTTTTTTTTTTACTGTCAGTACACTCTGTACCCTGCAGTCTTGATTTTCAGATTCTCGCTATACATTGAGATGGCCTGTAATGGCATTCTAGGGGTCGGGAAGGACAGTATGATCGGCCCCCCGGACATGAACAAATCCTTCACCCTGAGTCAGGCCGAGATAGCTGTGTTTGATAGAGCGGTGTATGACCTCATTCTGGATGTTGAGACCCTTCATGACATGGCAAAGGTTTGGACATTTTTGCTGGACTGTTTAGCTCACCTGAGCTGAAAGCAAAGTGAGAATTTCTGATCAAATTTTGTCCTTTGTCTGCCTTTTATTGTCTGTTAATTTTCAATTTCAACTTCGTCACTAGAACCAGTCTTGATAAAATTACAAGAAATTATCCCAAGGTCAAAGAGATTCATACTTTTCTGTTGAAGAACTATTTTCTGTTGTAAAGGGAGATAATAAAAAATTAGGTTATGATATTTGCATGCAAGAAATCATTTTAAGAACATTGAGCCTCAACAGTTCAAATTACAGGCAATGATATTGCTTGGGTGTGAATTTACCATCAAGAGGTCCAAGGGATATAATTGCCTGTGGTTAAAACTTTGGAAAGCATCCTCATGTCGTTTAAATGGAAGTGCATCCAGACATTAAAAATATTCATCATAAGAATGAAACGTTTTCAACTTGTCAAATTGATATGTAATGTACTGAAACTTCAAATCTTCAATTCTTTAGTAATTATTCATTGTGTAGTGTGTTCATTTTGCAAATTCAAAATTTCAAGTTCACTTTTGCGATAGTGTCAGGCTTTTAGATTTTTAAAATGCTAATATTCTAAATGTTTTGGAATTTTAACTCAGTTTTTCAAAATCAAAATTTTTTGAAAAAACTGGAAACTTTGAATTTGTGAAAAGGGTTTATAAAGATGTATCTTTATTAATCTGAAAAATGCAACTGTGGAGGTTAGCAATGTATCCTATATGGACCTCATGTGAAGGCTGTATATAGGTATATCTGGGTATGTAGCTGAACATTCCACACACACCCATACGTCCACCTCGTCAGATGTTGATTTAAACTGAAAGCAGCAGTTCTGAATTTTGAAAAAATTGACTTACTGACTGACAAGAAAATGTAGAGAAACAGACAGACATAGAGACAGACAGATTGGTGAATAGAGAAACAGAACGACAATCAGGCATATAAAAATGAAACTGTGAGAAGGGGGACAACTCTCACTAATCATGATACAAGAGAAAGAGCATGAGGTGAGATCACACACTGGTACACAGTGTACCAACAAATGTTCCCCATACGTAAAGTGTTCTTCATTTATTCCTGTGTCATGTATATATAGAAATAAATTTCAGGAGGTCTGATCTTCGAATCCTGCTCTGAGAATTTTTGTTTCAATTTAACAGCACATGACGGAAGACAATGAGAGGGGATACCAGGCACTGTATACGATGAATCAGCTGATTAACACTATAGATCTGAACGACAGGTCCACATATGCCAAGTTAGTATTTGTTGTCATTGGAATTACAAACCCCAATCTTCATCCACAGTTGTATTCACTAGTAGATAGTAACTATCAACATTAGTCACCATGTACTGCCTTTACAGCTGATTCAGTGTCACAAACTTTCTAGATGATCTGGTTCAGGGTAGATGTATTGGGAACTTACGAACATTTATAATATCTGGTAGAATTAGGTCTGTGGATATGAATTATTATTTTGACAATGGCTGTACATGTGTTTACTGATACTCGTAATAAGAAATGTATATGGAGTAAATAACATTCGTAACAGTGATGTCTGATTGTAATTTCTAGCTCCATTCAAAACTTGTGAATTCAGAATGCACAGGAACGACATGTTATCTAGTAAATTAGAATAACAATATTTCGGAAAAAATAGTGAATATTAAACTAGATGTTCTGCTTTTCTCTCAGTTGTGTTTTGTAACATTGAAGAGAGTTTTCATACAATTTATTTCTCTTTATTAAGAGCTCATCAGATAGCTGAAAAGTTTTTCCAGCAGCGAAATGGTCAGAGTCAACATGTTATTTATGCCATGGGACACGCCCACATGGACACCGGTAAGGTCATCCACTGGTTGTGAAACTACAACTCTTCTTGTTATTGTAATACAAATGTTGCTGATAGCTTGTGGTGTGTCATGACTCTGATTCAAGGTCATTTTGGCCAAGATCCAGGTCAGTGGGGGGGGGGGGAATACATTGTTCTTGTAATAATTTTGCAATGAAGAAACATTAGATAGTCAAACCAGTACTTAGCACAAAGGTTGCTGATGGCCAAATGGTGTATCTTGACCCTACATCAAGGACATAAGGTCAAAGTCACTTAAAAAAAAACAAGAAAAGAATACCCCCAGAAAAACATCAGAAATTTACTTACACTCTTGACTTGTGTGAGTTGTTAGTAAGAGATGAATAGTGCAGTTTAACATTGTATGTGTAAGCCTTTCTCAGATTTATGGAGAGAGTTTATTTGCAAAGTGCACTAGTTTTCCAATAATTGTCTGCTAATAGACAATATGGAATGTAAGGGCAGGACAAACTGACCTTGACATTTGCTAGCACAGTGAAGGCCACTTTTCAGCCAAGCCTTATGTAGCAGCACAATGATGTGTTTGAAGCAAACCCTATTCTGGATGCTAATCTGAAAGAGAAGAGAATTCAGGGGACACTGTTTGCTGATACACCAAATTTTATTATTGCTGTTTGAACTGGTACAAAATCGTCCTGTTTTACTCCAAAATTACTATTCAATTGAAGGTACAGCACATCTTGAAACGGTTATTTCCGTCAAACTTTTGCTTCTCAATTTCTACCCGACATCTCTTTAATTTGATCCGATTTTGGTTCCTCCATTGAACCCCTATTGTAGCTTGGCTATGGCCGTACGCAGAGACAGTCAGGAAGTGTGCGAGAAGCTGGTCCTGTACAATCCGACTGATGGAGGAATTCCCCGACTTCACCTTCACCTGCTCACAGGTAAGTATAATGTACACTGTGTACCGTACAGAATACATAGGTACTGTGTACAATACAGAATACATAGGTACTGTGTACAATACAGAATACATAGGTACTGTGTACAATACAGAATATGTAGGTACTGTGTACAATACAGAATACATAGGTACTGTGTACAATACAGAATACATAGGTACTGTGTACAATACAGAATACGTAGGTACTGGGTACAATACAGAATACATAGGTACTGTGTACAATACAGAATATGTAGGTACTGTGTACAATACAGAATACATAGGTACTGTGTACAATACAGAATACATAGGTACTATGTACAATACAGAATATGTAGGTACTGTGTACAATACAGAATACGTAGGTACTGTGTACAATCCAGAATACATAGGTACTGTGTACAATACAGAATATGTAGGTACTGTATACAATACAGAATACGTAGGTACTGTGTACAATACAGAATACATAGGTACTATGTACAATACAGAATATGTAGGTACTGTGTACAATACAGAATACATAGGTACTGTGTACAATACAGAATACGTAGGTACTGTGTACAATACAGAATACATAGGTACTGTGTACAATACAGAATACGTAGGTACTGTATACAATACAGAATATGTAGGTAGTGTGTACAATACAGAATATGTAGGTACTGTGAACAATACAGAATACGTAGGTACTGTGTACAATCCAGAATACATAGGTACTGTGTACAATACAGAATACATAGGTACTGTGTACAATACAGAATACATAGGTACTGTGTACAATACAGAATACGTAGGTACTGTGTACAATACAGAATACATAGGTACTGTGTACAATACAGAATATGTAGGTACTGTGTACAATACAGAATACATAGGTACTGTGTACAATACAGAATACATAGGTACTGTGTACAATACAGAATATGTAGGTACTGTGTGCAGTACAGAATACGTAGGTACTGTGTACAATACAGAATACGTAGGTACTGTGTACAATACAGAATACGTAGGTACTGTGTACAATACAGAATACATAGGTACTGTGTACAATACAGAATACATAGGTACTGTATACAATACAGAATACATATGTACTGTGTACAATACAGAATACATAGATACTGTGTACAATACAGAATACGTAGGTACTGTGTACAATACAGAGTAGGTAGGTACTGTGTACAATACAGAATATGTAGGTACTGTGTACAATACAGAATACATAGGTACTCTGTATTGTGTACAATACAGAATACGTAGGTACTGTGTACAATACAGAATACGTAGGTACTCTGTATTGTGTACAATACAGAATACGTAGGTACTGTGTACAATACAGAATACATAGGTACCGTGTACAATACAGAATACATAGGTACTGTGTACAATACAGAATACATAGGTACTGTGTACAATACAGAATACGTAGGAACTGTGTACAATACAGAATACATAGGTACTGTGTACAATACAGAATACATAGGTACTGTGTACAATACAGAATACGTAGGTACTGTGTACAATACAGAATACATAGGTACTGTGTACAATACAGAATACATAGGTACTGTGTACAATACAGAATACGTAGGTACTGTGTACAATACAGAATACGTAGGTACTGTGTACAGTACAGAATACGTAGGTACTGTGTACAATACAGAATAGGTAGGTACTGTGTACAATACAGAATACATAGGTACTGTGTACAATACAGAATACATAGGTAGTGTGTACAATACAGAATACATAGGTACTGTGTACAATACAGAATACATAGGTACTGTGTACAATACAGAATACATAGGTACTGTGTACAATACAGAATACATAGGTACTATGTACAATACAGAATATGTAGGTACTGTGTACAATACAGAATACGTAGGTACTGTGTACAGTACAGAATACGTAGGTACTGTGTACAATACAGAATACATAGGTACTGTGTACAATACAGAATACATAGGTACTGTGTACAATACAGAATACATAGGTAGTGTGTACAATACAGAATACATAGGTACTGTGTACAATACAGAATACGTAGGTACTGTGTACAGTACAGAATACGTAGGTACTGTGTACAATACAGAATACATAGGTACTGTGTACAATACAGAATACGTAGGTACTGTGTACAATACAGAATACATAGGTACTGTGTACAATACAGAATACGTAGGTACTGTGTACAATACAGAATACGTAGGTACTGTGTACAATACAGAATACATAGGTACTGTGTACAATACAGAATACGTAGGTACTGTGTACAATACAGAATACGTAGGTACTGTGTACAATACAGAATACGTAGGTACTGTGTACAATACAGAATACGTAGGTACTGTGTACAGTACAGAATACGTAGGTACTGTGTACAGTACAGAATACGTAGGTACTGTGTACAGTACAGAATACGTAGGTACTGTGTACAGTACAGAATACGTAGGTACTGTGTACAGTACAGAATACGTAGGTACTGTGTACAATACAGAATACGTAGGTACTGTGTACAATACAGAATACGTAGGTACTGTGTACAATACAGAATACGTAGGTACTGTGTACAGTACAGAATACGTAGGTACTGTGTACAGTACAGAATACGTAGGTACTGTGTACAGTACAGAATACGTAGGTACTGTGTACAGTACAGAATACGTAGGTACTGTGTACAGTACAGAATACGTAGGTACTGTGTACAGTACAGAATACGTAGGTACTGTGTACAATACAGAATACGTAGGTACTGTGTACAATACAGAATACATAGGTACTGTGTACAATACAGAATACATAAGTACTGTGTACAATACAGAATACGTAGGTACTGTGTACAATACAGAATACATAGGTACTGTGTACAATACAGAATACGTAGGTACTGTGTACAGTACAGAATACGTAGGTACTGTGTACAGTACAGAATACATAGGTACTGTGTACAATACAGAATACATAGGTACTGTGTACAATACAGAATACATAGGTACTATGTACAATACAGAATACGTAGGTACTGTGTACAATACATATTTTTTTAATAGTACTTTGTATATATATATTCCTGTAAGTCTGTATATCTTCGTAATGCATGTGTATGTTAATTAATCCTTGCCAGGCCCAGCAGTATGAGTGGGTGAAGGAGAACTATCCTGGACTGTACGCTCAAATCAAGGACTTCGTCAAGAGAGGCAGGTTTATTCCTGTCGGGGGCACCTGGGTGGAAATGGTGAGTTTCCAAGCACCCAAATTTATCTATCTTTCATTGAAACAGGATAATTAAGATAATGACAGAGACTGAGGAGAAATAATTATTGTTTGTTATAAGACCTTTACCGATGTAACAGTTTGAGTCAAACTAATTTGGGCGAACTGCTCAATAAGAAGTTGACAATTTGAAATAAATGTCATATGTAAATTTTAAAATTTATTTATTGAAGCTGTCCGGAATATACATGACACATTTTTTTTTGCAGGATGGAAACCTGCCGAGTGGTGAGGCTTTTGTTCGTCAGTTTCTGTATGGACAACGATACTTCATGCAGGAGTTCAACAAAAAGTGTACAGAGGTAAAGGTCTTTATCAAGCTGTCAATGTACAATAGATGTAGCTGTCAATGTACAATAGATGTAGCTGTCAGTGTACAATAGATGTAGCTGTCAATGTACAATAGATGTAGCTGTCAGTGTACAATAGATGTAGCTGCCAATGTACAATAGATGTAGCTGTCAGTGGACAATAGATGTAGCTGTCAGTGGACAATAGATGTAGCTGTCAATGTACAATAGATGTAGCTGTCAATGTATAATAGATGTAGCTGTCAGTGTACAATAGATGTAGCTGCCAATGTATAATAGATGTAGCTGTCAGTGTACAATAGATGTAGCTGCCAATGTATAATAGATGTAGCTGTCAATGTATAATAGATGTAGCTGTCAATGTACAATATATGTAGCTGTCAGTGTATAATAGATGTAGCTGTCAGTGTATAATAGATGTAGCTGTCAGTGTATAATAGATGTAGCTGTCAGTGTACAATAGATGTAGCTGCCAATGTATAATAGATGTAGCTGTCAGTGTATAATAGATGTAGCTGTCAATGTATAATAGATGTAGCTGTCAATGTACAATAGATGTAGCTGTCAGTGTACAATAGATGTAGCTGTCAATGTACAATAGATGTAGCTGTCAATGTACAATAGATGTAGCTGTCAATGTACAATAGATGTAGCTGTCAACACACAATAGATGTAGCTGTCAACACACAATAGATGTAGCTGTCAATGTATAATAGATGTAGCTGTCAATGTATAATAGATGTAGCTGTCAATGTACAATAGATGTAGCTGTCAGTGTACAATAGATGTAGCTGTCAGTGTACAATATATGTAGCTGTCAATGTACAATAGATGTAGCTGTCAGTGTACAATAGATGTAGCTGTCAGTGTACAATATATGTAGCTGTCAATGTACAATAGATGTAGCTGTCAACACACAATAGATGTAGCTGTCAATGTATAATAGATGTAGCTGTCAGTGTACAATATATGTAGCTGTCAATGTACAATAGATGTAGCTGTCAGTGTACAATAGATGTAGCTGTCAGTGTACAATAGATGTAGCTGTCAATGTACAATAGATGTAGCTGTCAGTGTACAATAGATGTAGCTGTCAATGTATAATAGATGTAGCTGTCAATGTACAATAGATGTAGCTGTCAACACACAATAGATGTAATTGTCAATGTATAATAGATGTAGCTGCCAGTGTACAATAGATGTAGCTGTCAACGTACAATAGATGTAGCTGTCAATGTACAAGAGATGTAGCTGTCAATGTACAATAGATGTAGCTGTCAGTGTACAATATATGTAGCTGTCAATGTACAATAGATGTAGCTGTCAGTGTACAATAGATGTAGCTGTCAATGTATAATAGATGTAGCTGTCAAAGTACAATAGATGTAGCTGTCAGTGTACAATAGATGTAGCTGTCAATGTACAATAGATGTAGCTGCCAATGTACAATAGATGTAGCTGTCAATGTACAATAAATGTAGCTGTCAATGTATAATAGATGTAGCTGTCAGTGTACAATAGATGTAGCTGTCAATGTATAATAGATGTAGCTGTCAGTGTACAATAGATGTAGCTGTCAATGTACAATAGATGTAGCTGTTAACACACAATAGATGTAGCTGTCAGTGTACAATAGATGTAGCTGTCAACACACAATAGATGTACCTGTCAGTGTACAATAGATGTACCTGAGTACTACACAGGTGAAACCTTTGAAGACAAATTTTTGAGAGGGAAGTGTACAAAAGACATGGCATGATTATGTGGTATTTGTCACATTTAAATTAACATTTACAATCTGAATGAATAATGCTACAGTGAGTTCCTCTATATACGTTTGTTTTAACGAATTGTTAGCACAATTGCATGTTATGGACCAATCATTGCTATTTGTCATTGGGGGTGGGGATCATGAAAAATTTCCAAAGAGGGTTTCAACTTTAAATCATATTTTTTCCTCTCAAAAAAGGGGATTGCAGCCCTCAAAATTTCAGAGAATAATCTCTTATAAGTTTCGATTTGAATGGGTTACATTCCCCCCCCCCCCTTCCCCTACCCCCTAGATGTGCCAGAGAAGTCAAAAGCTCTCAGTATTACATTAACAGTAACACTAGATTATAGTTTGTGAACTTACAGCTATGTCAAAAATGTTCAACTAATTAATGAGGATAATTATAGGTATACGTTTATCATTTTAATTACTGTATGTTTTGCAACTTTGTGCTATCGTATACCAGGTCTGACAGGGACAGTAGGTTTCTCTTTTTGTTTTCCAGTTTTGGTTACCGGATACCTTTGGTTACTCCCCCCAGCTGCCCCAGATTATGCAGATCTCTGGGATATCCAGATTCCTGACCCAGAAACTGAGCTGGAGCCTGGTCAATAAGTTCCCTGTAAGTCAATATCAAAGTCAGCCGTATCAAAATCCAGGAGCCTGGTCAATAAGTTCCCTGTAAGTCAATATCAAAGTCAGCCGTATCAAAAATCCAGGAGCCTGGTCAATAAGTTCCCTGTAAGTCAATATCAAAATCAGCCGCATCAAAAAACAGGAGCCTGGTCAATAAGTTGCCTGTAAGTCAATATCAAAATCAGCCATATCCAAAACCAGGAGGAAAACAATTCAATAGTATATACATGAATCAACTCAGGTCATGATGGATTGAAGAAAGGGAGGAAACTCTTGTTCTTGTGTTTATGATGGATGAAACAAATTTGTGAAAATTGTGTCTGTTTCTCAAATACTGAAATGGAGAATATATACAACATGGTTATCGTAAACATCAAAAGAATCTACCGGTGTGAAATTTCCAGTGAATAGTCCTAGACGTGATCATTATTACTGTTGTGTAGACAATCATGACAAAACAGAAATAATTATAGCACTGTCAAAATGGTTGAAGAATATCGTATAACGGGTATCTTCAATGAAATTTTTGTGATTTGATCTGTAAATAGTAGCCAATTAAAATCTGCCAATTTCTGTGGTTACATTATACCTATACATACTTATACCCATATATGTAATTTTTACAATTGTAAATTTTGCTAATTTTTCCTATAAAATTTTTGTGATTGTAACTATTGTGAATTTTTCCTATCAGCAAAATTCCACAGAATTGGACAACTGCAGAAGATACCTATTATATGGTAACCAACACTCCCAGAGGTCTAGAAATTTTGCCAGAAAGCAAAACCAAACTCTAACAAATTTGGGCTATTAATCAACAAATTTGGGGCTATTTATTAACAAATTTGGGGCTATTCATTGACAAATTTGGGGCTATTCATTGACAAATTTGGTTATGAGGTAATTTACACATATTTCTTGATTAGAAACAATGTTAAATAAATGCCTTTTATTATGCAATATCCTTTGGTTGACTTTCAGCACCACACGTTTTGGTGGGAGGGGATCGATGGCTCTCGAGTTTTGTCACATTTTCCTCCTGGGGATAGTTATCACATGACAGGGAAAGTAGAGGAGGTGAGATTACTGATTAATTACACACACACACACACACACACACACACACACACACACAGAATTACTGATTAATTACAGAGGTATACAAATGTAACTACCTTAATATCCAAAATTATAAAAGAACCATCAGAGAGTTATAAAATGTGACATGTTAGATAATGGTCTACAGGTGCTGCGTACAATAAAGAATTTCAAAGACAAGGGGCGTTCTGGCAGAAGTGTGTACTTGTTCGGTTATGGGGATGGTGGAAATGGCCCATCGTAAGTTACTGATATGTCACCCATATACAGTAAAACACATTTATGGCAAACCTCCTGGGTCAGCAAATTAAAGTTCATTATAACTGAACTTCATTCTATCCAATACAATTTTTATTATTTTCCTCTCACAGGGGAATAAATGTCACTTTGCAATAAGCGTGAATTTATTATAAGCATGTTCATTGTAAGCGTGTTTTACTGTATTCAAAGTGAGGAACTAAACATGAAGGAATGCTGTACATCTTCCTTCGAGCTTGTCAGTTCATATTCAGGTTGAGGTTTTTTTTCAGAGAGGACATGCTGCATAGGATGAAGAGACTGAATGATCTAGATGGTCTGCCGAAAGTGCAACAGAAAACACCACAGGAATTCTTCTCCGATGTTGAGAGAGAGGATGCTGGGAATTTATGTCGCTGGAGGGGAGAACTGTATCTTGAGCTGCACAACGGCACCTACACAACTCACGCCAAAGTCAGTCCACTTGCAGCGCTTTTCTTTTGTGTCTTAATGTTGCAAACCTATGTCAGAAAAATTCACTGTTGTCCGTTAGATATTCACAGTAAAAAGATGTTGAATATATTCCTGCTGAATTTGCAAAAATGGATTAGATGTAATTGTACAACATTTTATTTATGTCTACTATTCTGTCTCCTTGTCACAGAAAGACTCGCTCATTTAAAACCCATTATTTTGTAGGTGAAGAAAATGAATCGTTTCTGTGAGTTTCGTCTCCATGATGTAGATTTCCTATCATCCGTTGCTAATATTTTGTCCATCCAAAACAAAACCTCGTACAAATTCCCAGCAGAAGAACTCCGGAAACAGTGGAAAACTCTGCTCCTCAATCAGTTCCATGATGTACTGCCAGGCACTTCTATAGGAATGGTAATCTTATCACATTAACAGATATATAGCTAGATCTGATATCAGATTATCACATTAACAGATATATAGCTAGATCTGGTATCAGATTATCACATTAACAGATATATAGCTAGATCTGGTATCAGATTATCACATTAACAGATATATAGCTAGATCTGGTATCAGATTATCACATTAACAGATATATAGCTAGATCTGGTATCAGATTATCACATTAACAGATATATAACTAGAACTGACATCAGATCACCGTTATTAATTGAATTCTACTTTCAGTTTGATTTTGTGCCCACTATTTTGAAAAAGAAACTCCTGGTTATCATTCACTCTTTTATATTTAAAACTTTTCAAATTTCATGATGATGTTGACAATATTTTTTATTTCAGGTTTATGAAGATGCCCACCAATACTACGACGGTAAAAATTAAATATAAGCATCATGATTGGGTTATGCATGACTTAACATCCATTATACTGGATGCAGTATTAGTAACATGATACTAATAACGTACCTTTCGTCATTTTTTTAAAAGTCATCTGGGTCACTCAGGTGACCTACTGCAATGCATGCCGTGGTTCATGTCCTCGGGTCCCAGGGACTGGGTCACATGTTCAGAGACTGGAGGGACATGTGAGCAAATCCCTGGGCAAGGCTAACTAGCTCATGTAGAGAATACATATTAAATTTTATAAGTCTTCCTTACTCCAGAACTACAGACAAATCTGATTTCATAATTATAATGATTGTAAAGACCTTTAACAAAGTTATGAAAATTGGGAGGGGAGGGAAGTGTGCAACAGTTGCCACAATACAAAGTATAAAGCATCATCACGCCCATCCGTCTCTTTGTGTGACCTCTGTCCTTCTATTCCTCTTTTGTCCTAGTCACTAGTAAGAGATCCACATTCAATACAAGATCATGCTTTACACAAAGGTTGCCCATTACCTGACATTGTGTCGAGAGCCTAATTCGTGTCAAGGTCACCAGATAAAAGCCTAATTCATGTCAAGGTCACCAGATAAAAGCCTAATTCATGTCAAGGTCACCAGATAAAAGCCTAATTCATGTCAAGGTCACCAGATAAAAAGGAATAACTGTCTATATAACGTACTTGTGATTGAGGGACATTAAAATCTCATATATTGGCACAAAGTTTGAACTGCTGTAAACAGACATTATTACATGCAGTAATTATTTCCGCAATGTCCATAGGCACAAAATAATCCATGGAATTCCATACCAGCAGATTTACAGCATGTAAGCTATTTTCATTTAAGCCATATGGAGATCTGTGGCATTTTGTGCCCACATACCAAACCAAAAATGATGATCAGTGTTAATGGGGACTCTGTGGAATTTAATACGTCTACATTATTGTTAATTGCCATGATCAAGGTCAAAAACTGAAATCAATTTTCTTAAGCTGGAAACGTTGTGGTGGAGACATTAAATATTCATTCCCTTGTGATGCAAAGCTTTAACAAAAATAGACAATAAGATAAAACCCTGAACCAAGGTCAAGGACACAAATAAAATGTCAGAACGAGGCTACAGTTGGAATGATCGATTACCACTGTAAGAAAACAATAATGTATGATTTTGTGAGTTCATGGATGTTAACAGTCACTCGAGTGCCACACAACCAGAAGGTGAATTAGAAGTTTTTTGTATTCGTGTTCATATCAAACCAGATTCGTGGAAATGTAATAACTGTTTCCTCTGCTTAGTGGAGAGAGAATATAGGGATTACTTTGTCTGTCTCTGAAGATGCAGAGAAAAAAGAAGAAGAAAAAAGTTGTTATCTACTTTTAGTTTCTATTTGGAATTCAGTTCAGTATTACTGTGTCTCTTTTTACGCGTTTATTGTACTTTTTTTTTATTGTCGTAAATGTAAAGCGCTTTAGGGTAATTTTTGATTAGGTAAAGTGCTATATAAATATAGAATAATAATAATAATAATAATAATGATAGATTTAGCCCTATTGTTTACCACTTTGGTGTTTTCAGAACTATGATTTGGACTGAAGATGTGTAAATTCAAACTACTCCAAATCCAGCTTGTTTACTATATTTTGGATAGAGCCAGTCTTTATTTACACATGTAGATATTTATGCCTGCAAGTGAAGTAAAGGGAAGGGGTGCATACTGGAATCAAAAACCATTTAGTCTTCATTGAGCACAATCTCACTATTTCTCCCCATCCAATGTGCCCAGCAGGGGGTATTAGTTGCATTAGGACAGTTCTAGTTTGGACTGAAGATTTGTATACAGACGAAAGATTGAGGAACAACAGACATGTTAATTTTAACTACTCCAAACCCAGCTACTCCAGTATATTTTGACAGAACTGGTCTTTATTCATTGGTAGATGTTTTACTGTGTTACAGAAATTGTTGCCAGTTGCCAACAGCTTTATTCTGATGCATTGACCAGTATCCTGGGAGGATCAGCTAAATCTGACCCTGTCACCATGGTAATGAACTGCATGGGGTGGCAGAGACAGGAAGTCGTTACTATAGATACCCCAAATGGTAGTCCAGTCAAGAAACAGAAGAAATCTGAGGAGGTGGTTCAATATGACAGAGATGGAAACACACTAGGTACAGTAAATATACTGAATTAGAGGTTACCAGGAACCATGTTCTATACTAGTGACCTAGTGACACAGTTTTATCAACTACAGGAGGGCCAGCTCAGTGATCTAGATTACCATGAAGTTTTTCAAATGCATTTTTTTTACTCTTTATGTAGCCATGGTAACAGTTCCCAGTTATGGATATGCACGAATGAAACCAATCAAGTGTGACAACCCCTGCTCCATTGAAACGAAATCAGATGGCCTCTTTGTCCTCCAGAATGAGTACATTTCAGCTGAAATAGACCATCTAGGGAGGATAACTACCTTAACACTAAAGGGAAGAAAAAGGTATCGCAGATGATGTCTTGTTGATTAGGTCTCCTAACAATGTTTATTTTAGGTAAGTGAAGGTTGTTTTATATGCCATTGCCTACGCTAGAGCAGCTCTTCATCTAAAAGACTCGTGACTCTTGCATCTGATGCCAGTTATTTTGCTGGATAGTAAGCACTTTGTGTATCTGTTTTCTAGTTATAGGTCTGACTCAGTGGATGAGTTGAACCATCGACTTCTGCTTTACATTTCTGAGGATTTTGTTTTGTAATGTGTGGATCACAGACATTTTAGAAATAACTTGGATTGTTTTAGTATTATTATTTTTTGTGTGAGTTATGGTTAGTATTTAGTTGTACTGAAAAAGGAAATATTTACTATTTCAGAAATGCGATGAGTTCTGAATCTGGTTGCTATGGTAACCAGTTTGTGCTGTATGATGACATCCCTCTGTATTGGGATGCCTGGGATGTGATGGATTATCATCAAGAGACCAGGTAACAGACAAAAAAGTGCACTTCTTCCCTAGCTTGGGATGTAGTGAATTCAGTAACAGATTTTTCCCTAGCTTGGGATATAGTGAATTCGGTAACAGATTCTTCCCTAGCTAGGGATGTAGTGAATTCGGTAACAGATTCTTCCCTAGCGTGGGATGCAGTAAATTCGGTAACAGATTCTTCCCTAGCTTGGGATGTAGTGAATTTGGTAACAGATTCTTCCCTAGCTAGGGATGTAGTGAATTCTGTAACAGATTCTTCCCTAGCTTGGGACGTAGTGAATTCGGTAACAGATTCTTCTCTAGCTTGGGATGTAGTGAATTCGGTAACAGATTCTTCCCTAGCTTGGGACGTAGTGAATTCGGTAACAGATTCTTCCCTAGCTTGGGATGCAGTAAATTCGGTAACAGATTCTTCCCTAGCTTGGGATGTAGTAAATTCGGTAACAGATTCTTCCCTAGCTTGGGACGTAGTGAATTCGGTAACAGATTCTTCCCTAGCTTGGAATGTAGTGAATTTGGTAACAGATTCTTCCCTAGCTTGGGATGCAGTAAATTCGGTAACAGATTCTTCCCTAGCTTGGGATGTAGTAAATTCGGTAACAGATTCTTCCCTAGCTTGGGATGTAGTGAATTTGGTAACAGATTCTTCCCTAGCTAGGGATGTAGTGAATTCTGTAACAGATTCTTCCCTAGCTTGGGACGTAGTGAATTCGGTAACAGATTCTTCTCTAGCTTGGGATGTAGTGAATTCGGTAACAGATTCTTCCCTAGCTTGGGACGTAGTGAATTCGGTAACAGATTCTTCTCTACCTTGGGATGTAGTGAATTCGGTAACAGATTCTTCCCTAGATTGGGATGTAGTGAATTTGGTAACAGATTCTTCCCTAGCTAGGGATGTAGTGAATTCTGTAACAGATTCTTCCCTAGCTTGGGACGTAGTGAATTCGGTAACAGATTCTTCTCTAGCTTGGGATGTAGTGAATTCGGTAACAGATTCTTCCCTAGCTTGGGACGTAGTGAATTCGGTAACAGATTCTTCTCTAGCTTGGGATGTAGTGAATTCGGTAACAGATTCTTCCCTAGCTTGGGATGTAGTGAATTCGGTAACAGATTCTTCCCTAGCTTGGGATGTAGTGAATTCGGTAACAGATTCTTCTCTAGCTTGGGATGTAGTGAATTCGGTAACAGATTCTTCCCTAGCTTGGGACGTAGTGAATTCGGTAACAGATTCTTCTCTAGCTTGGGATGTAGTGAATTCGGTAACAGATTCTTCCCTAGCTTGGGATGTAGTAAATTCGGTAACAGATTCTTCTCTAGCTTGGGACGTAGTGAATTCGGTAACAGATTCTTCTCTAGCTTGGGATGTAGTAAATTCGGTAACAGATTCTTCTCTAGCTTGGGATGTAGTGAATTCGGTAACAGATTCTTCTCTAGCTTGGGATGTAGTGAATTCGGTAACAGATTCTCCCCTAGCTTGGGATGTAGTGAATTCGGTAACAGATTCTTCTCTAGCTTGGGATGTAGTGAATTCGGTAACAGATTCTTCCCTAGCTTGGGATGTAGTGAATTCGGTAACAGATTCTTCCCTAGCTTGGGATGTAGTGAATTCGGTAACAGATTCTTCTCTAGCTTGGGATGTAGTGAAATCGGTAACAGATTCTTCCCTAGCTTGGGACGTAGTGAATTCAGTAACAGATTCTTCTCTAGCTTGGGATGTAGTGAAATCGGTAACAGATTCTTCTCTAGCTTGGGACGTAGTGAATTCGGTAACAGATTCTCCCCTAGCCATGAAATCCGATAAAGTCGGAGCTGCTTCCCAGTGTTTCCATGGTGTTTAGTAGATAGGAGCCCTAGTCTTCTCCTGGTTAGGTCAAAAGTCTATTTCAGGTCAATCCCCAGCTGAAGATGGGTGGGCTGAGAAAGAACAAACTACCTGTTTGTACATCCTCTCATACTAGTATATTCATTTGTACATCCTCTCATACTAGTATATTCATTTGTACATATTTTTGTACTAGTATATTCATTTTCATAGACAGCTGTATTCTGTCTGATTTTCAGGAAACCGATTGTGACTTCTGTTAGTCCAGCCAAGATTCTGGACAGAGGTCCTCTGAGGGTGTCAGTGGTCATCCAGCTGAAGATCAGTGACCAAAGCAGTCTGGAACAGGTCATCGGTGTGGACGCAGGCAGTCCTTACGTCAGATGTCACACTAAGGTGAGCAGTCTTTTTTGTTTGTTTTACATTCTGTCTAGCATTTTGCACTCATGAGATGTCACCAGCTGTAGGTGAAGTACCACAAATTTAGACTTATGCTTAGTGCTCAGGGCCGTAGCAGTGAGGGTTCATTAATGTGTCAATGCCTGCCATGACACAAGACATCCATTTTTAAGGTCATATCCTAAAGACTCGTGATTCTCAATTCTAAATTCTGAGTGTTTGGCGAAAGAGCATTTACTGCTTATTTTTACATCTTAAGATTGATGCGGCCATGGCACAAGCGGGGCTCAAACTCACGACCTCTTGGTTACAAAGCGAACGCTCTAACCACTGAGCTACCATAACAGCAGTCCTTATGTTGTGATGAAAATAAAAAATTTAAAGATCACATATACAGGCCGTATCAAAAGTGTTATACATTTGATGTTTTTAGAGCTTCATTATGGGACGAGAATGGTTTGTTTTCAATGTGATGATATTTTTCATTGGCTGTGTATTATACTTTCTGATACACAGTATGTACAGTGCACTAGATTGTGGGGAGAATTCACTCAGATTTTAAGTCATTCACAATCACCAGCATTTTAATGACAGCTATTTATGTCTGCCTTTAGGTGGAGTGGCATGAAAACAGGAAATTCCTTAAAGTAGAGTTCCCGACCTCCGTGCACTCAATGAGCGCCACCTATGACATTCAGTTTGGTCATTATCAGAGAACCAATCATAACAACACGTCTTGGGACTGGGCACAGTTTGAGGTAAGCTGTTGGAGTGGTGCTTGTAACAGTAGGGAGTATATTTGTGACGCCATGTGTATTATTCTGACTGTGCCATTTTCTTCAGGTGTTTGGACATAAATGGGCAGCCCTCTCCGAGCATAACTATGGAGTGGCTGTATTGAATGATAGCAAATATGGCTATTCAACCAGAGACAGCGTGATGAGACTATCCTTGTAAGATTTCCTTATTGTAATAGAATAGTGGTTGTATTGTAATAGAATAGTGGTTGCATTGTAATAGTGCATTAGTTGTATTGTAATAGTGCAGTAGTTGTATTGTAATAGTTCAGTAGTTGTATTGTAATAGTGCAGTAGTTGTATTGTAATAGTTCAGTGGTTGTATTGTAATAGTTCAGTGGTTATATTGTAATAGTGCAGTGTTTGTATTGTAATAGTTCAGTTTTTGTATTGTAATAGTTCAGTGGTTGTATTATAATAGTTCAGTGGTTGTATTGTAATAGTTCAGTGGTTGTATTGTAATAGTGCAGTGGTTGTATTGTAATAGTTCAGCGGTTGTATTGTAATAGTGCAGTGGTTGTATTGTAATAGTTCAGTGGTTGTATTGTAATAGTTCAGTGGTTGTATTGTAATAGTTCAGTGGTTTATTATAATAGTTCAGTGGTTGTATTGTAATAGTTCAGTGGTTGTCTTGTAATAGTGCAGTGGTTGTATTGTAATAGTTCAGTGGTTGTATTGTAATAGTTCAGTGGTTTATTGTAATAGTTCAGTGGTTTATTGTAATAGTTCAGTGGTTGTATTGTAATAGTGCAGTGGTTGTATTGTAATAGTTCAGTGGTTTATTGTAATAGTTCAGTGGTTGTATTGTAATAGTTCAGTGGTTGTCTTGTAATAGTGCAGTGGTTGTCTTGTAATAGTGCAGTTTTTGTATTGTAATAGTTCAGTGGTTGTATTGTAATAGTTCAGTGGTTTATTGTAATAGTTCAGTGGTTGTATTGTAATAGTTCAGTGGTTGTCTTGTAATAGTGCAGTGGTTGTCTTGTAATAGTTCAGTGGTTGTATTGTAATAGTTCAGTGGTTGTATTGTAATAGTTCAGTAGTTGCATTGTAATAGTTCAGTAGTTGTATTGTAATAGTCCAGTGGTTATATTGTAATAGTTCAGTAGTTGCATTGTAATAGTTCAGTAGTTGTATTGTAATAGTTCAGTGGTTATATTGCAATAGTCCAGTAGTTGTATTGTAATAGTTCAGTAGTTGCATTGTAATAGTTCAGTAGTTGTATTGTAATAGTTCAGTGGTTATATTGCAATAGTCCAGTAGTTGTATTGTAATAGTTCAGTAGTTGCATTGTAATAGTTCAGTAGTTGTATTGTAATAGTTCAGTGGTTATATTGCAATAGTCCAGTAGTTGTATTGTAATAGTTCAGTAGTTGCATTGTAATAGTTCAGTAGTTGTATTGTAATAGTTCAGTGGTTATATTGCAATAGTCCAGTAGTTGTATTGTAATAGTTCAGTAGTTGCATTGTAATAGTTCAGTAGATGCATTGTAATAGTTCAGTGATTGTATTGTAATAGTTCAGTAGTTGTCTTGTAATAGTCCAGTAGTTGTATTGTAATAGTCCAGTAGTTGTATTGTAATAGTTCAGTAGTTGCATTGTAATAGTTCAGTGATTGTATTGTAATAGTTCAGTGGTTGTATTGTAATAGTTCAGTAGATGCATTGTAATAGTTCAGTGGTTGTATTGTAATAGTGCAGTGGTTGTATTGTAATAGTTCAGTGGTTATATTGCAATAGTCCAGTAGTTGTATTGTAATAGTTCAGTGGTTGTATTGTAATAGTTCAGTGGTTTATTGTAATAGTTCAGTGGTTATATTGCAATAGTCCAGTAGTTGTATTGTAATAGTTCAGTAGTTGCATTGTAATAGTTCAGTAGTTGTATTGTAATAGTTCAGTGGTTATATTGCAATAGTACAACTACTGTAATAGTTCAGTAGTTGCATTGTAATAGTTCAGTAGATGCATTGTAATAGTTCAGTGGTTGTATTGTAATAGTGCAGTGGTTGTATTGTAATAGTTCAGTGGTTGTATTGTAATAGTTCAGTGGTTGTATTGTAATAGTGCAGTGGTTGTATTGTAATAGTTCAGTGGTTGTATTGTAATAGTTCAGTGGTTGTACTGTAATAGTTCAGTGGTTATATTGCAATAGTCCAGTAGTTGTATTGTAATAGTTCAGTGGTTGTATTGTAATAGTGCAGTGGTTATATTGCAATAGTCCAGTAGTTGTATTGTAATAGTTCAGTAGTTGCATTGTAATAGTTCAGTAGTTGTATTGTAATAGTGCAGTGGTTGTATTGTAATAGTTCAGTGGTTGTATTGTAATAGTTCAGTGGTTGTATTGTAATAGTTCAGTGGTTGTATTGTAATAGTTCAGTGGTTGTATTGTAATAGTTCAGTGGTTGTATTATAATAGTTCAGTGGTTATATTGCAATAGTCCAGTAGTTGCATTGTAATAGTTCAGTAGTTGCATTGTAATAGTCCAGTAGTTGTATTGTAATAGTCCAGTAGTTGTATTGTAATAGTCTAGTGGAACTAGTGTCTGTGCTTTCTCTGGTACTGTGTAACTTTCTCAGATACAAACTTGATGAATCTGTGTAACATCTCTGCAGATTGAGGTCTCCCAAGGCCCCAGACCAGAATGCTGACATGGGAACACATACATTTACATACGCAGTCATGCCATTTCAAGGTGAGTCACTCTGTCAATATTGTGAAATTGTCAGCGGAGATATCTTTTTCTTGAACAGGTCATATTTCTTCAAGAAACTAGGATTTAATAGGTGTTTGAATTAAATAATACAGTTGGCGTAGCAGTTATTGAATGAAAAATGTGAAAATGTCACTTTATATTAAAGATGAACAAAAGAATTTTTTAAGGTGTCGAGCTTTCTCAAGAGCCAGCTCAGATCAGTAGAAACAGATAAATACTAAAGTGGTGAAATTGCGCAATGTCATGGTTAGGTTGCTATTCCAAAAACAAAAACTGTTTCCAGTTTTGTTTTCGGTGATCCTGATTCTCAATTAAGTAAAATGAAAGTAGCATGTGCATCGTGACTAAAATAACAGGTTATTTTGTGAAGAAACCCAGGCTAAGTAGCATTCATTGGGAAGGGAATTGAATCTTGTTCAGAATTTCAATAACCTTTCTACAAATTATGTTGAACTTTTGAATTGTTAGACATTGAAAACAAAGAGTTAATACTTTATAATTGTTACATCATACATGAACAGAGGACATAATTTCTATAAACAAGTAGTCTCACTCTGAAGCAGTGATATTCTTTTCATCATTTTTCATTTGCAGTTTTAAGTTATTTATTATAGCCTTTGTAAAGTAACTAGTCTTAAGGGGATATTATCTAACAAGAGGAGGGTACATGTATGAACTTGTTAAAATGAGCAACTTCAGCCCAAGCTTTCTTCTTTATTTCTTTTTATGTAAATAAACACATTTTGCTGACATTTTACAAATGATTGTAATGCTTTATTTATGTACTTAAACATGAGGAAATGTCTCCTGTGGCACTCAAACATTTCTTCTCTTGCTTTCTCTAATTTACCTGCCCTCTGAATTTATAAAGAACCCTATAACGTATGTGATATTGCACTCAACGCCTTTGTGGCCCTTCAGGACTTTGATTTTATATCTCTGCACACGAAGTCAGGGCAGGTAGACTAGAATCATCGTGTCGATTTATTTGTCCATCCATCTGTTTGTCCATCCATAGATGTCCATTGTATATCTTTAACACCAAGGAACAGATTTGATTAAAATTCTGTATATCCTATTTGGATAATGAAGTTGTGCACCTGCTATTTTGATGGAGATTTTTTAACAATAAAGGAAGTTATGGATATTTTTTTCCACTTTGAAGATTTGGTGTCATATTGTCGTTGTCCTTCGGTATATAACTTGAAAACCATTTATTCTTCTATGAGCACAAATTCAATATTTCCCATCATCCAATGTGTCCCGTGTGTGGTGGGAGGGGGGATGGTATTAACCTTGATAGGACTGTTCTAGTTTAATTTTGTTTTTCCTCTGCTCTGAACAGGTACGTTTCAGTCTGCTGGTGTGATCCAGGCAGCTTATGAATTGAACAATCCTCTGCCTGTCCATTCTGTTAACCCCCCCAAAGGTTTTCAAGAGTCCATCAGTTTCTTTTCTGTTGACAACCCGCAGGTGATATTAGAGACTGTCAAAAAGGTAAGTGCTTGTTTAACACACAGACAATTATATCACTTGGGGTCGAATTTACAGATAAAGAATATACCCTTTAATAGTAAATTCAAACCCAAGCAATATTTTGGCCTGTGGTTTAACAGAAAATACCTCCATTCTTTTAGTTAAAAAATGGTGCTACTTACAAAATCTTGTTACATGAACTGGGGGAAAATGGTTTAGGATGTTTTATGCTTGCAATTTGTATCGAGTGCCTTGAAAGGCTACTCATTTAGCAAGTTTTAAAGATTACAACAGAGAAAATTCGAGCTAAACATGCGTCCAATATATTTTCACATAGAGAAAATAGTTCCCATAGTACTATTATTTAAATGGACATCCTTTTTGATTACACAAAGTAACATTTTACATTTTGAAAAAATGAGTTTATGAACTTACATGGAATATGTCAAATGAAATGTCACTCATTTGAGACAATACAATCTGTACATGTGATGTCAGTCTATGTTCTGCAGTGACCCATAATACAAATAGGGGAGGATCTAACTGTTTGGTGTAACAGTAAATATTAACTGCTGGTTTTTCCTCATCTAAAAATAGCAGTCATTCATGTCAAGGCTCACGCTGCACCTCACGCCCCATTGCTTTAAAGTTAGTTTAGGATGGACACACAAGGTAAAAGTTAAACATGTCCCTTTACATACTACGACGGAAAAATTGTTCTTATGTCTTTAACAAGATGTAAAGATTTAAATGATCGTGATCAACTTACCTAATGCTAGGCTTTTGAATGGATCTCAATGTATTGTTATCGATAAAAAGAAAAGGAGGAAGAAAAAGGGAGGTGAAATGGGGGTGCAACATGTAGCAAATTTGAATATAAATTTACTTACTACTGTCAATGTTGAAACATTAAAATTAGGATTCTTTTCAGCATGGTGTTGTTCTAAGTAACTCTTTCAAAATCATGTCAATGCTACATGTGATTATTATATAAAGTTGTCACCCTGCTATTTAAATAGAGATCTTCCAAGATTTTTGTCAGTATTTTTTTTTTCATTTAAACATCTTTATTCCATTGGTAGAGAATACACCAGTCACACATACAGATGGGAGGGACCCAGGGTCCGAACCCTCCCCCCTTTATCTGGGTAGAAAATAAAACTTTGAACAACAATTTTGCTGAGTGAAGTTTCTGCGTGAAATGTGGAATTTATTTAGTAATTATTAAATTCAGTTAAATCTACTGAACAATAAAAAATAAAATTTCTATCATAGCATTCAAATTTTTTCTTTCAAGTTTCTTGCCATGGATTCTGTTAGAGTATATGATAATCGTTGATGATGTTTTGTGTTGTAGAGTGAAGACACTGATAATGACCTTGTACTGCGTCTATATGAATGTTTTGGAGGTCACACCACAGCTACACTGACTGTCAATCTTCCCTTCAAGAAAGTTCAAAGGTAATTAACAGTAATTAACAATCAATTCTATACATGCACTGTGAAACACTTCATTTAAACATGCAAACAAAATCAGGCCTCTCTTTTGTGTTTTATACATTTTATTGTAATTGATTTTTAGATGCAATGGTTTGGAGGAAATTCTGGAGGATGGAATGACCTCTGACCTTGAGGTGAAAGGCAGCAATGTTACTTTACACTTCAAACCCTTCCAGATCAGCAGTCTGCGATTAAAATTCTGATGGAGAACATTGTAGTAGAGATCTCATAGCGTTTACAGGTTCTATGTGAAATGAATATATATAATGTGATTAAAGATTCAACACACCTAGGTGATCAGTCTACGAACATAGTTACAGGTGCATATTATTGCAGGTGATTAAGTCTTCAACATACTCTGATGATCAGTGATTAGGATACATTTAATTTCATTTAATTCAAATTTTTACCAGTATTGAGGGATAAGTTGATTTATATATCAACTCCAGAATTTTCTTTTGTTGTCGTGAGTTTCAAAGTGAAATGCACATATTTTCACATGTTCAAAAGAGCACCCAGAAGTGATTTTTGTATGTGAAGGGAATCAAACTTTGAACCCTTGACTTCTGATACAAGAGCCTTGCCACTGAGCTCTTCTAATTATAATTTTCATATTTTAACCTACAGTGATACTTTTTGCAGATTTTGGATAGGAGGAAAATATCTATGAGGTGTGTGTTTAATTATGGTTTAATGGCAGCTATATAGTCAAACCTCATTATTTCAAACAGGATGGGACCAAGAAAAAATTTCAAGATATCAGAGAGGTCGAGATATTGAGGTTAAAATACATACAAAGAAAATGTAGTTGGAACTTCCAACTCACTTTAACATATCCATAGTATTCGAGATATCAATGTTTGAGATATCGAAGTTGAACTGTATAATGGTTACATATCAATAGTAAATATTATGTGATTATACACACAGAATGCAAGATGAATTTTATATTTCATTGTCACATAAATCCACAACTGATAAAAACTTCTGTATTAGAGGGTCTTTTTTTTCATGTCATCTTGATGACACGATTAATTTGAACTTATTCCTGTCTTTTTCTATTATGTTTATTACTTAATGCTTTATGTACACGGAGGACCAAGACTTAGTTCAATTGTCCAATCACTTTGATGGTCTGAAATGAAATGTAAACCTTTACTTATATAGGGTTGGGATTGCTAGTAGATTGCAATATGATATTGCAATACAGAAAAACACACTGCTGGGGGGGGGGGGGGGGGGGGTGAACAATTTTAATTCATTATTAACATAATTTGTATGTTCATGATATGTTTTAAAACTATAGGAAATGACAATCACTTTGCTGTAAGCATGATTTCATTGATAAACCCAGTATAATTAACGAAAATCTGTGATTTTTACAACTATTTGAAAATTTTATTTTGAATAATGTATGGGTGTTGGAAAAACATTGATGATTGTACAGTTGCATGTATATATGGGTTTTTTTTCTTCGTTTCTTTAAGGTGCTCAAATTTATAATTGTCATCAAAATATGCTTTTAATACATTTTGTATTTTGATAATTTTTATGCAATAAATCTATACCGTATGCGTTTCTGTTGTGATTTGAAGTACTTTGCGGAGTGTGTATGAATGGTGCGTATTGTTTTATGTCATAAGAGGTGTACTTCAGTAAGGCAGACATTCATGGGGGGGGGGGGGGGGGGGGGGTCGGTCATAATGGTAGCAGACCCACCCAAGTATAAGCAAATCAGGTTGTTGATCTTTGTAATGCAGAGTAATCAGTGTAATGTGAAATAGTTTCTTTATATATACATGTTCATTACATTTTATCCATGTAATGTGTAGGGTTTTTTTTTAACGTAATCTTTACAATGTGTTAATGAGATGATGTAATTTTTTACATTATTATTACATTTTATCAATGTAATATGCTGTAGATTTTGTAATCATTACATTTTATTTACTGATTAATTTACAGTTATGATAAACTTACATTACTAATTATGTGCATTTTCTTCAAAATAACAAAAGTGTCGTGTACGGCAAATCGGATTGTAATATGCCACATAAAACAAAAATTAAAAAAAAAAAGGATAAAATTCGCATTTAATTAACTCCAGACCTTAAACAAATTCCACTGCATTGATCAACGTCCGTGGTTTAGAATCTCCTTCTAAAGTAAAACGGTATAATACCTATAGAACAAAAGATACGATCCACAGTCAAGAAAAATGTGTGTGTGTGTTTGATTTTTTTTTTTCTAAATAGACAAATTAACCTGAAATATTTTCTGTAATTTATTGGGGGGGTTTTTTTTGTTTGTTTGTTTTTTGTTTTTTGAAAATGAAAGTAGAAAATAACTGTACATAACAATATACACAATTGTTGTATGCTCTGACCTCATTAGTACAACAATGCCACACTTCATTACGCGTACCTGTACAACACGTGTGCGGTAATATTCTATTGAGTCAGTGATATAGAGTCGGCAAGAACATCATCATGGTGAAATGAACGTATCCCAAAACTTCAAAAATTCACAGCTTATGAAGTTGAACGGAATTCAGGAGTTTTAAACTTTTACGAATATTGAAATGTTTGATATGGGAATGCTCGCTTGGTGGGATAATGAATGACAAGCAAGGTGTAAACCATCGCATATCACCTGTTTAAGATATCCACGTTAACAGAATGTGTGCAGTGAATCAAGTCCGTCTATAAGATATATGCCTGTGAGGGTTAAGTGTGTTTAACCTTGTACTTCCTACTAAAAATAATGCGTTGTAAGAGGCCACATAACAAACATGTGACAGCTGACGAGTGTGTGAGAGAGAATCAACACGTGTACCAACGCCAAACACTTGTGTAATTATCCTTATCAAAGTCTGGATTTTTCTTCAGTACCAGTACTTCGTACATGTAAGTAGACATCTGTAGTACACACGAGGTTTTTACGTTTTATCGGACAGGTGTTCCTAAACTGACTGTCTCACGATACACGATAACCTCTGGTCACTAGCTAACGTGACGCCACAGAGTCACGTGATCTATGGTCAAGGACGATGTGTCCCGTTAGATCACACGAATCACTCGTTTGGTTGTTTGTTTTACGTCCCGTCGAGAATTTTTCACTCATATTGAGACGTCACCAGCTGTAAGTCTTAGAACTCAGGGCCGTAGCAATGAGGGTTCTTTAACGTGCCAACGCCAGCCGCGACACTGGACCTCCGTCTTTAAGGTCCTATTCGAAAGATCTGTGATTCCCACTTCTAATTGCTGAGCGTTTTGCGAAGGAGCAATCACTACTTATTTTTCTGTCGGCCATGGCACGAGCGGGGCTCGAACTCGCAACCTCCCGGTTACGAAGCGAACGCTCTGACCACTGAGCTACCGTGACCGGTTGCGTCACTCGGGTTACCTATTGTACAGTCGGTATTCGTCTGTCCACGTACGTCAAAAATTGCACTTTTTTTTAGTTCATCTTGATAACCACTTAAAACTAATCCCTTTTCGAATTTGGTATAAAAACTCCCTTTGCTAAATGTAATTTGTGATTTTCATGATTTTTTAAGTTTGGGTTCCGTTGGCGATGAGGGTTAAATTTGACTGTTTTTCAAAACCACTCTACAGTTCCACACATCTAGAAAAAATTGAATATACAGTGAAATTGTAAATTTCATGACCCTCGGGGTAGGGTTAATTAGTTTCTTGGCTCCAGGGAAAGGGCTGGGGCCAAATGGTAATTAGTACATTTTACAATTAAATTAATTATTTTTTTTTTTTTTCATTACTTCTGATATCTACTGTACATTGAATGTAGTTTTAGAACCCCATAGGGATCCGGATTAGAATAGGTCCTCAGTACCCCTTGCTTGTCGTAAGAGGCGATTAAATGGGGCGGTCCTTTGGATGAGACCGCAAAACCCAAGGTCACGTGTCACAGCAGGTGTGGTACGTAAAAGATATTTCCCTGTTCAAAGGCCATAAGCGCCGAACACAGGCCTAAATTTTGCCTTTCTTCACCGGCAATAGTGACGTCTACATACGAGGAAAAATTCTTAACTGGGACGTTAAACAATATACATTGATTGATTGATTATTTATTACTTTCCGCCACACTTAACAATTTTTCAGTTATCTGATGGCTTCCAGTTTTTGTTATTATTATAACATTTATATAGCGCTAAATATAATTAGATTACTCTAAAGCGCTTTACATAATTATTTGTTGGTGGAAGAGAGAACCCAGATACAATGTACCTGGGAAGAGACCACCGACCTTCCGCAAGTAAACAATATACAATCAACCAACCAGATTTAAAAAGACAATAAATTACATGTATATCGTTTTAGGGGGTTCAATCAAAATAGAGGGTACACATGGGATAATACCACTTCTGGTTTGATGCTGAATGTCTTTATCAAGAAATAAAAAGCAATGTAAGAAATTTATTTTCTGTTGATTTTTATTTTTTCTTTATAAATCCTCAATGTTATCGGTCATTTCCGCAAACGACAAATTTGTTGCTCTTGGAAACTGACGAAAATTACTATTGGCAATATTGCATCACATAGATGTAGGCGTGTTGAAAAAACGATGCATAGCAACATTACTTGTTTTAAATGCTCTTTAATTTCCTCGAGAACATTGAAAAAAAAAATGAATCTGGAAGTCTAAGGATCGTGTATTATTCTCTTTAAGAAAATTAACATATTGAACTGCCCATTGAATCACTCGGGTGACCATTAAGGCCCACGGGCCTCTTGTTTTTATGCTTCATTGTTCATAACTTACTTTTGCGCTATGTTAAATTGTTAGTTCTATTTCTGTGTCAGATGATGGTCAAGGTCATATTGATATTAAGGCCAAATAAAAACGTTTCAATTACGTGTGAAATGTGCAGAGTTACTTACATACGTATTTGATAAAGTTGACGTTGAATTATTACGATTTTATCTGGTGTTTTTATTATGACTGAGCCATCAGTCGATGGATGTTTTACGAATATATTTTTATGATATACATGTTGGAATAATATAAGCTGAGTTGTTGAAGAGTTCGTTTCGATTGCAGATGACCGGAAGTGACAAGATGGTGGATTTTCTCCCGGATTATGTTCCCTCTGACGTCGATTCAACGTCTGGGTTTCCTACTCTCCATTTGTCGTACATCATGGAGATCCTTATCCCGCGAAGATATGTCGGAAAAGAAAGAATTCAGGATCAAGTTCAAAAAGTATTCAACGGAATGACATCAATAAAAATGGAGAATCTAAAAGTAGTCCCGGTTGGAAGCAAAGCGGAGGGATACAACATCCCAGATGCTGTACTGGCTACTGCAGGGAGTATCGAGTTTTTATCCGACGTGGATATTATTTTAACAAACGATAAAATCTTGGTCTGTGAAGATCAATTGAAGATGACGGACGATAAATACATGATGCATCTTGATACAAGAAATATTCACCCTGGGTACGGGAAGCTTCAACTTATTAAGAAACCTAAATTCGACCATTTTGCGGTAGTCCATGACACAGAAACCAATGCGTACTTTATGAGTAGTACTAAGTACCAGAAAGAATTCCTAAATAAGATACTGACAGAATCAGAATCAGAGCTTGAGAGACAAATGTATGAACTACACGGACCTGCTCTTCAATACCAAGACACAAAGCCGTTCACGTACGACAGACGACATCAGAAAATCATCAACCCTTTTGATCATATTCAGGGCTTTCTATGTGAAGACTGGCCAAGTGTGGCCAACGAGTGGAAAACGCGACAACGAGCCAATGGCTGGCTTAGTGATGACCTCATTGACAGCATCGTTGCTAAGGGTTGCTACTTAGTTCCGGTGCCCCATAAACAGAGCAAGAACCCGAATGTGGAATGGCGGATTTCATTTGCCGAAGTCGAGCAAATGATGGCTGAATTTGCAGTCACAAATGCGCAACGACAGGCCTTCATATTCGCCAAGTTGTTAAGACACCAAATACAAAAGGAGACTTCACAGACATTTCTGTCTTCGTACTGTCTGAAGAATGTCTTCCTCTTCTGTTGTGAGAGACTTCCTGTCAGTGCTTGGGATGAAAATCCAGGATCCTGCCTTCTCTATTTATTGGATTGTGTTGGAATCTGTTTACAACAGCGTGTCCTGCCTAATTATTTCATTCCAGAAAACAATCTTTTAGATCTCTTTACAGAAGGCGACATTAACACATCAGTTACGTTGCTGGATTTGATGAGAAGGGACATAATGGCACCAGTGTTAAATTTTACTGACAGTCATGTTTTGGTTTTTGAAGGGAATGGCTGTTTGACAACCAGAGTACTTTTCAGATCTGTTGTGGAGTCGGTGTTGGAGGATGTTCCTACATATATCAAGACAAGGAATGCAGTAGCATCTTTGACTGGTCCATTTTTGACAACGCAATGCGACATAGCTGTGATCAGACTAAAAGAAAGGCTATCTCCTTTTCAATATCACAAGGACTTCATGGATTATTTCCTGAGCACGCACCTGCAGAATGTTCACATCATTGATTTGTTCAATCTCATAGGTATGAATTTGGGCGATACGGAGTTAACATTGGAATATTTCGAGTCGCTTCTTCAAATCCAGCACTTCTATCCAGATGTGGTAAAACTGAAAGGAAATTTAGCGTGTACGTACTTCACTGCATCACAGTGTCTACACTCCAATGCCAGAGAACGTCTCTCCAGAGCGGAAGAACTCTTCAGAGAAGTTCTTGCCTCCGAAGGTGTGCATTTTCCAACAACCATAGATTTTGCTAATTACCTCTGTCATGTTCAAAATTGGCGGGAAGCAGCTTTGCTTCTGGAACAGTTCATCCAATATGAAGGAAAGATCCACAAATACACCAACAGCTACAATATCCTGGAAAGTGTCACCCTAGACAAGATGTTACAGAGAGAATTCTCCCACACCAATCTGCTCCAGGTGTCCTCTTTAACTTTAGCTTATTACTATTTGATCAAATGTCGCACCAACATGCAGGTGTCTTTTGGAGATATCCTGGACGAGTTTGCAGATCAATGTACCAGTTTTCAGGTTGGGATTGACTTTCAGTTGCTAGGCTACTGCTACATCAACTGTGCGAACTATAAGAAAGCTCTGAACGCCTTTATTAAAGCTACAGGGCTGGATCCACATAATGTCGTCGCTACCGAAAATGTAGCATTTTGCCATCAGAAACTTATAAGCGAAAAAAGTCAACTTCGCAGTAGACAGCAACAAAAAGTGTTCACATGGTTTCTTTTTGCATTGAAAATTACAGGAATAGTTGCTCGAGATCATATGATATAAAATTTACGAACTTCTTGTCGTTTTAGCATTACACCGGTCGCGGTAGCTCAGTGGTTAGAGCGTTCGCTTCGTAACCGGGAGGTCGTGAGTTCGAGCCGCGCTCGTGCCATGGCCGCGTCAAACCTAAGACGTAAAAATAGGTAGTGATTGCTCCTTCGCCAAACACTCGGCATTTAGAAGTGAGAATCACGGGTCTTTCGGATAAGACTTTAAAAACGGAGGTCCCGTGTCACGGTAGGCGTTGGCACGTTAACGAACCCTCGCTGCTACGGCCCTGAGCACTAAGCATATTAGGTCTAAATTTGTGGTACTTCACCTACAGCTGGTGACATCTCAGTGTGAATGAAATATTCTCGACTGGACGTAAAACAAACAACCAGTAAATCAAACATTCGTTCAAGCATTGAAAATCACTGTGTCCTCTGAAATCTTTGTATCAATAGTATGCAATAAATATATTACCGTGCTAATTGTTTGAAGTAATTGGTATATCTAAAATAACACGTTAAGTTAAGTTTATAAAATTCTAACTGTGACGGGTTTGCCAGTTTACTTGCGGAAGGTCAGTGGTCTCTTCCCAGGTACTTTGTATCTGGGTTCTCTCCTCCATCAACAAAAAACCAGATAACTGAAAAATTGTTGAGTGTGGCGGAAAGCAATAATCAATCAATCAATCTAACATCGGTTAAGGATATACACTATATGAGTTTTCGCTCCCTTACAGGATCTGTTGTACACGTAACCAGATAGTGTGCTGATGGTTACTTAGGGTGTCTCAGATGGCGAAGGTTGTATTGACCGTGAATTTCAGAATTTGGAATTATGGAGAGGAGAAATCACTCTTAAAATTCAGCTCCAGACACTTTTTATGCATTTTGTGTATATTAGAAATATTGTGTATCAAATTTTTATTAAAACATTCGTATACTCGTGGAAGCAAATTTACAGTTTAATTTTGTACGATTCTTTACAACATGGTTTGTTATAAACACTATAGGAAATATACGATGATTCTGAATATCCCAAACACGCCATCATTTTCATTTTGTCATGAAGGTTACATCTGTCATCATTTACTTTTCACGGATACACAGGTTGTAGGTAATGTGTTGCGCTGACATTCATTTTGTGCTTTGCTTTTGCTGTGTTGCCTTTGAAGAAAAGCAACATTATTTCATTAGTGGTTAACTATAGTAAAACTAAGGTCATTAACAATGGTTTAAATGTAGTTTTTGAGAAATTGCCCCATTAATTAGTAGAATGGTAACGTTGCGTCAGTTTGATGATTACCCGAGTCGCACCTTGCACACGTGTATTTGTTTTACAATGAACATCTTTACATTAATTGTTCTCACTTTTAAAATACATGAACAAGTGAAGATAAATCTTACAAATCCTATAAAAGATACTAGTGAATTAAGAAGACGAATACGGAACCTTAGATATACCAGAAGTGAGATCAGGTGCATAAATGGAGTAAGCATCACCTGTTGACCGGTCGCACCTGCCGTGAGTGTTATATCCTAAGCAGGTATACGGAGTAATTAATAGTCAAAATCAGTATGTAAAGAATGGCCTAACAATTGGTATGAAACACGTCAGACAGCATTCGACCCAGTGAAGGCATTTATTTGTAAATTAGATCATTATAACGACCATAGAATTTGCGAAATGCTGACTGTATGCGAGACTGTTGAACCCTTGTAACATCAATTTATTTGGTAGTAGTTTAATTCGACTTCAAAATTGATCATACGCAGAACATGTTTTCGTGTATCGAATCAGTTGCGAGACATAAGCACCACAATGCAGGTGATAATGGCACATTACTAGTTAACGATGGAGAAGTTGAAGTCATCTCGTGTGTCACAAAGTTGTGTTGCTAGTTTGCCGTTGGTATAAAATATCCAAATATGAAATATATATGGAAGACTTTGCGGTGTCTCTTATTTCGAATTAACTGCGATATATCGAATCGATACACGATTGAAAATGAGTATTTTTAATAAATAAAAACGTCGTCGATACATATACATTATGTAAATGCTGATTGTGGCTCAGTAGTCATGTAGTTTGTAGTGTAAATAATTGGTATCGTTAGTTTACGTTTTGTGCTAGCTTTTTGTACATATTTACTATGTTTGTGTCCGGGTTTTGTTTAACAAAATGCACATCACGGTTTTCCTGTCTAGAGCTAGCAGCCAGATTGATAACGCTTATGAATTCAACAGATGAGCTGTAAAACATGGATGTGTACCGACACAATCCTTCCTCTATACATTAGAAGGATGAACGGATCGTCATTGAGGTTTGACACCAATCTCCTTACTTCGGGAAACTCCACTTTGCATATTTTGCACCAAGCCTCGGAAAATTGTTATGACATGGTCTAACCCCGACTTTATCAAATTTACAGATAGACAAGCTAGGAACAACATAACTACCGGTATTCATTATTTTTCATGACGAAGAAACACACCTCGTTATACGAGGATTGTTTGATATGTAACGTGTATTGTATCACAGCGCGGTAACGAATCTGCACGATTTCGTGGGTGGTGATACTCTTGAATAGCTCTATTCAATACCTTTCCAACGGTATAAACACAAAACTTCAGCTCCATATAGTTTTAAACTTATAGTCATTTCAACAGAGCCAGACGTTGACCACTGTTGTAAAATGCATGGTTGGGAAACGGGTTGAGAATTTTTAAGAAATTCGAGCTTATATAAAAGTTCGCACAAAACTCAGTCATTCGGTAATGCATATTTGTACTGAAATGGGGGAAGTATATGGGTCTGATAAGGTATCTTATGAGACAGTTTTTAGGTTGAGAAAGAAATGTCTGACTGGCACAGAGTCAAAGATGCAGCAAAATCTGGCCGACCTGTGACTGTAAAAAACTAGGCAAATGTCTCAAAAGGCAGGATATAATTAAAGGGATGGCAGTACATGATACGTGATATTGCCAAAGCTGTTGGCATATCACTATCATGGATGCATTTCATTTTGAAAGTACGAAAGATTTCTGCCAGATGGATACCGCCTATATTGACAGATGACCATAATCGGGTACGAGTACCGCTACACAATTGCTTAAATTGTTTCTCAAATTCAATCAAAGACAATTTACAAACATTGTTACTGGTGCCGAACCGTGGGTTCACTATTACGAAACAGTAAGAAAAATTGGAAACTAAATATGGCTAACTAAACATGGTAGAAGGCCTGTAGTTGCCAAAAGAACCATAAGCACAAAGGAGGTTCTTTATTGCATATTCTTCTCATTTGATAGTATAGCCGTAAAATTTCCGGTGCCAAAGGGCAAAAGTGTTACAGGTCGGTATTACCGAGATGTTATACTAAAAAAGCTCAAGAAATATTATCATAAACAACGCATTTGTGTCAGGATTTAGGCATGTTCGTCTAATTCATGATAATGCTCCATCACATACATCTGAGCTTGTGAAGCAATTTTTGAAGTCGGAGAAGGTTACCGTCTTGCCACACCCACCATATTCTCCAGATCTAGCCCCATGCAACTTTTTCCTTTTTCCGAAACTTATTCAGTTATTATCTGGTCGTCGTTACAAGTCCTGACCAGCCCTTGGTTCAGCCATCAGTCAGTGTCTCAGGGGTCTACCTAAATCAGCGTACCGTGACGCAATTCAGAAATGGATTCAGAGATTGAAATTATGTATTTCAAACTGCAGAGAATACTTTGAAGGGATGTAATGTTCATTTCACTATTTGAGTCGAATACTTTTGAGATATCGTACAATACACATTACACCTCGAACAACCCTCTTGTACATACAGCAATGTTGCATAGCCTATAATGACTGATTCAACAAAACCCTGGATAGACAACCTACTTAGTACACTGCCCTAGTCTCTGTATGGTGGTTTTTGTCATGAGCTTTCCAGACATAGACTGGAGTGTGATGCCACGCCAGTAGTTGCAGTCCTGTAGTGATCCTTTTTATTGTGGCATTTTTATTATTGTACCTTTCGTCCAGTCATTTAGTGCGATTTTTTCCGTTCCCATATAGATGTAAATAAGGAAATCAATAGTTCATCAGCTGTTGCAGTTCTGTCTTGAAAATCAGAACAGAATTTGTCTTTGTAGGGGGCTTCAAGTCTGTCGAGGACTTTCATGATCTGCGGGTACCGCCAGTGATCACTTGTTTGATATATTCTGTAAAAGTTCAATTCATCGATATCTATTTATTGTGCTTTCTTCTTTATGCAGTGTGTAATCGCTATTCCGAAGTCGAGAGTAGCAGCTGTAAAACCACCTTCCTCACGGAGCACGCTTCACTGACTCCAGCACGCTTCACTGACTCCAACTCGCTTTACTGACTCTAGCATCCTTCACTGACTCCAGCATCCTGACTCCAGCTCGCTTCACTGACTCCAGCACGCTTCACTAACTCCAGTTCGCTGGACAAAAGTTCCGACAAGCGGTAACGTCATAAGGCGTTCATTTTCCGGAAGTTCTGCAGACTTTGAAATCTCTACTCATAAGGACGTTGACATTTTGAAGTGGTTGCTCTCGCAATTCATTAAGCAAAAAAGTAAATCAAAGATGTAAGAAATCAATAATGCGGGGTTTTTTTTTTTAATCAGCGCTCAATCATCATGAATGTCTTAATTCAAAAAGAAGAAAAAAAATGGAAAATCGCAAGAAAATGTTGATAGCATTACAACCGTTAGCGTACTTAATTCGATTGTATCGTCATCCTCCGTTGGAAAATGTTTACAGATCTGTGAAAGTCCCCGTCACCAAGCGACTACTCTTTTATCCGTCGTGGAAGTTGCGACATGGTTGCTAAATTTACTACGCCACGGCGCTTGCGCATCTTGTACATGTAGAACCGGGTGGCTCTGAAAGAAACCTCCTATAACGCTCATCAAATGAAATGCCTGATTTCGTTGTTAATGGCTAAAGAATTCTTTCTCTGTAATCAGGAAACTCAATGAATAGTTGCCTTTTTTTTTTACGCCAACATTAAAGTACATGTATAATTTTGATAGATGAGTTTTTATTGAACGCATGATTAATATGCTGTATGTACGTTGTACATATCGCATTACAAGGGTTAACCACGACACACAGGTGCGTATCCGGTGCTTGTGTATTGTGATTTGTTTTTTGATAAATGATTCCTTTGTTTACCTGTTTACCTATGATACTTTACCTATATCTCATCAGTATGACGTCATCATATGGTGTTCTGCACACAAATCTTAGTACATCAACAACTGACAATCAAGTTAAGCCGGCTACGATCAGGAGAACAATCTTTATCGTTTTAAATCCTAATCAAGTATCGGGTGATATTTCTATCAAGCTTTAGAAATGTGCCGAGAATAAACACGATGACACAGTGTGATAAAAACCAATCCGAGTCCTAATCCGGGAGGTAGTGCTGATTTTCACTGATTAATGACTTCTTCGATTGCAAGGAAGTCTTTCTCGCTCTTTCAATGACTGCTCGGTCACAAAAAATATATAATCAGGACTGATATGCTCTAGAATGGCGGATACGATTGAGAATATCGACATGCGAATGAATTCACGATTTGATTTATACCGAGCGTACCTTTTCATGAACACCAATAAGTGTGCAAAATAAGCAATGCCTGTTGATCATTGATCATAAAATGCAGTCTGATCTTTTTAAATACACGAATGCATGAAGCATATAAAGTTTGGTATTGGTGTTATAAAAAGGAGAAAATCTCTTCTGCGTTTAAATACACCTCAAACGTAAATGGTCAAAACGGACTGAAAGGAGTTTATTAACGGATGTTTTGTCTAAAAACAAACATTGAAGAAAACAGTCTGCCTGTTGCTGGAAATCGAATCGTGTGTCTCATTTAATACTGGCGGCCATCAAGTAAGTATACAAATGTTTGGGGGGATTTTTTTGGGGGGGGGGGGGGTATTTGTTTGTTTCTCCATTTATAGATATACTCTGTCAGCACATGATCTAGTCTTCTAGTCTGGACAGTTTCTGGATGGTTCTAATTAGGCACTAATGGAGTATTACGACTATTTCTGAAATTATGTACTAGTCATTAAAATGACTATGGTCACACAGAATCTCATAGAATGAATAGCAAAAATATCTGAATATTATTTGAATACTTTATTTATACTCTCAGGTAGATGTTTGAATGTATGTATGCATTTAAAATGAATTTATTTTCCTACGAATCCATATTGGATTGAAGTAATAATGCACAGGATATCTATACATATTTGATGATTTGAAGATCTTACATTTATAAATTTTGTTTCTAAAGATAACGATGATTACTGAAAATTGGCACGTGTTCCGTACAGAATACTTTATTTTGGATCACACAATTTAATCATTGATATCCTTGAAGATTTCACAGCTATATGGATTTAAAATTCATACGATACACAAAATCCATTTGAAGACAAAAAGCTATAATTGGATCTTGAAATAGGTTTGTTGAACATGTATACACAGAGCGTTATCTGGCTTTAATGTATACATGCCGTGATAAACTTGGGTAGTCACTAATGGAATGATATGAAAGGTTTCAACAAAAATTTATTTACTCGGTATACACATTGTATTAATTATTTGACAGAAACTTTTCGTCGTGTCATTATAAATCCGAGTTTGTGTACAAAACAATTTTTGACTGCACATGATAATTCTTATTTCGCTATGGTCTCGTTACTTTGGATTATGAATGGAGGTTGGGGTGTTGGAGAGGGGGGGGGGGGGGGGGGGGGGGAGGGCTGAATGTGATCTCCAATCTGTAATTACAGTCAATAATTTGTATACTGATATAATAATTTCTTGTCTTAAGTTGTCAGAATTTTTCGGTCACCAGGAGGGCCTGATAAAGAGGAATCAGTCCCCCCCCCCCCCCCTCCCATTCCTATGAAACTGAACTGTTGTCTCGGCGTACATAGTAAAAACTATGGTCGTGAAGTCTGACGGATCACAACTCGTAAAATGATAATAATGATAATAATAATCAATAATGATTTTTTTTTTATTTTATGCATTAAGAAGTGTACTGCTTCTACGAACATGAACACGCACCTGCTCGTCAAAATATAGAATCTCTTACTATGGTTCTTTTTATTTTTTTATTTTTTTTTTATTTTTATTATCATTGTTTATTTATTTTATAGACTTCACCAGTGGCAGGTTGTGTAAATAAGTTAAAAATCTCTTTTAAATTACAACTATTTAATGATCCAAATACCAAACAGGTTCTAGTATACATAATAGTAAATATCGATTACTGAAGTTGAATAAAGTCAATTTTATCATGATATTTCAAGAAATGAGAAGAAGAAAAAAACCTTGTAAATTATGTTCTTGTACAGAAACACTTTGTCTATTTTACAGTATATCTTGGGAAAATGTACTTTTAAAAAAAAATATCCAATTTCAATCGTATTCAAATTTTGCTATCAACAACATATACCACCAAATTGTGTAAATTAGGAAACTATCCATATAAGTGTTTCCAAAAATAAATTAAAAACAAAAATATGTAAATAAGGATTTAGGAGATTATCTTAATGACATTATGAATTATCATGTCACAAAACCTACCCAGTTTTGTATTTACAATGATTTCAATGTAAGTACTTTAAATTTAAAACCTCTCTGATTCCTGGCAATAAATAAATCCATCTAAATATCCCCTCCCTGACTGAATGAAATACCAGTTAATCGTAAAGTACAAAGGATTAGCTACTTATTTTGGAACCCGTCAACACTTCATTGGGTGTGGAAAAAAAAAATTAGATTAATTTCAACCTTTAAGGCTACTGTGTCCCTTAAGTTGTCGTGTCCCTTCGTTTCTCCATATGAAAATTCAAAAAAGCATGAAACTTCAATATTTACTTAGTGGCTTTAACTTAATTGATATGAAGAAAATTTAAACCGCTGTCATAATTATCCAGGGAAAGATTAATTCTGCATAAGTTCATTGATGTCGAACTTTGGGGTCTACGTGTAATGGACTAGGAAGACGGATTCAAATGGACAAGGGAGATTGTGACCGATCCACGGAAACAGCAGTTGTTTGTGAATGTATGGTCGGCAATATCTGAGAAGATCAGTTCAACATGTCAATGGATTTATTTGAAACAGTGTTCAAAGAAACATTTGTGTTGTCGGACAGGCGGAAGAAAGTGGGCAACTACACTCTGGGACGAGTGCTGGGAAAAGGGGCGTTTGCTACCGTTAGACTTGGAATTCATCAACTCAGTGGCGAGAGTGTGAGTACATTTATATCAATTTCTTTACATATACTATTATTATAATTAACATTATCAAAATTATTATTATCATTCTTGTTATCACCATTATTGTGTACTTGAAAGCCCCGTCACACCCGAGACGTTCAACGTGTATAGTGACTGTTCCTCTGCCAAGTGCTCGGCATCAGAAGTAAAACTCACGGGTTTTTTGGATATGGTCTTAAAAGCGAAGGATTGACATAAAGAACCCTCCCTGGGCATTATACATATATCAAAATCTGTATCCACTTCAGAGAAGTGGAGAAGCATCGTTTACATCCACTTTTTTTCGTTTAACATCTGAAAAATTGTAAATGTCGGAACCGGCGACGGTTTACGGGTCGACCTACTTTTCGACTCAGATATGTCTGTATTTACATAACAAGCAACTTATTTCCACAACTTTAACAGTAGTGAATGCATCTGTCACAAGAAACTCAAAACTTCTACTCGCTATTTATCTATTTCACAATGTGTTGGCATTGGCAATAAAAAAAAAAAAAAAGAAAAAAAAAAAAAAAAAAATATTAAAAAAAAATAATAAACACGTATTTTGGTTCTCAGGAAGCTTTTGACATTTCATATTTATTCAGGCATGTTTTTCTATTGATATAACCTAGGATAGTCTTATTAACTATGACAAAAAGCTTTTCAAGAACCATAATGCGTGTTTACTGATTTTCCATATTTGGATTTTCGTATATATTTTTTTCCAGCCGCCATAGAAATTAACACACAATTCAAACTCGGTACAGGGAACATGTGAAAATGGATTAACAGCGAGTGTTAATTTCCTTGTGACAGATACACGCATTAATGTTACATTTGTGGAAATAACTTGTCTATTACATTCATCCCGGCATATTTCATGTTTTCCTGAATTACAACATGAAGATTTGTTTGTGAAGGAAAGTGGATGTAAACTATACATGTCCACTTCTCTAAAGAGAATACAAAATTTGTGGCTATTAAAGCTTGCGATGCCCCTATATGTATTGTTTGTTTGTTTGTTTGTTTGACGTCCCCTCGGGAATTTTTCACTCATATATATTGAGACGTCACTAGCTCTAGGTGAAGTACTACAAAATATGACATATGTAGTGATTTTAAAAAAATCTTGAAGGAGACGTTAAACAACAAACAAACAAAATGTACTTGAAACAATATCATATGGCATCTTTCTCTGCCTTAGAGTATGGGTGGGTTTTGGTTTTTTTTAAGATAAAAAAATCCAATTAAAATGCAGTTTTTGTCGAAATTTAATTACTATTGATTTTAGATGACTCAGTATGTAAATCATCACAATGCTACAGACTAGATCACCATACATGTATACGCTCGTTTTTCTTATTTTTGATATCTTTTTTTATGACATTTGATAGGCTGCCGTAAAAGTTGTTCCGAAGAAATCGATCCTTCAGAGAGATAAAGCACTTCGGCGGTTTAATCGAGAATTGTACGCTCTGAAACGACTGGATCATACAAACATAGTGCGTCTGAGAGAATGGATGGAAACTGACCGAAACTTCTACCTTGTCCTGTCATACATAAACGGAGACACGCTCAGGCAACATCTACGTGATGTGTAAGGATCCCTTATTTGTGACTTAATGCAAAGATTGATTTTCTGTGACCTACTACAAAGATTTTCTGTGACTTAATGCAAATATTTTCCGTGACTTACTACAGAGATTTTCTGTGACTTAATAAAACGATTTTCTGTGACTTAATACAAAGATTTTCTGTGACCTAATACAAAGATTTTCTGTGACTTAATGCAAATATTTTCTGTGACTTACTACAAAGATTTTCTGTGACTTAATAAAACGATTTTCTTTGACTTAATGCAAAGATTTTCTGTGACTTAATAAAACGATTTTCTTTGACTTAATGCAGAGATTTTCTTTGACTTAATGCAGAGATTTTCTGTGACTTAATACAAAGATTTTCTGTGACTTAATGCAAAGATTTTCTGTGACTTAATGCAAAGATTTTCTGTGACTTAATAAAACGATTTTCTGTGACTTGATAAAACGATTTTCTGTGACTTAATAAAACGATTTTCTGTGACTTGATAAAACGATTTTCTGTGACTTAATGCAAAGATTTTCAGAAATTCTAATAGTATGATAGTAATACAGTAAGAATTCGTTCCAGATCTTATTCTCCGATTGACTAGATAATCTAGTTTCTGGAGATGGAATCTATGTCATGAAATATAAAAGTTGTTAAAATATACATAGCATTCACTGCAGTGATGAAAAAAAATCATTATAAGAGAAACATATTTTTTTTAGAACGAGACTGAGTGAAAACGAGACCAGGCGATACTTCTTCCAGATGACGTCCGCCATTAACTACATGCACACTCAGAACATTCTACACCGCGATATTAAACTGGACAACATGGTACTTCAGGGCGGGGTAAAAGTAGTCATAGTTGGTAAGCCTTGTTACTGCATGATAAATTGCTACAGTTTTTGTTGCCGTGACCAGTACGTTTTCAAAAAAAAAAATGTTCGTTTTATGGTCTGTAAATGAATTCGTTTTTCTCTCATTTCTTTTGCAGATTTTGGACTAAGTATTGACGTGGCTTACTTGGATAATCCCAAGGTGTGTGGCTCACCGGCTTACGTGGCCCCTGAAATACTTATCCGGCAAACCTTCACTATTTCAGCGGATATTTGGAGTCTGTAAGTGAAATCATACAACTGTTGACGTCTCAATACGAGTGGAAAATTCTCAATGGAACATAAAACAGACAATCAATCATGTACAAATATGTGTGTCCAGAACAATGTATTGTAGACAAAGGAGTATTAATAAGATTTAGGTCTCGGTAGACACCAGTCATGTGGAGGAGAGAAGATGCCTCTCAATGTCAAGGTCAAAACTCAAAAGTTCAAAGGACAAATTCGTTACTATGTAAAGCTTGTTAGCAAGGTTGTTCTGCCATGTGGTAGCCTTGTTGATAAGTGTTTATTATCAATTTTACCCTGTTTATTGCAGGGATCAGAGGAATGTCGCGGCCTCAGCTTTTATATTTCAAAACAAATTTGTCGGCCTCGTCGGTTAGCCTGCAACATCCAAGAAAACTTGTACTGGTTTTTCTTTATTTATTGAGGGTCTCCGTGGCCGAGTGGTTAGAGCATCGGGCTCAAAATCACAAAGTCTCTCACCTCTGTCGGCGCGTGTTCGAATCTCGGTCGCAGCGTTATGTGAGCAAGTTTGCCAGTTTACTTGCGGAAGGTCGGTGGTCTCTTCCCAGGTACATTGTATCCTGGGTTCTCTCCTCCACCAACAAAAACTGGACGCCACCAGATAACTGAAAAATTGTTGAGTGTGGCGGAAAGCAATAATAATCAATCAATCAATCTATGCGTGGTCACGTGTATCCAACATTAAGAAATATCCTTTCTTATTTTCAGAGGAATATGTTTGTGTTACCTAGTAACGGGTAGTCATCCCTTCCATATGAACTTGGTCACTAATGACCATTTTTCCAACCTTTACTTCAAAATCCTACAGGGCAGCATTTTACCCAGCTTTTTGTCAGGAGGTAAGCGCTCACAACATATAAGATACAAGCACCCTTACAGAGGGCACAACTCGACGATAGTACTAACACTGTGCTGAAATCTATTTGTAGAATGTAGAGATCTCATCAAACGAATGCTCTCAGTGGATCCTGTCAACAGAATAACGACCGAGGAAATTCTGGCTCACACGTGGTTATCGCGTTTAACCAGCTGAGGGGCGTTGCATCTGTTTCCAAGATGATTATTAGTGCAATATAGACTGTCTTTTTCTGTATACTTAAAACGCGGTGCTTAGTGCTGACAACAAAATTAATTAGTAGTACATGTAGTTACACTTACTCCGTCGCTGTGAAATATTGTCAGCATTTTCCCTAAATCATCCAGGTGGGTTTTTTTTTTTTTTGGGGGGGGGGGGGATTCTTATTACGCATATACAGAATTTCGTTCTTAAAAAATAAACAGATGATAAAATAGAATGCTCTGTTTCAATTATATTTATTATTGACACGACGTTAAAGAAACGTTAATCAAAGTGTAAGATTGTTGTTGTTGTTGTTGTTGTGAACGTACAACGTGGGATTCTTATCTCAGAAATGTTCTGGACGTAATTTGATTTCGGTACGTTTGAGAGAGTATCCTTTAGAATGCCAGAAATTCCATATGATTCCATTGGGAGTTTTGCCGCCGTACGTGGGAGATGAATACCATATCCCGTTTAGATTAACAACGAAACAGTTATTAAACCACAAACCACTGCTAAAGGTGCCAGCGCATGACGTCATAGGGTTCATATCGTTGTCATTATCGAATGTACTGAAGCGCATGACGTCATAGGGTTCATATCGTTGTCATTATCGAGTGTACTGAAGCGCATGACGTCATAGGGTTCATATTGTTGTCATTATCGAATGTACTGAAGCGCATGACGTCATAGGGTTCATATCGTTGTCATTATCGAGTGTACTGAAGCGCATGACGTCATAGGGTTCATATTGTTGTCATTATCGAATGTACTGAAGCGCATGACGTCATAGGGTTCATATCGTTGTCATTATCGAGTGTACTGAAGCGCATGACGTCATAGGGTTCATATTGTTGTCATTATCGAATGTACTGAAGCGCATGACGTCATAGGGTTCATATTGTTGTCATTATCGAATATACTGAAGCGCATGACGTCATAGGGTTCATATCGTTGACATTATCGAGTGTACTGAAGCGCATGACGTCATAGGGTTCATATCGTTGTCATTATCGAGTGTACTGAAGCGCATACTCTGCATACTGTCACCAAAATTTGGAGTATGGAAAGGATCACCGGCAGTACCATGGTAACCGCCCGCCAAAATTCGAAATTCATCGACTTCATCCGCAATATTGACGAAGTCAAACGAGGATGTCCGAGTTTGGTTATTGCAGTCGTGGAGATCACACCTCATTTTGTTGTTGCCGAATTTCGTCAGTAGATGAATGTTTCTGAGTCCTAACCAGAAATCGAGATGGAGGTCTCCAAAGCCCTTACTGTAACTGTTCCAACCTCTGAAGAAGTCTTCATTCCCATACTGGCGCCTCTAAACGAAATACGTCACAGTGGTATTATTTTATTAAGATACTGTAAACTAAGCTTACTGTTACCAGGTATAGACGAAACACGAAAGTCCAGCGAAAGAAAAAACCAAGAACCAAAGACATTGCTGCATCAACCTACTGGGTCAACAAAATTAATAAATTATACTTCGTTATATCCAATAAAATTTTCATCACTTTCGCCTTATGGGGGATAAATGTCACTTTGCAATAAGCGTGACATTCATTATACGCGTGATTTACTATATATAGAGAATGATTGATTGATTGGTTGATTATATATTGTTTAACGTCCCGCTCGAGAATTTTTCACTCATATGGAGACGTTACCATTGCCGGTGAAGGGCTGAAAAATTTAGGCCTGTGCTCGGCGCTTATGGCCTTTGAGCAGGGAGCGATCTTTATCGTGCTACACCTGCTGTGACACGGGGCCTCCGTTAATGCGGTCTCATCCGAAGGATCGCCCCATTTAGTCGCCTCTTACGACAAGCAAGGAGTACTGAGGATCTATTCTAACAACCCGGATCCCCACAGGGTATATATAGAGAAATTTGAATATTAACTAATGAACCATTTCCTTGCTTGTATAGCGGCCCACCCGCCTCCATCCATCTACATGTCACACAACGCGGGGAATTTCGTTCTGTTGTCTGTGGGGTCAGGCTGAAGAACATAAAGGCCGCTCACATTTACACCGGCCAGGTACAACGCTGCAGTCTACCGCCACCGCTAGGAAAAAAAACCCACACACATCATAAACGTAGTCATATTGTCCGAATATACCGTGACGCAGAGCAGATCTGGGTTGTACTGTATATCATTAATAGTTAATCTGATGTTTTCACACAAAATACCTGATGAAAGATCTAGAGGGTTTCTAGAGGCCGCACAATCACCCCGCTAGGTGTCGCACCAGTCAACATACCATTCAAGCGGATCAGTTGTCTTTTCAATTCACTAATTTCCTGTTTTACCTAAATTCCGTTGAAAATTACTTACAATATTTACTCGTGTATATGAATTCTAAAAATTTAGATCACTACATTAATGATACCTTGTTTCTGTACCACTCGGTGTTGTTGACAAGCGTTCTCACTACACTGACAAGGTCAGTGGTCTGTTTGTCGTGGAGGTCGCTTCTTGCATGGTTCTGTTGGTTTTCTTGTTGTATGACGGTCGACAGTGCGGATAAAATTCGCTATATTCGAAACATCACATGTATCATTATAGTTCTTTTACCACTTACTAAGTACTGTACAAAGTACTGCATTCATATATATATATATATATATATATATATATATATATGCATGCACGGTTATGTAATTCGTATACACTGAGAAGAATTTTTATAATTGATAAATTATAATCTGCTAATTGGAAGTATCGTAAATAGCGATCAAAATCATTTTACTCGTACATGTATATAGCTTCCGTTTTCACAGATATAGAGAAGTGGGGGGGGGGGCCTTATGTCTCCCCCCCCCCCCCCCCCCCTCTACTTCCTCTATTTCCTCTCCCTTCTTCCATACGTCCTCGCTGTCCCTTCTCTACTTTCTCTCTCCCCTTTCCGCCCCCTCTTGACCCCTTTACTCCCCTCCCTTTACCCCGTCCTTCTCTGCATAACATCACGGAAGGTCGGGGCACCGTACTGTATAATGTAACTAAAATGCCTTTCTTTGTACGAGTTGTCCCACTTCATACGTGTACGTATTAAGGACATTTTACAAATATTTTGGTAAAATATGTAAAAATAAAAACATTACAAACAGAGGTCAGTCAACTTGACCAAATTATTAGTGGTTGCTGGGAATTTGTTCTCAGAACTTTCCCGTATAGAAACTTTACAATCGCAATCGCTTGAACTCTTTTCACACATTGATAAAAAATTGCTTTGAGTGTATATTTAAGTATCAATGAATACTTTACAGTAAGGAAACTTTCAAACATGCCCGAAGTTGGTCCAAAAACTGTAAAAATGTGATAATTAGAACTCTTCAAAAGGAGATAGTATAATTTGTTTGTAGCAAGTTTCTTGAAGAAGAGACAACGCGTTGTTTACCCTCGCCTTCGGTAGAGTACAAGAAACTATACATCCGCCTTGTTAAAGGGGCATGAATACGATTCTAGCTGAAAATTTTAAAATTGTATTAATTTATTTATTTATTCATTAATTCATTTTCATTTCTAATGTTTAGAATATTTAACTAAGGTATTTCATTTTGTTTTACACATATTTTCCATTAAGCAATATATAACAAAAACACAACACGAGCCTTGTTTACATAACGAAGGATTGTGATATCCAAATTTTTGTTGATCATTAGAAAATCCTTAATTAAGCATAGTAAACATTAAAAATGAAAAAAATGAAAATTTCAGCTCAAATCGTGTTCATGCCGCTTTAATCAATCAAAACTCATTTTACACGTTATATAGGAAATTAGAAATAATGCACAGCATATTCTACTCTCAGTCCCCTCGCAACAAAGCTGAATGAGATGTGATAGTATTTTAACCGTATTTTGTCCGTCCGCAAAACAGTTTTGTGGACATCATGATAGAAAATGTTCCATTTCAAGTACCTGTCAAAGGCAATGACATAACGACTACAAGCTTTGAGAGTTGCAGGTTATAGGTTAAAGTCATAGTAAACAAATGGGGGGGGGGGGGGGGGGGGGTGTTGGACACCTTGCATAGAGAGATTAAGATAAACTTCTAATATTGGTATAACTTGGTACAGGAGAGACAGAGAGGAAGTGAAAAATGTCGAATCAAGGTCAAATGATATCATGACATATCAAACTTGATCAATGATAAATAATCAAATATATTAAGGACATAGAGAACCTATTGTGTTTTTATTTTTGTATTGGGGTTTTTTTGTTGTTGTTGTTTTTGTTCTTTTTTATTTTCTTTTTTTTTTTTTGTTCTTTTTTTTTTTTTTTTGTTGTTGTTGGTTTTTTGGGTATTTTTTTTGGGGGGGGGGGTTGGGGGGGGGGGTTGTTTGTATGGTTTTTTGGGGTTTTTTTGGTTTTTGTTTTTGTTTTTTGGGGTTTTTTGGGGTTTTTTGGGGGGGTTGGGGTTGGGGTTGGGGGGGAGGGTTGTTTGTTTGGGTTTTCTTTTTTGGTTTTTTTTTTTTTTTGTTTGGTGGTTTGTTTGTTTTTTTGCCAAAATTGGGCCAGGGTTAATATAGTAAATTAATTTGACTTACAATGTAGTGTAGTGCATGCTTTACAACGTATTCGTTAAATGAAGCGCACTTGTTTTAGACCCCCCCCCCAAAAAAAGGGGGGGTGTAAACCACTAGAGTAATGTTGGGGGGTGTTTTACCGAAAGAAAATAAGCACAGGTCTCTACTCACAAAGACTAGCAGTAGGTCTTCTTTTGAAACTTCTGGGGCGGATGTTTTCTGAATCTTGTTGGGTAAATTCTTAACCCCCCAAATAAGGTTAATGAGCGATCCCTCACAGTGGGACGCGGTGGCACTGGTCTGCCGGGGGACCTGTCCATAACACAATGACGTCACAAATAAAATAGTAGTCAAGTGTAGTACACTCGTGATTGTTGACATTTTGCTTGTTTCCGACAGGTGCGCTTCCTCGGGAGTTTTCTCCAAAAGTCCCAATCGATAGTACATATCAAACCATCTATTTCCCCAATCTGTATCATACTTAGTTTACACTGTTTTCAAGCATGTCGCATCATGCATTTATCACAGTGAACCAGCCGAGGAAGTTTTTTGTTGTTCATTTGCCCAAAATTCTTGACAAGCAGAAAGAAAAAAAAAAGCAACGAAAACATGTTCCTTTGTCAAAGCTTTGAAATCATCAATCTGTGTGTGTGTGTGTGTGTGTGAGAGAGAGAGAGAGAGAGAGAGAGAGAGAGAGAGAGAGAGAGAGAGAGAGTGTGTGTGTGTGTGTGTGTGTGTGTGTGCGTGTGTATGTGTTTGTGTGTGTGTTTGTGTATGTGTGTGTGTGGGGGGGGGGGGGGGACAAACATGACTTGGTTTCAACGTGCCTGATTTTAAAGATGTATGCAGGTTGTATATAAGGGGTCCGGCACGCACTATCACCGATTTTATTCAAATTTGGCACGTCGACTTAATATGAAATAATAATGTAAAACCATCATAATTTTGTTCCCTTTTTTTCAAACTATCATGCACATTTTTCTTTTTGCAATTTGCAACTCGAATTAAGCGTGATATTGAAATTGAATAATTTATCTTAAAAATTATTCCAGTTAAACAGACTACAGGGGTGGGTGGGTGGGTATATAACGATTGTAATTTATCATTGATTTATGAGACACTAACACCCCCCCCCCCCTTGCATTCCGGTTCAATATTAGCTCTACTGACGATGTATGTACAAGAACTAATATGCCAATATGCCAGTGTCATGTATAAAGTCTACAAAACTAAAATTTCTTAATACCTGACTTGACAATCTACTTACTTATAAAGAAGCATTTTAACCTTGGCATTTGACCTCAAAATAATGGAGGTCTTCTACTTCCTAAAGTCTGGACTTTCACCATTGTCATAAGAAGTCTGACCTGTTACTATAACATTATATCAATGATGGTCATATTGAAGTCATCTGGTATGCTGGAGAAGACAATATCTTTAATATTTGATGGGTAGTTCATAATCATATCCTGTTATAGATGGCATGCTTTTGTTCTAGAATTATACAAAACCTGTTCAAACTATGAGCGCATACATTCTTTCAAATTTTGCGCATATAGCAGTGATGATTCTGTTCCGCTATTTAGCGGAATTCCGCTATTTTGAATCCGGGATTCCGATATTCACAGAGCGGTTTCCGATATATTGTATCTTTCTAGTTTATGTGCGGGTGGGAAAAGTCAGGTCGAATAATCTCAATCTCTGAAACGTTTGGTTTGTACGTTTGGTTTGTATTATCATTGCGTATACCTGTAAAGCTTTTAACTGATCGTGAACCATGTAGAAATTATAAAAAGTTGTACTGATTTTCACTCTTAGTCACACACTTTTAGGCTTATTTTGGGTATGTAGAAAATTAAAAATTCAACAACGGCAGGAGCCTTCGCCCCTAGACCCCTATCAGGGGCTTTGTCCCTGCGACCCACGAGGGGGCCTCAAGGCGCCCCCTTGACCTCTTAGCTTATTTCAGATGTGTTTGAAAACTTACAGAATCATTACTGATATAGAGTCATCAGAGCCAATCATCTTTTCGGTGGTATAAAGACAACTAAGATGTACTGTTATCTTATTGATCAGCTGGGTACTTCAGCAGGTTAACTATCGACTGGGGAACTGTAGGTAGTGAGTTCGAGTCTAGTTGGGGTTTGGTGACCTTGTACTAAAACTGCATTTTTAACTAAGTTAAATTTGAGTTTTCAATTTCAAAATAATATTGTACGTATCCTCTACTTTCCATCCACATTAGATTTCTTTGGTCTGTAGTTCCTCCTTAGCTCTATCACTGCATAGGAGGACCTAGACATTGTTGAAAGGGTGTTTGTGTTCACCTCATAATGCGTTCTCCCATGTTGGCACATCAACCCTCTCCCTGCGTAACCAACCCCCCCCCCACACACACACACACACACGCACCTCTTAGATTGCGCATTACACAATATCTTCCACAAGCACTGAAAACGTTTTATTGACAAGACATTTTCTTCTCACCAGAGGGCGCTAAGCATGTTTCACTTCCTTATATTTACAATTCCAGTAAGGGTTTTTTCCCCTAGTGCCTTTTCTGGGTTGTTGTTTTGTTTTGGGGGGGGGGGGGGTTGTTTTGTTTTTTGGGGGGTTTTTTTTGGTATTTCTTCATGATCCTTCGGATAATACCGCAAAATCCGGGGTCCTGTGTCACAGCAGGTGTGACACGATAAAAATCCCTCCCTGCTCAAAGGTCATAAGCGAATAACAGGCCCAAATTTTGCAGTTTTTCACTGGCAATGGTGACATCTCTATATGAGTGAAAAGCTGAACAATAAACAACATGAAACCAGCCATTTTCTCTTGAATGTGAAAAAATGTGCGTATAACCCTTGATAAAAATGGTACGATTGTTTTATCGGCTGGGGATATTTCGACAGAAATTGAAATAAATTGTAAATATTAATTTCAGTTTGAAAATACATGAGGGTATGAACAGCACCGCTTCACGCCAGCATGCTTTTTCACGAAGTATGCTGGTGTAAAGCGTCGCAGATCACACTCTGTGTATTTTCAAACAAGCTTGCATACCACACCCGTTGGTGAAGAGTGACAAGAGATAGGACGACAACAGATATTTCGTTATCGTCAATACATAAGCCATTGCAATTGATCTGAGTAGAACGTTTCGGAAAGCTGTTATTGTGATGGAGAGAGAAGGCACTGCTTCCATGCGCGGGTCCAGGATTTTTTTTTTGGGAGAGGGATCAAAAAATTTTCAAGAAAAACAGTCCTCTTCAAATGAACAAAGAAAGCAACATTGGTGTGTCAGTTCAGCGGAAACATTTTTAAGAATAATATTATTTCAAATGTGCCTGAACAGTTTCTTCCTGGCAACGAAATAGCAAATATTATTTATACTAATTCAAGACATGACTGTTTGTTTCACTATGATTTACACAGAAGAAACATTGCTGACTCCCCTAACTGTGGTATGAGAAGATGAAAATAATAGTTTTCATTGTTTGTAAAATATTTTCTGGTGTAAGAAATGTTATTAAGCTCATGTTCAACAAACACTATTAGGTGTTCAAATACAAGCATTATCTAATATTGATACACAGAGTTTTCTTTGGGACAGCAACAATTTGGGGTATGAAACTAACAGCAAAATTTCCAACACTGTTTACAAATATATGTTGATTCCAAGCAGGTTTTCATGATATTAATATATAGAATGCTGTATGTACATGTATAATTATGATATTTATTTTGTCTCTGCATACGCTTTGGCGCAATTATCAATTAATCTTAGGCGAGAACCTCGTAAGTTGTTAAACACGAGTTCAAACCTTTTGTATATTTATTATATATGCAGTAAAATATGTTCAACCCAAATAAAATGAACATCCGAGCATAACAGACCAATGATCGTTAAAACAGTACGAAAAGAGGCGGGGATTGAAATACTTAAACAACGTATACTGCAACTTAATATAATTTCTCAACTATGCCCAAGAGACAAAAAATTCCTAATTTTTCGTCATGTGTTGATGTTTTCTGGTACGAGTGGTTATTTACCCAACACGCACCTGTTGGAAGTAATCTTCTGCTTCTCAGCCTGATAAGTGACAACACACTTTGCGGGTGTAGCAGTGACAGTCAATGACTTGAGGACAAAGCAATAGCGTCTTTAAATACCGTCAGTCAATGAGATTTACATTAAGCACTTAGGGAAGGGATGTAACTGTGAGTACACCGACTCCTAACCTATGGTTAGACATCGAGTGTGAACAAAATTGTGCCATCAATCACTGGTAGTCGTGTAAATGAGAGAAGAATATCAAACAAATAATGTTTACATGATTTGTTTGAGAACACTTTGTACATAAGTATTTCATAATAATTTTTGTTATTTAATTGTCTCATTATTGAGCACACTAATGTAATAACCCAATTTCATTTTATTATTTTTTCCATAAATCATAATGGTATATACTTTGCAAATCCCGGGGCTGGTGTCATGAAATTATATCCCCCCCCCCCCCCCGCCATTTACATTTGCCCAATACAGGTGCAAAATTCAAACATCTCTTATTTACGATGATTGACCAAAATATGGTATGTCATCCCAGTGCCTATTTCATCTGTGAAAATTGCACCCAAACAACCCCGGAATAAGATTATTTCAAAGTGCATTAAATTACTATTATGATTCTTTTTCATTCTAAAATTATATAAAAAAAATCATAATAATCTTACGTGTTCCAATTTTGAAAGGACACCTTTCATTACTTTTTTTTCATAGTGTGTAATTTTCAGTGTAAGTCATAGTGGCAGAGTTGAATTGTTGGGTCGATACTCCCGTGATGCAACTGTGCGTCATTTTACGTGGTAGCCTGGGTATTATCATTATTATTAAATTTTTGTTATGACTATTATCATCAATACATATATTATTATTGTTGTTACAAACTAAGGAGTTTGTTACAATGCATATCACGTACATAACGGTATCTATTGACGTCGTGAAGGTTTGAGTTATCGTTCTTTACATAAAACGTAAGGTGCCCTCAAAACAACTGTCGTACCATGCATGTACAAACTATCTCATTTTCTGTCTTAGTTAATTAATTAAAATCACAATTATTAATAATGAAGCGTTAAATTCCGGAAACTCGCCAGACACCTGCAAATCCTCAGGCGCTAGATGAAAGCACAACTAGACATACAGGTAATTGATTTAAATAAGAATAACAAAACAAAAAATAAATTGAAAAGCTCTTCATTTTAGTACAGTTCGCGAATAGACACCCAGGTGCATCTTGTTGTTTAACGGTACTGAAATAGAAATTTATGACATTATTCAGATTCCAGGACGAGACCAGAGGAAATACAACTATTGACTACTTATATCGTGCACCTTGCATTGTCTGTTTTTAATTTGCTGTTTTGTTTAATTTCAAATAACTTTTCATTTACATTAATTAAACCTCTGTTTATGTACTTCCATTTCATTAGATTGGAGGATTTTTGTCTAGTGACCGTTTTACACCGTACTAGTAAATTTTCAGTATTCATAGGTCACCTTTTGATAATCTACTGGCCTTTTCAGGAGCGAATAGTTCAATTTCAACCAAACTTGGAACGGAATGGTCTTTGGTAACTGGCAAATGAAGGAGATATGTTCCTTTCTAGGGGAGGTAATTAAGGAAAATGCGAAAAGGATTAGATTAGAGTGTGCATAGCATGATAAATGGTACATGTAAAGAAGTGTAGATATAAGTCTTTTTACACCTAATGAGGGTCTTCACACGAAAATAGACAAAATCCACGTACGATAACGTAAGAAAAAATATTAAGATTTGAATCTGTGTAACGTATAAAATCTGATGATCTGAATCTGTAGCGTATTCTATCTGAAGATTTGAACTTACGTAACGTATAAAATCTGAAGATCTGAATCTGTAGCGTATTCTATCTGAAGATTTGAACTTACGTAACGTATAAAATCTGATGATCTGAATCTGTAGCGTATTCTATCTGAAGATTTGAACTTACGTAACGTATAAAATCTGAAGATCTGAATCTGTAGCGTATTCTATCTGAAGATTTGAACTTACGTAACGTATAAAATCTGAAGATCTGAATCTGTAGCGTATTCTATCTGAAGATTTGAACTTACGTAACGTATAAAATCTGAAGATCTGAATCTGTAGCGTATTCTATCTGAAGATTTGAACTTACGTAACGTATAAAATCTGAAGATCTGAATCTGTAGCGTATTCTATCTGAAGATTTGAATCCTGATAACGTAATACATCTGGAAATCTGAATCCATGTAACATATATGTAATATACATGGAGATTTGAATCTATGTAACGTATAAACATCTGAAGATTTAATTGAAATGAAAGCGCTTTTGTGTTACCAGTGTGTTTTTTATAACTATGTATGGGGACAAGTTATTGAAGTAAATTCAGGTTTTATTCAAGAAAAGATAAAACTTGCAAGACATGCAATCTCTTCCTATAGTAAGAGAATGAATAAGATTTATCACATTGATATACAATCTTCTATGAATCTTGAGCCCCTCTCCACACTCCGCGGGGTGACTGGGGGAGGGGGTTCCAATGGCACACATCGGTATGCTATATTTATATATGGAGAAATGAGCAATATAGCCCATGGGTCTCTTATTTTGTTGTAAGCCAAATATTTTATTAGCCTAATATTTCGCACTTTTACCGTGCACGGTTAAATTTACCATTTGTGGGACAGGATGACACAATATTAAATCATAAATATTAATTTTGAAATTATCCTAATAATCGCAAAATAATTAAGAAACAATAAACCATTTCTCTTTGATCTATCTTTTCTATATAATGCATAATATACATTTTTTCCCCCATAACAATGTCCTCAAAAAATTGGAGTCATATTCTTCTACTTTAGAACTATCTTCACGGAAAACGCACTTAAAACTTGTTTCAAATTTTGTTTTTTGTTTTGTTTTTTTTAGGTTTTTTTTTTATTGGTGTGTGTACTTTCGTGGAATTGGTTTAAGAAAAGTCTAACTAAATATCAGTCAAAGCGAAAATGAGAACGTGGCTTGTTTAATAAATGTGAACAGCGTTCAATGATTGATATTTCCGTGAATTGCTGATCATAGAAACATATACATATATTTACATTTGCCGACGTTTCGTCCACAATATACCTTTGATATTTCATTAATTGTTTACATTTCTCGATATAAGATCGACACGTAAGTGACCTTTTAGTTAATTATAAGAAAAAGGATATTGAAATAAGATTACTATCAAGTTTTTTTCTTTACATGTCTAATTATTATAGGGGGAGGGGCAATGGCGCTTAGAGGGTAATTTCTGCCTAAAGATTATTCTATTTCTTTTCATCATTGTTTTTATACTCCCCAAATACAAATAAACGAAATACTTATTTTGTTTTTAAAAACGGAGTGTGTGCATTCGATTTTTTTTTCTTTTTCCTTTTTTTTTTTTTTTTTTTTTGAAATCCAGTGGATCGATTGATTGATTGTTGCTTTCCGCCACACTCAACATTTTTTCAGTTATCTGGTGGCGTGCAGTGGAGGAAAATCTGAAATTAGGTATGGGGCATGTCTGCAGACAATGAGTACCGTAAGAAATACTGACGAAGTCCCGCCACGAGGACAGACTCGGTGAAATGAAGTTTGGAGACCACGAACTGTTTAAATAAATAGTAGCCTATCTGTACAGTGCACACTGTTGTACTACAAACGCAGTGTGTCTGTTCTACACGTCCGTAGTCACACTGCATCAGGAACCTCAATTCATAATAGATTCATTTTCAGAAATACGGACCAAAATATTCATTTATCATATATATTTTGTGCTTCTGTTGTGAAAAGCTGCCGTGTCAAAGGATTTTTCAATCACACATCTAGGATTGGAAATTCAAAGTTTGTATTCGACAATTCCTATTAACGATGCAAGCAATACATCAAAAAATAAAAATTGTAGATTTTATCTGGTAAGAATGGTTTTACAATAGACCTTCGAATTTCAATAGCTGGACGGACATCTTCTTCTGTAGCCTTAGAGGTTATTTACAACCAGAACGTGGTCAACTGCAATTTATCATTAGATCTATGTCACATCTATAAACAGGACTTCCTGAGCCATTGAAACAGAGCACGGGCCTTGTGCGTCATCACTGAGAACAGGTGCCCGACCCCTGACCTTGTCAAAGACAGACGGTGGTACCGGGTACACAGACAAATCCCCAGCAAGTTAAGGTTCGGTCGGTACGGCACTTGGTCAATGAAAGTGCAAAGCAATTTCCATTCGATTTTCGATCCATAATATTTATTTAAAGATTCAAACGAGAAAGGGTTTGATAAAAATCATTTCTCCACCGACACTGACGTCATAGTTTCGATACAGGGGATCTTTGTGGACATTATGAATTTGGTTTTGTTAAAAAAAAAATAAACAAATGTAGTATTCTCATTTGACTTTCCTTTTACATGTATTATAGTGGTTGTTTATGACAGATGCCACTGTGAAATATCCATTCATTTGAATCTTAAAATACCTTTCATGTTCAAAGAGAATATTTTGCGGTGACGTGTTTTCTTCCAGCTATATATATATATGTATATATATATATATATATATATATATATATATATATATATATATACACAGACCACCTAGAGAGGTACCACGGAATATGCATCGCCGACAATGGCAACAACATTGATCATAGTGTATATCAAATAACAATCATACAAGCAAAATATATACACTGTATACATTTAAAATGTATACATTTAAAAATTACATCTTTTACGATTACAGATTACAAAGTTCTAGGGTATGGTAAATAAACCCACAGACAGACAAATAGAAAAAAAAATTCAGAAGTGTCGCAGATTTTACAGATATTCCCCTCACCCCAAGTACTTATGATGTACTGTATTATTAATATTTATTTGTGTGTTCGAAGTAGCGCCTGTCAACTACCCTGTCACCTCGACTTTTACAACTCTTACATATTTAATGCACCAACTATATTAATGTGTTCATTGAAATACAATTTTAATTCGTTCCTGAACGTGAAATATCCTCATCGTGTAGCGTATGGTACAGTGTGTGGACAAGTGAAACATTGCACTTGTCTGCCAGGGGTCACCAGAAACCGGATCTAGGAATCCAGTCACCGCCTGATAGGAACGTCCTGTGGACCACTCTGAACGCTGGACGGGGGCAGGCTCTGTTTACCTGACCCCATTACCTGCCGACTGAAAATAACAGACCCCTGCACTCCAGAAACCCCGATATAGATCTCAAGTATGATATACCCCGTCATTAAAATGGAAAATTTTTGACAATTTAATGACTGAAAATTTATATTCAACAATTCTTTTGTTCATGACGTAGCCCTGGTTTTTGCAGCATGCAGGTCTAGTATAGGGTATTCATGATCGAGTATGTTCTTTCTGCGTTGTGGAGAGGGATAGGACCCCAATGTTACATAGCCTTCTAATATGAAGTTCGTTGCTTCAATGCAAATTATTTATGTACAATCCGCGCTTACATTTTTTTTTTTTTATTCGAAGCTCACAGAACAAGCAGCAGCAACGTCCTCTGTCTGCACGTGTACACAAAAGTCACACTTCGTTTTTTGGGGACACAGTGACCAAAACATAATCATGTCCCTGTGCAGCACATGCACACCCACACCGATACGTATTGTCATAACAATACCATATTTATATAGCACCCTTTTCATACATTTGTATGCTCAAAGTCTCAGAACAATACCTACACACACACATACCCAGTACAGTGCAAAAATCTCAAGCCGTGTGTGCCGGCGGTCGTCTCCACGTACCATGGAAATGCCTTAGCTTTTTTACTAGCAGAGAGATCATTATTTGTCAGTTGTTGGTTTAATGCACGAGTTGAGAAATTTTCACTGCCATTTGTACCATGTATTACGAATTGCTACCCAATTACGGCAATATGGGCTGCACGTTCTGTAACCGTGACCTCACTTTTTAAGGTCATATTTGAATATGCTACAAACGAATCCATAAATACACAGCCATATCTGCCACTGTCTGGTACGTACAGAGACTTGTCATTAATCCATGTTACACTACACGTGTATCTATATGAAATATATGTCACAGTCCCTGGGGTACAAGTTCCGATATGGAGTTCTTTGTTTTGTTTTTTCCTTTCCTGACAACATCACGCATACAGTTTGCAAATTTAATTAATCTTGATCTCCGTTGAATACACGTGTATACCAAACCACAGAACAAAAGACTAGTTCATCATTTTTAGTATATTTTAATTTTGATCATATTAATAATAAACGGGACACCTTTTAAAGTGCCCCACATGGTATGAGGTACATAAAACACATATATTGCATGTTGCTATGACAACAGGACGTTCACTACTGGTACTTCGACAAAGGACAACTTTATTAAAAGTAGGAAAATATAAAAATAACAATGATTAAATTTTTATTTTTTTTCCCCTTAAAAAAAAAGAGAAGGTATTTATTCTGCTGCATGTTTTACAACTGTGTATTGCTGCATTTTTTGTTTCAAAAAGCTATTATAAGATTGTACTTTGTAATGGAAAATGAAAGTGAAAGTAACATTCAGGCCTTCCGTAATTTTCTCCCCAAACAGGAAAAGATAACTCCAGCCTACAAGGGAGATAACAACACACGATGATCAATAAATGCTGTTGAATGTTGCATAGCGTTGAAGCACCAGTATTTCTATAAGCTATTTACATATTTACAAAAAAAAAAAAAAAAGAAGAATATTGGCACTTAGTTTTTTTTTTTTAAACAAATGTACAACTGGAAAAATTTACACATAGAAATAAATATTCACGGATATTCTTCCTTCATCTCTAGGACAGGCAAGAATTCACTATGTACAGTAACAGTTATATACAGTATTATCACACTTTCCTCTCGCACTCTGTATTATCCCCCTTTGAACACTTCATCAGTGTTTGAGTTATTGCAAGTACAACAATGTTACTAATGTTAATTACATAGAGGAAATAACGATATTGATTACATAAGCTTACAATTTTTGAGGTAATTTGGTATAAGTGACATCTATTTACAAAATTCTTTCTCAGAGTATTTCATTAAAAAAAAAAAACCCCAGATAGTTCTTTAAGTCAAAAACTTAATATCATTAGTACATGACAAAATTTGTAAACATTAGAAAAACAGTATCTGAAAAGTATGTCACATCAACAAGTATTGCCATATCTCACACAATTCCCTGAATTCATAACCTCAGTGAGTCTTTCAAAAAAAAAACAAAAAACAAAACCAAAACAAAACAAAACAAAACCCAGTTCTGACCTCAAACATCACAGAAAAAAAAATTACAATTCCGCCAGACTTGAAATTTATAACAAAGCACTTGAAGGATCTCCCTGTATGACGACTGTCACTAGCTGCCTATTTTGACAATCATTTGTAAACATATAAACTGCATGGCAGTGAAACATGTGACACTGAATTTTTTGATTGAAATTTGTGACAGTTACACATAGGAGATATCGGGATCCTCCTCTTTTCGGTAACTGAAGGAATGGGGCCCCCCTGACCTTCGGTGGGTGGGTAGACTCTTCATAGGTGGTGTGCTCCTCCCTGTGACCCTGCTCCCTACACTACTCTGACTGGGCAGACTCGATCTTGAGGAGTCTGGTCGGCGAAAAGGTGGGGGAGGTTGATAGGGAGGGGGTGGGGGGCGAGCACCAGTGTCCTTGACATTGTCACCAGAGGGCTTATTTCCATCTTTGTCATAGATTTGCTTCAAAGATTTCACACTCCAGGGAAGATCTTGCTTTCTCTGTGATTTTTCACTGTTTCTATTACCAAACTCCAGACTGGCAGACAAACGATTTTGAGTAGCACTAGACCTTGCATACAGATCTCTGTGGTTCGCGATGACTGTAGAGTCCCGCGATTTGGACAACACAGTCAAGTTCTTTCTGGGTGATTCCTGGGACACAGTCCTTGGAGAACTTGACACTTGACTGTCAACAAAGTCCTGTGATTTAACCACACGCTTCTCTCGAATTTGAGTACTATGTGAAGTTGGATTATGAACACTTAACTCAGGTTTGGGGATTGGTTTTGCACTTGCTTCTTTCTGCAGCGCTTTACTGGCACTACTCTCTCTTGGAGTAGTAGAATTGTTCAAATTTTGTTCTTTATGAATGGAAGATGAAGATTGAGCACTATCTAATGAACCATAGTTGGCTTTAAATGTTAAAGGGTTTGTCTTTGGAAAATGATGGCGAGGTATGACTGGGCTTGACTCAGAACGGTCTCGTTGATTTGGTGAGTTTTGTCTGGACTCGGTGACTGTGTCTGATGAACTATTGGACACACTAGATGAGGAGTGACTCAACCTTGTGGTGGAAGGGGAGGAGTCTCTACGTGGTTGAGTCCCCCTAAAGTTTGGCGAGAGATCTCGATGTTTAGACACCGCACTAACTTTATTTAGATACTCAGCAGAGTCACTTGAGCTTCTCTGTATACTGTTTGCACTCACATTTGAAATGTTTTTGTTGTCGTAATGCGTAGGTGTCTGAGATTGCTCCTCAAACAATTTCATAGATTCCTCGTAAATCTTTTTAGGATTTTTCAGAGAAACATACACATCTTCCTCTGTACTTTCACTTTCACTTTCAGATGTTGTCGACTCTTCCACTGATGACCTCCTGTACGTAGACTCCTGCGCCAGTTTACGAATCGACTCCTCATACAAACTCTTAGCACGTTTCTGTCTTTCTTTCTCCCTTTGAATTTCTTGTTCAGAAATTTCTAGAGGAAGTCCTTTTTCAATCCTACTTTTCCTTCGGACAGCCTCGTCGTAAGAGGGTGGCTTTTCGGGCCTTAACACAGTGGGACTATCAGTGCTGTTTGTTAAAGTTACATCACCGTCACTGTCACTCTTTGGTGTGGGCACATGCTTTGTTACATGTGACCCTGTTTTAAAGGTGTCTTTCTCAAACTGAGAAATGATAGCACTGTCATAACTAGCACGCATGGGTGTATTTGTTGGCTGTTTTTGCACAGATTTGTGCTGCTGTAGCACAATGTGTGGAGGTGGAGAGGTCCCCAACCCTGGTGTAGAGTATCTAGAAAGCTGTTTTAATGGACTGCTTGAGTGTGACAGATCCGTAGCACTTTGTCCATAACGGGATGCTGTCGGATCAGAAAGTTTATCCTGTGAATAACAAGTACGTGGTAACGGAAAAGATTTAGCTTGGGACAAGTTCAAATGTAAATCCAGACTTGTTGATTTCCTCTTACTGCGAGGTGAAACCGGTGGGGACACTAAGTACTGAACATTTTGAATAGATTTTGGAATCGATGAGTTCAGACTGTTTGATCTTTGAAAATTGATTGAAGAATCGTCCTTACACTCACGAGTTGAATCAAATGACTCCCGGAAGCTCTCGTCTGCTGTGTACCACTGATCACTATTGTCTGTGTCTTTGCTGCATTGCCGGTTCAGATATGAACTCATGGAATCTGTCAGGGAGCTGTCCAGTGAACTGTAGGAAAATTTGGACTGAGGTGAGGTGGGTGGGGTGCTTTCTGCCACAGATTTCTGTCTCTGAAGTCTGCTCTCTCGTTCTCGAGATAATCTCGTCATGGGAACAGAAATCTCAGTAGGATAAGACACAGGTTCATCCTCAAAGTACAGATGACATCCACTCCTTGATTTGACAAGCGTGGTATTTACGCGACTTTTGGCTGCATTGTCTAGGTTTTCCTGTGAACTGTACAGTCCGGAATCACGACTAAGACTAGAAGGAGAAATGTGGCTCTTGGCGAGGTTTGGACTGGAGTCGTCGAAGTACATCCTCTCTAAGCTATCCACAGAGGAGTCATCATGTCGCACGATACTGCCACCTACAAATACAAAGGAACCTATTAGTCAACCATAACAACTCTAACACTGATAACAAGAACAACACAAAAATGTCAATCAAGTCTTCTTAATTGTACTCACTTGCTGAGTCCGGCATACTGAGCACACTGTGCATGCTGTCGGAATCCGTGCTGGAGTCCTGCCGAATCTTGTGCTCCAACAAGTCCCCAAAAAGATAAATAACATCATCCCCAAACAATTCCACACAGTTCATGATTAGGTACTCCACAATCTGCTGTGGGGACTTGGCCATGGCGAGGGCCCTCATGGGGTCGTCACCCTGTTTGGCCCAGAGGATGCTGGGAGCGATGCAGACTGAGAGATTGTATGAGGTCATCATGTTTTCTTTGTTATTCTTGTCAATGTGATAAAGGACACACAGCATGTACTTAAGGAGCTCTCTGTGGCCCTCTGGAAGCTTGTTTAAGAGCCTGTAATGGAGGTAATATGAGGCTGTCAGTTAACGAAATTTTTACACATACACACAACATTCTGTGAACAGTTTACAATTATTTGTGAACACATAAAAACAAACTTGAATTTTTATATCATGGAGGAAGAATATTCTTTTTTATTTATTTTTTCTTATGCGGGTAAACAAGAACTAACAACTTCTAGACTTAAGGAGGTTACAAAGGCAATAATCAGGATGATAAATGTTGTGACGAGAGAATAATTGAATGCAAATCAATCATCCACTATTTACACTGAAAATCAATTGTCCACCATCACCAAAAGCTGCTCTAAAAGAGCAATAGATGAGTCAGCTACAGAATACAGAAAACCAAGGAAAATCAGGCCCCTTAACATCAAAGGAACTGTGGTCATCTAACCTAATTAATCAGTGGACATTTAGTCCCCCCTGAAATGGATGTGGTTTTTGTAATGGTTTGACAGACTGAGGAATGATCTCCAAGTCAGTAAGTGCTTTCAAAACTTGGTCAGAGTTTAAAATTCCTGTGGTTCTGTGAAGTAACTGTCAGGCTTCAATAGGATACACACAAAGACTAATAATTAGGAATGGCTGTATGTATACACCTACATATATGTATAGAATTATAGAGATATATCTATCAAGTACTATAGGTCACACACAAAGACCTAGGATATACCTGTAAAACCAACTTAAACAATAACCAGGGGGCCATTTTTAAATCTTTCAATGAAATTGACAATCCATAACCATATCAAAGATTCAATCTGCAAAATAGGAGGGGGGATAAATTCACGTGATCAGACTAAGATAGGGACTGACTCATCAAACGAAGATGTCATTTTATGGCATGGAAAACATGCACTTACACATGTATAGTCATATCCCGACAGTTGGGAGCTGTGGACCAGCTTTCATGTCACTTCACAAAACACATGTTAAACACCTAGCTCTATTGTCCTAGCCTTCAATCATACCATCAGCATGCCCTACAGTCATGGTAAGTCACTAATTACGCTATCATGTAAGTTGATTGAGAAAACTTTATTTCCATGATAATTGCTGATCTAAAACTTGACAAAGTGTGCCAGGCAGCTTACCCTCGGACTTTTTCAAGCTTCTGTGAGGTGTTTTCCTCTTCACTCAGGCTAATCCACTCCTCATAAAACTCCTCATAGAGAAGACAATGAGGTAAACTCCTGAGGTATTCCTAATGAATATAAATATTCAAATAGTAATTGTCTTCTTTTAACACTGATTTACAAATTCTTTACACATAAAATCTTTAAATATTCCACTAGGTGGATGAGCTCACCTTGAGCAGGTGCCCTATGACGAGAGTAGGAGTATCTTCACTCAGACAATCTGCCCCCTCATCCAGTCTCTGATGAAGTTCTTTGGCTAGTTTGATGTTACAGGACTTTCGGAACACACCTTTGGTATAAGGACCATTAATAATCACCAACTTCATTAGCTCCTGCAAAAAAAAAAATCGAAAAATTTCTCAGTGCATCGAATTAACATCCAAAATTTTTCATCAAGCCTTCACAAGATGCACCTTGAATATGCACAACATGCATATAGTATTCAGACTTACCATGACTGGCTTGGGCAGTTGCCCGTCTTGCATGACATCCTGTAGAGGATGTCCGAAGAGTTTTCCTGGTGGGGTTGTATTATTGTTCTTATCATCCTTTCCTCGCTTGAAGAAGTTAAACGGAGACTTCTTGTTTTTAGATTTATTCCCTTTGTTGCTTTCATCTGGAAATAAAAAGACAAACATTAAATCAAATGCCACATCATCAGATTTAAATCCAGGGTTGATACGATTTCAATTCAGCAACGGAAAGAGGCAAACCTACTAGTACACGGATACAGTCTAAGTGATTTCTGAGCAGACACCATAGTTAAATAGGGTCGTACAACGTAACCATTAACCTGTAGCTGTAAACATGTGGACAGCCGTCTACACTGATACACACTGGGCTGTTTCTGATAACTAGCCTTTATTTTTATACTGTGTTTTGATTTCCGATCTCAATAACAAATCTTTTGTATCAGTAAAACTCCCACCGTGCCACCAAAAAACACTTCACTCATCCCCAAATTCCTTGACACAGTTCTTTGGTGAAGAACACAGACTTGAAATGGAGAGTATTTAAGGATTAAACAACATAATCCCACCTTAAACCTGTTCCCTTTAAATTTTGACCACTCTACCACAGCCCGCTAGTAAAACAAAGACGTTACTATTGAATGGGTCAAGAAAAGAAGCTTAAAGTGTTTTTCCTTTCTTCTACATTTTTATGAATGATTTGTGGCTATGAACAACAAAATAATTAAATCTAATCAGCACTTTTATTTACACTCTACTATGTACAGGGATTTTCCTGTCCCAGGCCAAAATATTTCAAGAGACTACTCCATGTTTTCGTTTCTCTCAAAACAGGATTGGAATTGAGACCAGAATGCAAAATAAGCTAAATTGACCTGGACTTTGGAATATGTTAACAAGTCACAGACATATCAGGCCATCACCATGCCAGTTGTCACTTTAAATGCAAAAATTTTGCATAGGGCACATAATGACCTTTCATACACTGGATCTCATAATTTTTGGATTATGCTAAAGAAGGCAATTTTGTTTTGGAAAGTCTTACATGATAAATGATAATTTCATGAAGAGGTCATGAACATTCAAAGAATTATTACCATAAAATTTAAGAATTGAAACATGTAAATTACTAGTTGCTTAAAGTTGAGATGAATGAAATGACATCAATCTTGGATTTTTATCTGCATAATGACACTGCAGAGATAAAGTGGAAAAGGCATGCATGACCTCTCAACAGTGTCTGGAGTCTCCACACTCTATAAATTAAACACTCCACAGTCACTTTTCTCTTCACGGACAAACATGGCAGATAAAATGTCTCGAAGCCTTAAAAAGTCAAGTTCTGTGAATCAGTTAACACCAAAAATATATCTATTAAAACCATAAACACTGACGAAACTACACGAGGATGTTCTTCAGAACACTTAAGCCAAGTGCCAAAATGTGTTGTACCACCTACCACGCAGAGCTTCAACAACTGTATAGACCATGTCCTAAGACCTCTATATGTGACAGATTTGTTAATTAAAACGTAAAGCCCCCAACAGATACAATGTAATGTCATAAATTTCACAGTCATTGTGGTCTCAAAAACAAATTGTAAATTTTTTTTTTAAAGAATTTGGGATGGTGCCAGTTTCTGGAGTTTTAGCTTCTTCAGAGATAAGCTCTACTGAATTAAAGGTATTATGTCAATTAATCTTACAACCACAATCCTTGCCTTACTCACACATATACATATACATACATATCCCTCTCACTAGTTTTTATTGAGAAAATGTAGATAAACTTTATGAAGCATAAAAAATATACCTCACACTCCAGTAACCAGTTTCTGACTTATTCATATAAAACAATTTACCTATCCCTAAAATACCATCTTGACATGTGTATTTATTTGGTATGATCTGAATACTAAAACAGATGCTCTGTAGATTTTAAAAGGTCAGTCTGTATTGCCTGTAAACGTCTTGTGTCCAAAGTAAAAGTATGCCCAGTGGCAAGCAATTTCTCTTAATTAAAACTCCAAATTTAAATCATGAGAAATAAAACAACGTTATATAGGTGCTTGTTATTCATCAAGTACAGAATAATTTTTTAAAAGTGATGGTAAAATTTATGACTATATTAGAATATGTGTACAACTGTCACAAATAAATTCATCAATTCGCCTAAATTGTCACGGAAACCAACGAGTCACACTGTCAACAACTCATTTCAAAATATCCCACACCAAGTCAGGTACTAGCAAACCACTCTAACACAGTGCCTTTGAAATTACGTCATGAATGGGTAACATATTGTAAATTGGGTAAAAATTGTATAATGTTAAGACATTTTGTGCTGTTTGACCACATTTTAAAGCAGATTAAAGAATTAAAATCCTTCCTTTTTGTAGTTTGCTTTCAGATAGCATGTCCTGCAGACATGCGGGTAGTGTATGTGTTATTCGGACTAACTATTGGATTGTATCATTTATCACAATATGTCCTCATAAGGCCTTCCATTTGTCCATCAAGTTTCAAACTGAACATAATCGCAGAGACACAGTAATCACTATAAGGCCGGACATTCCGTAACATTGGATGTCATTTATACAGTTTTGGTCACTTAATTAAAAAATCTTTACCAAAAATTAATAAAATTTCACTTTACAAACGGCAGAAAATGTTGCATTAAACATTGCAGTTGGATAGATGTTGATGAGATTTAAGTACGAATGTGAATGAGTAAGCAAGACTACTGACCAAAGCTGTGTTTCTTGGAGCCCTTGAGTCGGTTTTGGAGGATGAATTCTGTTGTCTTGCCCTCCCCATCTGGCTCCATTCCATCTAGCGACACCATGGGGTCGTCTGTTTTGGCCAGGTCTCGTAACTGACAAAACTTTATACTGTGTGGCAATTCATGTCCTTGAAACAGAAAATGACAGAAACTATGAACACACTTTTCACTAGTAGCTTAAACTTAACACTCATCAGGAGGGAGAGGACAAGGAAATCCGTTGTCAAGTACAGCAGTTTCCGCAAAACTTTATAAAAATGTATCTCATGCTAATCCACCAACCTTTTACCAAAAACAGCATAATATGTCTCCTCAATAAAGTTTTGTATTCACAATTGAATGAATGAAGAATTGTTACTAACAACAGAAATTATAAAATCCACATGGTTAATAAAAAATGATCACCAAACAAAATATACACTTGGCATGAGCTAAAACAGTTGCCTGTGTCTCGTCTGACAAGCGATTCCTAAATGACAACACTGGCAGTGACTATGTGGGTCGTCACTCAAACGTAACAGTTGAATACCTGTGTTTACCTGCAAGGGGGCGTGTCCTACTATTGATACAGTATCTGTCATTCAATCTATGCATGATAAACAAAGTCCATCTATACCTGTACAACTCTTCATTTCATGAAAATAAACAGATTTTACCTTGGTAAATAATACATTACATGGGCCGAATGGCAAATAATTCAGATATTTGGAAAAACATCTTTAATGATTATGCAACTTCTAAAGCAAACAAAGCAAGGGAAAAACTAAGTAGGAAAATTCAAAGAAAAAAAAAATGTCCCTATCATAAAGCAATTATACAGGTAAATGGAATTTTTAAATATAGGGCCATGTTGAATAATTAACTTGTAGGTATTTTTAGACACTGAGGCACATTCGTGCCACTTTAATTACCAACATTTGACCATGAGGATTTTTAAAACCTTTCCGAAAAAAAAATTAAAATGTTATAATAAATCATGGGCAATTCATATTTCACCCACACAGCCAAAATTTGTGAAATGATTTAAAGTTTTTAAAATTTTTACATATCTCTGCAGGAGGTAAAAAGAGCTCAACTTTTTCACAAATAAAGGCAGATGTAAACATGCAGGGTCATCGTGTTCACCAAGACTCTGTGCCATTTACAATTCAGCATGTAATAAAATACACCGACCTATGATAGAGAAATATTACTAAACACACCCATTAAAGAATTCCACTCCTATAAAACTTTATAATAATTACATATATTAAATCAATGTTTTTCCTGACCAATGTACCACTGAAATTTGAGATAACACCTCAATGAAATTTTATTTTAACTTTCTTGTTTACACCTGTACAGGTGACTGAAGATCTATGCTCCCACTAAATGGATTTTACCCAGAAAAATGATCACCAATGGCGGCATCAAAACAATCAACGATGCAAGGAACTTGTGTCACCTCCGTCAATGAGAAGGCACAAAGTGGTATATGTCTCAAAACAGCTGTTTGAAGCTAATCCCTAAATGTGTAACAAAATGTCTTTTTTACGGTGATTTCATCAAGTGTGATACTCTAACAAATAAGTTTCTAAATCAAAAACAGGGTATTGATAAAGGTGAATCACGGTCAGAAAAACATCTTCATAAAAAAACCTGCCTCCCCAAGACATTTTATATTTGGAGCATAAACTCATCACCGAAAAAAAATATAAATATATCGGTTAATCCCATGAGGGGCTAGGTATCTCTCAGACATGCTCTAAAGTTTACAAAGCTTTCCTCAAGCACTTTTTTTTCTTTGCAAAAGTGATGAAACGATTTATTCAACACCGAAAGTCTTTTCTGTACTTCTCACCTGATTAAATTTTAATACTTTGACAATGATGGCAAGTACTATTACTTGGGGGCTATCGGATCCCCAATTCTTCAGTCTCCATGTACTGACAAAACGTCGACTGAGTTTCAATTCACACAGTTTTTCTCTGGAGTTATAAATATATAAGTTGGAAAAGTTTTGTAAACATTGACCACTGTTGACAATGATAAGATCTGGACCTTCACCAACAACAATCAGCTCTGTAGTACAATTACACTATATTTAGTTAGCATTGTAACCTGGGCCAAAAATGAGACCGGAAAACTTCCGTTTACCTCCTTTAAATAACGACCATGGAAAAGCGTGTCTTTGTATATATAGTCTTGTTACTGTGTGTAAATTGTTGAAAAAATATTGATATTTGACAAGTTTATTTTTGTACATATATATGTTTTCTAGCAAAATTGGGTGACATATAGTGTTTTGTTAGTACTTGTGACATTGAAATTTTATTTCCCGACATTAAAATTCAAAGCATGTTTGCTCTTAGCAAAAATTTGTAAAGTGTAGGTATTGAAATTTGATCAATGTATGCATAGAAAAAAGAAAAAAAAACTCGAGACCCAAATACTTTTGAAAAAGGCTGTATGCATCTTAAAATTTACAAAGATTTATTCATTTGTGAGATAACCCCATAACATCTAGTATACTGAATTAAAATTCTACTCAAGAAAAGATGTCAATAAATTGCTTGAACAAATATCTAATCTGCATTTAATCTGTCTGGCATAAAAGACAGAAAAATCCTACAAATTCACATTAAAGTCCATTAAAAATATTAATTCATAATAGATAGTGATAATGAATGAAACTGAAAATTCTATTCAATAAACTGCATGCAACTATCTGGTCTCCTGGACTGAAAACTGTTGGCTCCAAGATTTAGGTTAATGTTTTTAGGGAACCCGACACACCTCAAAAATTATACTACAGAAGAGTGTCTCAACACTTGCAATAAATTAATACATCACCTATTTATTTATAACATCAGCGATCAGTAATGAGGATATTTATCTCCTCTTGAGGCCAAAAATGTAACCCTGCATTTTATAGGTGAATTTTCTAGGTCTGAATCGTTTTCGGAAGGATTGAGAAAAAGCTGCACCGATTGTAAATCCTTCTTAATAAGTTTAATACTCTCCCCCGATTGAGCAATCATAGGTTGTAGCCAGACAAAGTTCATTACACGGGTCATGTTTATCCAAAGAAAACAGGAGAACATGGTGCTGTCACCTCCACGAGATCACTTGCTGCCAGTTATGATGATTAGGAATAGAAATCGTGTGAAGAGGCCATTGTGCTTCACATAAGTAGTCTCTAAAACACTATTGAAAACTTGGAACATGCACTCTGTTTTTTAACAGACCTACGAGTGATCTGTCTACAGACCCTGACCCATTTTGCCTCATACATGTATGTTGTCTTTAAGAACGTGTGCTCACGTTTTTTGAACTGGTCACGTTTTGGACATCACGTTTTTAGACGGCACATGCACACAAATCTCGAGATAATATCCTTTATACACTGTGTGCGTAAAAATTTTAAGAGTATAAATTTACTGCATTTGGAGTTTGTGCAATTTCTGGTGTAATGACCTAGTTTTCCAAATTTCATTTTTTTTAGTGCAGAATTTAAATCAGTGCCAAAAGTGTTACTATGACTCCTGCTAAAATAAGCTCTGTGTTCTTGGAAACTGACAAAACTAAAAAATTTACTTATGACTAGAATTGACCGCTGTCTGAAACACTTGAGACTACCATATAAACCTGACAAGTGAAATATATTGCATAATATTTGCCACACAGTAGCGAATATTGCAATTTTGTTCTACATTTCTGTCATCATGTGCGCTCACCCTAATAGTATGTCTTAAACAAACAGCTGAGCAGGCCTCCATAAACATACAAAGGTATAGGTATGTATCCTGAAGTTTAACATCGGGTCAGGTATTTATAATATTTATATCATGTTAACAAGAGAGATCATTCACGTGCCCTGTGTTCACAAGAAGGTTACCAGCTTACAATATGCACTATTCACAATACGCATGTATTTAAGGGGTTAGATTAGAGAGCTATTGGTCACTGGTTATTTTGAAATCTTACAAAATACTTTTTGACAGGAACGGATTTGATTGGTGGACCAGTTTATCATCAAGCCATCATAGGGCAGTGAACAAATCACTTTTCTCAACAATTACCTATTATAACTGGTCTGCATGTTTATGCATTATATTGCATGCCTGTTGTCTCAGTGTAAAACAATCCAGCTTCTTATTGAACCACCAATCTGATACCCTCGAAATTCATCCAAGTGACGATAAATCTAGGCTTTTCTTTTTCTCAAACTCAATTTCCTGAATCTCTATGTAATTCTCATCCCTAGCATTTTGGTCATGATGTATGATATACCATATTTAGTATCTATAAACATGTACTGAGTTTGTAAGTGGTTCTCTACAGTCTCTCTACTTTTAATCTACTCACATTGACTAGTGTTTATATTAGAGTTATTAATTGTACTCACCAATCAGTGGGTACGGGCTTTCCTCCTTCCCAGTCTTCACCCACAGTTGACACTCGTTAGCTTCTGACTCCTGAGAAACAAAACAAGAAAAACATGAAGTCTCCCGCCTGTCCTCAGAATTCAGGACATATTTTTGGCTCCGATGCATATTTCCCTGGCATAATTCATGTGTGATCTGTCCAAGCCTTGCCTACCCACATCCAACGAACAACTTTACAATACTCTTCACAATGCAAATATTTCCCCGATGTTTTAAGGTGTGAAATACTCCATGAGTCAAACACAGTGAGATAATGGCCCAATAATTTGATAAAACTTCCCTTTAAGAGTCACATACACTGTTTTTTGTCAACAATCTATTTCACAATTAGAAAACAATCCCTGTAACCCTTGGTCCAGGTAAGTAAGATACTTCACTCTTTCTCGCTCTGTCACTTCTACCACTGATGATAAACGGTTTGCTCTGAAAGCACGCAGGTGGGGGTAATATATAACTATGTTTTTGGACATTGACAAAAACCGTCATCCCTCATTATATGGACTGCCTAGTCCTAACCCGAGCCCCAGACTCCGAGATAGTTTATCTGAGGTATACTCGTCATGCCATACATGTCAACAAGTCATGTTCTAGTTGGTTGTACTATACATAGATAAAAGAGCAATGTCACACGAGCAGCGAGATCCCTTAATCAGTCCCAGATAATCCCAGTTGTTGTATATCTGCTTCTATTTTATATCATGGATAAATATTACATACTCAATAACATTAAACAATTGTTTTGATGATAGGAGGGGGATAACAATTTTCAATATCGTATGGTTCTAGACAATTATCCTACAACAAAAATACATGTAGAGATTTACTTATAATGATGTGTGTGTTTGGGCAGTAAACCTGCATTGAGAGCCCACACACCTCTGTTAAGACTCTTATCTCTTCATCTGAAACTGTGCTCTTGCACAGATTGTTTCAAAAAATTAATGAATGCTTCATTGCAAATCATAAAAAAAAAAAACACCACCCAAAACTTTTATGAAAATTTATGTACAGCTGTAAAACAGCCACAAAAACAGGATAAAAAAAATGACCTAATTCACGACTGATGTCATTACTTTATAAAGAAATGTTACAGAAATTTTCCAATGATAAAAATTTACCATTTAAGGATAAAAAAATGAAAAAATGACCTAATTCACAACCGATGTAATTTCTTTATAAAGAAATGTTACAGAAATTTTCCAATGATAAAAATTCACCCTTTAAGGATATAAAAATGTGTTTGTGTCCTATTGTCTACAGATATATTCTGGACGCTCCTAAATGATCACAACATTCACTCTTAAACACCACATTCCAATTAAAAACAAGATAAGTGGGTATATCTGTTAAACATTTACTTTTATATAGCATCACCTTCAGGTTCTGTGAAACTCTACTTTACAAACAAGTTATTTACAAACCCATTTCATTTCTGTATGGTTATCATATTCCAACCATCAATCATTGGCACTGAGATAATTACCACTGGTCCAGAGATAAACTGACATTATACTTTTTTTTTGTACAAGGCCTGAAATAACCTGACACTTACTGCTATGTGGAATTTGCCAATGCATTGCACTAAGAGGTCCTTAGCAGTGGTGTGATGGTCAATCTGGAGAGTGCAGGTCTGAAATAAATACAAAAATTATTGCAATTTGAGAATGACTCAAAACACTTTGTGATACTTGAAATAAAAAAAAAATCATTGCTATTTGAAAAAAGATTCAAAATATTGTCTTAAGAATTGGTAGTAATTCACAACATAAACATTATATGTACTTCATATATTACCTGCATAAAAATTGTGTCCATTGTGATCTCATTTCAAAACAAATGTGAATCTTTAGTGTTTACAGAACAAATTACAAGCACAGTCATGTTTAATTACAAGAATTACTTTGAGTAGACTTCACTTTTGTTGTTGTCCATAAATCAAACACAATCAAAGACTATAATTACCACCAACTCCTTTTATGTGACCAATTAATACTCCCTGTGTGAAAGCTGTACTAATACAAGATATAAAGGTGTTAATTGGATTTACCTGATCCAAATCTCTACTGTGTACTTTCACTTTCACTGACTTATTGGCTTCTTTCATTCTCTCCAATTCAATGGTTCTGATTAAAAAAAAAAAAAATTACATATATTTTCAATCTTCTTTCATTAATATATAATTTAACATACAAGTATGCAAATGACACCGACCAAACTTTCTCAACATATACTGGGTACAAAATCGCCTCCCACACATTTCTGAAAACTTTATAAAATCATAGGGCATGCTTTCTTAAATTCCTAGAGAGTCTTCCCTCCTGTACTTCTGTTTCATTTCTAGAACAACAAAAAGTGTTCAGCATCTATTTATATTCTTAAAATGGGAGCTAATATCTATTCACAACTGTAAACAATAACTTGCTGTGAATCCACCATTATCCACTAACAAACCGCTAATCAGGCTATAAAAGGGTAAATAATTGTGTTTTTGTGAGCCTTGGCATGTACAATAAAATTAAGATACCACATCTGTTTGTTGACATCCCTGACATATTTCCTAAAATATGTAAATGTTAATTGAATGTGGGATCTACATATTATACCTTGTGACATCTGAAATTCTTCCCTCTGATGATTTAATGCAGCCTCTCTCTCTAGACAAACGGTCATTGTTCATGACTTCTTTTTTTTTTTTTGGAGAGAGAGAGAGAGAGAGAGAGAGAGAGAGAGAGAGAGAGAGAGAGAGAGAGAGAGAGACTGTTAACAAAATTTTGGATCTCTCCTTTAAAGGTCAAGTTCACCTATGTAAATCATGGTTTCGTTTTACATTCTTACCAGATATAGCATGCCTGACGATTCATAATGTAGCATGACCTTGACATGTAGATGACCATGAATTAATCTATATTTAGATGGAAGATTTTTAACCTACAGTTACTTCTCTATGGAGTAACATTTTAGTCTTCTATTGATCTCCTCTATAGAGTAACATTTTAGTCTTCTATTGATCTCCTCTATGGAGTAACATTTTAGTCTTCTATTGATCTCCTCTATGGAGTAACATTTTAGTCTTCTATTGATCTCCTCTATGGAGTAACATTTTAGTCTCCTATAGAACACTTCTATTTATATTGGACTTTGTTAATCATATTTTGTGTGCTCTTTGTATGTGGAATTTGTAATCTTTTTATGTTATAATATCCTAAAAATGTGAGAGAGAATTTTTTTTTTTACTTCAACCTAAGAGTCAGAATACCATACATCTAGTATATAAGCATGGCTTCACAAAAAAATAAAAAAATTATCACCACAATAAAACAACACCCACAGCTACAGAAATTTCCAACTTATTGCTATGGTAGCTAAATAAACAGATATTTTCTCTGCATAAATGACAAATCCTTTACTTTCTGTTTATAAACTGCACGTAAACAGCAATAAATAAGTTTAAATGATCTACTTCTAGTTTGATCACTGAACAGGTCAAGGTCACATGTACTGAGTGACCCTCTAGAATCCTTACTCATTGAGCTTGTTAAGCCAGAGTTCCTTCAGCTCTACAGATTTGAAGGTTGCCACAACATTGGTAACTGGCCATCCGAGGACGAAAGATTTATCTGGCGGGAGAGTTGCCTCGGAAACATCATAAATACACGTCGCTAACCACATCTCACAAACACGAATCCGTTGCTTCAACTTGAAAGTTGTACTGGATCTGTAAGTAGCACAATTCAGAAGGTCAGGTTTTTAAAAAAAATAAACAATTAAGTTGTGTTCTCTGATTAATTTCATTCAATATATGCCATACTGCTTATATAGAGTGCTTACTTTTGCTTGGCTACCAGCAGCAAATCATTGAACAGAAACAAGTATCTATCCTGTGTTTGCATTCCCTGAAAAAAAAAAAAGAGAAGACTTTTCAACCCCATATAATGTACACACAAATACTTAATAGTGTCTCTCAAAATGTCATTTCAAAGCAGTGACCATGATTGTCCACAATATAAATGTTAAATGTTACATAACCTGTTTACTTGACATTGTATCATCAGTACATAGTGGATAATTCATGAGCTGCATAGTAATAATAGAGCAGTATTGTTTGGGGTGTCACAAAACAACAGGGCTGTAATTAGCTGTGATTTATAATGGAGATAAAACTGAGATGTGTTGTTACTTACAGAAAATTAAATATGCATTAAAAAAAAAAACAAACCCAATAAACAAGGCGTATTAAGGGAGGAGGCCATTATTTAGACCGCAGGAGTTATTTATTTAGTTTGAAATCGACACAGCATAAAAAGGAACCTACAAATCATAAATATATACAAACAATACGAGTATGATGAGAGTCCGGATTATCTGTATTTTATTTAACCACAAAAATTCAGACCAATTCCTGTCTCAGAATAATACATTCCATTGTTCAAGAAGCTTTGTATATTTCAGAACATGGAGAAAATGTTAACAATATGAATTTCATTCTTAGATAATTATGCATATATTACTAAGAACAATTTTGAAAAGAAATCTTTGTAAAATGTGGTAATAAAACTATACCCAAATTACTTCTGAAGATATATCTCTTTCAACTAAATAATGTGAAACAATTATCTCAAGAATCCTTCACACAGTTATTCCAGCTCATTGAATACTTATTATTTTGCATTCCGACATGATATATGACAGAGTCATTCATAAACTGCTAGACTGTGCTAATTCATGAAAAAAACTTATCATGAGAATCTATCCTATTCAAATATCTTGTTGCATGGCAATACGCTGTCTCTTGCATAAAACGGTAGTTATGTCTCTAAATTGGAGCAATTTTCATGTTCAATGCACCTTCTAATGAACCGATGCACCTCTCCAAAAATAAAGTCCATTTAAATTCCTTTTTAGGGAAAGGGATATCATTATGCACAATGCTTTCATTTTCTACATCTAATATTATAATATATTTTTCTCTATACACACACACACACATTATGTTGATATTGATAATGATTGATTTTATTAAATGCAACTGTTTTTTAGCTTAGCATCGAACATTGACAAGGTAAGTAAATTTTGTGCTTCACCTGGAATAACGAGTTTGTACAAGATGTAGAGCATTTATATAACATAGAGAGGCTGTATACAAAACAAGCACCTGCTGCAAAATTGTCACAGATGTGGATAAATATTTCATGGAAACCATAAATCATTCTTAAAATCAACACCATAATGACCAATATTCCCATATACAAAATCAAAATGGGTCATTTAAATTGATCTCATGGTAACACTAGAAATATAATGTTCTTGCAGGCCATTGAGACATAATAGGTAACCCTAGACATATGGCTGTTTGTTCATCCATTCTTGCATCTTTCTATCTTTAGTGTCTCTCTCTATCTTTAGTGTCAAATAAAACATATTCTTCCTATCTTTCTGGAAGCTATGTACAAGCCACACCTTTGAGCATGAGGAGATAGATGGTTGTGACTAGAACAGGGTACTTTGACACCCAACTTAGTAAGATGTTGTTTTATCAGATGTTGACAGAATTTCATCCCTGTGGGCTGTGTGTAAGCCATACCACCAGCTTCAACTTTCACTGAAGTATTTCGTCTCAACATGAAAGGTATTTTAACATGTTTAACCTAATTATGAAACAGAGCTCCCTTTTTTTCCCTTTTCTTGGTGTTAACTTTCCCCGTGTGTGATAAGTGCAACAAACCAATACACATAAAAAAGCAGAATACATTGACCTAATATTCAAATTACTAGGTTTAATAATAATGAAAAAAAAAAAGAAGTGAAAATTGATTTAAGTGCATTTATACCCGTCTCACATGAAGTGCTAAAGCTCATGGCACATTGCACCTTTAAAGTATATAATAAATGCCGTGCTTTTCTTTAAGAAAAAAAACACAAAAAACCCACCATATTTTCTTACCTGAGCAAACTCTACATGCCCCTCCAGGATAAACTGTCTGTGAGAATTTCCCCCATGTCTTAAGGGATTCACCAGATCCATCTCCTTCTTACCCATGGAATTACCTGACCTAAAAAAAAAATACCAAACACCTATAGTTAAATTTCGTTGATGTCTCTATTTATTTAGTTCTTTATACAGGTACTGATACACTTTGGTGTGAAATTTTCTGTTCAATGGACCTGTACCACGAAATGTATATTTGACATGCATAAGGTAGAAGAAAAAATTCATAAAAATGAAAATGTCATTGTCTCATTTTTTTGGTCAAAAAGTATTTGAAATACAAAATGTAAAAATAATGTGCAAACTGAACTCCATATTGCTTATTTAGCCATTAACACCAACTTATTAGAAAGGGGCCATGTTATACGATATGGTACACTAATAAAATATTTGTAAAACAATTTGTATACAAGAATTGTCATCTATTTTTGTTGCTTCAATGCCACATTTGGTCATGAAGTGTACTGGAATGACAGAATTCATATTTATGTTAAACGATTAAAACCACATAAAATAATATGTCTGTTTTCCCAACACAATCGTTTGATCTTGGAGGGTGTTCTGAAGGAACTGTTAGTGCTAGGAAGCTGTGTAACTTAGTAAACAGAAAGTAAAAATCTGACTTTCTTTTTCGTCCTTTTTGCTTTCTCGTCTTTTTCGTTGAACATGAATTGACTGGGTATGATATGTCAGAATTGCCTCTTCAGTTGACTAATACACAACTTGCAAGCTGATTTTCTTTGATGTGTTTGTGTTGGTTCCTTGTGTAAACCTCACATGTTGACCCTTGAAAGTGGGGGTGGTTTGCGAAAATTTGACAAATGTCTCCAATGCAAACAGAATTCACTTAAGGATTAGAGGAGTTTTTCGGGCACTGGGCTTGAAATGCTGCATGCTTACTGGTCTTATTTTAGTATCTTCCCATAATTCTTATTTCTGTGAAATGGCAGGTCTTTGGTAAAGCTTGACACACTCCTTGTGAGGTCTTGCTCTACATTAACATGCAGGCTTAGCAAACAGACATAAAGTCCTATAAAGATACACCCATTGACTTTCTCTTTGATTGCTCTTTTCTCTTTCATTTTTTCAATTCTATGCAGGACAACCCCAAAATAGAGGTGACCCTCATAGCGTGGCATGTCATTGAATGTCGGATCTTTTCATATGGTAAAACAACCTCAGCTGTTCATTTCAAACCCAGCGCTTGCTTCTGTGTGACTTTTTTTAACTGCCTCTTGTGACACTAGAAAACTCAACTATTCTTTCACAAGATGATCACAAAATTGACAAAAAATTTCTCAACTGATTCTGTTTGCAGCCTTTTGAAATTTTCATAACCATCTAGTACTGACCAATTAAGGTCAAGTGATAATCTTTATAAGATGTTTATTTTAAAACCTTTTCTGACCTTGACCTTTTGCCTGTACAATCACACAGATTTCTCCCTAAGACCTTATCAAACATCATACATACAGACAGACACATATAATGAGATATGTACACCATTCCCTACATCAAATTTGTTGTGTGTTCTGAAGGAATATGTTTGAATGTTACGAGTGTGTAAATCAGTAATAACTGCTAAGAGAGATTGACTATTTCTTTCTTAAAGTGTCATGGATGAATCAGAAATTACTGATTTTTTTCCCCCATCTTTTATACTCTAAGAAAGAAGTCGTATGAATAAAATGCAAACTAAATTCCTAACGTTAATGCCCACCAATAAGAATCAATGCCTAAATATCAAAACATGAGATGCTTTTAAATTTATTCTAAGGAGAAAACATTATGTGAAGATCAGAGGAAAGAGTAAGTTAATGACCCCTAATAGACAAAATATTGACAAATACATAATTTCCGATTTCTCTCAGCCCGCACAAAAGATCCTTTCAAGGTTTACCGGTATCTAACATAGTCAATGTCTTACTTAGGTGGCTATTAAACTTATGAACTTTTTGACGTGACGTAAAACTTTAAACAGGCAGTAAGATATTAATCATATTCGTACAAAACCAGCAAGTCCTGTAACTAAACGACTCTTGCTGTCCTCCTTTATTTTGTATCTGGTAATTTTCTGTCCTATCAGATTATTTTAAAAAGTGTCATTATCTACTCCATCTTTATAAATAGAACAATGACCTAGTTATGAGGTCTTATGTACAATGCATGCACTGATGCCATTATGACGATCTATCTCGTCATAAAAACTCTTGACTGCGAGTTTATGGTACAATAATGCTTTCAGGTAAAGAGTGCTCCGACCAAGATAAACTGATATTCAACACTGTGCAATTGATATCATATCAAATAAAAAAAAAAAAAAAACCAAAAAACCAAAAAACAAACAAAAACTCAACTTCAAAAATCCCTGAATTAAACACTTCATTTTTTTTTTTTACTTATGTGCACAATTCTTACCTTATCTATCCGTTATATATGTTAGTCCTAATTTGAAATTCAGAGGCCACAATTTTTGGCACAATGGACATTTATTGCTCAAATTTATCAGGCCTATGCATATTATCCTGATGATTAGGATTAGAACTCTTTACAAATCAAACACGTCCATGTTTTTTAATCCGTCTAATAGGAGCTGTCTAATCTATTAACATTTCAATTCCTCACATGTCACATTGATAAGGCAAAAGGTTTTGGGGACAATTAAATATACTGCAGTATAGTACAGACAGTGTCGAATTTTTGTGTTCAAAAAATTGACATCTTACTCTCTACACACTACACCAAACACTTTCTACAAACTACACCCAACTTTCCTGCTTTGCATTAGATACACAGTGGTATTACTTCCATTATTTTTATCATTACGTACAGAGTTTTATACTGACCCAACCCTCCATATTATTAAATCAAGCCAAACAAGTGTTGTGATGAAATAGTATTTTAAACATAATTTGTGTGCACACACACACACACACACACACACACACACACACACACACACACACACAGATATACATACATACTTCTGTGTAAATGTACTAATCATATGTTATTTGTAAGTAATGCCTGAAAGGACCCTAATTTGGAATGAATCTATCCACCCTACTACAGAAAACTTCTCTCTACACAATCGCTAGATTATATAGCTCTCAATGTATTTTGCTGTTGCGGATCATATATAGTCTGAATTCTTGTTGCACTCTCTACCCATGCCTACCAGATATTGGAAACTTTCTTCTTGATCAAGGAATACATAACAAATCACAGCCTTCAAAGTGTCACTGTGTCCTCCTCCTGTCTATAGGACATAATCCACATAAAGGGTATCAAAAACACCGAGTCATGCATCCCAGATCCACACCATTCACCAAATTAACACCGTGTTTATTGAAATCTGACTTCCAATTTTACATAAATGAAATATTTTGAAAGAGTCTTGTCCACAAGAATTTAACACATAAATCATTCCTGAATGTTACAGCTCATACAAATTTCCTGTGGTAGAAGTAAATCATAAAATTGTTTTCAGTGTCTACATGAATCCTGTCAATATTTGGTGATTTATATTTCCAACATAAGCACAACATTCGAAGATCCAGTGACCGCCATTCTATTATCCGAAATTGCAAAAACTGGGTTGTTCCATAGCCACAAATATATACACACGCATAATCATGCTCTCCAAAAAACAAGACAGAAAAAACCCCACGACCCTAAAGACACTAGAAATAACGATGTGTAGGTCTGGAACATTTATCATGTATATGTCCATGACCTGTCTCTTTCCCCATGTCAATGTCACGCATCACTGAACACCAATTAGTGACCAGGGTCCCTCTAAGACAATAGGTAAGACTCTCCAGCCAGAGTTACTCTGTATCATGCAATGTCTGAATAAAGGACTGACAATCATGTGGAACTGTCAACTGTCACACACACACAAAAAAACACATGTTCTTTTGTTTTGCATATGGTTTGATAATTTGAATGCATGCATGTACCTAGATGTTATAAAAGTGTCATGTGACATTTGCACAGTTATTACGAGTTGATTCTTGTGACTTTAAGCTTGTGTCAAAAAGCATCGGAAGTTTGAGAGATTAAGATGAAATACCTGTTCAGGTGTATAGAGGCCACATAGATAATTTATGACATATTTGATCTTGGATTTTTTTGAAGAAATTGTTTTATATCACACATCTTAACCTTCGTAAGTTACAGGAATTTACACTTAGAGAGCCTCTCTTCTACATCAGGTCATCGGATCATGAGAAAAAAATTATTCAGTGGATGTAATCATAAAGTTAACTATCTTCATTTTACCCTGCTGTACTCGAACCAGGTCAGAGGCAGATTTATGTTAAGCTTTTTATTGATGGGTATAACCAAAAACTGCAAGATCACAATACAAGTTTTGTTGACAAAAGATTAGCCTTATCACTTCTTAATGTGTATTCAATCTGGCGTATGATTTTTACCAACAGCTCAATATTTCATATACATTATTAAATATATATCATGACCTATAAACATCAAATAGGCCAAGGTTTTGAGACATATACTTTGTGTACATGCAGAAAAGCCATCTTATCTTATCAAAAGTCTAGATCATAATCATTTGTAATATATAATTAGGAGTTAACAAAGGACCACCGTTTCTAAGCTTATATGCAGTTATTGGCAATACTAGAAGCAAAGATCAACATTAATTTTCTACGCCACCTGTTTCTGCATGTTCATACTCGCTATTAACCCCCCACCCCCCACCCTTTTTGGGGCTAAATTTTTACAGTCATTTTTATCTAAAATATCCTTATTCTGAATTATCATGTATATATATATATATATATATATATATATATATATATATATATATATATGTGTGTGTGTGTGTGTGTGTGTGTGTGTGTGTTTACATGCATTAAATCCAACTTTTGTATTTTCCATCAAAACATTGTACTGTATATGATTTTTGAAATTCTGGATTGTTTTTTTTTTTAAAATGTAAAGTTAACTTTGACAAATCAATATGTGTAATGTCAAAACCTTGAAAAACTAAAAATGCAAGTAAACACACACCAGGACAAAACTAAATCAATCAACAATAAAATTACCTACAAGGACAACGAAGAATGAAACTAATTAATTTTTGTTGTTCTTCGTGTCTGATTTTTTGAGTCCAGTCCTGACTCACTGACCCATCTGGTCAGCGGACTGTACAGTTTTTGACCATGGCCTTAATGGACAGGCTTGTGGTCAAGATTTATGCTTACTTACCATAGATTGGAGGAACTTCTGTTTTTGCCCAGAGTCTTGAACAGAACCGCACCAGGAGCGGACTTTCTTCTGGCTGACAAACTGCGGGAAGTCTGTAACGATACAAAAATAACCAGTGAGGTTATGTGGCAATGAAGGAAAAAAACAAAAACCAAAAAAAAACAAAACCCCAGACAATGTCCAAAATATGGTGATAATGAAGTTGCACCTACCAAATGGACAATTAAAAGAAAAAAAATTGAATTCAGAAACGAAAAAAAAAAAAATTTAAATTTAAAAATGCCACCAAACAATCTTTGTATTTCATCTTCAAATACAATTGCATTTATTTGTCATTAAGGTAAATGATCTTCTGCGCAAGAAACTGAACTTTAATTGATACAATTAGATATAACATTGTTTTACAAAGCCATAAATGGATACAACAGAACTGTTTTATCCTTCCCTTATCATTCATAATTTAAACATACACATCATTTCATGAAGATAAATCAGATACCTACCACAATGTAAACAGATTTACGATTTCTATGAAAATACAATCACCTGAATATCAGGACTACAATCAACAATGTGCACGGGACATCAAATCTTTTTTTAAGTTGTACATCATCGAAATTTTCATCCACATTATCTAAATGTTACCTAAACTCACATGGACACCAAACTTCCACACAACGTTTTACAGTTTTAACACATCATATCTCCAAACATCCTCATGTCGGAAATAACAGGTGTGAACAAATAAGTAAATATTTAGGTCAACAGATTTTTTAAACAGATATACACAGGAAAAAGATATATGATGATCAATCAATATATTTTTTCCTTGCATTCATTTCACCAAGACACATGTTGCGACGTTCCACCTAAAATAACTCGGTTGTCCAAGTTACTGTGATATGGACAGTCCCTCATTTAAGTAAAACAGATGTCCGATTAATCTCTTCATACACCTACCAGTGTCTTTAGTCGTCTCCAGCGACGAAATTTCACAGACATGGCCAAATACATTCACCTACAGATAATTTTATTTTTCCTCTGGGTATACAAAGTTTCAGTGAATTCCAACACTGATTTAATTTACACCATATAACCATGTTCCCAGCAGACTTTAGCTGTCTCTTTCAAATAAATCCAAGTCGTTCTTTGTCAAAAGTGCACAAGAAAGTGCACCTTGAAAGAAAGACAGCAGGTTGATTGTCCTTCAAATTTAGCCGCCAAATTTACAGAGGCATGAAATTTGTATGATTTTTCTTATTATGAATGTGTACATGAGTGTGACAATCTCCTTCTCTTTTGTCAAAGTCTTAGCTATTAAGGATATGAAGGTGAAATTCCTACTAAGGTCAAACCTAATACAAAACAATACATATTTCCTCATCTGAACATTGAATAAAAGGAGGATAAAATTAAAAGGTTACAGATAAAAGAATTTTTCTTTTAAAATGTACAGAATAAAGCAGTGAAGATGCTATTTCGCCATGGGTTTACGAAAGGCTATAGAGTGGGTTAAATCTATGGAATGGCTACACCCTGTGTATTGTCTGTAGCAGTGGGAGGTGTTTGGAATGCATTTACGGGTGCCTACGGGAGATTTAAGGAAAACAAAAGATGGATGAAATTAGATGATAAAACAGCTTTATTAAATTTCACAATGCTTGGATGCCTAGACAAAAGAGAGGTGGGGAAAATATTTTTCTACAAAAAATGACAAAAGTCTTTCAGTTACTATATATTGGTGGCAGTCTGCTTTATGGCAATCAAGTTCAAGTCCGATAAAAATTGCATATTCCAATATATAAATTACTGCTTTACGTAGAGAATACAATCTTGATGATGATGATTTACATGGTTAAACAAAAGCACTGTGAATCTTGACAAAGGTTCATAGAGTTTCTCTGAAGGATTTTTCAATCTTGACCTTAGATCGCAAAATGGAGGAGAATGAAAGGATTGAAACTGGCACTAAAAATAATCAAAACTGTTGATATTCAGTATCAGTTCTTTCAGATGTTGAGATGAACATTGAAATGTTGAGTAAGATGGAGATACAACTCTTGACAAATTGTGAAATTTTAGCACCTTGGAATGAAAACCACTTGCAGTACCTGACAATAGCTGAAGTTTTGACTGAATTTGATGAATACATTCTTACTGCACAATATAATAGAAATAAACCAGCCAAAGTTTGCGTCTTGTGAAGCGACACAAACAACGGAAAAACTATTTGGCAGTATTCGTACCCTGCACTTCCATACGAATCCCTTCTCTTACCTCGGTCTGGTATCAATAAATAGTCTCTCTGATCAAGTGTAGCTTCTCAACAGAGTTTATTCTGAAGACGAGTAAATTCCTCATTCTGTCTTAAGGCCTGCAGTGTTTGTAAGCATAAGATCATTTCCTAACTGATGCCATCAATATAGACCTTCACCTCGGAAAACTATTGAACAGCCAGATTTATCTCACAGGTTTATATTTATCACTGAAGAGCTTTTTAAAGTGAAAATTCCCTAGTGTTAAATTAACACTGTAGTTCATTATCTCCAAAAGGAAAATTGTCACTTCAATCAAAAGCACAATACTCGTATGCCAAGTCTAGGTAGTGCATAAACCACCAAGCTTATCAATGCCTTTTTTTGTCCCCTCGCCAAGAAGCTCATGGAATGGTCATACCTTAGATTGTCTTCTTTACAGAGGGCCTGTAGATTCACCTGTTGTGAGGAGCTGGCCTCTTAATATCGTGGTTTAATTATGCTTTTTTGAATGGAACATTCAACATGGATCTTGGTTTTATTCTTGGGGGTATTTAATCTAATCCAAATTCTCGTGCATCAAGCAATCATCCAGAATGTGACAGACGTCAGTTCCTTATGTCAAACGTCTCCATGATCTGTGTATACTGGCTATCAAAAATGAATTGTTCACAAATTTTTAATGTGCCTCGAACACAGTGGAGGTATTAGTCCAAGACGGTGGACCCAATCCAAAATACCAGCTCCTTTCACATAGCAAAAGTCTTTCGTGGAAATAAAAAGATTTCTTTCACTTCAGAACAAGCTCATTTAGAAATCAAAATGTTTGAACAAAGGATTTCAGTTTTCCTCTTTATATAGGACATTTTTGTAATTGCTGACCTCATGAAGAATACTGAGGGTGAAACAATGTGACTATAATTGGTGCACATCCCTGTGGTTTTCGAGGATGAATTCTATCAAAACGAACAGGACACCTTTCTATAGATAAGAATTCCTTGACTTATATAGAGTGATCTATGCTTCGCCTGTTCCTTTGGAAACTCTTTTCAAGTCACATGACAAAAATTTACCCATTACAAAAGAAAATGGCATAAAGAAGGAAAAAAGAGCCCAGAAGTATTCAATACTGAAGTCGTGCAAAGTTTGAAATCTTATCTTCTTTATGATTTCTATAAATAAACAGTGGGAGCTTCAAAAAGAATTTACTTCAACTGAAGACTCGCATGAAAAGTATTTGAACAATCTGTCATGTGAAACAAAGTAAAAAGTAAGGTTCTCCATAACCCAGACATTTTTGTTGCCTTCCATTAAATGTAAAAATTACAGATCATTTATCAATATCCTATTTTTTTAAAAATCTAAAGTTGCGCTTGTATTTATACTAATCATTAAAACTCCTCAAATTAACTACACACGTTTACATAAAGCACTGATTCAACTACTTTGTGATCCTGAGTTTTTGTAGTACATGTTTTAATGTCTTATCTTCAAGCACCATTAAAAGAAAATAATCATCAATTTAACATGCTCTAAGGGACTTCCATCTCAGCATTTTTTTTTTTTTTTTTTTTTTAACATTTCATGATGAAAAAAAAAATCTTAATTGTGGCAGTTAGACAAAATTGTTCTCCAGAGGACAGGTAAATCTGTTTGTAGAACACCTCACACGAGTTTGTGCAAAGCACCTACCTCAAGTGAGTTTGAATACAGCAACTCAAGTGAGTTTGTGCAAAGCACCTCACACGAGTTTGTGTAAAGCACCTCATGCGAGTTTGTGTAAAGCAACTCAAGTTGGAGTTTGCGCAAAACACCTCACATGAGTTTGTGTAAAGCACCTCAAATGAGTTTGTGTAGAGGACCTCAAGTGAGTTTGTGGGGCCTGGCTTGAATCTCTCAACAAATGAAGATAAAACTTGGGACTTCAGTCTGGGATTGTACTAAAATTTTGACTGCATGCCCAAATAAAAGAAAACTCAAACTTAAGTCTGAGATTTTTCCCCCCCAGAAATTCAATCCAGCTTTTGAGCATCAGATGCGCCTGTCAGATTTTCTCCCTTCCTGTTACTCAATTACTGATGATCCAAACCTTTTTTTTTTCATTAGATATCAAACATCATATTAAAGGACAAATCAAGATTCTTAGTTTATATAATATGAACCTTGTATAATCCTCACATTTTCTGGTTGCACAAAAAAAAAAACCCCTCAAATCTGTGGATTAAGTATCTGGAATGCAGAAAATTTCTATGTGTAAAAAATGTGTACAGTTCACACATTTCAGATGGAACATCACAGACATAAAAGTTTCACTGTACTGCCTTGAAGCTCATCCACTTTGTCCATAGGTCAAATCCACGACCCTACACAAGGTAATCTTATTGTACTTACTGGTGGTGTGTTATCCCTGAGCTGAAGGTCATCGTTAGGGAAGCGTTGCTGAATTCGATCCATTTTAATTTGATCGTTGTTCGTTCCCAGTTCATCCTCGTGTTCTTTTACCATCTACAACACAACAATTCGAACATCAAAACTGATTTCAAAGCATAATAACACCAGAAAATGGTTTCTGTTCATGCATTCTGCTAAATTTTCAGTTCATTAATAACATATAAGCACAACACTTAGTGAAGATTTGATTTTGGGACTATTAGCGAGAGTGATGAGATTGTTAAAATTGATACTGGGGTTAACAGTTACCTTTCCTATAATCATTAAGTTCCTAAAGGTAATGCTCTCTCTCTCTCTCTCTCTCTCTCTCTCTCTCTCTCTCTCTCTCCATATACCCATTTTTATGGAAAAATCACTAAAGTTGTGTCTTGCTAAAAATTCCACTTACACAGTATTCAATGCAATTTTACATTGAAGCATTACTACTGCACAGTCCTATCAATGAACACTTCTGTCTCTCTGCACATTTGAAAACAACCTTATATATAGATACATGTAGGTGTCATCTTTTCTAAAGAAAGCAATAAAAAAAAATAAAAATACTACGTCAAAGATAGTGATAATTTTATTTTAAGAAAAAAAGTAAAAATGGTGCTTTATATTCCCCTGAAAGTATCAGTTAACATAGCAACCGAACACTTTATCTCCTAGAAAAACAAACCGTTCATTGACAGACGATTCAGAACGACAGTAATCGTTTGTGACGTCAATGAGTGCCATTTTTATCAAAGAAGTCAAAGAAAGTACAAAAATTATCACTTGCTCCAAATACCTTCAAAACCCTAAATCTCTAGCTTCTATTCACTTGTGTATTGAATTACAGGGAGGAAGAGTGTAGGGTATCTTCAGGAAGTGGCCTTAAACTAGATAGAACTGGTCCCCAGCACATTCTAAAACATATTACTCTACAAATCCTGATAACACCACATTTTTCTCTAAAAGTTTACTTCTTTGAAATTGGATAAATTTAAAATAAAAAAAACAAAAACAAACCAACATTTGCATGAACATTTTAAATCTAATATTCTTAATAAACTAGACAAAATATTGCATTTTAGGTTAATCTGCCTTCTCCCCATCACTAAAATGGCCAAAAATTTGGCAATAAAGAAGAATGACAATGCACCTTACCCAAGGGGTGTCAAAAATATTTGCATCCAAAATCATGGGTACTATTGTAACCATTTATGAGACAGACTCCAGACAATGAATTTTCCTCATGACATTCCTCCGATACACCCACCAACAGAAATTATACAAAACAGGAGAAAAACACCTTAGACAACGTGACACTAATGACCAATGCTTAAGGTATGAAACACAGCGTTATGAAAAACACTGTCCAAAACTGCGAGTGTTGATTGACAGGTGAGGGACTGATATTGTGAACACACTTATGCTGATCTTAACAAGCAAACGCAAGAGACGGACATCAATCTGTACAATAATGATGTCACGGGACCAATAATATTCACATTGCAAATTCCTGAAATATATATCAGTCATTGTTTTGATACATTACTTTTCTCTGTATATTACGTTTGTGAGGAGTAAACGTCAACATGACAAAACTCACTATCTCTGTTTATCTACTGAAGTTTTCTAAAATATGCATTGGTAGTCAAAGAGAAAATTCAAATGGACAAAAGAGAATATTACGCAAAAGATGAGATTTTTCATAAAACAGTGGATCTAATAATCATAACCATACATAGATTTAAACAGAACAAACCATTCAATCTATACTATGCTCAAAATAACCCCCCCCCCCCCCCTTCAATTACACATGTTTATATTCCTATCTCTCTATAATATCAAATGTTCAAAATTAGTTTCTCAACATTATCTAAAAGAATTAAATCTTCTCGCAATGCATTTCAATGGCAGTTCCACTTCCGTAGCTTTGTGTATCTAGATTGTACCTGATCCGACTTTTATATCCTCAATTTGTCCCCATTCTCGTTTACGATTTGTTGTTAAACCCCAATATATAATTAGCATACGTTTCTGTGTATTGCATCCTAAGTACAATACACGTACAAACACTAATACAATGAAACAAACATTTAACAATTCAAATACACCTCCTACTATCTCATCATGCAATCTAATGCTATCTAAGCAATCTTTAATGAACTAAGTTACCGTATTCATAAACAAACCCACCAAAATGCCTTCCAGTTCATATATACAGTAGGGGGACAAAAGTGTTGAGAAAAAAATGGCGTCACGTTACCTTATCAAAATATCGCGCATAATAAATCTGTTTATTTACTGTTTATTGTTCGAGTTATGGAAATTCCCTTGAAATATAAATAGGTTAGCATGTGTGACGTAGAACATTACGTGTAATTCATCGTCTGCTCATAGTTTTGTTTACATAATATCTCGATAACAAAATGGAGGCAAATCGACAAGAAATGTCAACACCCTTGAAACAAGTGATCGTGGAATTGTTTTTGAACGGAGAAAAGGCATCAGATATTGCAAGCAGTGTCAACAGATCTCTAGCTTCAGTGTATCGTGTTATTCGGAAGTTTCAGAGTACGGGATCTACGGAAAATTTACCAAGATCAGGTCGGCCTCGTTCTATTGACGATCGGGAGTATCGGAGGCTTCAGAGGATTGTAAACAAGGATCGTCGGGCTCCTCTTAGGGACATTACTGCTGAATTTAATGACAGAAGAGCAACATCAGTGTCTCAGAAAACTATTAAACGCCGATTGAAAGCTAGTGGTTTCTCAAGGGGTGTATATAGGAAAAAAGTTGTGATAAAGAGTGTCAACAGAAAGAAACGTTTATCATGGTGTAGAGGGAAGAGGCGATGGGATGTACAAAATCAGTGGTCGAAAGTTATATTCAGTGACGAGTCTCAGATATGTGTTGGTGAGAACAACCGAGTGTATGTGTGGAAAAAAGCCGGTGAAGGTTGGAGACCCGACTTAGTACCGCGACAAAATGGCCGAAAGTTCAGCATCATGGTTTGGGGTTGCTTATGTTTTCATGGCGTGGGGACATTATGTCGAGTGGAAGGAAATATAAATTCTGAAAAATACATTGACATATTAGATACAAACCTCTGGCCTGTGATAGTGCGTCATTTTCCCAACGGAAGCTACCTTTTTCAGGATGACAATGCCCCCGTACATCGATCTCGTAGGACCCAGGAATTCATTGCCAGAAATCGAATTAAAGGCATGAGCTGGCCTGCACAGTCTCCAGACTTAAACATTATCGAAAATGTTTGGCTATATATTAAACGGAAACTTCAATCACAGATGCACAATATAAATTCCGCAGATGAACTTTTTCAACACACGCTGAGGATATGGCAGGACATTAATTTAAATTATGTGAGAAATCTTTATAATTCTGTTCCCAGGAGAATACAGCAAGTAATTCGATTGAAGGGACACTTAACTAAGTACTGAGGTAAGTTATTTTATTTTATCTAAGTAAACCAACTGTCAAGAAGGTTTTCCGTATGAGTTATCTCGCTTGCATTGGTAACGTGACGCCATTTTTTTTCTCAACACTTTTGTCCCCCTACTGTATATATATATTTACATTACTTTGAGACTTTACACTTACAGCACAATGCAAATTTTTAAAGGTTTCTAAAAATATATTGTTATGATGACGCTTAATTAAAATAAGTTTTATAGTTATCTATGCAGCCACAAAAAACAAAAAACAAAAAAAAAAAATTCATATTACTTCAACATAAAATTAGCATTTAAAAATTATGGAAATCTAAGAATTTATTAAAAACTCTGCAACAAAAGAAAACATTTTTATGACGTCAAAAGTTTTTGTTACAGACTGCTTTTCTTTTTTTTTTTTTTTTTTTTTTTAGGAAGACAGAGCCATAGAAACACTTCCTGCTATTACATTCAGAAATATCAAGTTTCTATTAGGGGCAAGGACCCTCAAGAGTTTTACAATTCTTTAAAAATTCATTACAATTTGTTTGGGTATCCTATCAAATCCCCTAACAATATTACCTTAAATATCCCTACATAACAAAACAATATACAAATAGCTTATTGTCACACACAGCAATTCAATGATGTATCAACGAGAATGATTTTATTACTATAAACAAAGGTTAATATATTCCTTGAGTGTTTTAGGCAGCTCTCGTCACTCAGAGTCATCAATTTGGCCTTTACATAGTGTGGACTTTTTTTTTTAAAAAACGCCTATATATAGGGGCCAAAAAAAAACCCCTACAGGGCAGACAGTATCCAGCTTATTACTATGACTATCAAAAAAGTACAAAACCCCCATGGTTGATGAACCACAAATTTGACATATTTGATATATGTGTACATCTTTAAAAAAAAAAAAAAAAATAAACAAAAAACAATGAATAAGAAAAGCATGTGGGAAAGAGCTGTCTAATGATGTAAAAGGAAGCTCTACACAATGTGTGTAGTGTGGTAAGATCTTGTACAGATTATGAGGAAGTTAATGTGGACCTCAGATTATTGAGCTATTTAACAAGATAAAGCATACAGAAGAGATAGCTGTCTCACTTTCAACCTGAAATAGCATTCAGATACTTTTAAAATTTACAGAAACCTACAAGTCTGTGTGGATTTCTTGGATATATTTCAGCATATTTCTGTAAATCCCATTTATCTTGGATATATTTCAGCATACTTCTGTAAATCCCATTTATCTTGGATATATTTCAGCATATTTCTGTAAATCCCTTTTATCTTGGATATATTTCAGCATACATGTGCTACCATAAATCTCATATTATTTTGCAAGAACATCATTCACATGTCATTTCGTGAGAATGGTCATTTGCTAAAACTTAGTTCTCCAGAATAAAATCTTAACTATAAAAGATTTAAGCTATAATGATTTGTGAAGGTTATCTCTCATGAACAAATACATCTTTGTATCCTCGAAAAAATAAGATCTCGCAAAATAAAAGTAATCTATACAGAATTCAAATCCCAAACATTTTGTGTTCAGAAAACATTTGGAGGAAATGCTCACTTGCTTCAACCATATGTCATCATCTCTCTCTTATGGGGTTTCCAAATTTAAATCAGTTCACAGATTTCAGCTGTGTATCTTAAGGGTTTGTCCATCTTATCAATGTAAAGTTCTAGCTGTATGCAGGTAGCTGTTAAACACTTCCTGTGAAATGGAATGCAAGACTAGTCATTGGAAAATGCTTTTTCTGCTCTACCTTTGTTTTGTTAGCCATCTCTACCTTTGGTTTTTTGACCAGTCTCTACCTTTGTTTTGTTAGCCGTCTCTACCTTTGTTTTGTTAGCTGTCTCTACCTTTGTTTTGTTGGCTAGTCTCTACCTTTGTTTTGTTAGCCGTCTCTACCTTTGTTTAGCAGTCTCTACCTTTATTTTGTTGGCCGTCTCTACCTTTGTTTTGTTGGCCGTCTCTACCTTTGTTTTGTTGGCCAGTCATGAAGCTCCCTACATAACAAAGACTCTGCAGACTGCTATGTCTCACAGCATTTCTTACAGTTTTGGCCCTGTTAACCGCACTAAAAGAAATACTTACAGTTTTGGCCCTGTTAGCTGCACTAAAAGAAATACTTACAGTTTTGGCCCTGTTAGCCGCACTAAAAGAAATACTTACAGTTTTGGCCCTGTTAGCTGCTCTAAAAGAAATAAGCTTTGACCCTGTTGGCTGACCTATAACTATAAGAGATACTTACAGTTTTGGCCCTGTTTACTGACCTATGAGAGATACTTACAGTTTTGGCCCTGTTTACTGACCTATAAGAGATACTTACAATTTTGGCCCTGTTTACTGACCTATAAGAGATACTTACAATTTTGGCCCTGTTGGCCGCCCTGCTGAGATCCTCATAGTCAGGATGTTGAGGATCTGTGTCTTCTAGAAGGTCATTCAGATACTTCTCGTAATCAGGTATTCTCTGAACCTGCAAAAAAAAATATCAACATTTACTACCATGGAAGCACAACTGACTATCCTTAACCACCACATTGCTCATTCAAACACTGCATCATCAGAATCAAACAAGAGTGGTTCAAACTTAGAAAGCAGAGTATAATATTCAATCTCGTGGATTACAATTTCGACAGCTTTATACAAAAGAATTATTTTCCAGAGACCTTCATTCTAGAGTTTAACAGATATAGTATGAAGAATGAAGAAACCCAATTTAAAAAAAAGAAAAGAGATCCACAAATAGCATGGTGCCTACAGGAGTGTCAAATCTTCGAAATATGAAGTGCAGAATGGGCTTAAAAGATATTTAATACTTCTGTCTATATAATTGAACTATGTCAAACGTGGGCTGCAGGGAAATTGAATATTTAGTTGGGAACCAGGTGCAATGAGTTCCAGGCGATCACACAAAAGGTTCTTGCCTCCCAGTTGTGTTCAATAATTGGATCTACAATAAAATGTTCAGCCAACACTTTATAGTTCAATTACCTACTTCTTTAGCTCACTTACAACAATATGGATTAACTTGTGTATACATTTCACACACACAGTTCATTCATTACCAATACACAAATGGAGGTATTCAAATGAAGGCGTGCGATTTTACCCAAGACTGGAAATTTTACATAAATAGTGAACACAGGATTGTTAAGAAATAATAAAAGCATGAATGAACATCACGACAAGATTAGAAGAATTCTAAGCCATACCCTCCCTTATTTCAAAATTTCTGAAAAAGATAGTAATACACAATACCTACATGACTATTTCATTCATAAAAAAAAAATTCAAAGAAATTTACAGGGATTGCGAAATGGTGACCTCCTGGACTGTAATTGATAAAAAACTTCAGTCTAAAACTGAGCAGGTATAAACTTTGGTACACCTGACTTTGACAGGTATAGGACCCTGAAGTAGGTCAAGTATATCATGGCCAGTAGGATTGGCCCAATGTGCTGCCATTGTCATACATGTGTCTCTGTTAAATATTTGTGGTTTTATAATGATGCGTAGTAAATTGTTAAAGATAAAATTTACCTATGCTTTCTATACTAAAAGTCAGAAAATATGATATTCAATTGTGGCACAAGATACCATATGTATTTTATACATCATGAAACTTTTAATGCTTGAGTTGTTTTATGCGCTAATTACATTTCAGTTATACAAAATTCTTTATAAAAATATTCAGCAGCCAAGGTGCACGAAAATCAATAGCTTCCTCTGCTCCTAAACTTTAAAAATCCACCTAACTTTCAGCCATTTAATTTTGTGGTAAGCATATAAAGGAGAGATAACCGTATTAAGGAGTTTTAATATTAATTATTTCTCACTTTTGATAGGGGTGTTGTAAAATTCATTCACCACTTCACAACTCTCGAGTCAAAAGGGCAAAGGGATTTAATTAGCCACACATTCTTGTTCATTTAGAAACTCTCTTCAGGTATTGTTCAATCTCAATTAACACTTTGACTTTTGGCATTCTTAATCTATGCCCTCTACACGATTTGTCCTCAGTTTCAACCATATAAATCCATAATCCATTACATTAATCTTAATACACTTTAAAATGCTCCGATCAATCTCAAATATTTCATATATGTAATGTAATAAATGGACTGATTGAAATATTCAACATTTTAATACCATATTTAACATTTCTGAGTCTAGTACATAAATCAGTGACATATTTGGTATTTTCAGTGTAGTTCATTAAATACAAAAAATGCTGTAATAGTTGCAGTACATTTTGTGAAGTTGTGTTGGTCTTAGATTATATGGTCCAAAGTATTTAAAGAGACATTTTGCAGAGAAAAGTTATGAAACTTTTACAATGCAAGAAAAAACCTACCCCTTCCTTCACAGTTATTACTTTTGCCTTGGCGATAAATTGATTAAATATTTGTACTTATGTACTTCAGTTTCTCACAGTAACAAAATTGCCTCAAAACTGTCCTCTTCATGGTATGAAATTCAATGCATATGCCATTCTATAGCCATGTGCATATCAAAGAACATGGTAATTAGAATGAGATCTTATAACACGTCTCTTAAGACTGAAACACAACCAAAAGTATTTAGGAGCGGACTGTAAATTGCACCGAGGACTTTCTGTTCTGATAGATTTTATGACATTAGTGCTGAGGTTAATTTTGTTTATCATTGCAGACAGCTTACTCGCTGCATGTATCTGAACTTTCCCCTTGTTTGGTAAACACACTCGACTAGAGCAGCCATTAAAATTTACACAGATATGACATCAAACATTTTACAACCCAGATGTTTCAACTTTCCAGTAGGACAAGATATACCATTGACAAGATCACACTCAAAGCATGCAATTTATTTCTAAATTTTCTTAAAAGCTGTAATGATACAAAGGAGAACACCACACCCCATTCAGTCCGAGAGATTAAAAAACACACAAATACACCTGATGCAGTTTACACAACCTTGGATAAAAACATTAAATACATTTTTGACCAGTTTTTCTTGGTGAAATTTGACTTTCATGTCAACTGAACTTTTTGTACAGTGATCACATGCAAAGAGAAATCAAAGCAAATGATCCTGCTGCATCGTGTCTAAAGCCCAGCTCATCCGATTGATGTAATTGGTTGTATGGAGAATATTCCTAATCACATACTGAAGATTCATGGATATAAATCAAAGGTGCACGGAGACACCACGACAATGATCAAACCATATTACCACATATGTATACTAAACCTTAAAGAAATTGACTTTGATGTAGATCTGTGTAATACCTTGCCCTGCTTCAGATAGGTGTTGTCAAAGGGCAGTGTTGGATGAGCTTGCGAAAGTCAGGCCTCGTCAACTTTTTGATCTCAGATTAACAGTTTGGGACAGGTCGTGTAAAGTTTGATCTTAATGTAAACATGGATTACAGGACTACTCTGATGTAATTAAACATTACGGAAGAAATTGATAAGGGTGGATCATCCTACACTAAAATGGCTATCTTTTGACTTAGAATTACACACAAAAGGCCAGAATTACACATGAAAGAACTCTATACTGAGTATCTTCATAAAATGAAAAACTTCTGCATTCTCACTCATGAATATTAATAATACACAGACATTGTTACATCATCTCTGAAGTTTGAAACCAAAAATCAAGAAGAACCTGTTAACCATGTAGTTGGTTGGTTTTTTTTTTAATCTATTTGAAACAATGTCTGATTATAATGGGAGTGGGGTAGAGGGTTCATGGGGGGTGGGGTGGGGGTTAAGGGTATAATTGTCTTCCTCCTCTTTCCCCTCCCTCATTTGTATCTCTCTTTCTCTCCTTCCCCCACCTCTCCTCCCATCCTTTCCCTTCATCCTGTCACTCCCCACAATTTGCAGCATAGGTTTTCATAAAGGCAGTTATGCATTAAGTGCTCTAATGCTAAACAAATTATTTACTTGGTACAGCTGTAAATCAAACTTGATTGAATCTGATCACTAATGGGTGATTGAATTTTGTCAATATCAGGTGAAGGTCATGACTTCACACAATAGAGGTCCCTGTCTATATGGAGATGTGATCAAACCTTCTATCAAGACATCAGTTTCTGATATCATTACAAACAAGAAGCAGCTCAAAACAAACCCTTGTCACAAATCCGTGATAAAATTTCTGCCATATCATTGACCGATTGGGAGATGGTCCAAATTTATTCCTACCACACACATACATTATGAATTGTCATAAATTTACGATCTAGTTTCATCTCACCACATTTTGATGGAGTTTGCGATAAGATTGCAACCTTGTAACAAGATGTCCTAGATTCTTTTGATCACACCTGCAAGCTTTTAATGTGTAGAAGTGATAAACTGGTGAAATGTTACAATTTTCATTTTTTAATACCATTTGTTGAATTAAGCTTTTCATTTTCAATATTTTATGGGTTTGTGGAACATTGTGATCTCTGTATTTCTTCACACAATACACAGGAAATTTACAACCCTTGATATCAAAATGTAATAAAAATTTGTCTTCCAAATTACATTTCATTGTATTATAGTAAAATATGGGTTCCCGCGAGTGTCAACTGTCAAAACACATAAAATATGGCTAAAAAGAAAATTTCAAATTCCACCACTTAAAACAAAGTTTGGGGTGTGTTTGCATGTTCAAAGAACTTACAAACTTCAAGTGTAGTTTGCAGTGCTCCAAGAAGGATAAAGAGAGAACAAATATTCAAATTCATCCATCTTGAAAAGATCTACACTCAGCAAAGTTTTGGGAGGACTTAGCAAATGAATTTGATACCCAGTGATTAAAATCTCCAGGAGCATGCTCAATCAGACCCCCAGACACCTATAAACAAACAAGTATCTAACACTGGGTGCTATCTGCAATCTTACACCACAGCGTTTTTTTGTATCCTTGAGGATTTGAGGGGAGCATTTGACAATGCACCCGGTAACTCTGGCATGTTGTATTGTAAGGGGTCAGGTCCCGGAATGTAAATGCACAGCATGCATTCGAGTAAAGTATCATGACAAAATGAAACACTTAGAGTGAGGGGAGGCCTTACACATGAATACATCTCTACAAACAGTCCACTTCTTCCTTATTTTAGCTTGGTTGCACAATTCTTTCTACAGGTTCCTTGGGTAATTTAACATGCCAAGAAATTTCACAAAAACAAAATTAAAAAAAGAATATATAAGTCATAGAAAATGTTACTGTTATTGATAATGTGAAAAACCCTTACCCCGGGGAGGAGCTGATTTAATAACAAGACAACCACAATGATCCATCTTACAAGATAAAACAGATTAAATAAAGGAAAACATCCTACAAGCCATTGTATTGGATCTGTTTTTCGATGTACCAATGACAGTTTGTGTGTGTCTGATTATTCATTATACAGTAATACTGTCATTGTTTGTTTGCTCTGATTCCCCAGGGAAGGCACAACTGATGACAAACATTACATGACTTTCATCACTTTTACCTGACCAGGTAAAAGCTCAGGTAAATGGGAGATTCTTCTTTTTTTTTTTTGAGTGTGTGTTGAAAATATTAATTTTTCTTTGATCCACCTATCATCTAAACAAATTGGATCTGTTCATATTAATATGACAAATGTCACACGTCTTTGGTGTATTGACCATTGTGAAAAGAAAACTTGAAGCTGTGCCAGCATGTGAAAGGCATCAGTTTAATCCATTGTCTTCTATACATCTATACCCCCAAAACATGTGATCATCATAATAATAATTCTGTCACACAAAACACAACAACAGCCTCGTAAAATTCACTACCTTGCCTGCCCCTTCCATTGTTAACGTTTCTGTATAATTTTTTTTTTTTTTTTAGATGAACAAATACAAATCTAGTAATTGATATTTTTTACATGTGCTTAATGAACAGTGTGTTCTCTCACCTCCTCTGGTTCAGATGTAGCCTCATTCTGAACAACTTGAATCTGCTGTTTTTGAATTACATGTCCCATATTTTTCTCACAAATCCTGCTGAATCACAGAGAACACACAAATCGTATCTTCGCGTATTACGTTGATTACGATTTCATTAACACTGCAACCCTCCATGACCAGACATATTTCCTTCTACCCACATACCCCCATCTCCGTATTTGCAATCATCGTCCTCCACCGCAGGTTCCACAAACATTGAAACTCAAAATTCCAAGGTAGCAACACAGGTGATACTACATTATAATTAACCAAAAGTATCAATGACCTCCCTCTTCAATTTGATTTCTTCGAGTTGTCAAGCAATATCAGAAGATGACACTATGTAAAATTATCCTCATTAATATGCCCTGTTTATCAATGTTTAAAGCCCATGCAGTTTAGGCTGTAAAATCAATTTCGTTTACATGATACATACACTTGAAAATCAATTCCTTTTGCCAAAGTAGACTGCTCCAGTACATGTATTTATATGTACAAATACTTGCTAGGTAAAATATAAGCAAAATCCCTGGCCTTTAAATCCTGCAGAGATCGAATGATTTTTACACATACTATGTGAAAGCAAGGGGTCTAATATTAAACCCCTCTGCTGTGCGAACATGCTGAAATTGAAACCTATAGTGATAGATCGCCATCATTGTTTACATGTTGTTGGGGAATAATCCCACTCATTAAATATTCATAACACAAATATAAAACTCAGCCTCATCTGAACTCTTGATTTGTGGTCAGAATCAATGCTTATACCGGCAAGCTTAAACTGCACAGCAAAGTCGCAGAGAAATTTTTCTCACACCACTGAATCACCCCAATAGCAAATTATCTATTTACTCCTTTTAAATAATAACTGAAAAATGCCACTTAGAAGTATCTACTGCTTGTGTGTTAAGCCTTGGAAGGCTTTTTCAATTGTTCTGACCTCCAACTCTTTCTCTGACAATGTGGCAGTTTGTGCCAATTGTGTGTTTGCCTATGTATTTATGAAATGCCTACCATGGAGATTCAACAGAAGAAATGACAATTCCCAGACAACTTAATGTCTTTTCACATACCGTTAAAATCAATTTGTCCTGCAATATTACACAGTCTCGAGTGCAATCCAAGCCCCTCCAATGGTGTTACAATATATACAATTCAATATCAGCCATTATGTAAATATTGGCCACCAGTAAACATATTTGATCAACAGACTTTTCCTGAGAGTCAAACTTATTTTGAAATAGAATAAAGTACTAAAAACATCTTGCTCATAATGTCTTAGATTCTAGGTTCCTAATATGCTGCATTCAAAGGAAGTAGCTTTAAATCACATTACAATAATTTATTGAGGGATGTTCAAGAGCCCAATCTATAATCTGATTCCAAAACATTTTAGCTATACCCATTCATCAATTCAATGCAAAAATTACCTATATTAAAAAATCTGTTAAAATTCATTACTATTCAATATTAAAAGCCACTCAATCAACATTTGTGTATTGAATTTGTAAGGTCAGTGTTGTATGAATCAAAGAGTTACAGAAAAAGACTGCTAGGTCATTAAATGAACCCAACCTCTCCCAACATCAGCTCTCACTGTACACATCATATGACCTTGAAATTCAAGGTTGCTACCACCCTTATTGCTCAGTATCCTTCATGATGAACCTACTTGTAATCTTTTGTCCTTATGGTAGTTATATAGTATTAAGAATTGTGGATGTGAAATGGAAACTGGTGGGAAACTGAAATGTGTGTGTGTCTGTGTATGTGTGTATACCCTGATATCGACATGTTAAAGAGGAGATTTATAGTAGTCAACCTGCTGGGTGACTGGTGCATAAATAGCATGGAGGGGGTGGAGTGGAGTTGGGGGGGGGGGGGAAGGGAGAGAGCAATGTCTTCTGGCTGCCAAGTGCATTTTGTCTGACAGTTCGCACTTAGTTCTTTCTGTGCCATAAGGGCCCCTCTACTCACAACGTCTCACAATTTACACAAAATACGTCAAATATCACGACTTGTAAACACGTACTCTTTAACTCATTAAAACTTTTTTGATCTCTCCTACATTTAAGGAGGAATGCTTAATTTGGTCATTATTATACACAGCACACACATCAGTCAAACACAGTTATAACAAACTTATAATATCACACATAGAAATTCATGAAATATTACAGATCTAAAAAAACCCTCCTTAACATGACTTTATTAAATCTTACAGCTCACCAAAAAAAAAAAAAACAACCCAAAAACAAAACAAAAAAAAATATCAAAAAAACCCCCACATCCTTGTGAAGGGATACTCACAGACAACAGCTGAACCTCAACTGGATAATCGAAAATTTCCACCATGATAACCCAGCACAACCTTACATCCTTAACACGATATCATCCGACACCGATATCTAAAGGCATTAGAATTGGTAGATATCCAGTCCTCATTCTGTACCAGCTGACTTCAGGTCTGTTCTTCCTCCACTGATGTAGGAAACTAAGTTAACTTAAAAAGATCTGTATCTTAAACTGCCATGAGACAAATCACTTCACTTCCTCAAACCATCACTGCTTCTACGGCAAAATGATGACATTTGCATTTTTATGCAATCGTTTTATTTGTCCTTTCAGGAATACTGCACATAACAGTCTCCAATATATAATCCGACTAAAATGGTCCCCCCCAAAAATTGAGAACATAACACATACAATGATATGTAATAATTCTGGTATAAATCATGCACCACAAAAAAGTGCATTGCTAGGTTACCTGTAGAGTCCATACGAGTTTTGTCATTTCACCTGGGGGAGTGTGATGACACAGACTGTGATGAATTTGTTACATGGTGCCTTTAGTCAACATCCCATCCCCGTCTAATGTAACCTTGTCCAAGCAAGCTGTTAGATGGCCCTAGGTCCCCCCATCAACAATGGAAAATGACCACGGTATAATCTATTACCATTTATCATTATTAATAATCATAAACATTAAATGACTGCATAAATGTACCAAAGACATGCAACAATGAAATTTTTTTTCCCCACTCTACCACACCCAATTTGAAACCTCAATCGTAATTATAAACCTTTAATTATCATACTACCACTGAGTCATCATGGAAATGTATGATATTTTTGTGATTTTAATGAAACAAGATCTTTATATATATATACATACTGAAACATTTTCACAAACCAGTTATTGTAATGACAATGCATGAAAAAATTCAATGTAGGCCATTACAGTTTCCTTGACTGAAGTTGTTAAGTAAACGCTTCTAAATGATTTTAACATGCTCATAATGTATATACAGCAATGTCTTCATTAATAATAAAAATGTAACAGTTACAGATGAAATGAATTTCCTAGGTTCCATTTCCTTACAACAGTTAAAAGCACACTTACAGTGATGTGCTAAGGATGTTCTATCTATTAATTCTAATATATTTTTAAACTTTAAGAAATGAAAATTATTTCACTATAAGCGTGAATTCATTATAAGCGTGTTTGCTGAAACTGTGTTTTATTGTAGGTGTGAATTCATTACAAGTGATCCCGTGGGGATCCAGGTTAGAATAGGTCCCCAGTACCCCTTGCTTGTTATAAGAGGTGTCTAAATGGGGCACAATAAAGATCCCTCCCTGCTCAAAGGCTGTAAGCACTGAGCATAGACCTAAATTTTGCAGCTCAAATCTGGCAATGGTGAAGTCTCAATATGAGTGAAAAATTCTCGAGTGGGATGTTAAACAATATATAATCAATCAATCAATCATTACATGTGTGTTCACAGTAACTGTGTTTTACTGTAAGCATAAATTCATTATAAGTGTGTTCACTGTAACTGTGTTTTGCTGTAAGTGTGAATTCATTATAAAACTGTGTTTTACTGTGAGCATGAATTTATTGTAAGTGTGTTCACTGCAACAGTGTTTTACTGTAAGCGTGAATTCATTATAAGTGTGTTCACTGTAACTGTGTTTTACTGTAAGTGTGAATTCATTATAAGTGTGTTCACTGTAACTGTGTTTTACTGTAAGCGTGAATTCATTATAAGTGTGTTCACTGTAACTGTGTTTTACTGTAAGCATGAATTCATTATAAGTGTGTTCACTGTAACTGTGTTTTACTGTAAGTGTGAATTCATTATAAGTGTGTTCACTGTAACTGTGTTTTACTGTAAGCGTGAATTCATTATAAGTGTGTTCACTGTAACAGTGTTTTACTGTAAGTGTGAATTCATTATAAGTGTGTTCACTGTAACTGTGTTTTACTGTAAGCGTGAATTCATTATAAGTGTGTTCACTGTAACAGTGTTTTACTGTAAGTGTGAATTCATTATAAGTGTGTTTGCTGTAACAGTGTTTTACTCTATATATTAACTGATACAGGTACATGAGAAGACCTTCACACACTCTGTTGGGGTCCGAGATTTGTGCATCAACATGCTAAACAACGATGAGTTCAAGCTTATAATCAAAAGAAATTCTTATTCCCTCAATTGCTTTTAACTTTTTTCTACGAATTTTCAATACAGCAGTGTTGTTTAAGTTAGATAGATGTGCTATAAAATGACCTAACTATAATCTTCTATGATCACTATCCCATTCTAATCTAGTAGGACACAACCTAATTTAAAACATAACATTTCAAAGCCACTGTTTTCCAAGCTTCTCTGACATCAAGATGACAAAGCTGAAATCCTTTGACCTAGTTTTCAGAACTTACATCCCTCTCGATTCTATTTCACTTTTTCATCTCAATTGCAATGTTCTCGGGTTATTGTGAAATCTCTAATATTCAAAATGAACCTCTGTATATAAATTATTACAATTCATTAGCCTTCACCTTTGAAAGCAAATTTGACAAGCACCATGAAACTGGTGTCTCGGTGACGAGGCTCAACTTCAGTGGCACATTAACCCCCCCCCCCCCCCTTTGGATGATGGAAATCCCCTTAAATACTGGGTTTTTGCCTTGTCTACAATGTTTTTCTTGGCTTTAATTACAATGTAAGGATTTCCCTCTGTTTGCTTGATCTGCACTACACTGACCCCTACCTAAGGTCAAACCATGGTGCATCTTGGGTATTCTTCAGATCTCAAAGGTCTACCACCTTTCTTCCTTCATCTTAACCAGCTAACATGACACAGGCTGTGAACAAGCTATGTACCTCTGTCAAAATCCACACCGTAACAGGACCTGACACGGTCTGTCCTCACAAACGACTGTCAGGTTTGCTTAGTTCACTCTGTATAAATCCTCTTTCAAGTTGCACTTCTCCTGATGAAAGAGATACCTATCTTAATGTGTGATTCTTTTGTGCACATAACCCCCTGACTTAGATTGCCTTCAGATGATCCCGTCTTCACCTAATTTTGGCTTTGATACCCGCTAACATAAAGAATTAAGGAAAGGTACCCTCGAACATAATCTCTGTAATTGGTTTAAGAAGTTTCAGTTGCCAGATGTCATAGACTTTTTCTATATACTGGTAAATTCGGGCAAATTGACAGGAAAAACCTCTTGGGCTGCTTTATGTAGATGACCACTCCATCAGTCTACAGCTAACGTGTCATTGTGCCATTCCATTATATGGTATCCTGACCAACTTTCCTGGATCATGAATGCCTGATGTGATGGCATGTGGTACCTACAGACAGCTTTCTCTATCCATAAACCACAGCCCTCATGAATTACGTGGGGAACTTTATACACCAACAAGTCATAATGCTCCAATTATTTTGTCTGATGACAGAACATTTTTAAATTCCCCTCTACTGCTATTCAATTACTTAATAAGCCAAGATCAAATGTCCATACCTCATCTTTAATTACCATGTAATTACCATAATATATAAAATTTTAATATATTTAGACATCCCATTTCTCTCAAATTTAATGATAAAATCACAGCAAGATTTCTGAAAACTTTACAAAAAAAATTAATGAAGGTTGCACTATAATCTTGAGAAAATGTAACTTACGCACAATGAAAGAGTTTGAAACATTCAAGCTGCCTCGGGTCAAATGGCCACATTTAACAGCTGACCACAAGATTATGCTATTCATTTCAATGTGGTCTAACCTGGTAACCCTATGTAACAAGCCACTGAAAACAAATGACCTGTATATAATTAAGTAAAGAGGACTTATGACAAATTATGGGCTTGATTTGCAGAAAGGCGGCCTTTTGATGCACAGTAAATCACCAGGCTGTACCTTTTCTGTCCTGAAATATTGACTTCACCGACCCACTGACCTTTCATAAAATCAACTAAGTTATTCTCAAATTCCAATGATCTAAATGAAATCCCTGGCATTTAATCAGTAAAATTCTTATAATAATGTTTTTTTTATGGGATCAGCCAGAAACAATTTTCTTCTTAAAGATAAAAGTTGGCATGTTGCAAGGAAGAGATTTTGGCACTGTTCTTTTTTTTTTAATTTATTAAACATATGCACCATCATCTATCCCTGCAGTGTACTAATTATTTATACACATGTATGTATTTTATTTATACATAAGATTCACATATGTACATGTCACTACCAGCTTCTTGTACTATATCACAATATATGTGCATCAACTGTGTACCAGGTAACACTAGGAAAAAAGCTTACGATAAGAAACTAATAATTACATGTATATAGTATGCAATGCACTGATTATGCCTATGAAAGTTATCTAGCATGTAATACACTGATAACATGAACAAAGATCAAGCTACAACTCAGTCTGCTGAATGTTGACAAATATGATGCCTTTAAAACAAAATCAGTATTACTACAAGACAATTAGAAAATGAAGAGATAGAGACAATCCCAGCTATCCTGATGGACACACATCGCTGTTTAAGTCAGCAAGTTAATTGATTCTCTACAATTAGAAGTGTTTCCATGCCACTCAGAATTAAGCAGTACAACCAGGGTCACCAAGTCCAAGAAGCATATACTGCAGACTTGGCTTTCATACATAATATTTTTTTCATTAGGTTGAGGTTTTTTTTTCTTCCTTTAGTTGTTGTAAATTCAAACATTATTTTCAAAGAACAGATTGATTGATTAATTGATTGTTATTTTTTGCCACACTCAACAATTCTTCAGTTATCTGGTGGTGTCCAGTTTTTATTGGTGGAGGAGAGAACCCTGATACAATGTACCCGGAGAGAGACCACAGACCTTCCGAAAGTAAACTGGCAAACTTTCTCACATATATCAGCATGAGCGAGATTCGAACCTGCGCCGACAAGAGGTGAGAGTCAAAGAATAAAAAATCTGTTATCACTGCAATTATAGAAATGTTTGCAATATTACCCATTTGTACTGCATTCTACCCCAAGATCAACTCTCACATCATTTTTTTTTTAAAAGATGTATGCAATTAATGAGAGATTAGTACACTTTATATATTCCTAAGATGTCAACAGAAAATCTTTATCTACATATTCTACAATTTCATCCCCCCCCCCCCCCTATAAAAACTGTTCTAAAAGACAGTCCCAGGAATACACAGCTTACCTGCAATCTCAATATGAATTCTGATATCCAGATATTATGATACTTCTGCTGTACTCTATGTCACAAGAAAAATTTAAAGAGCAGCTGCTTTCAGTAAACTATGCACTTTAACAAACACTCATGAATTCCACATCTCATAATCAGGTGTGCAGTTTAATTAAGAAAACAGGAAAAAAAAGGTGGTTTGCAGTTTTTTCAGTCTCTGGAAGAAAGGTTCGGAAGTTAGTCATAAGTGAAACATCCGACAAAACGATCACCTACGACTGAGGACATTTTATATGTGGCCTCTCAGCTGGGTAGATGCAGGTGATAAAAACTGGTTAATGACTAGACAGCATGTATGGCCAGTGTAATCTACAAGGTGTTCATTCAGATATCTTTACACCTAGTCATCCTAGGATAGGTAATTTTTCCCCCCTTTAAGTCTGGTCATGGCCAAACCTTAATTGTCTTAAGTATATGTATTGTGAATTTGTCAGGGTGATATACGAAACAGGGTGAAGGAGTGTTGAATGTGAAACACAGTATGCCCTTATTGATAACAAATTTCACTCCTATGAATCCACCACTAAAAACCTCCAATCCCTTCGGACTACTGTAGTGAGTAGATTGTCTTATGCAGGCACTCTGTTTTATGGAATTCATTTCCACACTTTGAAAGAAAAAAACCTACATCAGATGTTAATTTTTGTACTGGTTTCCTGCATTAAAATATGGCACTTTCGTATAGTACAACCTAACTGACATTGATTGATTATATATTGTTTAACGTCCCGCTCGAGAATATTTCACTCATATGGAGACGTCAGCATTGCTGGTGAAGGGCTGCAAAATTTAGGCCTATGCTCAGGGCTTTTGGCCTTTGAGCAGGGAGGGATCTTTATCGTGCGACACCTGCTGTGACATGGGGCCTCAATTTTTGTGGTCTCATCCGATGGACCGCCCCATTTATTCGCCTCTTACAACAACTGACATCGAACCCACTTTGCTCAGGTTACAGTCCCTATTGAAAATACAGTAAACTGTATAAATCCTCAACCACCTGTGGAACATTATCACCCTAGTGATCATATGAAATCTTAAAAAAATAATTATAACACATGTGATTCAAAATACTTCAGTTTTAGTAGACAGGTGCTTGATTGGACACAGAAAATCAGTGGTCATCAAAGTGATTACCTGTCAAAGATTTTTTTTAATAAATGGATTTTTAATTACAATTCTTATAAATAGTCATATAGGTGTGGGTTATGTCTGTATTTATATACACCTACTTGTGTGGGAGTAGGACACACTTTTGAGTATGGAGACAGTTATGGAGATTTAGTTCCCCATCATTTCTCATGGAAAGGACCACTTCAAAAGAAAACTATGAGATATGCCACTTCATAAATTAACTGTTCTAGGTGTATTAAACATTCATCACACAAAAAGCAGCCATGATGTTTAGCGGCTTGCATGAAGATTAAAAAAGAAGACAAAAACCATAAGAGAGAGAGAGAGAGAGAGAGAGAGAGAGAGAGAGAGAGAGAGAGAGAGAGAGAGAGAGAGAGAGAGAGAGAGAGAGAGAGAGAGAAAGCTTGATCACCAGTATGCCCAAAGGGAGCTAACTCTTTGAAAGTCTTGATAACAGGTATGTGAAATCATGCATTATATTATTAAATATCCTGACCTATAAGTATAATGTAACCAAAATCTTTAAACAGGCTTTGACAACCAGATTTCTCAATGAAGTTTCCTTAGAAAGTCAATATTGACTTTTAGTGTGTATTGCTCTATGTGTATTTGCAAACACACCCAGTTTGCACTCCCATCACACAATGCAGGGGACAAATATGAACGTACGTCACATGTTCTGACGAAAAAATTAGTGAACATTGGTTTTAAAATTCATACTTTCCAAGGTCATACAAGCCTGTGTTACATATGACTGTTTTACTACTTCTTTGATTTGTGATTTTGTGTTTTCTGAAATAGATAATCAGCAGGTTGAAACAGCTTTACTACGGCATGACTGCCACCAAGACAGAATGTCATCTAACATTTTCATTCACATATCTTCAGCTGTTACTAATTCTAGCTAGCAAAATTACAATCTCCTCATTTTTCATTTCTGATCGAAGCATTTCAAAATACAACAATTAATGTACTGTGGTTTCTTGACGAGTTTTTACTTGTGAATACATAATGATTTAAGTTCAGAAGGTCATAGCCAAATCATGATGGACGTCAATTCTGAATCAATACAAGGAAACGGAAACAACATTGCACTCCTTAATACAATACACAATACTGTTTTACTGACGCTCTGAATTTAATCATACAAAACTGTACACATTTATTTTCTGTATCATTATAGCAAGCTGTTCCAAATGATAGTAAAATCATACAGAATCATTTTGTAAACATGAAAACAAAACTGCAGTTTGCTGAAGGAAAAGTAAATCAGTTTAATTTTTTCAGTCCTTATAACAACATAATCATAAAATAGAAAAGCTACTGTTGCCTCAGCCTGTTCATTTATATCTATTTCAGTCCATATTCTGTGTCACATTCAATAAATCAGTAAGTATCAAGTATTTGTCCCCAATCTTTAAGCACTAAGATTCAGTAATACACATTCTGTCAAAAGAAATGTTTTCTTAAACCAAACTTTTTGATATCTGAGCTAAGTTGAAAGATTCCATAGAAGCTTGCATCCAATTAAAAAAAAACAAACCCAAAAAACAAATAACAAAAAGAAAAAAACAAAAATAAACACCCCCCCCCCAAAAAAAACCCCACCCAAACAAACAAAAAAAACCCCAAAACATTTCCCCCTGAAACACACCAAAAAACAAAACAAAAAAAACAACACAAAAACAACCCCCCCCCCCCCCCCAACCAAATCCAAAAACAAAAAACTTTCCCCCCTGTCACAATGAATAATGTAACAACACAAATTGCCCAATATTACACCGCAGATGTAGACCATAACATAGATTTAAGATATTCCTTGACAACAATGAAATAGCCTTACATCTCACACTTGTAAGATTACTGGACCTGTATTGCCATGGTTCATCATTAACAACAGCTCCTAATTACTGAAGTATGGGATTGTGCATACCAATGACTACAGATTTATTTGTGAACCTTAAAAGACAACTTAAATGCTTCATTGCAGAATCAGTTGTGAAGTGGAATCACCTGCGAATATTCTATTCAAATAAGGAGGACGTTTTTCATATTTGATGACAAATTTCATTCCAAGTAGATTCCCCATTTACATTATGCATCTGTGTTGTTGTAATGCAGATAATTCAACTCATAGTTTATGTCAACAATAAAATCTGGTTGGACAGGTGTTTTCAAAAATGAACTACCTTTTAATAGACAGTATTTCATATGCTTTAAGTCACAAGGTTTACTCAGCAGAGTCTGCACTGTTTTCGATTTCAACATGCAATTATGATAGTCTTGAAAATTAACCACATTCCTTCATTACAAATTCATTTCCATTATAACTAGACTGTATAAGTTATAATTAAGATACCCAAAGTGATTATGGGGACTGCAAATTCATGCACTTCTTTAATTACTTGATTAAGATATTTCATTTCGATTAATTATGCAATACCAAGTAAAAGATTTGAAGAGTGATATAGCACTTATCTAAGATTGTGCACCAATTAGCACTTCCTCTATGATGATTCATTCTAAGCACATACGAGGCTGTTCCAGGAGGACAAAATGGTGACTGATTCGCCACCAATCCTTCAAAAACTTTTGGAAGTTGCACATCGATCAGTAAGTATGCTTTCAGAAATCCCCCTCCCCTCTCTTTAACAAAGAAAACCAAAACCAAAAATCCTGATCTGTAAATCATGTATATATAAAGAAGCTTAATACACGTCTAAATGAGCTAAATGTTTTCTGTTTTGAGGATTTAGAAAAATGGACCTGTCTTTTATATTTAAGTTACTGCTCTCCAGTAAGTTAATGAAAATTACAAGCCTGAAGTACACATCCCTCTACAGCAAAAGGCATTGGATTTCTAACATAAAAACCACCCCCCCCCTAAGGTCAGAAAACAGTCATGGATAACTGAATGGACAAAATGAAAAAAGGGACTGTAAAACCAATATAACTCATACAATGCCACAGTAGGGGGGGATAAAAAGTGACCATGGCACAGATACAGGAGGCGAGGCGATTGTTAAAATAATCACTGGAGTCTGCAGAGAAATAAGGATTAAGTCTTTTGTACACTGGTGGTATTGGGTAGATTTGTATTTAGTAATATGATCACCATCCCATATTAACAGTCTAAAATGATGGTGATAAAATTTGACGGCTATCTTATAATGAGTAGTAGTAAACTATCAACAACAATGGGTACAATATACCTCCTTGGCCCACGTCTTTACTTTTCATGAATGAGAAAAACTACTTGTGTATCAGGTTTAGAGTTGTCAACCTGGTGGTGACTTTCATACTGTCTTGCCATACACTATGGCTAAGACCTACTTCAAAGTTCTCTGAATGGGCTTGCCAGTTTTAGAGCAATTACAGTGGGGATTTAAGAGAATTTTGAACTTTTAACTAATAAATGAAAAGTTACACTGTATTATCAGTCTAATTGCCTTTCAAAAAAAGGAATAATTATACTTAGAATCATAACAGCCTCTTACAAAATTAAACACAAAATTGAATTCATTCTGATTTGTGGTACTTCATTTTTTCTTTCTTTCTTTTTTCCAATTTATTATGTATATTCAGTGCACTTCAAAGAAAAAAAACCAAAACAAGATTACAAAACCAAGCTGTAATTGGGACAAGTGGTATTCAGGCACTCAATTAGTATATAATATTACATAGTTAGAGTACAAATATGCAGTAATAACGGCTCTCCTTAATATCTCTTACATTTAAGAGCCTTTTTAGAATACAAACTGGCACTCCAAGTAGTAAATCCTACTGCTATAGTTAGTGAATTCTATATCGTGTTCTGTTAAAGGATTTTGTAAGTTTTGAAACTGCCTTAAGTTTGCTGTCATAGTACATTTAATTGGTAATTTTGCTTTACACAAATTTCAGAATATTTACTCTTACAGTTGTTTTCCATCATGAAAATTACTTTCCATCTGTGAAATGAAAATTCCTCATATAATAATATGTATTAAATAATCAATTTTATCTCATTTTGAGCAATTATGAACATATAATTTTGTTTTTCAAACTCCAATCACATTAATACACTCTATGTAATAGAAAATGTTTATTTCTCTTAATTCTGGATCTTTTGGTCAACTTGTAAGAAATGGCCAAACCCTCCAAGGCCATGAGCTAACTATGCTTACTTTTACAACATCCTTGTGGTCAGGATGTTCGCTTTACTATCATGAAGTCGCTGTGACCATTTTTACAACAACAAAAATCTTGACTAAGATAAAAATTTTGTCTCAGCCTCATATTCAACTGAGTGCACCTCTGCCCTGAGTAAGAATGACAGTTTTTCACCCATGTATAAATCTAGTTTTGCTCATTCTCAAATATATGAATGAAGAATTATACAAAAAAAAATAAAAATAATAATATACAAGTGTTTTCAAATTTTTAATCTAAATTGTATGATTTTTTTAGTGAAAAGGGCAACTAGATTCAGTCCCCAGCAGCCCCCTTCAAACACAAGATGTTAAACATCATGTCTGTTCCCTGTTCCTTTGTCAACTAGCAGCCACCTATGGAAGTGACAGTTACTGGTCTTCCTGAAAAGTGAACTTCTGTGTCATGACAGACATTGGAACGATAAAGAACACCCCCCCCCCCCCCCCCCCCCTTCCATGACCTTTTGGATGTGAAGAATGACTATTCTGTCACACAGAGAAATAACCTACACCATTTCTTGAAGAGTTCTTGCAAAATTTTTCCTATCATATAATAAAATCCTTTGCCCCTAATTCCACCTCAGTGTCTGAACATATATCAAAATAGGTGGGGCCCCTTCATAGCAGAGCTTTGGAATTTTAAAATATGCAGGACCTTGTACAATAAATTGTACACATCTACCTCTGGAATTTTAAAATATTCCGGGCCTGTATAGTAAATGTGCAGACCCACCATAACACTCATAATATATATCACTTGTGTCAAATGTCTAAATCTGACTTGAACAGAAGAATTCAAAACATATTAAATACTGCACAGTATATATGTCACTTCAGAAAGCAGTGCTTGGTGTCCATAAACAAACAGCACATGGGCCGACTTTCATTATGTGTACAAAATAAACAGAAATTCTCATAGGTATCATGTTTTAAGGCACCATTCAAAAACAACTGATAGGTCTAAAGTATCTCCTCAAACTAAATTGAAATGTAAAACAGGGCGAAACAGTTACCCAACTTTTATGTCTACCATTTAGACGCCAATGCAAGTGGAAACTAGTGTCAAACTGTTCACAATAAGATGGAAAGGTGTAGAATACCACAACTGCTTTACAATACAGTGCAGATATATAACACCACAATAGAAAATTCCACCATCTCACTTTCTGATCCTAAGATAGAAGAAAGCTGGACAAATGCCACATACCTCAAATTCTGTGTCTTGACCCACCAGCTCCTCTGGAACAAGACCAAATCCATACATATATACACTATGATCCATCTGCTCCACGACCAGGCTCTTCTTGGCTGAACTTTCATCATTACGCTTGGACTTCTTCTTAGTTGAAGATTTTCTCTTCGAATTTGGAGACTGCAGTGTTGCTATGCGAAAGGCAGCTTTGAGTTTGATTTTCTTGGAGCTAAATCTTGGTCCTACTGAGTTTGGACGCTGGGCAGGGACAGGATCTGGACATTCGGAAGATTTGGATCGTAATTTTTTATCCAGTGAGATGGAGTCCAGTCTTTCCTCTGACCTAGATTTGGATAGGCACCTAACTATTTCTGGATCCTCGACATCACCCGTTTCTGAAGACTGTCTCTTTCTTACCGGAGGCTGTGGAGCCATTCTCTTCTTCCCAAAGTTCAGTCTACGAGGAGAATCGGAACAAGGAGACACATCATTTAGACTCTGCGTGTCCAAGGCAAATATCTTGTGTATACTATCCAGGAAATCAGTTGATGATGATATAGAAGTAGAATCACTGTCAAAACTTAGATGAAAATCAGATTTGTTAGGGGGGTCGCTGCGGAGCGAAAGTGTGGGGCTCTCCAAGTCTGTTGACAGGAGGGTCCCCGTTGACACAAACTTTTTCATTTCACCAGCCTGCAGCATGGTGTTTAAAAGTGGGGCTTCACAAGTCCCTTCCGATGCTATCATCCAAAACACGTGTACATCACCATATCAGCCTGTCATATTACAAAAAAAAGCACTTATCTGAAATCCACTTGGAATTCCATAGGTAGGATATGACACACAGTCATCAAATAATTGTCCCCCCCCTAAACAAAAATCAGACCAATAATCCTCACGATACAAACACACCTTGAAAAAATTTTGAACAAAAATCCAGCACACAGAATATGTAAAAGCAGGGAGCTATATAGCTCTTATTATCTCTCCAAGTTTAGATTATAAACAAACACAAAAAGCACACAGTAATTTCTCTTGGCTGAGTATTATAACACAGGTATGTATCCTGAGTTGATACCGAAGACAGTTCACTTTATCAGACCAGGCTAATTATTTCCTTACCAAGACTTATTTGTCCACAAAAACAATTCTATTGTTCCATTTCACTACTGCCTTGGGCTCTTTATGTGTTTCTTTTCTCTCTAACCATCAGGTGGTCAAGCAGCCAGCTTTTTAAAAAAAAAACCTTGGTATTCACAGTGTGTAGATTTAAAGTACTGTTTTCTTTGATATCAAAACCAGGATAAGTCTCTTTCAGAACAATGGCTGGATTCTGATCGTCTTCTATTCCCCAACAAACAATGGAAAACAAATCTGTTATCTATGTTTTATCACTTACTTAGGGTTAAAGAAAATTATTGTCTTTTCCCTGTTATTTTGGACTGAGTTTTTACAGCCGGCTTTTGAAGGACTTATGATGACCTGAGATAAAATCCAGTCAGTTGTGTTCCCTTAGCAAACACATTAACTATTCCTCACAAATTCCTCACAGACTCAGTAAAGAATGATTGGTTTTATTAAGATGAGGCAAGAAGTCCTTTAAACATCTCCTATGTTGTAGATATATTATTTCCTACTGCGCTTCAGCAAACATTTAAGAGTCCTCCACAACAGACTATATACTCAGTGTTACATTACACAATACATACTTTACGTTTTTATGCAAATCACAGTAGCCCAGTGAACAGTCAATAATAACTCTGTCCAGAAAGATGCACGAGAGATAAAATACCTTTCATCCGATTCAGTAACACAAGCTTAACTAACAGCAACTGGTCTATTCATATACTGGTGTTCATAAATGTGAAACTCCTGCAGGTTTATGAAATTCAATCTTACGCACAAACTTTGGTGTTCTTCAGAAACTGAAAACAGTTCTACCCACAAAATGTAAATGCTCATTTATGTTAAATAGACATCAGTCTCCTTGTGGCGAACTGTCCATACACTACCCTGTGTAGTGACAATAAAACCAGTCTCTCTTTATGGATTGTTGATGAAGCCTTACAGAAAATATACATAAATAACTCCTCTAGTTAAAGACATTTTCACTCTAATGGCCAAACCCCCAGAAAGACCTTCCTATTATTGTCTGCACGCGTGATTTGGTCATCTAGTCACAGAAAATGTTTGTTCAATGCACTCTCCCAAAATTCCACAACACAATCTTTTGGCACTCTGGACTTTAAATTCTGTTTATCTGTCCCTATCCACTATCTTGAGTCAATTTTCCTGTAGCTTATGTCAAAGATCTCCAATTCCAAGTCATAGAATCCAAAGATCGAAGGGGTCTCTTGGTCACCGCTAATTTTGAAAAAGAAAATTGCTGCTTGTTGGGGCTGTAGAAGTCCTCGCCTGATAAGCTTTCTTTTGGAAGGGCCTATTGACCAATGTTCAGGTCATTTGAATTGTCCCTGTCCAAAGTGGCTCTGTAATCCCTCTGTATTCAAAATCATTAATTGGTTTTATCAAGTGGAAAAGTTATTGAGAAAACACTTTCTTTTACAATCCTCCCACCTTTAGGAATAGATAATCAAAAACAACATACTTTTTTTCTGAAATTCAGAAGGAAGATTTTGAACTCCCACAACATACAGTCAAAGGCACAAGATCCTTCTTTCCTTTTTTTTTTTTTTTTTTTTTTTTTAAAACAACATGGCTGAAGGTAAGGTATCTCTTCACATACAAACCACACAATAATTCATAAAAAAAAAAGAAAGATCTGTGATGGATGAGTTGAATGTTTTACAAATCTCTGTGCCTGGTTGCACCTTTATCAGGTCCCATATGCTAATAATCCTTACTCAGCGACAGTATGATATCACATCTCGTATAGGTATAAACCCAATTATTCTCCACGGTTTATCCAGAAATCAACGCCAGCAATCCTTGTATCAGATATAATTCAGAAATCCCTCCCTTTTCCAGTCTTTCTAGCTGCAAGCCAGAGGTTAAGACTCATCCAATGCTGTATTCTTAGGCAATCATCCACTGGATGAATACACCAGAAACTGAATGGAAGTCGTTTTCAGCATGACTTCTCTGTGTTGGTCTTAAATGTCGAGACGTATACATTATTCCTAATTCGCACATTTTTCGTTAAGCTTGACTGCAAGTTCATTATTTTCACCTAGTTATATATCTATATATATGTATACAAGCAACAATTAACACATCTGTGACACAGATGTTCTTGTCCTCATTACAATTCAAAATGCATCCCTTGCTTCACATATCTATACACAATCACACCTGTACTGAACCAGTTTCACAAATTTCCTCAAGACATCCTTAATTCATGCAGGACAATTCCACATTGTCAAGATAATGTAAACTATTACAGAACTGATTTCAACCAGTATCCTGGTGCAATATCTATTTTATGATCTATTTTTTTGTCCATAAAATAGTGTTCTCTACTTAAGATCATTTTCTATAAATTCTATGCGTTTAATTCCCCCTGTGTTCCGTAAAGAAATGTAATTTAGCCTGTTTCTGACACATCAGTAAATACCCAAACTTAAAAAAAGTGATTTATTTTGTTTGCTTTTAAAACCAAAAGGAGAAAAAATTGCTTATTGCATCCTATAAGCTAGATCAAAGAAGATTAAATCACATTAAATACACTCATGCACTTTAGGATGCTCAACATATATTACCTATTACTGATATGTTCCTTAGCAACACATGTATATATACAATGCAGAGCAAAAAGAGGTTTTGCAGAATTTCTAAGGAGATCAACATTTCCGTCATCATTTAAAAATAAATGAAATGGACATGTTATTATCAATAAAAATACTTTTGTACTGAGAATGTTGTATCTCTATTGGGCCACCTAGTGGTATCTTAAAACTAAAATGTCTGACTGTAAATCAAGACTCCTGGGGTGGGGTGGGAGTGGTGGAGCGTATTACGGTGTGGAGATAATATACAACTGTGGGTGGGGTGGGGGTGGGGGCTGGGGGTGGAGAGTATCACCATGTGGAGATAATATACAACTGTGGGTGGGGTGGGGGTGGGGGCTGGGGGTGGAGAGTATCACCATGTGGAGATATATACAACTGTGGGTGGGGTGGGGAGTAACAACATAGAGAAAAGCTAAGCCTGCTGTGTAGAATACTGTTTTATATCTAACCCTTTTAACACCTGCCATATTGAATTCCACAACCTTTTACCATACAATGCTTTCCCTATTAAGACCAGATAAGGGCTGCTTATTTTTTTTTGTCTGTGTGATTTAGGGACTTCATTATAGGAGAGAACAGACTTGTAAATTGGTTACTTAGAGGCCCACTGATGAAAACATTAGATAAAGAATTATGGGGATGACAATCAATTGTGACGAGATTAAATATCCCAAAGGTAATCATCAAGATTAAATTTTCTGTCCATGATTTAAATTGAAGTTTTTCTTTTAAATTGAAAAATTGACCTGATCTGAGTGAAGAGTGATCAAGAATTAGCAAGTGACTGTGTACAATAGAACTATGGCAGACTTACGGCTAGTTCATGTCAAAATATTGGCTTGAAAAGTAGACTTCAGTTTGAATACCAATCCAAACTACATTTGTATTTATCTCATAAATTAATCCAAATTACTAATTCAGTAATTCCAATTAAAATATTTGGAGGTCATATCTTTGAAGAGTATCAGTTTAAATAATTCTCTGTTGATAGCTGTGAAAACAGACTTGTGGGGAGGGGGGGGGGGGTGGGGGGGGGGTTGCTCCTCCTTTCTGTGTTGCATCAGTCTGATTTACAGATATTGCAGTCCAGTCACAAATAAAAATCAAATTAATCTGAGATATTTTAAACTGGATGGAAGACCTGCATTCCGTTAAAGAATTGATATCATCGCTGCTTTATAAACTCCCAATGAAATGTTGTGTTGCTTGCATTCCAAACATAAATTTATCAAGACCTGGCATATGTGAGCATAGGTGTGACAAGTCACCCAGTACCATAAAAACAACTACCCATTTACCTGTCTAATGCATACTCAAACAAAAATTTGAGTGCAGCAAAAGCCATTTCATTTAGGTCTTTATTGACTCGTGAATTTATTTTCTCCCCCGTGTAAGTGGTTTAACAAGACCAGAAGAATGATGTAATAAAATAAGACTGATTCTCCATTCTTGGTATTACCTGGTGTTATTTAATGAATGAAAGCGTTAATTGCAATTAGTGTCAATCAATGTCAAAAAATGTCACAGGAATCTGATTATGATCTCCATAAAGATTTTTCTACATGTTATCCATCACTAAATTTCTGTACTTCTCATCATACAATTGTTTCATTGCTTCTTTCAGTTACTGTACATGTGTAGATATCAATTTGTGGGAATAGAAGACAACTTCTGCAAACATCCACAACAGAGGAAAGAAAAAGGGAGACAACTTCTGCAAACACCCACAACAGAGGAAAGAAAAAGGGAGACAACTCTGCAAACATCCACAACAGAGGAAAGAAAAAGGGAGACAACTCTGGAAACATCCACAACAGAGGAAAGAAAAAGGGAGACAACTTCTGCAAACACCCACAACAGAGGAAAGAAAAAGGGAGACAACTCTGCAAACATCCACAACAGAGGAAAGAAAAAGGGAGACAACTCTGCAAACATCCACAACAGAGGAAAGAAAAAGGGAGACAACTCTGCAAACATCCACAACAGAGGAAAGAAAAAGGGAGACAACTCTGCAAACATCCACAACAGAGGAAAGAAAAAGGGAGACAACTCTGGAAATGAACGATTATATATTTCTTTATCACAATATGAACTTTTCAATTAAAGAGGACAGACCTCATGTCAGATAAACTATGTTTTTATAGACACCCAGATCAATACCAATTGAGTATATATGTGTATTGATGGACAATGCTTGTAATCTGCCCACGTCTTTTATAAGACAAATGCCGTCAATCCCATAATGCTTGGAGTTGAACTAAAGGATCTCCATTTCAAACTTGTTTGTTTATAGTTAGTTTAAAACCTGCTGTGTTTATACAAAGTGTTCTAAAACATCAAAAGATCCATGAAATGTGAAGTAGACAGTTTTATCAAATTGTCATCCATAAGATGGCAGTGAACAAAACAGAGCTCTTTAGAACACATGGCATGACACAGAATGTGGAGTTGTCACTCCACATTATTTCATCTACAATCTGTCACACCGATTTACATTTATTTTAATGGACCTGAAATTTAAGATTAAAAGTCATGGTCATACATATTTAAAATGAGACAATCCCACACTGACTGCAGGCAACGCCCAATATTTAATGGCAAAGTCACAGAACAAAAAAACATATACGGAGTGCATAATAGATAAAGAACGTGATAATTCCATTTGATTTTCATATCATCATTAATGCACCCTCAAGATAGTCTCATCATCACATCATTTCAGGAGTGCTAGTCAAATTCCAGCACGATGTGAGCAAACTTTACCAAACCAGCAGTAAACGAAAGTTTCCATGTAAAACAATACCTCAACATATATGTGAACCTTAGCCTGTAAACAAAACTTCCAATTTAGGAGTCAACAACCCCTTGGTTTTAGGTGTCTAATTCATGAAATCTCTAATGACAGCATTCACCCTTTCACACTTGTTTTTAAAAAAAAAAAAAAAAAAAAAAAAAAAAGATTCAAGATTTGTTAAAAATGACTTTGCACTCAGTGGATAATGGTACCTTACTGGACATGTCCAAAAAGAAATTGATGGAGGAATCAATTTCTGCCTACTTTAAACAGAAGATTGGAAATGGATACAAGACGCTTCACATTTACGACATGAATCAGTTATACGACATACTTGATTAAACTTTTCGCTCTTCTCGACAAATTCACGCAAAAATTCTGAAATTCTTTGCAAATTCCATAAAGCGAATGTGCACCTCAGTGCAAGAACCTAAAATATCGACATTTTATTAAATCTCCTCAAGAGTTCGCTATCCGTGGGGATCCGGGTTAGAATAGATCCTCAGTACCCCCTGTTTGTCGTAAGAGGCAACTATATGGAGCGGTCCTTCAGAAGAGACCACAAAAACCGAAGTCCCGTGTCACAGCAGGTGTGGCACGATAAAGACCCCTCCCTGCTCAAAGGCCCTGTCACGAGCATGGGCCTAAATTTTGCAGCAGTTCACCATCAATGGTGATATCTCCATATGAGTGAAAAATTCTCGAGTGGGATGTTAAACAATATATAATTAATCAATCAATCATTTAATCTGTTCAAGATCAAGAAAAACATGCATCAGATTCTCATGTGTAATTATCTACATGTCGATTCACAACTTCTCATCCTGGTCAATATCAAGGACGTTTTATGCAACATTTTATGCAAAAACCATTGAGAGGTTAAAGACATATGCTCTTATAGCTGTACACAGAGAGGACAAGTCGGCTCAGCAAAGAACAAAATGCCACTGCTTTGCACACTGGGTAAATACCCGTCGGTTCCGTCAGAAACTCTTCGCATGAATTGGCCATTCGAAGGCCGCATTAGGCAGGAATAAATGGCAGTGGCTGGGTCTGACACGGCTGAATATTTGTTTTATTTATATATCCCATTCTGACAGGCTGTTCTCTGTAATTAATCATAAGTTGTTTGTGAAACTAATGCAAAGGTTATTATTATTAGAAAACTTTCTTTCTCTTTAAAAAAAAATAAAAATTCTGAGAGCATGACCCCAGACACAGCACAAAATCTCTCTTCTCTTATTGTGACACATACCATAAAACTTGTCAATTTAAAATATTTCTGGAATTATAGAAGTGTTCAATATTTCTGGACACCAACATGATCTTTCACCAAAAAAAAAAAAAAAATACACAACTCACAATTTTATAAAAATATATACAATGTAAAACTTCAAAAATTTCATTCCCTAAAGAAGCTGTTAGCATCAGTTGTAAAATTATAGGAATTTCTTTTCAAGTTAATCCTAGTTGGTCTCTTTTTCTGAAGTCCATTGAATTATCATTTCAAACTCCTAATACTAAACACACCTTGTTCTAAAATATTTACAGCTGCATATGAACAACCAACATATATTTAAACATATAAGCACTTCATTTTTAAATGTAGTGAATACCTATCTAATCTAATATGGCTCCATTTTTCTCCTTACTAATTCATAAAATTTTCACAAACCTCTAATTTAAATGCCCGCATATGAGCGATATAAAAGTATTAAAAGGTCAAATTTCTGTTTATAATTTGGCCCATAAAAACAGCATCAAAATGCCGCAACAACTGCCAAAAAATTTGCAATTTTTAATACCTGAACTTCAAATTTTACAACTGTAGATCAAACACACAAAAAAGTAAATTTGTTAGTAAAATATCCAAGGAGTTTGGTTAATTTGAAATCACAGCTGGAAATTCAACAAATCGACAATTTTGGTATGTGGCGTCCCCTGGTAACTTTCGACTGCTGCCGAGATCTGCTGACATGAAGGTGTGCAATGTCAAAAAGATCTTCTATGCAAGGCATCCATGCTGAACACAGAAAAGTAGAACATCTGTATAGCCATTCTCTATCAATCCACTCATTTTCATAATTATTTATTCTAATGCTTCATGTACAAGAAACCTCAAGGAAAGCAATGATTTTTAATGACGTACTCTTTTATGTTGATAGTTTTGTTAGTTCCATCATCATTAAGAAGTTTTCAAAAGTTTAATTCATTGGGGGGTGGGGGGGATTGTTTAAACTGGGACATTGACAATCACCCTGGGAACTTACATATACAGTGAATCATAACCTAAATCTTCACATTTGATAAACTGAGACATTTGGATCCATGCATTTATTTTGACCCAGTTTTGTGGAATGTCCTCCCTTAATGAAAATCTATACTAGTCTGCCCATCTAAAGCTTTCAATCAAATAAGCCCCATGGCCATGGATGCAATTTCTTAACATACGTGTAGTTCACGGCCATGATAAGAAGATCAGCTACCCGCAAAAGAATGTGGAAAAGTATGGCTGAAGCCAGAAGGAGACAGGCACCGACGAGGAAACAGCGGGAAATAATCAGCCCCCTCAGGACACGCACGTCAGAGGGCGACTAAGAATAAACAAACAACTGAAATTCATCCCATCCCAGGTATCTCTGCTGATGTCGTACAGGTAGAATCTGTTGTCACGGTTGTTTTGTTGTTCCGCGTCCCCAGTGAGATTCCGGGATCGCCCTCGCAAGTTAATCTGAAGGCTTCCCTTGTTTATATAAGATAGGTGACTGACGCATGGACCAGAACAGATACCCTGAAGCCCACCAGGAGATGTGAAGTAAACATAACACTGGCCGTCTCTGTCCCAGGTGTAACTAAGCACTCATGTGTTGTTTTTTTTATCTGTAGAAGATTTCAAGGAATTCCAAAAAAGTAATGCCGTATCGTAACTGCCTCCCTAACCATCCCCACCCCTATAAATAGTAATGCCGTATCCTAACTGCCTCCCTAACCATTCCCACCCCTGTAAAAAGTAATGCCGTATCCTAACTGCCTCCCTAACCATCCCCACCCCTGTAATGCTGTATCCTAACTGCCTCCCTAACCATCCCCACCCCTATAAAAAGTAATGCCGTATCCTAACTGCCTCCCTAACCATCCCCACCCCTATAAAAAGTAATGCCGTATCCTAACTGCCTCCCTAATCATCCCCACCCCTATAAAAAGTAATGCCGTATCCTAACTGCCTCCCTAACCATCCCCACCCCTGTAATGTCATATCCTAACTGCCTCCCTAACCATCCCCACCCCTATAAATAGTACTCTCCAGCTACTTTCAGTTTGAAGAGAGCAAAGATTGGAAGCTGGCTAAATATGTTCAAATGCATATATGTTTTATAACAAAATGGCTCAAGTTACACAAATTTGTAGGTCATGAAATCATAAACTTGTATACATACTTGGTAATTTTCTATATTTAGAAAACAGTCAATTCTTTGACGAATTTTTATCATCACTGCATAATGCATACATTGTCAGTTTTCCCGATGATAGGGTTAATATAACAATGTGGCCACAAAAACATTTTTGTGGTACATTTGACATTGACCTTCACCCTGATCTGGAATGAAGTTTTGACCTTGACATTTTATTTCATCCGATATGAAATCTCCATTTTCTGTAGTATGCATAAGTTATCAATAGATTGTATTTGGATAAACAGGCCTAAAACAATAACTTGTTCTGGACGCAAGGCCTCAATATAAATCGCCATCTTTTTCAAAAACCTTTGTACAGTTCACCAAGAGTGCTTACTAGGGTGAATATGGTACATCAGTCAATCAATCAATCAATCCTTACTATCTGAAAGGAAGGTTGACTGATTTAAAAAAAAAAAAAAAAAAAAATTGTTATCATTCACAGGGGCTTCACATAAAACCATGATTAGATAAAAGTCCAGATGACAAGACATTATTTTGACCAAAACCAGAAACAAAGTTCTCAAGATAGGCAATCCTTAGTAGTCCAGCTTTTCTTGACCTTACGTGAAAAGTCTCGATGTCCAGCAAACCATCTCACAGTACAGAGGATCCTATGCTCTCTGAATTTAGTCACTGTGCCGCGATTCGGATCTGACTATAGAGGATTACAGCCAACTATATCTTCCTATTTTGTATCATTTACATGGTGACTTATCCATTAAAAGGAAATCTGCCAATGAAATCCTTATCAATGAGAAAATTTTCTTTTTGAGCACTTTTAATGACTTTTCCCCTTCACAAACACTGAATATTTTGTACTGTGAGGATACTTGTATTGTGATCATGTTTGTTTCCCCCCCTCTCTCTCCCCCCCTCTCTCTCTCTCAGAAAATGTAATAGTGTTCATATACTTTAAATTTGGGAGGCTCCTGACTATATTAAGCTAAATTTTAAGAATATTTCTTTTTCAGAAAACAAACAAAACACACCTAGCTGTATACCTCATCAATCAGTAAAGTACACAATTAATTAGACATATTCACCAACATGACTGGCAAAGTTTCATTCATAATCTGAACGAATTCCGATTCTAGAGGACACTGTCAAAAGGTTTTTCATAAACAAGACGAATAACAGTACCACATTACAGTATCACTAGCCTAAAATAAACAAAATATTCATAAAATATATCTATAACTGGAACAAGAAAACTTAATCACTGTGGCATTTTGCTTAGTCACTATATAAACAGATAATGAAACTCTTAAGAATCATTTGGAAGAATAATCTGAAGAGAATATTAACTCCGAAGGTTTCAAATTCTTCATGTTGCTGGTACTCCTCCCCACTTTTTCTTCATCGAACAAGTCCATTTTAAAATGAAAAATGCAAAATTTACCCCATTTTAGCAGAAATTTGAGCCTTTGCAGAACTCAGTATTTTTATGCGGTGCACAACCTAACCATTTGAAAATATCTGAAGCTGTCCTAGACTGTTAAAGTGCAAAAGGGCTATTCATTATGAAAGTCCAAAGAATGCAGAGGGAAAAGCCAATCTGGTCAACATGAGACTGATTGAACATTTCTGTTTTGTCTTGAAAATAACCTCTCTCTGCAATTGGCCTATCCCTTTGTGGTTATAAATTACGAATGAACACAAGTCAAAATTTCAGTTTCAATGAGTGCGTAATATATACAGATATTTTTTAAGACCGTACAATTCAGGACGAGTCTACATCTAAAATATGATACAATACATCAATAATACAATACGTCAATAAATCATTCATGTGTGACTTATCAAGTTGAAAATATACCAAATCTAATTTTTAACTTAGTCTATTTATTCCAGTTCATGGTTACCAGGACAACCTGACATTGGTAAATTTCTTAAATCAATTCATCATCTAAAATATATATGAAGAAGGTTTCTGTTCAGAACTTGTAGAGGTAAGGTCTATGTAACACACTGAATGGCCTGTAATCTCTACACGCTATTTTTCTACCATATTAAAGGTTATTTTTCTACCATATTAAAGGTATAATATTGATATTAATAACTGACACCAGGCATTGCCTGTCAGAGAAAGTGTCGTTAAACCTTTGTCCTCAGCTTATCTGATGTCGAAAAAGGTCCCCATGTCAAATTTAGAATAAACTTTTGCCAGATATTTCAATTAGATATCATTATATCCTCAAGAAATGTGTATAATGTACCAGCTGAAACACAAATCCACAATACCTTTACGTCATTTCAAAAATGTGAATGAAAACATAGCTAGATACCATGCAAGATTGACATGCAGCTTACCACACAAGACTGAGATCGGAAGATCCGTTTTCGTACTTTCTGACCCTCTCGAGAAATCATTTTCAACAATGACCATGAAAGTTTTAATTTCAACAAAAACTGAAATCCACTAATCCCAAAAATAACATCCACAGAACAACGTCAAAGTACGAGTAGTTTTCGTAGAAAATTGAGCTCCAACTGCCAGACACAGAGAGGAGATGGTGTATTCCTAAAGTTATGAAATGATCAGCATAAAACGCGAACATGCAAAGCTAAGAAATTAAAAACTGTCGTCAAAATTGTCAAAAATAATATCATGTGCAGGTATCAATCATTGTGCTAGGTTTCTTGTTTGAACTTACTCTTTAGTTATTCACAGTATAATGTAGTTCTGAATTAAATTACCATCTGTTAATGAGTTCCGTCATGTCCCTGTGGTTAACTATACTCACTGTCCAAGCACCATTCAGTTTTTATTTTAGAATACATAAACTTTGTCAAAGACAGTGGAGCCCTATTCTCCAGCAATAAAAACACTGCATAAACCCAGAACGTGTTCACTCAGATACAATCTTATGAACACAATAGTTATGCATTTCTAAAGGCATTAGACCATGTTATGTAATTTAAAGGAAAAGTTTGAAATTCTGTTTTAAATTCAAGTTCAAGAGGCACTATGAAGATTATGAAATAGTCTAGACGACTAAACACAATGAGTGCTTTATTATCTACTGTTGAATAGATACAGTTACCGAGTGCTTAATGTGTCAAGGGAAATAACTCCAACACAACTCTGTCTATCTCTCAAGACAAAACTCTTTATTTTTTTTTCGGTTTCATTTAGAACGTAAATTGAGACATTTTAAGCAAGCTGACAAAACAGATGTATCTGACTTCACAATGAATACAAATAGACCACACAGAATTTGTTATAGAAAACAACCTAAAACAGATGGGCCAGTATTGCAAGCAAATAATATCTTAAGACATAGCTACACCTGAGAAACTCTCGATTTCATAGAAGTGAAAGGCAAACATTCCTTCAGTTAATCAAAATTTAATGAAATTTTCACAATGGTGGTTAAAAAAGTTCCAAATGAAATTAAAATGTAAAATGATCACAGAGATGAGATGAGACAAAATCAAGGAAAAGTGTATATCAAAATTCCAATAGGATCATTCATGTCTCTATAATAGAGACATCTCCCATATCTACCACAGATTAACAGCCCCTTGTCATTAAATATTATCTTTTCATTTCCTTTCAATCAAGCATTTAAAGAATTCTGGGATATACCGGGACGTGCCTTGTAGGCACTGATCTGATGAACTTCTCAGTCCAGTCTGTGCACTTTAAAAAATACACAGTCTTGTTGGGATCATCGCAAGCTAACACCTGTAACATAAACACAGCAAATCTACAAACACATCAAATCTATGAACACCTACTGGAACACTGCTACAAGCTGTAAATTGTGTAGCTCTAAACAAACAGCAAATTACACAGTTCATTACATGAACTGTAAATCATGTAGCTCTAAACAAACAGCAAATTACACAGCTCATTACAGAAGCTGTAAAATCATACAGCTCTAAACAAACAGCAAATTACACAGCTCATTACAGAAGCTGTAAATCATACAGCTCTAAACAAACAGCAAATTACACAGCTCATTACAGAAGCTGTAAAATCATGTAGCTCTAAACAAACAGCAAATTACACAGCTCATTACAGAAGCTTTAAAATCATGTAGCTCTAAACAAACAGCAAATTACACAGCTCATTACAGAAGCTTTAAAATCATGCAGCTCTAAACAAACAGCAAATTACACAGCTCATTACAGAAGCTGTAAATCATACAGCTCTAAACAAACAGCAAATTACACAGCTCATTACTGTAAATTCCGAAGCTTGATCATTAAAAATGGTAAATTCCATAGTTCAGAGGGTTTAGCTACATTTTTCTTCAAAATACAGGTCTCCTTCCATGAAAAGATGGAAAGCTGATTGGGTAAATAAACTACAGTTCAGTTCAGCTATTATAAATCCACCTATACATTTACACCTGTATAACAACAGCACACTATACAGACAGACAGACAGACATGATGACCATTTCTGGAGAAGTGAGTAGTTTATAATGGTGTAAAAGTCAGACTTACTGGTAAGTGTAAAGTTAGACACTGTTAAGTGTAAATGTTAGACTTACTGGTAAATGTAGAAGTGTGTCTAGACTGTATGTTGAGGAGCCTCGTCTTAGGTTGCAAAACTCCACAAACGAATCGTCTGATGTGTACTTCTCATCTAGCAACCTACAATATAATCCTTCATATCAAACATGGACGTCCTTTAGCATCAACCTTCACTTTACACAGGTGCTAAAGTTTGAAAGATGTAAAACTCTACACAATATTATCCTCTTAAACATTTTATTTTCCACAACCTACCAAGTGATTCTGTCATTAATCGATCACTAAAAATGATTTGCATAACAACATCAAAATGAATTCAAAGAGCTGTACTCAATAACAATCATTTGTGCTGCCTAGCAAAAGTGATTTGGGGAAGAAATCGTGGAAATTTTGAGATTTGAACATATCGGATGTGCTTCATACAGCTTCTGACTTGGCATTTCTGGATTTGAAGTTTTTGATATTGTCCAGTGGCACCTATGCAGGAGACAAACTGGGGGAATTCCAAAAAAGATGGAAAATGGTCAGATTTAATGAGAAATGGTACTGAGATGTATCTGCTGGGCGGATTCAGTGGCAATGACTGTGTTTCAGATGTAAAAGGAATTTAATGTATTCAGTGGGGAAGCAGCAAATCTAATGTTTTAGTTATATGTAGAATTGTGTGCTATTACAATCATGATTTCTTGTCGTGTTGATTTGTGTATTGGGATATTAATTATGATTTATCTGTTGTATTATTAGTTGTGTGTTATTTTGTTAGTATAATTTATCTGTTGTATTATTAGTTGTGTTATTTTGTTAGTATAATTTATCTGTTATATTATTAGTTGTGTTATTTCATTAGTATAATTTATCTGTTGTATTATTAGTTGTGTGTTATTTTGTTAGTATAATTTATCTGTTGTATTATTAGTTGTGTGTTATTTTGTTAGCATAATTTATCTGTTGTATTATTAGTTGTGTGTTATTTTGTTAGTATAATTTATCTGTTGTACTATTAGTTGTGTGTTATTTTTTTTAGTATAATTTATCTGTTGTACTATTAGTTGTGTGTTATTTTATTAGTATAATTTATCTGTTGTATTATTAGTTGTGTGTTATTTTGTTAGTATAATTTATCTGTTGTATTATTAGTTGTGTTATTTTATTAGTATAATTTATCTGTTGTATTATTAGTTGTGTTATTTTATTAGTATAATTTATCTGTTGTATTATTAGTTGTGTTATTTTATTAGTATAATTTATCTGTTGTATTATTAGTTGTGTTGTTTTGTTAGGTATAATTTATCTGTTGTATTATTAGTTGTGTGTTATTTTGTTAGGTATAATTCTTCTACACAATAACTTGGGCTTGCTCTGGTGTACTCCATGTCTCTTTGTTAGGAGAGGACGATGCAGTACAGTCATTCGCTGTATATCAGAACATGTAATACATCTCCACCCTAGAAACATTGTTTAAATTCTTTACCTTACCATATAAAAATCTTAATTACCAAAACAAGCAATCATTTTGACACCATGGAATGCTCGATAAATTCATTACAAAGAGATTTTCAATAAAAATAATCTGTAACCACCCAAATTCATAACCATTTAAAGATGGCTCTTATGCATCTGAGTACACAACCTTAAATGTAATTTCATCCTTAGTAAGAACTAAATTGACAAAAACCATATCTAATATATATCTCTTTTGATAAGTGCCATAACATTTTTATGCATCAATTCTCAATAAATCAAACACATTGATACTGTTCAATGGGCGAATATTGTAGTTTCCATGATCAAAGTCATCGATCATTTATCAGATATTCTCTTTTTTAGTCGAGAGTTCATGGATTCCACTAATTCCTTCTTTTTCAAAATTTGTGTAAAGATATTGCGACTTCATCACCTCCTAAAGGACTAGGTGGCATCTATATATAAAGGTCTCAAAATGCTTCCCAACATTTTGCAGGTCAATGGTCTTATTATACATAAGAGCTCAGTGCCAACATTAAGGGTGTGTCGACAATGCATTTCTATAAATATTGCATTCATTTCTAGAGTATACATATCATACCAGAAAATTGGTATATACAAAATGAAACTTTTTAAAAAATCGATTTAAGAGTAAACACTTTTTTTTCCTTCATGCCCAGAGATGAAATATTATTCATTACACTAATTAGAATTGCATTTCAAGGTTACAGCTATGAATATTTAGAGTCTGTCGGCAGAAAGTTATCACACCTGTGCACTGAGATGCAAGTTTCTAGAATGCATGCATTTAACATTGACAACTACAATATGTCTTAGAAATTCTTATATATTGGAATTTCACATCCTGTACTGCTACACACAAGTTAAGCTAGCAGACTGACAACACAGTACACTCACCGTCTCGTCTTTGGGTAGTTGTTGCAATATTCTTCATAAACAGTCCACAATTTATTGTTGAATAGACTACCTGCAATGATATTCACAATGACACTGAGAAAATACACATAAAAAGCTTCTCCGTAAACACCCAGACAGAGGTAAAGTTACCCCTCTATATTGTGTCCTGTCCTATGAAAGAATGAAGGAACCTCGAGTGTTTACACAGAGAGCTGCATTAAGTGTTTGAATCTAATGTGTATTATCGTATCCCTAATTAATTCCACTTTATATTTTCTGGTGTATGGTGACTCGTTCTTGAGCATACTCAATAAGGTAGTCAACCTCCACTCACATACAATATCGGAAACCCAGATAAATGTTTCAATGAATGGATCCTATTTTTAACCAATTAAAAATCATATAAGTAGTTTCTGTCGCTGCTTTCCCCTTCAGCTGATTTTCGTCGTGAGAAAATACTTCTTACTTAGTTAGATAAACATATTCTTTCATTCAGAAAACCTGAAATGCAAACTGATGAATGGATGCAATTGATAACCCTGTCAATTAATATTTTCTCTTTTCATTCAATGTTTGAAATCCCTATAAATATGAAGCACCTGAACTTTACTAAGAACACACCTGGATGAATTGATAAATGAAAATAGTGATTTCAGTGTATATACAGTGTGCCTCAGTCCATGATATTTGAAGTTTACTATATGTTATATATACTTTACTCACATATACACACACTTATCTATACACATCATGAAACTTGTCAAAATGACGATTATTACCCTACAAACACACACATATCTTGAGAAAATTTCCAAAATTAATATTACTATATATTTACATTTCCAATATTTGATAACTCTACAAAATGCAATGATAGTCATTTTCTCAAACATGAATGCATTGCAGTTGTGAACAATGTGTGTATGAATTTGATGAACATAGTATGTATATTTTAATGGCTGGGAGTTTTGACAGATGTAAATATGGAAAATAAATTTCATTTATTGAAAAACATAATTATGAGGGTATGAACAGCAATCCTTCACACACTGACATACTTTTTAGCACTAACACGCTTCACAAAGTATGCCAGCATGAAGCGTCGCAGTTAATACCCTCATGTATTTTCAAAACTGAAATCTATTTCTTAAAACGTTCCATCCATCAAAGATTGACATTTATCAAAGAGACATTGAAATTCATCTTTACAATCCTCCTCCAAGTCCTGCTATTCAATGCATCGTATCACATACTTCCACACTACTTATTTCTCTGTGGATCCTTTCTCACAACTGAACAGCACCCTCCCACCACATGGAATTTAGTGTGACCAAATACTATATTAGATCAACTACACACCACATGTAACTAAAAATATCTCCATTACAGGATACCCTAGTCAATGTTCAATATCTATTGTTCTTACATCTCATTATCACACTCCAAGCACCTGTTATAAACCAAAATGGAAGCATGGCATAAAATATTTACATTATATAATGATTGTTTGGTAACTTGTTAATGTTCCATATGCTGGACAAATTGTAGGGCAATGTTTTCAAATGAAGGACTTTGGTCAACCTTGGAATCTATTGAAGGGCATCAGTCATCCTTAAAATCTATATAAGAATGCTTGACCTGCTCTTGACCTCTGATGATAATCACAACTTCTGTCCTTGGACATGCAATTTTTATTTAGATATCTAACAGAGTTTAACACCCCTCATAACACAACTTGGTTATCTTTAAAGAAAACACTGATTCTGCCTTTACAAGGCTCCAATTAAATGCCTTTAACATCAGATTTTCTCATTTAAAACTTATACCCATGACAAATATATATGATATAATAAAACACCAAGGAAATTTTAAGAATATGCCCACACAGAAAAATCTAAATTACATGCAACACCCTTAACCTGATTCGAAACAATGGTCTCTTATTGGTCAGTACAGAACAGAACCATCTATTGCTGCTGTTCTTGAAAACCTCACATGATCGGAGTCAGACTCAAAACAACAGTTTGTTGAAATTAATAAACATAATAATTATAAGTAGTCACCTTCTCTTGCTCTAGTTAGGAATGGAAAACAAAAAAATTCACACCTGTTATTCCTGAACGTAATCCATCATACACCTGACTTGTTTGTGAATACATCATTATTTGTACATAATATAGTTCCTACTCAATCTAATGAAGACCACATCACTCCTTACATCCAAATCTTCAGATTATTTTAATATATTGCATTCCCAATGTTTTTGCCTTTGATTACCTTTTCAAATTGTAATTATAGCCATTTTCTCATGAATGTAATGCATTTGTGAACTATGTCCTTATGAAATCATGGGGATCCGGGTTGTTAGAATAGATCCTCAGTACCCCTTGCTTGTCGTAAGAAGCGACTAAATGGGGTGGTCCTTCGGATGAGACCGCAAAAACCGAGGTCCCGTGTCACAGCAGGTGTGGCACGTAAAAGATCCCTCCCTGCTCAAAGGCCATAGGCGCCGAGCATAGGCCTAAATTTGCAGCCCTTCACCGGCAATGGTGACGTCTCCATATGAGTGAAAGATTCTCGAGCTGGACGTTAAACAATATTTAATCAATCAATCAAATGAAATCTTCATATATAGCACATGTATTTTGTAAACAGCTGAAAAATCGTAAGATATTAGAGCAGAATGCAAATGTAAGAAAATAAATTTCAATTTTGAAAATACACAGTAATGCTTCATGCCAGCATACTTTATAAAGCATTAACATACTTCATGAAGTATGCCAGTGCAAAGCATCATAGTTCATACCCGCACACATTTTCAAATTCTTAAAATATACCTGACTTGTTTACAAATACATTATTAATTGTACAAGACAGTTCCTATTCAATAGAATGAAAATGCATAAGGCTATATCCCTATTATTTCAAAACGTAAAAATTTACAACCACTGTTATTAGTGTGATAATTAGACATACAATACTGTTGATAAAGTATCAATTACACGACGTTCGACTACACTGACCTAAATGTATCTCATCTAACATATCAAGTTAGAGTAAATCATTTTCCTACCTTAGCCCAGATGATTCCACATGATTTAAAACTTTAACATGAAAAGATTACACAATTTTATTACAACAAATGGAATTCAGTTAATCCAAGCAGATCTCTAAATTTAGACAGTATCTCAAAAAGCAAAGAAAAAAAAGTTCGGCATACAATTCATTTAAAAGACCTCTTCAATTTTATTTCAATGATCTTTTCTCCGATCAATATTAGTGAAACAAGTCATGTGTATAAATGCATACTTACTGATAGACATATATATTTCACACAGAACTGTACTTCTTGACTTAAATCCACCAACCACGACTGACCTACCAATTACTACGAGCTAAACCAATACACATTTCCCAACAAAACTGTGCTTTAAATTTTTTCCTAGTCCCCTGAGCCCCCCCCCCCCCCCCCTCCTCCATTAACCTTAAAAACCTTGCATAACACTAGGACATTTGGTATATGGTATGAAAATAAATCATCAATGGTTCTTGACTACATAAAACCAATTGACCATCAGTAATTCTATTTGAAGTGGACTTACAATGCTGTGCCTCATCTTAGCTATTATCAACCAGATTGCATGGAGTGAACTGGGTGTATTTACAATTACCTATTCAACAAAAACCCACTGCACCAGGATCATTAGAGAGAGAAGCCTGAGCCTACATATATTTATCGTCTTCATGCCATTTAATCGGTGCAGATCAACCAAAATTGTGGGGCATTCAGCATATCGCATGCATTTGTATTCCTTAGTAATCTTTTGTAATACTTCAAATTTTTTTGTATAGCAATTATGTTTCACCTAGAGGTAAACATTTTATGAGAAATCTTCCTTGCTTGGAAATTCTGTTTGATGATGTTAGAATGCTAAGTTGGAGGTACACAGAATTTTTAACTTCATAAGCTTCAAGGCCAGTTACAGAAGACATTGTAAATAGAACACTCTTCTGTATCACTTAAAATTCTTCACCAGATTTTTCTTTTTGCAGATGTCTTTGCGGTACACCAAGATTTGGACGACAGAGACAAAGCAATGCCAAAAACAGAAACTGATCAGTAGATGAGTAACGATGGAGTCGATGACCTGGTAAATGAGACCACCCCAACACAATTCACCTAACGAATTAATCAGCATTAAACACCTTTATCAATATTGAAAATCTAGAAATAGAGAGGACTTATAAGAACAAATGTTTAACACACCTTCACCACACAGGGTCTACAATTTCACAGCTTGTTTCTGCCCTGCTGGGTACCAATAGTATTTATTTACAAACAAATTCCTCTTTCATTTTGTCATTATTTTTTATCCCCAAATTTGTAGATGGAGACCTGTAATAAAGCCAGGATACAGGTGTTATCTTGGCCCTATCTGGCCTGCCTATATACTTATCGCACCCGAAATCTCTCCTGGTTTTTAAGTTTACAAAACTACTGTGTCAGTGGGACACCAAAAACTGGTTTTAAGGTCAAAAATTGTGCAGCATCAAAATGTTGATATATTGCTGGAACAAACACATGTTCACACTGGTTTAGAATAAACCTAGTTAGAAGGCTTGATGATGATGATGATGATGATGATGAAGATGGACGATGATGATTATGCAGCAAAGCAACTGTTCCCTTCTTTCTCCCTTTATCAATACTCAGGCACTCACTTACCTATCTGTGAAGACTTTTGATCCCAGCTCTTTAAAGTATCATCAAGCTTTAAAAAAAAAAGAAGAAAAAATATTGCATTTTAAAACACATCATAATCACTGGTATGCAAGTTACTTTAGAATATATAGGATATCGGTCTTTAATATTTATGGATCCATGAATTTTATTGCCTATTAGATTCCGCATGGATTCTTAAATACGGAGAGAATTTTCACATTCAGTGACATTTTCACCAACTTTTATACATTTACTTATTTTCCATAAATACGGAGAGAATTTTCACATTCAAGGACATTTTCACCAACTTTTATACATTTACTTATTTTCCGTAAATACGGAGAGAATTTTTACATTCAAGGATATTTTCACCAACTTTGTACATTCACCTATATTCTCCTGACACAGCATGTCCTTTTAAAACACAAATCTATTACCAAAAAATCATGTGGTTTGAGAGGTTATATAGATCTCAGCAGAACTTGGTTTATATCAATTGAAAACGGAGAACCTTCGTCCCACACTCACGACTAAAAATTGTGAAATTCTCCATCCACAAAAGTCTACATAAAACAGCAATGAGCTCTCAAAGACTGATGCGTATCACAGTTCAAATAAAAAAAAAGTCAAATTAAAATCTAGCAATCAGGATCTGAGCCTTCACCACAAAGAATTTTAAATTCATTTTTCTGATACATAACTTCAGAAATATTGGGTCAATTTAGTTTAAAGAGTTTTCAATGATTGCCTTTTACACTGTACAGCAGATACAGAAACTGATTAGAAGATTGCAATATTCAGGTTTATTTGATTAGACCATGTACTGTACATTCTTTTAATAAAGACAGTTACACACAAGGACTTTTGTTGTAGGTACGCAAGTTCTTATTTGGTTACATTCCAAGATACTGTAAACATACTTTATTACGCTTGGCACTTATTTGGTTACATTCCAAGATACTGTAAACATACTTTATTACGCCTGGCACTTATTTGGTTACACTCCAAGATACTGTAAACATACTTTATTACGCCTGGCACTTATTTGGTTACATTCCAAGATACTGTAAACATACTTTATTACGCCTGGCACTTATTTGGTTACACTCCAAGATACTGTAAACATACTTTATTACGCCTGGCACTTATTTCTGCTATGTCCACGGTCACATAAAATCCGCGGAATTTCATACCAGCAGACTTACAGCATGTAATTTCATTTGAACCATATATGGAGATCTGTGGCATTTTGTACCCGTGAATCAAACAAAAATTAATGATCTGTGTTAATGATGACTCTGTGGAATTCAGTACGTCTGTAGTAACACGTGACTCTTCAGATACTCATATCACTCCAGGATGATTTTGGATGTATTGAAAGAATGTACCTAGTACAAAAGACACATACACCATGAGCCATTAAACAGATGTTATTAATTACTTATATAATGAAATCCCCCCCCTCTTCTAATTATCTGTCCAAACTGTATTTTATAGGTTGTGTCGTTTCACTACATGGAAGGAAAAGGAGTTATATTTTTAATTCAACAAAATCATTTCAGATTGAATTTATAATTTTATAATTCGCTACTCCATCCGGACAGGTAATTAATTGGGACTTTATTAGTTTTTGATCATAAGAAACAATCAACCCTGACAGAATCTGATTGTGTCTCTGTAAGTAGCACTAGGTGAACATTAAACCTATTCAACTCTCTGTCACCTTGAATATGATCAACAGATTCAGGTATTCCAACAAACTAACTATGCCTCATGCACAAAAATCGCAAAGGACATTTATTATCATGATATCTACTGAATGCCAAACTGCTGAAATTGTAATAAAATATAATATAATATCTGGCCAGAATATTAATTTTCTGTCTGAATGTGTCAAAAATGGTATACTTTACTACAGCAAACTTGAGCAGCAGTTTACAAACTTCACTGCGTATATAGTACACTTCAATTTGAACTACAAGAGATGAAGAAATGCGAGAATGGAATCATTCAAATCGTAGGGGTCAATTTTCACTGATTGCCGAGAGTTAATGAGATGTAATTCTGTACATTGAAATATTATACAGACAGTGTATTCACTGAATCTTAAAATTGGCCGAGATATAATTCATGAACAGCCATGTAAATTGATTAGTCTCCCCAACACAGAGATCCCATAATGCAATGAAGTCTAGGATGCTTGCCAGTTTGATCTATTTCTTCAGTAAAATTTAAACCACAGAATACTGCAGGACAGCAATGGAAGATATTGTCTAACATCCTCTCTGTACAAAAAAAAACAACAAAAAAAACAAAAAAAAAGAAAAAAAAAAGGAAGAGAGACTGAAAATTCACCCAAATCAGAAAGCATTGTCCAACATGCTTTCTGTACAAAAAAAAACAAAAACAAAAAAACAAAAAAAAGAAAAAAAAAGGAAGAGAGACAGAAAATTCACCCAAATCAGAAAGCATTGTCCAACATCCTCTCTGTACAAAAAACCCCCTAAAAATTCAGCTGAACTAGAGAGCACTACCTAACAATCTGGACCTCTGATGTAAGATCACCTGTGGACACAAGCAGTCATCTGACCCTGACCTTGCTGTCGGTCAAATTCTTTTATGACAGGTTGCTAACATACCGTAATAATTAGATCATGCATATTCTATCAGTTTTGGGAAAACAGAATTGAAAAATTCAGAAGTCAATAATACCTATGTGTATCAGCGTATATAAATCTGGACGTGTTATTGCTGTCAAAAAGTAAAATACCATCCAAAACATCATTATCATAGCATGCACTTCAGACATTCAAATCACTGTTTACAAATCTACCTCTATGAATGAAACCCTTTGGAACTTTTCAAATGCAATGATTGTTCATTATAATTTCAATTCAGATGTTCATAGATTTAATGAAGTTAATGTCATCTTCACTGATCACATTAATCTATCAGTGCATGTATAAATAATATATCTACAGAAAAACACATCATTATTCTCACAAAATAACCCTTAGCTCTCTCTCTCAATTTTTCGAAACACATAAAAATCACAATACCTAATGATAATTCAATTCAGGGTCTTTGTAAAGGCCTCACATTATATAACACAAAATTATGAGTGCTTTGCTACAAGAAAAAAAAAACTGAGCTCAAGTTACTGTCCTCTGCAATCTCTGAGAAAATCTGCCTCTAGTGCAGACTTTAGTGGTCGGAAATGAATAGTGCAAGCTTGCTGCTGGTAACAAAGGACTTCCTCCTGTACGTCAGGGACAATGGAGCCTGACTGGCTGACTGACAGAGATCTTATCCAAGTACAGACTCCTACAGGGCACCACAATATGGATAAATTATACCCTGTGTCTGCAGCTTCTTCATCAATGTATGAAATATATACTCAACTTTGTCTGAAATTCTCAAAACAAAAAACACCCCTTCCCCCATTCTATCATTTACTTTACTTTGTACCAGGAATTCAGAGACTGGATAAGAAGGAAATTCTAATCTATGTATAAATTCAGTCACTCATGATTCTTTAGATTTATATAGAATTCATTTACATTAAAAACAACTTTCAAAAGACCCATTTCAGGTTCGTTTATGTTGTTACAAGACTAAAGTCTTCTCACAAATACTGCTTGAATCACTGGATTAAACATTAGATCACCATTCCGCCTTCAAGTCTCCGATCTCTGTATCCCATGACCTGAGTTCAGAGTTCACTGGGCAAGAAAACAAAAGACTCATAGTCGTCTTTACATAATGAAACCCAATGACTTTGATGGTTGACCAGAGTCATGAAATTGATGTCTCTTAAACGATTGGGCAAATTTGTTTCCCCTGCCTGACCATGTAAAAAAAAAGCAATCAAGAACATCTAGAAAAATAAATGCTTATTGAACTTCAAATAACAGATATATCAGGTTACAGTGAGGAAGACAGTGATCATGAAGGTCACATGAAGGTCACATCATGCTTTATCCTCAGTGTAGGAACTCATAAACAAATTTTTTTTTTTCAATGCCAAAAGAGTTTTCCACTTTTCAAGTGTCTATGCTAATTGTGTTTTGACTCCAGCTACAAGGCTGTCTTACGGCGTAAATGTCATGAACTTTCAAAAAGCATATGCATACAAGGACTACTCAAGCACTAACAGATTAAAATCCACCTTCTGCCAATCTTTACTTCAACAATGAAGTCAAACAGCATACATAAATCTTTAAATTATCAAATAATATTAATCAAGTGGAAAGGAGAAAAATCTTTCGAGACACCATTTTCAAATAATGCTTGTATTGATGTAGGGTTATTTCATTCATATGACACACATTTTCAGAAATACTTTCATGTCGATGAACAGATGTACTGGGGTGGTATACCTACTGCTCGACTGAATTTGGTGTTATAAAGTATTTCAATTTCCATCCTTCATTGACCATCCAGCCCTGTTAAATCACATCCAACTAGAAAACACTTTGTATGTAGACTAATTCAAAAAAAGATTTTTCTTATTTTTCATCAAAATGATAATTTTTTCACCTTGCTGATACGGATCAGATAAATTTTTCTACACACTGCTCCAGTTCCATACAATGTATGTGTGTCATGCTTCACTTTCTTATTTAAAGCAAACTTAACCAAGCTCCATGAAAGCAATTTCAATCTTTTAATTTGAAAAAGAAAAAAAAAAAAATCCTCAATTTTCTGAATTAATCAGACTGCTTTCAATAGCATATCATATGTATAGAAAACAACATTACTCAGAGGTTCTTATTTTAAAAACTTTTCAATGAAAAAAGTGTCTAATATGCTCCTAAGAAAACTTTAAGTCTCAAATACCATCACAGTTTTAATGCAACATATTTCAATGTATACTGCCAATCGTTCGCGTACCAGCCAGAACTAGTATCTTCTAAAGTTTGAAAATCCTCAAGAACTGCTATTACTCAATAATTTATGTTAAAATACTGTTCACACAGATACACAATTAAGAATATTTAATTAAAATTAGGCATCTCAATGGTCAGGGACAACAAAATTTTGGTTATAGTTTAAAATGTCATTACCTCGCCACCTATTCAAAGGCATTCATCGGGGATCCTGAGCTGTTGTTGAACTGATACCACACCACTTGACAAGACTAAATCACACTTACAAAGGTTTGAAAGTGCTTCTTAACACCTTCATAAGACTTCTTACAAACATAAAAGATTTCTTTTTTACCTTTGTATCATATATATTTAGGAACCTCCTACCACACCTGTTAAGAAATTGCAATTAACAAGAAGATAGGTATTGATCATACAGGTGTACATTTTTTAAGCAGGTGCTTGGTGAATTTGTAACTATAATACTAAATACTTTAAGCTAATAGAATGAGAAGTTTTCTATGGTTTAATGCAATCTTTTTGTTGAAATATTTTTATAATCTATGACAACAACTAAATATAGATCTTTTCAGTAGTCACATGTAGGCTGAGAACTGACCAAGCTCCCTGAAGATTTCCAAACTGTCCCACTTACCTAATTTTTTTCTTTCCAGACCCAGACAAGATTTAATCAGATTTTGACCATTGAGATACTGTAATTGCTATTGAACTAAACACCTACACTGCAAAACCGGAGACACGTTTTAGGAATTAGTCAGGTCATCAGGGATCTACTTGTACGGCTTTGTCCCTTACAAATTACATTACTTTCTTTCGAATCTATTCCAATTAAAAACCTCAAATCTGTTTATGGCAGCAACAAAGAATAAAAATATCAGCTCCATTATTCTCTACTCACCTAAAACAAATGCCAAAAAACCAAAAAGAGGCAGAGAGAGTTTTTCACTTAAAACAGTCCTGCCAAACATATAGCTGATAACAGAACACCACAACAGAAATGAAAGCCGGATAAGACATTTGTCAGAAATAAAACTGAAATACAATACATACACCCATTTGTTTTGGACCCAAATCAGACTGTGACCTTGTAATTTGCCCTTGACAGAGAATGAGCATGTAATTACGGGTCTTCATATAAATCTATTGCTATGGCTCTGCTGGTATTTCACGCAAACACAAATTAGACAAAACACTCATGAAGCCTCTTGCTCCCTATCAGAGATTCAGTTAACGATGTGTTTTGGTAAGAATGTTTTATAAATATGATGGATAATGTCAAAATAGGAAGGTATTTCACCAACAAGTACAATATCCCTAGAAAGTGAATGATTATACAGAAAGAGTAACAGTCTTGTGTAAGGTAACACTTTCGCATCAGACAGAGACCCCACATAAGTAGGGGATCACAGATAATAACAGTCTGCTCTTGATCAATTTGTTGGGTAGTTTAATTTTTTTTTTAAGGGAAACACAAACTACGTGACAAAGTACCCAAGAAATGAAAACAGTTTCGATTGGTTCAAATTCTCTAATAATCAGTATCATCTGAGATATATATGAATGGTCACCATTGTAAAAAGTCTACTGGAAGCAAAGTGACCCTTAAAATTGTATAGATGGCAAAGATTATACAAATACAGTAATTGGCAGGCCATTGACATCTGAATTGTCGACATAATGGAGATTTCCTTACTTTGTAAAGTATGTTGTCTGGTTTTCAGATACTTATTCACCTGGTGTGTCTGTCTGTAACATACCTTGGTACTCAACATAGCACTGATGGACAGGACAGGTTCGACTCCCACAAACAGCACCCTGTGGTCCTCTGTCGTTAAGGAAGAGAACTTTCTACAATGACACAATATGAACTGTTATAATTTTTTTTGCAACAAAATAGCCTCCATAGCAAAGCATAGTGTCCCTATTACTTTTCCATAGTTTTTCGTAGTGATATCAATCAAATGAAGTCGTTAGTGAATTAATCTGGTGGTGTATCCGGGTACTCATTGAGATTTAATGTCAAGTTGTTGCGATCTTTATCATAATTTGCCCGAATATAAATTGTCCAATTCATTTAAACAATAAGAAGTTTTCTTTCTTGTTTTACCGGCAGGTGATGAAGGTAGCAAGTATTGCACAATCACATGTTGTCTTCTCAAGTAATTAAATTATAAGCTTATGAGAAAACTTATAATAATCAAAATAATGTTGAATTTCTGACTTTTAAATCATATGAAATGTGGATAAGAAGATAGTGTTTCTTCTGGTTATGAAACTTGTCCAAAAGGATTGTAAATGAATAACTATTTAACTGGATCATGTTAAATCTAACATTTCAATAACAATTCCTTTTATCTCTCTCTCTCTCTTTCTCTCTCTCTATATATAATACATATTTTTGTAAACATTATGGTGAATATAAACAGATGTGACTGCCTTGTGTACCAAATAACATACATCATTTCATTTACACCTACATAAGCTCCCAGACGTAACTGTTCATTGCAAGTGACAACTATCTATGGAAAGCTTCGAAACAAGAGTTTCATGACGTAAAAATAATCTAAAAATATACTCTAGCATTATAATTTCTCATAACTGTGACATTTGGTTTGATATATACATACAATAAAAAGCCCCACTTAGGTGTTTTCCATTTATCCCTTGGCATTTGTACATTTATAAAATACCATGCATTATGCCATACATACATCACAAAATATTGTCAAGATTACAGTATTTTTTTTTATCTAAAGAACATTACCTCTTCTATTTGTCACATTTGGACATAAATTAATCCATTGTATTGAATATTATGATGGTATGGGGGGGGGGGGGGGGTGATACATCACTAACTTATTTTTCCTGGGGTGGGTAGGGGTGGGGCGTGATACATCACTAACTTATTTTTCCTGGGGTGGGGTGGGATACATCACTAACTTATTTTTCCTGGGGTGGGGCGTGATACATCACTAACTTATTTTTCCTGGGGTGGGTAGGGGTGGGTGGGATACATCATTGACTTATTCTTCCTGGGGTGGGTAGATATAGCACTTACCTATTCTTCCTGGGGTGGGGGTGATACATCACTAACTTATTTTTCCTGGGGTGGGTAGGGGTGATGGTATACGAGACATTTCACATTTAATATCTTACAAAGTTTTATCACTATGCATACAACTAGAGAGTTACCCTTTTGGATCTGTACTGAATCTGCTATATAATTTGACATCTTCATATGAATGGGTTTTCCCCCCAAATCTTTTTATACATAGGTCTCAATTCCACTTGGAACTACTTCTAGTATACATATACACAATACTCTATCTCTACTTGTGTAGTACTGTTATTTGATCTCTACTTGTGTAGTACTGTTCCTTGATCTCTACTTGTGTAGTACTGTTACATGATCTCTACTTGTGTAGTACTGTTATACAATCTCTACTTGTGTAGTACTGTTTCTTCATCTCTACTTGTGTAGTACTGTTCCTTGATCTCTACTTGTGTAGTACTGTTATTTGACCTCTACTTGTGTTGTACTGTTCCTTGATCTCTACTTGTGTAGTACTGTTACATGATCTCTACTTGTGTAGTACTGTTCCTTGATCTCTACTTGTGTAGTACTGTTCCTTGATCTCTACTTGTGTAGTACTGTTATTTGACCTCTACTTGTGTTGTACTGTTCCTTGATCTCTACTTGTGTTGTACTGTTTCTTCATCTCTACTTGTGTAGTACTGTTCCTTGATCTCTACTTGTGTAGTACTGTTCCACGATCTCTACTTGTGTAGTACTGTTAAACAATCAGTAACTTAGATTGGATCCTGCATGGCCAGTCATGGTCTCTGTACTACAATATCAGATGTAGCTAGTCTGCTGTAGGGGTGGATCCAGTGGTTTCATCAGATTTTAAGGGGTGGAGAGGGGGGAGCTCAATCTTTGTAGAGATTGTGTGTACCCCTATCCCATTGATTTCAAACCACAACAAAATATTCAATTTAAATGTACATTTTTTCAATATGCAGGAACTTTATTCACAAAATTACACTCCCACAAAGCTATAAAATCTTGTGAAACCTGTGACACCCCCCCCCCTCCCAAATTAAATGACATACCAATTTGGTGGAAACAATGTACTGCCTTCTTTGTCATTCTAAATATCATAAAATTGAATTGAAAGGTTTAGAATTTTTTTTATTTTTTTTGAATCCCTCCCCACACAATTTTCATCCCTGACCCTAACCTCAGTGGCTCTGCATAGGTGTCCAAAATGCTACGTAGTCGCTTTCCGTACTCTCTCTCACTCCTCAGGAGCTGGTGGACAAATTCAAGCCGGCTATCAACAGCTACAAAATAAAGAACAATCACAATCAAAGAGGGATAACTCTATATGTCTTGTCTACCTACGGTCACCCAAACTATTTCATAACAAATAAAGCTCCTTGTGCATGATCTTTTATAAATGAATTCTAGCTGTTTGAGAGACCTATAGGGCACCTGCAAATTGGTGTAAAGGTCATTGATGTTTCTAATGTATGACCAAAAACCTAACCAACCAAATGATTTTCACATTGTTAAGCAAGGTGACTGTCACAAGACAAACAGGAGGTGTCCATTCCAGTCACTGCTACAATCCATCAACTTGTACAGGTGTTAGAGAGCCGCAAAATCCTAAATGCCGTTGACCAAATGATTTTGTTTTGCACATAGCTTTCATAACCTTGGGGTTAAGAATCTAGTGCCATTTCATGATTGCTAAAGTTGTAAAAATAAAAGCATAAAGGCCATGCACCCCAAAAAAAAAAAAAAAATAAAAAAAAAAAAAAAATTGCCACTTTTTGGCATTTTCAAAAGATCTAATGTATAAACAAGCCTTAAGCAGTGAATGCTAAACCTATAAACAAACCCATTTGACAATAAAAACTACATTTAACTAAGTTCATAAAATACCTATCAAATGTTACAAATAGTCACTAAAGCTTAAAATCTATTTAAAATGCTGAATCTTTCAACATTAAAATAAATTTAACAAACAAGATTATAAACTTTAACAGCATCTCATATTTTACAGAATTAACAAGGTCTCATTTTCTCTCAAAATCTCAATACTTAAAGGGGGAAAAAAAATTCAAAATACCATGAGACTTTAACACATTTTCAGCAACATGGTTGTAAGGAGACGTAAACCAATAATGTGGTCCCATTATACAGTAAACTGTTAAATGACAATCTGCTTTCCAGTCACTCGCAATTAACTAGGGTTGTAAAATCTCCATTATCAATGATCGCTTTTTTATTCATCAACAAAAAGAGAAGTAAAATAAACATTTTATATCCATGTGCACTGAGTGAGGAAAAAGAGAGAGATTGCAAGCTTGTCAATAACTTGATGGTGTGACCGTCCTTGACCCCCAAACCTGACCTGAGAGTCACAAAAACATGTCATAAAACCATGCAACAATTACTTATTCTACAGGTTACAGGTAACACATGAAATCAGTATGCTTCATACATAATGCATAGCATCCCTAGCCTGCCTTCATAGAATAACTATAAATATGCATTATGAACTGCATGCCATTGAAAACTTGACAACTTGGAGAGGCCATGAAAAGTACATGCTGGCCAGAAGTGTAGCAGTTCATTCCCTTATGTACCTGTATTTTCAAAAATGAAATTTATTTCTAATATACACATTCTACTTTTATTTTTGTCGGAATTCCCCAGCTGTTATGATAGATGTCCTATATTTATAAAGACTCGTACACACATTGTTCACAACTGCATCGCATTCATGAGGAAATGGCTATTGGTAAAAATGTCAAAGGCAAAAATATTGAAAATGTAAATATTTATATATGGACAGTGACCTTGACTTATAATGGGACATATCATTTTTTTTTCTTCTCAAGTCTCCAAGTACCAAGTAACACATTGAAACTGACAACTACTTTACACATAGTGTCAATTTCACTGTTCTCAGTACACACATCTACTCCACGCACTTCAAAGCATGTTACCAAACAACTGAATCTTTATTGCAAGAGAACTGAGTACAAGTTAAATAATTAGGAATGCAATGAAACAAAGATTTGGTTGCAATGACAATGAATGTATACCTCTAGGGTAATCCAAACCATCTGCAAGTTCCTCAAACACGTCTTCCAGGCCAGAATCAAGAGGAGGGGAGCCACAGCTGCTGTCAGAGTTAAGGATGGACCGCGTGGAGTCCATGATGAGACGGTAGCTGCTGATTCGATACTCCATGCTGGCCTGTGACAGCAAATCCCTCAGCCCACCTCCATCATCACTGCTCAACTGGAAGACAATCATAAAGTCAACTTTAATCATGACATAATACTGCCCAACTGGAAGACAATCATAAAGTCAACTGTAATCATGACATAATACTGCTCAACTGGAAGACAATCATAAATTCAACTGTAAGAATGATATAATACTGCTCAACTGGAAAACAATCATAAAGTCAACTGTAATAATGACATAATATTGCTCAACTAGAAAACAATCATAGACTCAAATGTAATAATGAAATAATACTGCCTAACTGGAAGATTGTAAAGCATTGACATTTCACTGCCTCACTATCAAAATTCGGACTGCAGTTCTGCATCTTCCTGGTCATAAAATCTGGGATGTAAGACCTGCAAGGAGCTATAGATCTGCAGCTATTAAAATCTCTGATGCATATTTAGAATTTTAGAATGGCTGTGGCACAGTGAAATGTACTATTAGAATGGCTTACATTTACCTGGTCAGATCACAGAAACAAGCTAACAGAGTACCACAAGAGATGGCTTCTATAATATAGTACTAGGCAATGCCCTAGTGCATGCTGAGAATGTACAAACAGTTGAATGCTTTTCAAAATCAAATTGTGATGTATTCGAAAATTTCATGGTTTTTGGTCAAGAAAAATTTTGGTATCAATGTATGAATGATTGCCATAGCTTGACTTAAGCAAAATTTTATTTCAAATCAATCAGCCCCTGATTCTGAGCCATGCATTCAGTGGCTGTGCCAGGGTTTGTGAGCATATAGATTCATAACAAGATTTAATCTCACTGGTAACCGAAAAACACAGGTGTACAGTCAGCAGTAAATACTCATGTGTATCACCTGAGCATAAAAGTTACAAGTCTCATCAGCAACTCGTAAAATTTTCACTCTAAAACTCGCATCTACTTTAATTCAAGGGCCATAACTCTGCTGAAAGTATGTCAATTCAAATGAAAGTTACCCCAAAATATACATGTACAACCCCAAAATAAGCTAAATATCATCTGGTTAGAAAAAATTCCACACATTACAAATATGACAGAATGACAACTATAAGCAAATGGGGCAATACTGTCCATTCAGGAGGAATGAAAAATTGTCCCAATCCCAAAAACCCCTCTTGATTCACATATATGTATCCACAGAATGGTATCAAACATAAATTAAAGCAAAACAACGACAAACACACGACAAACTCACACGCATAAACTGACAAACTCACACGCATAAACTGACAAACTCACACGCATAAACTGACAAACTCACACGCATAAACTGACGTATTGGGATCAGCACAGTAAAAGTCTACCAAAGAGTAAAATCAAGTTCAGAAATTTAACTTTCTTAAACCCAGATAAAAATTCCTAATCATACCGTTATTTGTCCAAGCTGAATCAGGTTTTAATTGTTGCCCCATTCCTAACATCCAAGTATCCCAATTTTCAATGAACAAGTCGACATGCCCACCTTTAGTACACAAAAATCACAAAGTAAAAACTTCAGTCCATTTTTGAATGTGTGTGTGTGGGGGGGGGGGGGGGGGGGAACTCATAACTGTCCAGGAATTTTTTTTCTGTAAATAAATATTGGATGTGTATTTAAACAAGATAAATAGGATTCGGTCATAAGGCACCAAACAATTCTCCCTGAAAACTGACAGGCAGAAAACCTGTTACCTATCAAAATTCCGCTCCTATTTTACCCATGCCCTGGCCAAATCACATCTGCCTAAAAAAAAAAACCTAACAGCTACTATAAATATCATCTGAGCAAATCTATGTCTCATAACTTTCAGTACCTAAGGTATTCTAAAAATAATAATAATCTGAAATATAGAATGTTCATCATATATACCCTAGTGTTGTAGGAGTGCATTGATTTATACATAATTACCATGCTTATTGTGAACTTTTCACATCAAAATAAAATATTATATTCATGTACACATGAATAATACAAGGCTTTATGTGTCCAACGCACTTTTAACTTATTTTATGTATCAGTAATTTATTTATTACATGTATCAGTTTACACCAAGCACACAAGTATATGCCTAATCTATTTAGCACTTTAATGAGCCGCTTTGTATCCATGCAGTACATTCTTTTAATAATTGTATTCATCATGCAAGAATTATGGGTTATATTACTGTCATCTGAACTTTGACTCCCTTTCAAATTCTGTAAACAAATTATAAATTTGATAATAACCCTTCAAAAATTTGATCTGATCTGCGAGACGAAGGCCATAATTCACAGTAAGCAGTGATAATTGTCATAATTAACCCATACAAGGTTTGGGTAGGTCTGTTTTATAATAAAAACATTTTGGTTTTGTTTTGCTGTGAAGGATCGTGGTCAAGAATTTATCGATCCCTCCCACCAAGATCACCAAGGTTACACCTATAATTCAGGCTCAGTAAATCTTTCAGTTACAACTCTTTCCTGCAGATCAAGCACCTGCTATATTTACAAACTGCATGAAAAGAAATAACAAGAGGCCTATGGGCCACAATGTTCACCTGAGTTACATTGGACATTTTATCTTTTAAACCTTTCTACTCCTGTGAAAAATTATGACCCAATATTTATGACCTCTACCTTGCCCCACAGGGATACGACTTAACCGAATCTGTATCTACATGACATAGGAATACGTCTATAACAATATTACTAATATATGATCTCGCTGTCGTGTTCTGAAGGTTATTCAAAAGAATTTGTTGTCTATATTATGTACTATGCAGAATTTGATCCTTTATATTAGCCCTACTTTTAAAAACCCAAGGTGCATGATTTAAAGAAAAAAGTAGAAAAATAAAATAAAGCCCAAAACACAAAAACACTGGAGTTTACATATGGTTGCATATTAACATGATTTTGCAACCGATCCTGAAATTTGCAAAAATCTTTCAAATATCATTTCAAATCTCCAGAGAAGATTTTTAAAGAATTATTTTAATATATATGCTGTAAAATTTTTATCCCTATGGTGGTCCCCCAGATAACTTACCTCCCAGGTCCAAGGTTAAAAAAAACTTGAATTTACACTCCCCAAGGATGACAGCATACTAGTCATCACTCTGTTGTCCTTGAAAAAAAAAACTCTCAAATTTTTTCCTCATTTATTCCTATAAAAACTTTCAATCAATATTGTGGTCCAAATCTACCCCTGGAAAATTGATTTGATTAAACTTAAAAACTGCACTACCTGAAGATGTCACACCACTACCATCACCACCACCACCATCATCATCTGAAGAGATGGCTAAACATGTCCCTACTTTTCTTGAGAAGATTTTAAAAAAAACAACAACCCAGTATTTTCCATTGCATGAACATTGTCATGTAAACATTAATCCCCTATTGTGGCCCCACCTTATGTCCTCCGGGGGACCATGATTTCAATAAATTGAAATATGCATTATCAGAGGATTATTTCCCTAACAACATGACTAATCTATAGTCTAGTAGTTTGTGAAAAGATGATTTTTATAGAATTTTTAATCTCTCTCTCTCTCTCTCTCTATATATATATATATCTGTGTGTGTGTGTTTGTGTGTAAAACTTTCCTACCCTATTGTGACCTTTTCCTATACCCCTGAGTGCCACAAATTGAACACTCCCCGATGATGTTTGCATATAATTGATACAATTTATTTATGACCCTGTATTCCAATACAAAACTTTGTTCCCCTATTGGGGCCCCAACCTAACCCCAGTGGCCACGATTTGAACAAATCTGAATTTGTTCTACCTGAATATTTGAATCTTCACTATGACGATTAGCTTCCAAATAAATTTCATCTTTTCCAGCCCAGTGGTTGTTAACAAGATCTTTCAATGATCCACCCTATTTTTTGCCATTTCTTGATTATCTCCCCCTGGGAAGGGGATATGGTCTTTCATTTAAAAACCTTGAATTCCCTTCAAACACGAATACTCTGTTCCAAGCTTGGCTGAAATTGGCCCAATGGTTCTAAAGACAAGATCTATGCCAACATATCATTGACAGCCAATGGCCAAATTTTTATCAGAGATGAGCTAAAAATACAAAAAATGTTCAGAAATAAAATTCATTTCCATCAAATGCAGAACTCTTAAATAATTTCCAGAAGAAAGATGCTCAAGAACGTATTTTAACTACAGAAGATGTTTTCTTACTTTACAAGTCTCACAGGGTTAAAATTTTTAAATATCTCAAAATAAACTGCATCCTGTTGCACGAAGCAAATTTCCTACGCATGCAAAGATTATAACAGTACTCAATAAGCATGATCAATTTGTAAGAGCTTCCTAATTTCAAACTTTGCATTCAATTGATTCTAAATAACCAATGAAAATGATGAAAATGAAAACTATATTTATGTTCTTATAGGTAAAATGAATAAAATTTATGATTTCTTAATTTAGTCCAAAACAGTGGGAAAATTTTGTTTAGTTATATTGGGAAGGGAATACATTTCAACTTTCGATGAACATCAAAAAACAAAACAAAACAAAAAAACAAACAAAAAAAACCAAAAAACAAAACTTACAAGTCTCATTCCATTTTTAAAAGGAATTTTATATTTGTACATATTACAACCAAACTTAACAAAACAAAATATATATCTATTCATGTGTCAAGTGTCCTTAAAAAAAATATCCTAATGGATGTCCAACATAAATGCAATCCAAACTGGTCACCACTAAAAAAAACTATCCTGATGAATATCCAACATAAAGGCAATCCAAACTAGTCACCACTAAAAAAAACTATCCTGATGAATATCCAACATAAATGCAATCCAAACTGATCACCACTAAAAACAACTGATATCCTCAAGTACACTCCACAGAGTACCCAACATAACATGCCTGACGTAGGACTGAAGAGTCATTTCTCTCATTCACTTATTGAACCTTTGTCTAACATGGAGAAGTCATTAGTAAAATTCGAAAACTCTTCAGAATTATAACTCTGTAATTCTTACCTATTTCATCCCAATAAACTAACTCAGGGTAATCAGCTGGCCAGATGAATTTCAATCACCTGCTGACAACTTAATTCTGGTACAAGATTCATGATGACCCCCAGGGCAAGCTTCTCTCTTTCTGGATCTGAATACTATCTAACTGAATGACCCTCTAGTGGATGCCAATAAGAAAGTTTTACAAAAGGTCTTACAGCTAAAACCAGTATTTTCAATATATCAATTCCATTTGTGAAAATATGTTTACTCCCTTTTGTAAATTACTATTAATTTGCACTTTAGAAATGCATCATGCATTATATAAATTGCATGAATATTTGTTTTTGTTTTAGGTCAAAGTGTAAAAGAGTTCCTAACTTGTGAACAGACTTAATCTGACTTGACTCCGAATTTAAGACTTTTACGTTAAAAATATAATTAATCCATAAATAAGTCTAGAAAAAGTACAAGTAGAAGTATAATACACACATCACAAAGTCGATTGTGTATATACTCGACGAGTTTCTTCAATTCTTCAGGAGTATACTCCTGAAGAATTGAAGAAAATGCTCCTGAAGAATTGAAGAAACTAGTCAAGTATATATTCAATCAGCTTTGTGATATTTTTATTTTATACACGCACACCCCCCCTCCAGTAACAGTAACTGGTGCCATAACTAAGCAAGTCTTCAGCTATCAAAGCCATTCACCTGATCCTGGACCTATAGAATTTTCTCCTATCATGCAATGCATACAGCAAGAATATAAATCAGCAATGAAATGTTTCATCAATAATCTGAGAATTCATTGCTCACAAGAACAGTTACCTTGACTGTAGTCCTTTGGACAAGTTTTATTAATTACATTATATTTACTAAGTTTCAATTATGCAAATGATGTTTTAAGGATTCGTCATGATTATGTGCCCTTGACCATTTGACCTTGGGATCAACCTTTCATGACTCTGACCTTCTAAAACACCTTAATTTGTTTGATTATCTGAATAGTACTTTGTATTGTTTTACAACAGTTCAGTCATCTAACTAGTCTGTAGTGGATAGGATATACTCCATTAAGTGACCTTGACATTTGGATTTCTTGACTCTGCATTAATATAGTATTTCATTCTCAAACTTATGCGGCTTTTACTTTTTCTCCCCCCCCCCCCTCCCCAAATTTTATCTCCATGGTCATAGAATATCAATACCTGACTTTTGACCTGTTACTTAACTATATCTGATATCATACTGAAGCTATTCTATTTCAGAACCAATACTAATGACTATTAACTGACAGTTTACAAACCAATTACAGTTTTGTATATGCAACCTTGACATTTGACCTTCAAAACACAATTTGTAATCCTTTGGTCATAAAGACTTCTAGTTCCACTGCTAAAACACCTGCCATCCATAAATGACAAGTCAACAGCCTTGGGCCAACACTGAACATCCTTCATCAACAAAAGAACTCTGTGTGCAGCTGACCAATAAACAGCTATCATTAACACAAATAAACACTGAACATCCTATTATTGACACAAAGAAATAGTAATCTTACCAAAGTTATCAATTTGAATACCCATCAGTCTAGACAGGAGGGGAAAAAAAAGAAGAAAAAAAACATGGGTCATTACTAACTGCAATAAAAACCTCCTGAATAAAATGGATAACTTGATGATGGAAGTTTGGCACATCTATAGGTAGAAGAATGATGAGAGCAAGAGGTAGTAATGATTGATTTGCTTTTATATAAACAGATCAATACACAGAGGTTCAAGGCCAGATGAAACCAGTGACCATACACAAAATCTGCAAAAAGTTTTACTATGAAAATAAAGTAGTTGATAATATTCTCCAGCTGAAGATATTTCTAAGTGTAAAATTTTGTTGAACATTCATTAAGTTAGAGTAAAAATACATCTAAACATCATATTGGTAGAGAAAAATATTTTCCTACCGTCTTGATTCTGTGTATCATTTCAAATATTCCTGAATACATCTGAAGCAATTCACTGTATACTTACACATATACATGATGCACATTTTCACTATACCTTCATAATATATTTACACATACATGATGCATATTTTCACTAAACCTTCATAATATATTTACATATACATGATGCACATTTTCACTAAACCTTCATAATATATTTACACATACATGATGCATATTTTCACTAAACCTTCATAATATATTTATACATACATGATGCATATTTTCACTAAACCTTCATAATGTATTTACACATACATGATGCATATTTTCACTAAACCTTCACTATATACTTACATGTACATGATGCACATATTCACTAAAGCTGACAATTCGCTTTTTAAAAGCACCACTGTAATGTCCTCTATACATCGTAGGTCAAGATTGATGCACACCTTCTTCAAAAACACATTAGTTTTCCATATCAGCAGAGTTATTCAAACTTCCATCAATTTTAATTAATGCCACTTTAACTTTCCATTTTTTTTCTTTTTAAAAAATCACTTTCCCTAACAACCAATAAAAAGAATGATCATTATTCATCTGCACTCCTTCCTCAAACAGCCTCTAAGCTATCTCTGCAGAACCCCAAAATATATATCTATTCTCTGACCAATATAATATTCCAAGGAGAAAGTTTTTTTTATGCAATCTGAATATTTTGGCAAAGGACCAGTGTCCCAGGGCCATCTCCCACCTCCCAGTAACTGATGCTGTCTACAGCTAAAGAGAGAGACAGCAGGTATTAGGGTTCAATAATACCATATTTCCCAGCATTGTTTGGAACCATATCAAAAATTTGTTGTCCCAGCTATCATCGTTTCATCATGTGTTTACCTATTTCACATATGGGAGCTAATAAGCTGCGATTTAAATGTCTGGGTGTAATATGATGCATTCCACTTGCACTCTTGTTCAAAACTTTTATCCATTTTAAAATTGCAGCAATCACATGGATAACAGGGATTGAGAGGTAAATTCCTGTGATCATTAAATAGCCAATCAACCAATACAAAGATGATAAGCTATTAATTGGCATTACATTGTGTCTTGGGGAAAAACCCCTCCCCAAGAATTAGGTTCTATCTTATTGAACCATACTTAGCAGTGGACTAGCATATCAAATAATCTGTCAAAATGCTTCAACTTTATACAGAAAAAGATACATACTAAATGAAAATTTGCATTACTTGTGAATATACCTAATTCTACATGATGTTTTTTTCTTCTTTTTTTGATAACTCAGAACCAAAAATATCTTTGACACCTAATTGTTTTGCTGTTTTGCCCTTCAATTGATTTTTCTTATCTCAAAACAACAACTCCTATTATCTTATTGTTTAGCCACTTTGTTGGTGCTACAAGAGAGAAAAAAGGAGCAAAAAAAAAAAACTCCTTTGGATAATTGTGTGCAATTATAACCTGCCAGCTATATCATGACACATGCGTCTTTAGGTTCTTCCATCTCCAGACAACGTTGATAAATGATGATATGCAACCACTCTGCAGACATGCGTGTGTGCTTACTTAACTAAATGTAAACTTAATTATCATTAACTCTTGTGTTTTAACTCTGCAAGTAGTTCAATTTCAAGTTAATATAGGTTTTCATTATGCAACTGGATTCCAATTAATGGAGAAGGAAAAGTGTTAATTACCATAGTATATATATATATATATATAGCAGACCACACATAGAGGATGCTGAAGTAGAAGGCGGCACTTGGATTTTATCTTATGATCGAACTTCTAAGAATTAAATTCAAACTTGACAGACATGACACATTCCCATAAACTTTCAATATCTAAAAGACTAACATTAATTTACTAGCAGTGAATTAAACGGCCATGTTCAAAAGAAAATCTTTTAATTAAATTTTCTAAAAGTTTTGTCAAAGACCATGTCTCATAAATTAAATGCTAATTCAAATTAATTCGAAGCAATATTTTTATCTTAGAAACAATGTTCTGTTAAGGAGAAATAATGATGCACTGAGCTCCTTATCAAAATATGTTTAAAGATTTATTGATAAAGACAAGGATCATCTACTCATTAATTTCTGTACCTGTGGTGCAGCTGGATGTAAACATAATAATCCACTAATCCGCTGATTCATCGGATGAATCCAAAATTGAATAAGACGGTTGATCCAGTTTTGTGTTCATTCACTTCATAAGCTCATTTTGTAAATATGTGCTTAAAATTATCCATAGGTGTAACATGCACACAAATACTGCCTCAAAACTTATAAGTAAACATTAAAAGAAGTTAAACAAGTTGTTAATTTTTTTAGAACTGTTTGAAAAGACCTTTAAACTATAGAACAATACTGCATCAGCTTACACGAAGAGAAAACAGTGTGTCCTATAAACAAAACGAAAAAACAATAGTCAATGGCATGGTTGATTGGCATTCACACAATAATCGGTAATGCAGAAATGCAGATGTCACAAACCTGAGTCGGTTTATTGGTCTAGACGCCATAAGACTAAAGACCAGTCCACTCCTCCACAAATCTTTAAGCAATGTATCCAGAACATAACATCATCCGTTACTTCAGAGACAATGTGGCCTAATAAGTACTGTCTGCCACTAATTCTTACTTCAACATCCAAACTAAGTATAGTAGTACACCATCACTGAGTACAGTCTACCTCTAATCCACGAATCACTGAGTACAGTCTATCTCTCATCCACAAATCACTGAGTACAGTCTACCTCTAATCCACGAATCACTGAGTACAGTCTACCTCTAATCCACGAATCACTGAGTACAGTCTATCTCTAATCCACGAATCAGTACAATCCACCTCAAAAACATGGATCTGAACATTTAATACAATCCATCAATAATCCACGGACCAGCACAGTCCAGCACTGATCCATGGACTCTTAAAGTCCATCACTATTCAATAAACCTGCACAAGACCAACTTGAAGTGTCCTAATGAGATATCACAGTTTGCATGAACTTCTAAAATTCATGTACTACAAAGGTACATAAAATTACCCTTAAGAGACCATGAATAAATGACCTTGGTTGAAATTTAAGCTTCACCTGATGGTCATTGTAGAGTAATTGTCTAAATGCTCCAATTAGATGGTACGTAAATTAATTATTTTTCCCATTAATGTCAATGCAAACAGATCACAGTTTAAACTTAGAGAATGTGTAGAAAATTTATCATCAAACTAATCTAAAAATATGAAGAGACATGTTAACATGGAACACATGCCCACAATATCCTGGATAAAAATCAATCAGAAGTGTCAGAAAAATACTTGGGACAAAAAATGTCAAGGAATGAATGGACAGATGAACACATTCACCATTCCATAAAAAAACCATGCATTCAAGTCTTTTATATAGCAGTACAGGCAGTGCAGCCCAGATAATTTACTGTAAACATCACTTCCTGGACAGCACAGCCAGATAATTTACTGTAAACATCACTTCCTGGACAGCACAGCCAGATAATTTACTGTAAACATCACTTCCTGGACAGCACAGCCAGATAATTTACTGTAAACATCACTTCCTGGACAGCACAGCCAGATAATTTACTGTAGGCATCACTTCCTAGACAGTACAGCCCAGATAATTTACTATAAACATAACTTCCTGGACAGCACAGCCAGATAATTTACCGTAGGCATCACTTCCTAGACAGTACAGCCCAGATAATTTACTATAAACATAACTTCCTAGACAGTGCAGCCCAGATAATTTATTATAAAAGTCACTTCCTCATGGTAGTGCAACCCAGATAATTTACTGTAAACATCACTTCCTAGACAATTTATAAAAGCAGGTAAATTACTGTATGTATCATTTCCTAAATAATGCAAACCCAAATAAACTTTATGCATCACTTAAAACCCAATGCAGCCCACATTAATCTCTGTATGTGTACTTATTCAAGCAGATTCAAAAAGCAAATTCATAAGCCATTATAAATACTTTGGCATATTATGATCAAGAATTAGAACTAAACGCATTGCATTACGTTAATACTAAAATTTGGCATTGATTACAAATTAACAAGCATAAAATCTTGTGATGGGCACCTGCTAATATAAGATAGACGTTGATCAGTAAGATACCTCCATCTGATGGCCTCTGAATACTGCAGACCCAGTGATTAGTGACAGCATCTGAATTCTTGTGTTCTCCAGCTTTAAACATTCCAACATGAACCACTAGTAAAAATTCACAGATAGACAGTCTATGCCTCATGTTGTTTCATCCACAGCCAATCTGAATTGTCTCAAAAGGGCATTGATTTTACATTAAACTGTTTAGAATTAGCTTTCATAGTGTGTCCTTTTTTTATGCAGAGTGGGTATTCAACACCTACTGTTTGTACCCTTTAAAATGAATAGAATTATTGCAGTTTGCATCTTCTTATAGCATTCTTCACCAGTCTGCACATAACTAGTTGACATTTTACAGCTATACAGACACAAGCTCCACAGACACGTCCAATCAAGACAAAAGAATTGTCAAATCTAAACGGGTGGTGCAGGCTTGAAAGAAATTTGCATGGAATGAAGTATTTACTGATATAACAAAGTAGCGAGACTGTAAAAAAAAAACTGTCAAGACAGATCTAATTTATCTACTCAATATAGTAGTGGCTATTCATTACTCATAGCAAATTCTTTTTTGCTAGAGATTGCCATTGTCAAGAAGGAGATCAAATGACAAGCACCATGACATCCAGTTTAACTCTTGTTATATGTCAATTATCAGTAAATGTTTGTAATATTTACTACCATTATACAATGCAAGATGCAGACTGAACACTTTATTGATGGCTGTCATCATTTATGGTTGACCATACCCACAAGCCACGTCATCCTGCTCTATCCAATGGGGTCAACAGCATCTATACCTGTCCAAAAATGACAATTCAGCTATCTAAAAAACTGCAGAACTATGACCATATCAGTGTAACCCATTCACGTGCTGCTCACCACATGTCAGGGAACTTCATACCTGATGTTTCAATCCTCTCTGATATTCACCCTCTCAGAGTTCCCCTAGTGCTTGAAAACTTCTTACCCCCAGTAGAAAAACTGTTTTTCATCTGCTTACCAAAACACTTGTACATACAAACTGGAATTTAAAATATACATTTGGTTTACTTTGTACGATAGATTTTTAATCAAGGGAGATTACTGTGGAAGAAACATTCTAATTGTAAAACTTCTGATCACCAATTTAACAAGAATGTTTCTAAGAATCTGTCAGGAAGCTATTGATACCAAAAACTATTATATCACCCTTTGAATGACTGGCTATCACACAGAGAGAAATTTTGCTGAATCTTATTTTACTTGATCATTTATTTATTTTTTTTTGCAATATACATCAAAAGAAAGTGGTAAATTAGCATTCATAAAAAAATAAGTTAATGTCTCACACAATTCAAAATTACATCAAGAAACATACATTTCTTCACACGAGATAATGCTTTATTTCTAAGGCAGATTTAATCCCTATAAATCAAACACTTCACAAGCAATAAAAGTTAATCAGTGACATTAGATGATTAACTCTGTAGAAATCTTAATATGTATGCTGAGGTCACCATTAGGTATCAGCCAATGACTTTCACTGAGTGGATCAAACAATAATATTTAAATCCGACTTATGGATTTCTATTTCCTCTGTCCTTATCGGTGAAATCACCTATCTCAATCTGATCGCTGAACTTCACAGTGTGTATGAAAACAGTTACTCTCATAACTGTTGTTTATATGTTACTCACTGGAATATATAGTTAGATAACTAAGAAACAACATTTGGTAGAGCCAAAGTTAAACAGGTTAAATTACACCATTCACTGAACGCTTCAATAAAAAGGAGCAGTGGAATTAGCACGAAATTCTAAGTCGATTTTTGTCCAGTCATGGTATGGGTCAGGGATTAACAAATCATTAAGTAAAAATAACAAGACTCTGGTCTGAACCGAAAACCTTTGGTTGATTTTCATTAATTTGATGTTTAAATTTAATAGGAAAAGAGTAAAGGAGAAATTTTCCATATAACATTTGTTAATTCTTTACCCAGGCAAAAATAATATATGGTCAGTGCTTTTCTTGGTTTCCATGGCATTATGTGGATGTAAAATCATAGACTCCCAATACATGGGAAGTACAACAGTTTACTCCCCCCCCCCGAAAAGTTTAAAAAGTCTACACCTGGGAATACTGATGCGATACTGATCGAGCGTTTTGTCCGTGGATCAAATTATACAACATGCGAAATCCAGCGACCTCAGTCAGATTAGAACCAATGATCTCTCAGCAACCAATCAAACCATTCAGTAACCCCGATAGCTCATGATATCTTACAACTAGTATAAAAATACTTTTCCTTCATCATAACCTATCAGCATTGCCCTGTCTTATAAAGTAAGAATGCTTTATCACTAATAAACATATATACAATCCCTGCTATTTCCAGAGTCTGTAAATAATGAATAAATTAAGAAATCATAGCATTTATGAACTTATAGCCATGTGAAAATGGTCACAGACCGCCAGGAAAATACAACTCTTCTTGTGTATTTTCAAGTAAAATCATGAACTCCTTGTCACAGGCCAGTCCAAAGTTCATCAGAGACAAGTTACAAATGTCCTCATAAATAATGTTTACGGGAGACATTGGGGATGCAGGATCAGACACAGAGGTGATTTACACAGCTACAGTACACATAAATAAATGTACAAATTCAACACAGAAAGACCAACTGCAATCCCAGAAATCTCAGGACGCAGGAGTTTCCCTCAAAGACAACTCATTACAGCCCCTTGTAAAGAGAATGCTTAAAAATAAATTTTGGAATCAATTCCAAATTAGGTTAGGCAGAAAGGCTATGACGTCAATGAGAATTTCTGAGATTGGGTCTTCAGTGGATACTCTGTAATTATCAGAGGTGCGTCAGGACTGGTGACACATTAACGGCCTGGGATCACCTCAGCCCTTCGTACAGTGGACAGGGGTAACAGTCTTCTTCATACAGGACTGTCAGAAGGAGTAGTGTACTTCTTCAGAAAGCAAATTGTTCATCTGCAAAATGATAGCAGAGATATCCAAATGTGATCATGTCTCATCACTGGAGAGAAAGGAAAAGAGAAAGAGTCAGAGTGGTTCCACGATTTTCTGACTGGGTTGGATACATTTTGCCCTTGGCGAGTTGCATCGATGCCCAATTACATTGCTTTTCATCATAAGAATTGGCATTTTAAATCACTCTTGAAAAGACATTAAACAACACAGCCATCTAAAAGCCATTTAAGAGACCCTCTAAACAGATCTTTAGGTACTATTTTAGAAGATGCTTACACACCATGTATGAGGCTGTACTCTAATTCTACATAAACTCATGATCAGTACTTTTCTCAGCCTGTACAATCTACTATTAGTAAAGTACCCTTGGCACAGTATAAGCAAGCTGCCACTTCAGTAATGACTTTAAATCCTGTTGTACTGTAATTTGTAAACAATGAATAAAAAAAACTTTTCATAGAGAATTTCTTTTAAAACAAGCCACACATAGTTTAGTTATGAATAACTTTTCTTCCACCCTAAAAATTCAGGATCTCTCAATCATGACCTCATACACAGTCCCGATACAGGGGAGATATTGGTATGTAGATTCCTGCTAGGATGATCAATGGCAACAAAATGACATAATTCGTATCTCTCTGTGCCATCATTCTGAATTAAATGGATTACAATTTGGGACCTATTTAATCTGGGTAGATATGGTCATTCTGGCATATTACCTGGTCTCTGATATGCTTAATTAAGTGGCCAAATCCCCACACATTCCCCGTCTCTTTAGCTGCCATCATAATAACAGTAAACTTTGGGATTTACTCAAATATTCAATAATCGTTGTCAAAATCATACCTACCTCAATTCATTTTTCCATTTCAAAATATAGCCCTTACCTGCCAAATTGATTTTTTTTTTTTTTTTTTTTACATGTTCAGGTTTCATGCACCTTGTAATGACTGCCCAGCATTTATCAAAAACGTTTCAAAAATCATATCATATTTTCAAACAAATTGATGTATGGCTCATTTAAATTTTTAAAAAACCTTCAATATCAGTGGTTTAACCCCATCACCGGCTCTTAATGACAGACATTTTCTTCCACTAATGGGTTCCCTGTTTTAGTGAAATGCTAATGGCCTGTTCATTTTAGCCAAACATCTGAGCATATAAAGAACAACTAAACAGCATGTTATACTCAAAGCTTGTTAACAACTTCAAAAAAAATTCATAAATTTACGCTCATAAAAAAAAAATTACATAGGTGTATGAAACACATGTTAAACTGTGACAAATATACATGTGGTTGGGAAAATAAGACGTCTTTGCTGTAAATAACACTAATTAATTAACTTGTAAATATTAATCACTGTGTCAATTAATTACCCTAAATAACATATGCTGGCAGAGGTTGACTTGTATATGAAGTTTATACCAGTGAAGACTTACTGTGATGCAAAAATATGCAAGAATTTATAGGTCATTAAGTTTAATGACAAAAGTAAAAAAAAAAACATTTTTTTTTAATTTGATGAACCTCAACTTCAATAAAAATCTGAAATATAAACTGTGTGTTCATCTTCAAATGAATACTACTCACCAGAAAGTTATCTGTCTCCCACTAGGTTGTGGTTTGCAGCATGAATTTCAAATCAATTCTACTGGAGCACTTAATTCTGATTAATGAATTCCAATTTAGTTTTTCTATTTGAAATTTCACAGAATTCTAAGTCTTTTTAACAATTTTGAAATATCTCGTGTACAAAACTCCAGCTGCAATAATGATTCCAATGGAATAATCTTAATCCCACTAAGCTCACGGATCTCCCGAGAATCCAAATGAAAAATTAATAAACCCACAAATAAAAACTCCCAAAACACAACAAAATTCAAGTCCTTATCCAGTTAGAGCAAACACTGAACTTGTCAATTGAAGTTCAATATTATTCCAATGAATCTGAGTAAGAAAAAACAAATCACAACAGAATTTCCAGCAAAGCCTCACAAAAGAATTTACAAAACATTGTCAGAATTGTCCAATTAACCAATGTCAACACTGTCGAGATAGCGGAATGAGGGTGTCAACATCAATCTAGCCCGAGAAAGGTAACACAGAGAGAATGCTCTCATCCAGGACACGTCACAGTGGTCATAACCGTTTTATTGTGTCTTCCATACACTAGACTTATTATTTTATGTTCTCGTTTGTTGTTGATGTATATACATTACTGTGTTTCAAGCGTGCGAATATTGTTTCTGGTGAAAATTTAAAGTCCAGTTCAACTTAAACCAGATTATCCTAAATGGATAAAGAGATTAACTCAGCAGATATTTTTATTATCTTTTCCCACTGTCTCATATTAATCAAAATCAAATCTGTTTGCTAGTACAAACATCATAAAATTATACAGAATTAAATTATATAGAAGACTTTGCTTATTATTCAGCAATACATAATCAAATGTATAATTATTGCTGGACTAATATCAAACAAGGTTAGATTACATTACACATCATCATGTAATGCTCTTATAAATGTGTGCAAAACAAATAACACTGTACATCGTCAATTATTGTGTCGGTATGACACAAAATATGACCATGTATTGTATCTCTACCATTCTGTATTCACTTTCTGCTTACCTTATGATGGTATAATATTTTCTGATTTAACTTTCTTCACAAACATTTCTAACTTATTTAAGGATGAACAGATAACACACCTATTAAAATTATCATGGATGGAAAGTTTACATATTTTCATAAAATTAAGAAACTTTTCAAATTTACTGGAGTTGCACTTTTAGAGAGGAAAAAAATCAGAATCCCCATGGGACTTGCACTCAGAATCAGCAGCCAATCGGCTTTAACCCACTGTGCTTTCTAGGTCAGCAATAAAATTCTATAGAACAAAAAAAACAAAAAAACAACAAACAAAAAAACAAACAAACAAACAAACAAAAACAAAATTTGGCTAATATTAATTCATGAATTTGTGACATACTTCAAACCTTTCCAAATCTTGTGATGACGCGTTAGTCCTCTTTCAAAGTGAAAGTAGCAAGCAAAACTTACAACTTTTGATTAAAATTACACTTGTACTTCATGGACTAATTTTTCTTTCTTATCGATCTACTGTCTTTGTGGAATTCTACTTTCAAGAAAGATGATGAAATATTCTGTATATCTTAGTTATTTTAATTTTCACTTAAAATTACATCAATCTGCAAATATTACATCAATATATATCTTTTTTTTTTTTTTTTTTAAAAAAACCCTTCATCTTTCAGTTCTGAATGTATCTTTTGAAGATGGAAGCAAGCCAACGAGTTCCTCACAGGCTTTCGGACAGATCTTACACAACAGATGGCTAAAATCTACGCCAGCTAACTGACGTTTTTCAAAGAAAATTCTTCAAGATTGTTTTGACAATATAAGATCAAGCATCTTGTTTTTAAAGTGGGAAAAAATCACTGCATTATCTATAGACATGTAGCATTTTTTAACTTCTACACGAAGATCAATAGGATGACTGATAAAGATCTGACACATAATCTGACTTGTTCTAAGACCCATGCAAACCCAGAGGTATTGAGGTGTGTGTGTGTGTGTGTGCGTGTATTGTTGCGACAGGCGTTGGCACATTAAAGAACCCTCACTACTATGGCCCCGAGCACTAAGCATAGGTCTAAATTTGTGATACTTCACCTACAACAGGTAAAATACTTCAAACAGTACTTTGGAGAAATTATCCTGATCACCACAAATCAAAGATCTATCACGGTCTTTTCCAACAAGCAATATACTACTGGTAAGGTTGATTGATTATATATTGTTTAACATCCCGCTCGAGAATATTCCACTCACATGGAGACGTACTATTGGTAAGGCATTTGCGATAAATTTACAAAGAACAGAGCAAAAAAGTCTGCATGTACCCACACTTTTTAAACATTAATCACATGAACTTCATGCTTTTGTGACAATATGACATTACTCCACTTATCCTGAAATCGCTTAATCTGAAAAATTGCTTATTTTGAAATAAAACAAAATCCCAAATCCCAGTCTTTCATTTTCTTTGCAGTAAAATATCAATTAAGTTGAAATCCTTATATTGAAATGTCACTTAATTTGAAACCAATGCTCAATCTGCTGAGGTGATAATGTGTTGTTTTTATAACAGTTATATTGAAATCCCTCAAGTCATGGTTGGTAACTTCATAATTGCACAGAAATGCTAGGGTGTCTGTTGAATTGTTTCTCTTCTGATTAATTTTCACTGCATCTTTTTATAAGAATAAATGAACAGTGGGGTTTGTCTAGTTTAATACAATGTGGACGTGATAGTCATCAGTACAAATGGCTACCCCTCAAAACAGAAAAACTTTGTCTCTGGACACAAAACAACATGAAACAAAAACAAACAAAACTTACCGATTTCTTCACATACAAATCTTAAATGGACAAATAAAATGTATTTCATCATTCAAATACTGTAATATTTGTAGCATAAAATAAATTGATAATAAACAATGCAGAATGATTCAGGTTTCTGTTCTGCATTTGTAATCAGGATCGATATTACATGAATAATTATGAAAAAAGGCTTACAATACAGCTTTTATTTTGGATTTCCCTTATTTTGAACTCCAGTTATATTGGGAGAAACGGTTGGTACGCTGTATAGACTTTGCTATAAGCTATTAATAACTAAAGGATTTTCTCCGACAAACATAGCAAACCCTCATCTTACCTCTAATTCAAAGATTGGTTCCATCATTGTGTAACAGAATTAAATATCTTAATGAATGGGGGAGGAAAAAATCACATAATCTGTCTGGATTAGGATAATCTGCATTCATTGATTGTGTTTATCTTAAATAGGGAAAGGTGTCTGGTTCAACGGCCATTAAAATTTATCTTCTACTGATAAACCTGCAGACGTCCTTCTATCTTCAATGTAAAAATTTTATTGTGCTAATTGGTTGCTGACTTCACCACACAGAAGAGATGCAAGTTTGGACAAATTAACCATGATTTATTAGCAATCCTAATTGCTGATTAAATAATCAAAATTAATAGTTATATGCAGTGTGTGTGTGTGTGTGTGTGTGTGTGTGTGTGTGTGTGTGTGTGTGTATATATATCAAAATACAGCACATGGACGGTGATGACAACGCCTGATTCAACAGAAATTATATTTCAAACAAATCTACATTAAAGGTCTCCTTCATTTGCAAAAACCGATGATACAAAACTTAAAACATAAAGACCAGCCAATAAATTGGATTGTTTAATTTGTATGAATCTTAAATAAAGGCCATGACTGTATGATTGAACTTCAAGAACCCTATTTTCTAAATTTCTTCAAATTGCATGTTTGTCCTCTGATTTTGAGAAACATTTTTTTTCTTCCAAGTAATGCAAGTAGCTCTCTCATTTAGTGTAATTTTGAATGTCAGCTTCACAGAAGAACTCTACTTTTTATAACACTAAAACACAATCTTTACGTTCACAACATAAACCTGATGCAATAACAAAATATAAAAAAAAAATCGCAATAATAATCAAATCTAGGTACTCCTAGCTAGTAATATTGTATGATTCCACTTCATGGCATACAACACACACAGAACTGATAAAGTTACATAATCAAGATCAACTGCAACAAGAAATAGGAGAGAACAGATAAACAAGATAAAGGGATAGGGGCCACAGAATTACCTACCTATGGTCAATCATAAATCTCCTCACTCTCAACTGAGAACAGACCACTTACCAAAAAAAACAATTTAACTGCACTAACAATACAGCTCTCCTCCAATCTTAACAGTCAGACAATTTCACAGGGCAAAGAAAAAAAAGGGGGGGGGGGTATGTGTCAGAATGTTTAAATATCAAGGAGGATAACTGAAGCCAACAGACACCATGATCCAGTATTCTAGCACTAGAGCTACAGACCACACTAACCCATTAATTAGTGCTAATGGAATGTTATCTCCCTGTATTTACCATCACAGATTGACATCTTTATCAACAACTTGGAGCAAAATGATCATGATTCTAAAACTATATATAGAAAATACCATGTAGCCACTCTACCTACAAAGGAAATCCTGATACATGTAGGTTGACCTTGGAAGAATGGTTAAAAATAGAAAGGCCACCTTAGTCTTTGAATTAATAAAGGGAACATTGATCCATCAGTAAGCTCCCAGAAACCAGTATTAAGGAAGTAGACTTGTTAACGTTCCAGCTTTTAAAACTTATAAAACAAGCCTGTTTACTGATCTAAGGAACACCAGTTCTATCTAATTTTGTTGATGTAAATGAACAATTATGAAAAATATATAAAAGGTGTCAAGCACTTAAAATTCATATTATTTTATTTCATTAGTGTGCAGATAAACTTCTTAAACAGAAAGTTTAATGCAAAGTTCTCTCTCTCTCTCTCTCTCTCTCTCTCTCTCTCTCTCTCTCTCTCTCTCTCCCTCTCTCTAATTTCTATCTATCTATCTATCTATCTATCTATCTATCTATCTATCTATCTATATATATATATATATATATATATATATATATATATATATATAATTCCCATCTATCTATCTATCTATCTATATATATATATATAATTACACTAGACAAAAGTTTAAAATCAGGAAATCTTGTTAACTTTGAAAAAGTTCACGGAAAACAAAATATCTACCAATAAAACACCTGGCAGTCTTTCCTTACAGAAATTTAATATGTGTTTTAAAAACAAATTACAAACATTAGCATTACAGTAGAAATCTTACCTAGCAGGCAATAAATGATTATGTAACTTCTCTAATAATAACACTTCACAATGTTGTTGAAAGCTTTACACAGAATGAGGAAGGATTTAATCATAAATCCTATGTTATAAAGAATAACTCAGTGATAAATGATCAAACATTTCCTGCATATGTAGCTTAAATGCAACTAACCTACATAATCATATGCAAGGGCACATGTAAATTGTTCATCTAGAAAAGAAGGATTGTGAAAATGTTTGGGGTCCAAGTTTGAAGAATGGGCAAAAATTGTTTTTAGTCTGGCCATCTTTTGGCCAGTTTGTGTTTCTGACTATAATATTAAACTTGGCCTTTAGTATTGAACTAATAAATACTTAGAGAACTGAAATATCAAATCATATGACAAAGGTTAAAGGTCAAGCCATATCTGTCACAATTGACCTAGACCAGATTCAAGGACAGAGTGCTTCACAAAGACATCTTGTTTGATGTATTTTATTTCACATCCTTTTTATGTATTTATTTTCTTTGTTTTAGATTGTTTTACATGTAAAGTGCTTTATGGTAATTGTGTTATTAGATAAAGCACTATATAAATGTTACTTAGGATAATAATCTCCATATACCTGTATACTATGCACTACTGTCCTGAATTTTATAAACACTAAAATTCCACACAGTGAGAGATCTCTTCACCACACTGCATACTGGAAAATAGCAACCCAGAAGTGCTAGTGAAATCAAACAGCAACCCAGCAGTGCTAGTGAAATCAAACAGCAACTCAGCAGTGAAATCAGAACACAGGGAGTTTTGGACTACCCTTTCAAATGACAGTGACCTTTCAAATTAACCTTGAACACAACTACGAACCTTGACCCTTTTACTTATAGTCAAAGAGAGATTCCATCATCTCTCATGTCCTCTAAATATTTGAGCTTTCATCTCATATAACTTTATACACATTGTTTGGACCTCATAAAGCATCACACACACAGTTTGAACCTCATAAAGCATCACACACATAGTTTGAACCTCATAAAGCATCACACACATAGTTTGAACCTCATAAAGCATCACACACACAGTTTGAACCTCATAAAGCATCACACATAGTTTGAACCTCATAAAGCATCACACACATAGTTTGAACCTCATAAAGCATCACACACATAGTTTGAACCTCATAAAGCATCACACACATTGTTTGAACCTCGTAAAGCATCACACACATAGTTTGAACCTCATAAAGCATCACACACATTGTTTGAACCTCATAAAGCATTACACACAGTCTGAACCTCATAAAGCATTACACACAGTCTGAACCTCATAAAGCTTTAAACACAGTCTGAACCTCATAAAGCTTTACACACAGTCTGAACCTCATAAAGCTTAAACACAGTCTGAACCTCATAAAGCATTACACACAGTCTGAACCTCAAAGCATTACACACAGTCTGACCCTCATAAAGCTTTACACACAGTCTGAACCTCATAAAGCTTTACACACAGTCTGAACCTCATAAAGCATTACACACAGTCTGAACCTCATAAATCATTACAGACAGTCTGAACCTCATAAAGCATTACACACATTGTTTGAACCTCATAAAGCATTACACACAGTTTGAACCTCATAATCCATTACACACAGTCTGAACCTCATAAAGCATTACACAGTCTAAACCTCATAAAGCATTAAACAGTCTGAACCTCATAAAGCATTACACACAGTCTGAACCTCATAAATCATTACAGACAGTCTGAACCTCATAAAGCATTACACACATTGTTTGAACCTCATAAAGCATTACACACAGTCTGAACCTCATAATCCATTACACACAGTCTGAACCTCATAAAGCATTACACACAGTCTAAACCTCATAAAGCATTACACACAGTCTAAACCTCATAAAGCATTACACAGTCTGAACCTCATAAAGCATTACACACAGTCTAAACCTCATAAAGCATTAAACAGTCTGACCCTCATAAAGCATTACACACAGTCTGAACCTCATAAAGCATTAAACACAGTCTGAACCTCATAAAGCATTATACACAGTCTGAACCTCATAAAGCTTTAAACACAGTCTGAACCTCATAAAGCATTACACACAGTCTGAACCTCATAAAGCTTTAAACACAGTCTGAACCTCATAAAGCATTACACACAGTCTGAACCTCATAAAACTTTAAAAACATAGTTTGCGAGCTTACATCTCATAAACAGGGCTCAACATTAACGCTTGTCCGGTAACAGTGGAAAAAAAAATTCGGATAAGTGAATATTGCTGAGAAGCCTCCAAATAATAAAAAAAAATGACTGGTGAAAAGTTCATCGGTAGATCAAAGTCGGAGGCAATGCATGAAAAATGAACTTTGATCCCGATATCAATCGCTATGTAAATTGAGTCACACTCGATTGGGATCGGTGTTCACTTATTGCGTACTACTTTCAACTTTGTAAAGAGGCATGGATCTTATGAAATTTGGATTCTCTAGATCATCATCAAGCAAACACAGTCACTGATTCATGACAGGAAGTCTAGATGAAATTTTGTTTTATGTGTTTGTAATTTTTATCAATTGAATAAGATAAAAAATCAGGCAAGTATAAAATGGACTATATTTTTAAGTAATACAATTTTCAAGATCTTTGAAAAATATTTGGAAAAGTGAAGTTCGCACAAGTAAATATCTTTTTCCCTTGTCTGAATGGACAAGTAGGAAAAAAAGTTAATGTAGAGCCCTGCATAAAGAATTGCACAGAAAGTGTCTGCTAACACACACATATATGTATTTATTTAAAAAAAGTATATTTTTCTATAAACTCTATGGATATTCAATATGTGAATAAATCATTGCCATCCAAGGCTGTCTGAATCTTTTATCCTGTAGACAAATTCCAATTCAGCTTTGTATAGCACTCCCTGCTAAGATACATGCACACAGCTCAATGTTTGTTAGATTGCAGTTCATGGAGTCTTTGACCTTGATATCATCTTGGTTTAATAGGGGTAGAAACCTCCAAATTCCCTTTTCCGTGGGGATCCAGGTTGTTAGAATAGATCCTCAGTACCCCTTGCTTGTCATAAGAGGCAACTAAATGGGGCGGTGCTTCGGATGAGATTGCAAAAACTGAGGCCCCGTGTCACAGCAGGTGAGGTATATGAAAGATCTCTCCCTGCTCAGAAGCCATAAGCGCCGAGCATAGGCCTAAATTTTGCAGCCCTTCACCGGTAATGGTGACGTCTCCATATGAGTGAAAAATTCTCGAGCGGGACGTTAAACAATATATAATCAATCACTTTTTTCTCCACAGTAAATTAAATATATGTTGCATATATATATATATATATATATATATATATATATATATATATATATAAACTTAGTTGAAACTAGTTGATTTGCTTTAAAGAAGTTATAAATAATCAAACACTTTTGGACAATCAACACAGGTGGCAAAAACAGGCACTGGCTGGATCATCCATTGGTAAATATTTCACAAGTAAGAAATTCATTTAATTTTCTGGACACTCCAGAATCAAAAGGTACGCAACAAAAGAAGTTCACCTATAGAAGGTCAGACAAGCATACAGGATGAGGTTTAATCAGTGTAATTCATGTCTTAATTTTAAGGGGGAGGGGGTTATAAATCTAACAAACAAAATTACACTACTGTTTGTGGCCAATTATTCATAATTCATAAATGTCACAAGAAATCAGATCATTATTCATAATTCCTGTCCTTAAAGACCTCTCACAAGTCATCTGCTACACGCACCAATATACTGGTAAAGTTAGAACAATAAAATATGTAGGCCTTACCAGTTCAACATTCCCGTCATCAAACACCACAACAGCAAGAGCAGGCACAGGAATTTTCTTCTTTCTCCACGTCATTGACACAGATCTTGTCAAGTGGAGAAATCTCCTGTGGTGATAATGACCATGGTCAGGGAGGGGATGCTGGGACCCCCCACCCTTCCCCACATCGTCCACTGGTAGTGTGGCTCGCCTCTTCCACTTCAAACTCAGATGCAGTGAATCACTCAGGTGGTGTATAGAATCCCACGACCACCGGCGGTGGTGCAAGTAACCACGCAGTGCAGGGTTTTCTGTCTCAAGCGACATTCTCCTTTGTTTTAAATGCTGCACGTCTACCACGACCTTGTCCGTCTCCACGGACATCCGCCGTCGGTGCAGTCGTCGCATGTCCACTACTGTTGATATTCACAAGTGCCCATTACCACTGCAGAGGTTGTAAATTTCCTTTTGAACAATGTGACCCTGCAACAATGTGGAGTGGATCTCATAAACAGGAAAGGAGACTCAATTACCTAAGGATGAGATAATTTGATAATAACGGAGATATATACACACACATATATTTGACTTTCCTACAATTGCCAATACTTACCTTGTTGGTACACTAAGAGACACACACAGCATTAACTTGATTTAAAACCTTCTTTTTTATTATCTTAACTGACAAATTGTGAGATCTAATCCCTTTGAAAAGCACTTCCAGTTGTAGAAATAAAATCAGTCCATAAAATGAACATGTAAAATCCACAATGCTGTTATATTACTTATGCTAAAATATTTTCCCACTTTGCAGTCACTGAGTGATCTTTAAATTTCCTTGCGGCTTTATCAAACATCCATTTTTTTAAGCTATTGATTTGAAAATAACTTATAATAACAGAAAATTGGCCAGGTTGAAGACCACATGTCAATCACTGTATTTTAGGTCCGTGCAAACAGGAAAATTAATTTCTTTAGCACCTTTAAATTATCATGTTTTTGCAGATATGGTAATCCTTCCTTCTAGTGATCCATAAATGCATGCATATTAAAAATCAATTCACTGAAAGTATATAGTTATATCTACATATATGCAAAAACTACCATGACGGGTTTATTTTTGGTTTTTTTTATTTTTTTAATTTCATCTACATCAAAACATTCTTTAAAAAAAAAAACAAAAAAAAAGCCATGAACAAAGGATTTCATACATATATGCACGCATTATAAAAGCTTATTTCATGAACCAAAATTGGAGGCATTGTTATTATGATTATGTAGAAATGCTGTATCATTAAACAACTGTGATAACAAAACCCTATACCTGTCAGCTCTCAAAAGAAGACTAGATGAGTGTGTAACAAATATGTTACCATTCATAAAAAAATCACCTCTTTGTTACAATACCTGTCTTATGCATCTAGAGGGCAGCACCTTCCAATGAAATCGTCTTCTGAGACACCCTGACAAGACTGTCGTGCTGGTGTTCATCAAAGTTCTGTGTAAATAAAGTAAATCACGTAAAACTTCACAGACACACAAACTCGCCATACTTTGAAATCTGCCAATGTATCTTGATTTCTCTTTACTGTAAACGCTCCTCCCCAATATTCCTCACCCAGTCACCAACTATTTTACAGCGTCATTCCTGGCTTAGCCTCTCCCACCTCTACCAATAACCACGACATTAGAACAGACCTGGGCCACCTCCAGCACACACTCTCACCCATGAACTGCAGACTTGACAAATCTCAACTAAACTCAGATTGTGTGTGTGTGTGTGTGTGTGTGTGGGGGGGGGGGGGGGGGGGGGGGTAGGTTAAAGGCAACTATGCCAATTAACCCCCCCACCCCCCTCATCATACTAATATCCAAGCTGACAAAAGACATTAATATAGTTTGTTTGTTAATCATGGTCAATAAAACTCAAACATTTCATTTACTTTTTTCTTCCTCAGTGCAATGAATGAAGACAGGTGAAGTTTTATAATTATCTTACATATTTATACTATGTCTTACTCCACATGTCACAATTCAATAACTTTGCTAATGGACATTAATTTCTTGTGCCAACTTTTTCAGATGGGACACATAGTAATTTTTTTCTGGACCAATTTTCATCCATTTAAATTTGACGAGCAGTAAAGGCATGTTGCACCACAAATATTTGAATTGACCTTCATAAATAGATACAACATTACACCACTAAAAGCTTACAAATTATGATGACTATCTTCTATACCTAATTCAACAAATCCACAAAAAAAATCAAAAAAATCGACAAAACAGGAAACATTCTGTCTAAATTGTACACCAGATATTGTGCATGTCTTATGTGTGTGTTCTCTGTTATAATAAGCATCTGATGTAATAGTCATTTACCCACCACTTATCTCCTTTTTCTCAGGATATCTATAATAATCAAATACCGATGACCAATCAGTCACACTTATAATGTAATCAAGTGTAAACAATTCACTCCCTTATATAACCACATAATGCCTGCTGTAACGGTGACAATGACCTCGTGCCAGTCACTTGTAACACTAAGTACTGTATAATACCCACTACCGGAGCTGCTACATATTCATAGGTGTGTTGGTCACTCTTCATACAAGGAAGTCACACTAACAAGGTAACTGAATCTCGAGAGTCACTTGTTTTGTTTGATGATACCGACAGATGCCGGTCTCCATGGTTTGGGATTAGAATGTGGGATAAAGAAACTACACGTCACCAGCTCCGTAATACAAGAAATTCAATACATGAATCCATACATTGTTTGTACATTGCATAATATATGTCTAATATTACAACTGTTTTATGAATGCTCATAGTTTGATTTTTTTTTTAAATGAGAATGAATATATACATATACAAGCTTTTGTAACATAGTTCTTGAGAAGTCAGATTTTACAATGTCTAATATTCAAATTTTTATCATGTTTATTTATGCTCATAGTTTGATTACTTTTATTAATCTCTCTCTATTTCTTTTTTGTAATGTACATTTATTTAAATAATTTTTACTTTGCTCTCTCAGATGAAACACCAAGGGGATTAACTGTGTAAAGCACATGCTCTGTGTATGACAGTGTCTTCACCTTTCTTGTTACACAGTTATCAAAACTTATTAACCAGAGGCACCTCACAAATAAAACTCACAATTCAGTACATCAATAATTCCCTGAAATTATCACAAGTTTCAGTTGCTTCAAGCTGACAGAAAGAAAAAAACAAACAAAAAAAAACCCCTGAAAAACAATTTACATGTTAATTACTTCATTTCAGATCCAACACCATCCAAACAATTTTAAAAAATGCATCCTGGGAATATTTTGCTATGAAAAAGCAATTATTTCCCCACTACAAAACCCCTGTTGTAATTTACATTTAAACAGATACATTTCATTTTGAGCTTCATGCCACATAAATTTGGAGGGTGCTTGTAGATGTTTCGATCTCTCTCTTCCTGTGAAGATTGTGAAAAGTCTACAGTGGCAACCATTAATTTGTTTGACACATACGATATCTAGAACAAAATGTAAACATGAATTCTCTGGAATTCTCCGTTATTGAGCCAACAAACCTCACGTCCAGTAGAAATAGAACACTTGTCCATTAATTAATGCGCTCAGAGTATATCACATTAAACAATTCACTAACTCAAATGTTCAGAGTATATTATAATGATTAAATTTTGCATATGGTTTCCCTTTGTTATAATAATTAAAAGTTTACAAAGTTTATATCTATATAAAATTCAATTTTAAAGTAAATATCATATGTACTTTAATTTTTGATGTCAGACAAATAATGTTATGTATGTACACAATGTCCATGTATTATTTACACACACGTGAACATACTTCAGTGCAATTTGAATATTTCTGTTCACTTATTCAGTGTAATTTCTTGTCTTTGTTCTACAAAATGTCATCTCCCTACCATCAGAAATTATAAACAAAAAGACCATGTGTCTTAATCACCCGAGAATCACATGATGAAAAACTCACTAGTAAATGAGAAGGGTGGCACATTGAGAGGCACAATGTTGCATAATTTTGGATAACTGGATGTTGTCAAGAGTTTTTTTTTTCTTCCCTATAATTAAAATGATGATCATCTACTAAATTTTCTGCAATTTAAAGATTTAGTTCAGTTTCACTGGTCATTCTATTATTTATTTACACCTCATTCACATAGCATGAACCACTGTCTAAGAGGCCAAGGATTCAAACGGTAGGTAGAGGCCTCTAAGCCTGTGTAGTTTGCCTGTAAGATGTTCAAGAGTCAAGAAGATTTTCAGTTCATGTTAATACATTGTACATGACCTATTTAGCCCTATCCTGAGGCATGAACACCATGAAGTGCCATGAATTTGAAAAGTTAGGTTGAGGCCCTTGCGCAGTGTGATAATGCCAACATTTTATTTGCTAAATGCCTGGCAGGAAAGAAAATGTTTCCAAGATTACAGGTATGTCACTTCTTTTTTTTTTTAACCAATCCCCTGGGTGTAACAAACCAAATTTTTCAAAACAAATTCCTTTAACAACCCAAAGATTTGTGACAGTGTATGTCAAATTTATTTAAAAAGTGGCCTATTAATGCCTCAGAAGTAGAAAACGTTCAACTGACCCATACAATTCCGCTCTAGGAAAATTATCCACCAGAGGTTCTCTTGGAGAAGTTATCCCTGAGGTGATACGTAACTAGGGCCTCCCCCCCCCTATATACAGTGATTTCCATGCAATTTCAATAATTTTACATGATAATGATTTCCGAGCAATTTTAATAATTTTACATAAAGACAGAAAAAGTGGAAAAATGTTCAGTCATGGGATGTAGTTAATAAGTATTTCCCTGCCAGCATCTGTGTTCCAAAATATTTCCACACAAGTGTGTAAATAGAATGAATTTGCTCTTTTTTTGTATGTTTTTGTCTTGAGATCCATTAACACTCACAGGAAATAACATTACTTGTGGTGTCATAATATATTGTATATAAATTGTTCCTAAATTTCTCACTTTACTCAGTAGTGTCTAACTCTATTATTTGAAGAATATTTGCTGATACAGCTGGAATAGAACATTTCACTTTACTTTTCTTTGCCGTTTACTCCAAACCTAAAGCTACAGTAAAGATTAAAAAATAAAATGCTTTGTTGTTTTATTGGGTGATGAAGGGAGCAAGCATTGCAGAAAAAATTCATAACCCGCATTAGCAAGCATTGCAGAAAAAATTCATAACCCGCATTAGCAAGCATTGCAGAAAAAATTCATAACCTGTATTAGCAGAAAAAATTCATTTTAGCAGGTTACGCATATTTTTTCTGCCTGGAATGATTGCTACCTTCATCACTTCATCAAAACAACAAAGACTTTACCTTTCTTAATGTTAAGTATTTTTTTAATATTATACCATTGACCATTTCGTTACTTTTAACAGAACAACCAATGCACCTTTTCACCTTGAAGACACTCAATATTTAGCAATGATTATGTGGACATGTGGTAATAAAAACTGCAATGAACTAGTTTGCAACATGTATTCATTGTTGAGGATGAAAACAATGTCAGTTTCAAAAAAAACCATAAGAGAAAAGGTTAAGAGAATGTAAATACTGATTATCAAAAACAAATGTAATTGGTCTTGACAACAGTCGTGTAGTAAGCCATTTTTATGTTTTTTCCACACAACACGAGATAAAAAGGTTTCATGCACTTGATTTTGGTCTCTTCTAAGTTTTTGAAATTTCATCATCATCCTTGAGAACCCCATGTGGATCCGGGTTGTTAGAATAGGTCCTCAGCACCCCTTGCTTGTCATAAGAGGCGACTAAATGGGGTGGTCCTTCGGATGAGACCACAAAAACTGAGGCCCTGTGTCACAGCAAGTGCGGCACATTGAAGATGCACCCCTTCTGAAAGGCCATAAGCGCCAAGCATAGGCCTCAATTCTGCAACCCTTCACTGGCAATGGTGACGTCTCCATATGAGCGAGAGATTTTTGAGCAGGACATTGAACAATATATAATCAATCATTAAATCACCCTTAAGATATTTTCTATATTCAACAATATCTTATTTCAAAATGAGTGCATAACAATTCAGGACAATTATAGTCAACAATACTTTTCATTGACCACTACAAAAAGTAACACTTCAGACATTTCTCTTAAATCGTTTTTTCACCTACCTCCTCAATATAAAGAATTCTCGTATAATTTCTGAAATAGGTTTAATTTTTTTTTTATTTTTATAAAACTTAGTACATCGGCCTTGGGAGCTCAGTGGTTAGATCATTGAACTAGTAATGCAAGGGGTCTCAGGTTCAATACCCGATTGTTCCAAAGAGTTTTCTCCCCTTCTTTGCTACATTTATGCAACTTATTGTAATACATAAGCGATGGCTACATTTTTACTTGCAATAACCAGGAACTATTAGATATGATAACTCTAAAACAGACAAGGTAATATACCATGATTTTTTTATAGAAATGAAATGGAATGCGAGAAAAGTGTACATGAAATGTCATGAAAAATTATATACCATTAAGAAATGTCACATATATCCGGAAGATTAATCACACTTGTATGTGTCTATATTTAAAACACATAGATAATAGAACAAAGATTCCTAAAAGAATTGAAAGGACAGCTGCAAAGTTTACAGACATACTATTTAGATCACACGACTTTTGTTACACTGCAAATATCAAAATAGCTAAATCAAGCCATTCCTTACATTGTGTTTACCTTGAATGTCTTGTTCAAGTACAGTTTTTTAAAGCAATATTGGCTCCAATTCTGAAACTTCTATTTTGTTGTAAAAATAAGCTATTATGATAGTTTTTGCATATAACTTGAACCATTATCATTAATAAATTTAAAACTAAGTTTAAGATTTTATCAAAATAAAGATTTAGGTTCTACAGAATATTATAACATTATATAAATTTTTGTATGGAACGACAACATAATTTTGCTTCTTTCAAAGACTACAACACAAATATTAACAACACAAGTCTATAAACCTCGAATTTTTTCTGTCATTGAAATCGTAAATCACAATTTCCAACACAAAAATTTCCAACACAAAGATGATAGCTAGTTTAAAACTATACAACTAAATCAAGCTTCCTGTTTTCTACCTTTCCACTTTTTCAAAAGAACAGACATTAAATATGATTATGTACACATAGTTATATTCATTTACTCAGTCAGAGGAGTGTTGCCATTTCATTAGGCTACAGCAATGTGAGTTGTTTCAAAGTTGCTTTAAAGTCCTTGACTACAAAAACAAAAAGAGAGAGACCCATGGGCTACATTGCTCACCTGAGTCCCTTTGGCCTATATTAAAGATTCTCCCTATACATTCGCATATAAAACTTATCCACTAATGTGGCCCCACCCTACACCTGGGGACCATGATTTTAACAAACTTCAATCTGCACTATGTCAGAAAGATGTCATGTAAATTTGAACTTTCCTGGTTTAGTGGTTCTTGAGAAGATTTTTAAAGATTTTTTCTTATATTTTTGCAAATAAAACTTTAATCCCCTATTGTGGTCCCACCCTACCCTGGGGGACATGATTTTAACAAACTTGAATCTGCACTATGTCAGGAAACTTCAAATAAACTTTAACTTTTCTGACAAAGTGGTTCTTGAGAAGATTTTAAATGACCCCATCCTATTATTGCATTTTTGTGATAATCTCCGCTTTAAAGGGGGCATGGTCTTCATTTGAATAAACTTGAACCTCCATAACCCAATGATTTGTACAAGTTTGATTGAAATTGGCCTAAAAAAGATTTTTAACGATATTTCGCATATAAAACTTTGATCTCTTATTGTGGCCCCACCCAACCCTGGGGGAGGGGGGCATGATTTAACAAACTTGAATCTGTAATTCCATGTAAGTTTGAGCTTTTCTGATAAAGTGGTCCTTGAAAAAGATTTTTAAATGACCCCACCCTATTTTTGCATATTTGTGATTATCTCCGCTTTGAAAGTGGCATGGCCCTTCATTTGAACAAACTTGAACTCCCTTCACCCAAGGACAACTTGTACCAAGTTTGATTGAAAATGTCTCAGTGTTTCTGGAGAAGGACTTTAAAATTGTTCAGTGTATTTTTGCTGTTTCATCATTAACTTCCCTATGCACACAGGGCCTCCGTGTCCGAGTGGTTAGGGCATTGCGCTCAAAATCACAAGGCCTCTCACCTCTAGTTGGCGCGGGTTCGATTCTCGTTCACACCGATATATGTGAGAAAGTTTGCCAGTTTACTTTTGGAAGGTCGGTGGTCTCTTCCCAGGTAAATTGTATCTGGGTTCTTTCCTCCACCAATAAAAAAACTAGAAGGCATCAGATAACTGAAAAATTGTTGAGTGTGGCAAAAAACAACAATAAATCAATCAATAATCCCTATGCAAAAGGTGTTTTCCTTCATTGGACAAACTTGAATCCCCTTCCCCCAAGGATGCCTTTTGCCAAATTTGGTTGAAATTGTCCAGTGATTCTGGACAAGGTAAAATTTTAAAGTATGAAGAGTGATCAAAAACCTCACTTGAGCTTTCAGCTCACGTGAGCTAAAAATAAAACAAAACTAGCTTTTATATGGCTGGGTCTACATAAATGTCACTGGCGAATCCAAAAAATTCTGAAGGGGTGGGGAGGAAACGACTGGAGGGGGGGGGGGGGGTGTTCGGGGGTTTCCCTTGGGGTCCCAAGCACCGTGGTTGGAGCCCAGGAAATAAACACCCTGAAATTACCGAGTTCTGACATAAAAAGACGTAGCCGCCTTTGAATGCTATTCAATATTCATTACATGGTGGATGAAGTACATTCGCGGATATTCGTGAACTACCCTGGACAAAGTTTCCAGCGAACTGTCATTTTCAAAGCGTTAGATCCACAGTCTGGTACTCTTGATTTATATCATTTACCCTGATTATCATTAAAGCTCGTGTCTCCATGCTTCGAGTTCTCGCCTATACAGGCTACTCAACGTCCGCCTACTGGATACCATTTTCAACCTCTCCCGCATTTCTTGTGTTGACTCGGTATAACGCAAATGAAATGATACAAAACGGATATTTTGGATTTTAGTGTAATCATCTCATAAGGAGCAGGATTCTCTCACCAAAGAGTGAGACATGCTCTCAATTATTTTATATAATTTTTTGGAATAATAAACAAGTTGGTGTTTTTCTGCGAATAAGAAATTTTTAGAGTAGATGCATGATATGAGCATCTGATAAGCCTCATGTAGACGTTCTAAATTTTTTAATCTCAAAAATATAGTGTAAAAAAAATTCCTTCCCACAATCATTCATTTTAATTCAAATTTCAAACTTCCTATGTGTAACACTTATTGATATGAAATGTCATTTAAAAACCCGTCCATGAATTCACTTCCATTTCTACTACTAGCTAATTGTCATTAAAAAAAAATGTGTGTTAGAGGGCAACCAGGAGAGAAACCAAACTTTACATATAATATATACAACGGTCTTTGCATGTATAAAATAATAATAATAATAAATAAATAGAATAAAAGATGGAAAATAAACAGTTCATCGCCCCCCCCCCCTTTTTTTTTCTTCATACGTGCATGATTTAGCCTGGGACTTGATTGAAATAATCTTCGTTTTTTCTTTTCGGCCAATTTCTAATAACAATTAACGAATTGGCAGTTTACACTGTCATTAATGACACTAAAACAATGCAGCTACATAAACTACCGTCAGTCGAAGGTTTACACGGTCCAGCAGTGAAAGTTGTAAATATTAATACTTCGAATTCACAGATTTTGAGTATGAATAAAATTGTTACAGCAATCACGCACCGGTGATTATGTAAATTGTTACAGCAATCACGCACCGGTGATTATGTAAATTGTTACAGCAATCACGCACTGGTGATTATGTAAATTGTTACAGCAATCACGCACCGGTGATTATGTAAATTGTTACAGCAATCACGCACCGGTGATTATGTAAATTGCAAATGAAAGAAGGATATGAAACAAATGTTTCCGTGTTTGTTCTTTTGAGGATACTTTTTACATGGCTATTTTATGACAAGGTCTGTCTTCATTACTTAACGCACAAATGTAATAACTCAATTTATTTCATAAATAATAATGAGAGAGAGAGAGAGAGAGAGAGAGAGAGAGAGAAATTTCCAATACCAACGAAATTCAGTTTCCTTGGAAGCAATACATAGATATAAATTATAAATCACTTTATCGCTTTTCCTAGGTATTTCTCCCCCCAAAGATCGAAGCGGTTAATTGTAGTGTGTAACAAAATATGCTATTTTCAATATAATCCATGATAGCTCTTAAAATAGTAGACAAAGTTCGTATGATAGGACGCTCAATGACAATGTTAAACTGTAGTTCGCATTTTAGATTTAAATAATTAATATATATTTTAGCATATGTTGATGGTTATTCAAATTATCAGATAGTATGTCCGACACGGAATATCAAATTAGTTTCTTTCAATTTTGAAGAGCAAATATGAATTAAATTGCTTTTTTTTTTTTTTTTTTTTTTTTTAGGAACATTTAGGCTACCCATATATTTCTGTCTTGCTTTTACATGATTAAAAAAAAATCCCACCCCCCACCCCCAAGAAGTACAAAATATATCAAATGCACTTACTTGCTGTTTGATGAGTATTTGTTAAAATCCAAATTATGTTCCTGTTTAAAAATTGAAAGGTATCAGGTAATTACCAGATGAAACACACCTGTCGATTTGCGCCAAACACCTGATGACGTTGAATCCTTTCCTGAAATATATCAGCCTCGCGCCTCGTCACTATCACCAGGAAGAGAAACGTCTGCCATACTACCCAGTTTCCCGCGATACACCAGATCTCTCGCTAGTATATTTTAACTGTAAAAATAGATCCGTTGATTGCTGCCGATTTTTGCTGTGATGTACACGTTTAATGTAGTTAAATGCCCCCAAAATTAGCACCTGTGGTCTACCGAGGTCTGTAATTCACCTCGTTCGTCCCTTTTAGATTTTAACCGCTTGTATATATATCGTATTCAAATTAAATGATTTATCGTATATGTTTTGAATCTTGATTCAAGACGTGGTAGTGATTGGCAGTAAATAAGAAATAAATTCCACGTTCAATTATTACTACTCTGCTCAAAACTTCGACACGAAATTCCTACATTTGGTTTTACTACTGTGGATAAATAAATAGGATATGAGGATGCAAAAATAACAGTCATACATTTCACGGTAAACGGGACTATCCACATATACATTTGCTGTGGAATGTAAACGAAATGAATACAAGGCATTCTATTACATTCGAGTCACTCAGTCAAGCAATACACAATCCAAATTCCTGTATGCTCTGATAAAATAGTGGGTTATGGTGATGAGAGAGAGAGAGAGAGAGAGAGAGAGAGAGAGAGGATTGTGTTTCTGGTTTACATTTATCAAATATATCCTATTTGAATACTAATATGCACTAGCTACAGGAAATCTCAATGAGATTGAATTTTTGAAGATGATTTTCATCGTTGAAAAATGTAATTGGGACAGATCAGAATCACCGTTATGCATGATGTAACCACTGATATGTACATGTATTATACGGAAGCGATCAAATTTCAGGGTCGACAATAAAAACTGCCCAATTCAGTTATCTGTTAGATCAGACAAATAAATTAGCTAGTGATTGCTACTATAGTCGGGTCTCTCTGAAGTTCTGATATACTAAGATTACCTCCACTGTTTCCATGGTGAACTCTGAATCAGGATAAATCATTTACTTTATTTCAATCAGAAACTGTGTGTAACTCCACCAAAGCAGAAATGATTACATGTACCCCCCACCTAACCCCCACGATACTTTCTAATTTTAGTTTTAATAAAAATGTGAAATATCATTAATGATCACCCCTGCCCTACGACAAGATGATCCTAACAAGTGAATATTAAAAAAAAAACACAAAAAAACACAAAAAACAAGAAGTTAAAAAAACCAAAAAACAACCAAAAAAAACAACAACAAAAAAAACAACAAAAAAAACCCAACAAAATTAAGCCCATAATTGACATATACGTAAGGTTACAGGCGTTCTGTGTTGGCGTTTTGTTTTCTTTTTTTATCAGCTACAGATGGGCTGTGTTTGCAGATATTACAATCCTTTCTTCTTTTTTTTATCAGTTACAGTTACTGATGGGCTGTGTTGGCGGATCTTAAACTCCTTTTCTATCAGTTACTGATAAGCTGTATTAGAGGATCTTTCATTTCTTTTCTATCAGTTACAGATGGGCTGTGTTGGCGATCTAAAATTCCTTTCTATCAGTTACAGATGGGCTGTGTTGCGGATCCTACATGCACAGTTACATTTGAACAGCGTGGGCGGATGTAATTTTCCTACGGAGGTGCATGAAATGTGTTGAGGACTCTCAGGTTCCGCATTGTTCGGGTACAGATGGGCTATGTTGGTAATTTGGTGGTGCATCATAAAAAAAAGTAACGAAGATCTAAATTCCTTACGTACAAGGATTGGACCGTCGCGGTAGCTCAGTGGTAACATTCGTTTCGTAACCGGGGAGGTCGTGAGTTTGAGCCCTGTTCGTGCCATGGCCCGCGTCAAACCTAAGGTTAGTAACTGCTCCTTCGCCAAACGCTTGGTATTTGAGGTGAGAACCATAGTCCTTTCGGATATGACCTTAGAAAGGCAGGCCCTGTGTCGCAACAAGCGTTGGCTCGTTAATGGACCCTCACTGCTACGGCCGTAAACGCTAGGCGTAAGTCTAAATTTGTGGTACTTCGCCTACAGCTGGTGACGTCACAATATGAGTGAAAATCTCTCTACAGGACGAAAAACAACGAACTAACGATACACACATACCGGTATCTATTTGGGGCAGAGTTTCCAAAATTTAGTTTTATACGTCTGTTGTGCTAATAATACACACCGGTGTCTGCATATCGACAGCTAGACATGGTCTCGTTGTGTACAACGAGGCTGGTTGGTTGTTTTACGTACGCGTCCCGTCGAGACGTCAGAACTATCAACTCTCCTTCAGTAATGCTTCACAAATTCGTTATAACTTTTGAAATATTTAGGAAATAATTTTAACACCTCTTCGTCCTTTATTTGAGGGGCTGTTCCCTACACTTGATGTCGTATAATGGGTCTTGTTAATTTAATTTCTGTCAAAAAAAAAATTAAAACAAACAACAACCCCCTCGAACAAACAGACAAACAACAACAAAACATTCTGAGCAGTTTTTGTTCCATAATGCCTTACAAAATATTTTTCGTTTATCATCAATTATTCCCCCATAAATCACTTATAACGTCATCAATGATCGTTTGGGTTACATCAGTAGAACGATAAAACAAATAACTATGCATCAATAATGTCTTCCCTTTTTTTTTTTTCTTTTTTGTTGATAGCAAATCCTTTTCACACCTCTCGGACCCTTATTTACATGACCTGCCCCTGAAACTTAGCATCATCGAAATATACAAGTCTTGTCATTTCATCGTTCATTATTTACAAATTTGTTCTGCGTGTCTTCACAAATTATTTTCGTATAATAAGATATTGATGAAAATGTATACAAAAATGCATTAAAAAATATTGAGCTTTTTTTTCCACCCCTACCGAGCTCCGGTGCCTTTTGCATTAAAGAAATTTGAATGCGATTCTGTACTTAGATCCCTGAACTGAACTCCACAATCGCTGAAAATTTCAGTTAAATGGTTTCGGAGAACACTCGGGGACAAACGAACCCTGTAAAAATCGAATAAACGTCAATATCTTACGTAATAAGCAACGTAATAAAAATCGGGAAAATTCCTGTCATGTTCAAGTGAATATTAATCATCCTGAAAATTTCATGGAAATATCGGTCGACGCATATTCGAAAAATCGCGTTCACAAAAAACTGAGAGAGAGAGAGAGAGAGAGAGAGAGAGAGAGAGAGAGAGAGAGAGAGAGAAACTTTAATAATGATATTAATGGTAATATTTATCTTTTATATTACATGAAAATTACATATTTTTTAAACAGTGCCATCGTGTCAGAACTTTCCTCGAGTTTATCGGCCAGTAAGCTGGAACAACCATGAACCAGTCATAATTTTTTAAAACTGTAATTTGGTTGAAATGGTATTGTGACGTCAACTTCGTTGTTTAATCATGGGATTATGATGTCATTTGTGAGTTGTCAATGTACCATAAAGATTTTTATAGTCTAGCAAAACCATGTTGAATAGGGTTGAAAGTTAGAAACTGACACTTCGGTATTTAAAGCACCACGGGCTAGACAGATATATATACAAGACATCTGACTTTTATATGATTAAAAGATTTACAGTTGTTTGTATAAAAAAAGTATAGAATGTAGATGTTTTTCTAAGACTGAATCAGACAAATGGAAGGAGCTCGCATAGTAAAACTCCAAAAGACAGAATTTTCTCCAAGTACGAAGGATCGATCAATTTTAACGAAGTAAGAAATATTTTTAAAAGTAACTTAACTCCAAAAAAAAGACACAAAGACAAATTTGCACATTAGGGGATAGACGGATGGGTGGAAATCTACCTTTTCTGAGGGCATAGAACCGGAAGTTCCATCATTACAGTACCGGGCGTATTGTCACTATAGTATCGAGCAGTGTTGATTTTTTTTTATTGTTAGAATAGGTTCTCAGTACTCCTTGCTTGTCTTAAAACTAAATGGGGCGGTCCTTCAGATGAAACTACTACAAAGCAGAAATGGCAAGGTAAAGATCCCTCCCTGCTCAAAGGCCATAAGCGCCGAACATCGGCCTAAATTTTACAGCCCTTCACCTGCAATGGTCACGTCGCCATACGAATAAAAAATGTATCATTACGTTATTGGACGTCATATCATCACGTTACCGGACGTTGTACCAATATGTTACCGGACACTATATCATTACGTTACTGGACTCTATATCATTACGTTACTGGACTCTATATCATTACGTTACCGGACTCTATATCATTACGTTACAGGACGTTATATCATTACGTTACCGAACTCTATATCATTACGTTATATCATTACGTTACCAGACGTTATATCATTATGTTACAAGATATTATATCATTATGTTACTGGGCGTTGTATCATTACGTTACCGTACTCTATATCATTACGTTACCGGGCATTGTATCATTACATTACCGGACCTTTCATCATGTCTGTCAGAATCAAATCCTTTCATCTAGCAAACCTTCAAACAAATGTGTAGTGCATGTAAAAACGCAAACTAAACTACATGCAAGGATGTGTACGTTCTTCTTGCTTTAACAACCGTAATTGGAAACGACTCCCGGGGTCCCTAAAACGAGTGATCGATGAGTGGCGAGGCGGGGGGCCACACTATGTGATGTACGTACAAGTCTATCTTCGTTTAAATTATGTCCCCGTGAGGATCCGGGTAGTCAGAATAGATCCTCAGCACCCCTAGCTTGTCGTAAGAGGCGACTAGATGGGGCGGTCCTTCGGATGAGACCGCAAAAACCGAGGTCCCGTGTCACAGCAGGTGTGGCACGTTTAAAGATCCCTCCCTGCTCAAAGGCCATAAGCGCCGAGCATAGGCCTAAATTTTGCGGCCCTTCACCGGTAATGGTGACGTCTCCATATGAGTGAAAAATTCTCCAGCGAGACGTAAAACAATATATAATCAATCAATCAATCAATCGTTTAAATTATGAAGATACAGGACACGTTATCTAATGTGTTATACCAAAAATTAGTTTAACAGTGAATTCTCTGTTTATTTGTTCTAACAAAAATAAGAGTAACGTGTGAAATTAATAGTTGTATGAACGCTTAAACATGAAGTTTCGACATTATGAGCAATCTTATCACATCTAAAGCTTTTAATGACATTTATTACCGCTTTAAGATATGCCCCGATAAATAGTAAACTTGTTTCTACATTAAAGATATAAGTAATAAGGCGTGTGTGTGTGTGTGAGAGAGAGAGAGAGAGAGAGTGAGAGAGAGAGAGAGTGAGAGAGAGAGAGAGAGAGAGAGAGAGAGAGGGAGAGAGAGAGGGAGAGAGAGTGAGAGAGAGAGAGTGAGAGTGAGAGAGAGAGAGAGAGGGAGAGAGAGAGGTTGTTGTTATTGCTGTTTATGCCAATATAATGTTGGACGAACCATCGCCATTAATATTTTTCTTCAAGTACGAGGGACACTTTTTAAGTTCGCAAAGAAGGGCGGTCTTTTTAAAACCGCTTGAAATATCAAAATTTTATTTTTCTAAGACCTTCGAAATATGCCCCGTCTGCCCCAACACACATTTTACACCGATCTACCCATTTCCGGGACGCCGCACGGTACTCCTCTTTAGGTATATGCTGCAGACACTGGTAGACCGCACTGCCTATACGACAACGGGGTTCAAAACCGTGCCCTGCTAGCATTCCTTTTAGTCTTGGGAACAACCAAAAGTCACAGGGATCAGGGCTGTATCGGGATAATCTAAGACATCGAGCCCAGATTCTTTCAGATTTCCTGTACCGTAGCGGATTTATGGATCGGTGCGTTATCATGGAGCAATTTGATGCCGCGGACACCGGTGCGCGGTCTGCGTTTCTGATAGAAATCAACAAGTTGAGCAAGAACACTTTCTCTGTAAAACCTTCCAGTGACAGAACTACCTTTCGGGACTGGAATTTGAAGGACTGGACCTTTCAAATCAAAGAATACCGCATACAACATGCGATTTGATGTCTAGCAACGGCGCGCAATGACAGGTCTGTCGCCTTGAGATGAAACCCAAACCTTATTTTTAGCCTTAGAATCGGGTTGAAAATGATAGATCCAGGTTTCATCACCTGTAACTATCTCTTCCAAACGACGTGGGTCACATTATCATATTTTTGTATATCTTGCGATGCAAGTCGAACCCGACTTTGTTTCTGCTCGTCAGTGAGCAAATGGGGCACCCAGAGCGCGCAAACCTACGTAGTCCAAGTTGTTCACGTAATATCTTCAAAACACTTGACGAATGAATGCCACTTAATTCTTCTATCTCTTGCACGGTATAACGTGCATCTTCCTCAATTAACGTTTTCACAGAAGCAACGTTCTTTCCCGTCAAAACGGAAACCGGCCTACCCACTCGAGGTTCATTTTCAATTGACTCCCGACGATCATTAAAACGACGTACCCACTGCAAACTGTAGCATATTTTAAAGCACCATTCCCATAAACCTTTTGCAAATCAGCATAAATTTCCGATGACGGAAACCCGAGGTGTGCTCGAATCTTACAATATACCCTTTGTTCAGAGATTTTTCCATCCAGATTGAACGCTATATTTTACTATCGTGTATAAAACCACGTGTTGAAAATACCCAGAGCAGCGCGCACGTGGACCTCGTGCGCCGCATACCGTGATACCGTTCGAGAGAGGAATGATTACGCAAGTTCAGTGTAAAAAAAAATCGTGCAATTTCATAATCGCGTTAAAAAGTTATAGGCTTACTCTACGAATTTAAAAAGTGTACCTCGTACACTAGAACTTAATGAAACCGGAAAATATATTAACAACAGAGAGAGAGAGAGAGAGAGAGGGAGAGAGAAAGAGTCCTTCCTCATGTATGCAGACATGTACAGGCTAACAACGTTTTCAAGGGGACAGCCAGGAAAAAATTTACAGGGATTACTTTAATGACACAGTACATGTGAATACATGTAAGAATGGCCAGATCCATGATAGTGGAGGGCACCATTGACATAAAATCACAAAAATGTGTGTTGCTTTCCACCACCCCCCCCCCCCCCCCCCCCCCCGCGCTTCTTTCCCCTTACTTGTCCACTCTTAAAAAACTTTTTTACTTATAATCATAATGATAAGTAATAATAATTACTTAACATTTACTTAAAATATTAAATTATTTACTGAAATGCATATCTATTACTGAAGTACGTAAAATAATTTACCTAGACTTTAGTGAATAATTTTACTTGATAATTCCCTTTTACTTAAATTTATTAAAATAAGTAATTAATGGTGTGTATCATTTACTCAAAAAAAACCCCCAAAAAACAAAACAAAAAAAAACAAAAAAACTACTTATATATGCAATGGGTTCAAAATTCCATTTCTGTAAATAACTAAAAAAAGGCTTAAATGTGGCTATTTTGTACATTTTTTCAATGGCTTATTTGATTCTTTCAATTCGTGTTGATTTGATTCTTATAATTTTCTGAAATATATGAATTTTAATGGTTAGATTCATCCTAGTTGCAATATTGAATCGGACCAATATTTTAGCCCACGATCTTGGATTTTAGGCACTTGAAATAGAATTTTAGAAAAATATTAAAACCATTTGCTTAATAAACCGTTAACTCTTCAGTAGTAAATTGGCTCTTTTGTTTAATGGAAACATTTGCATTTCATGGAAACAGTTGCAACCATGGACAGCGACACGGACAAATTATTGACCGTCACTTGAAAAAAATATTCTAAATGGTTCTTGCAGAAGGCAGACAGGGAATGTTTAAAGCTGTATCATTAATGTGGAGGGAAATGTTAGCGTCTACCAACAGCATTCTGAACCACACACAGTACAAAGAGCAGAGACAAATTTGACAAAAGAAAAACGAGCATCCCGAAAAGAGAATTAAAATACATTTTCTATGAAGCAGAAATCCCCCGATCAAATGAACAGAAAATGAAATAAAGGAAGGAATGTTTAGGGACCTGGAGGGTGACACAAGATATGTAAAAGAATCAAAAACTTCATCGACATATTGTAGTTGCATTGTAATCTTCACCATTTGGTTCCCAACAATTCATCCTCAAAATTTTTAATGAGATCGGAGTTTCCCTTAATATCCAAAAGTCTGAAGATTTTGTTGGAATCTTCTACTGCATCGCTGTATATTGTACGCAATTAAGAGTAAAAATTGCTGATGTCCGAAGGTTTGGGGGGGGGGCTAAAATAGCCCATAATGTACTTGGTCCTTTGAAGGAGTTGTCGTGTGCTGTAGATTACAGTTTTGTTTACGTCATAGCATACCTTAGATCAGTGAAAGTTCAGTGTGCAATGCAAGCATCATTTTATAGTATATATAGTGTAGAGTCTGGAACACTTATCTCTGTTGTTTCACTGGGACCATTATTGTGATATTAAATGGGATTGGAACCATGTGTGGTGTAGGTTTGTGGTGTGTTTTTACATGTGTGGTGTAGGTGTGTGGTGTGTTTTTACATGTGTAGTGTAGGTGTGTGGTGTGTTTTTACATGTGTAGTGTGGGTTTGTGGTGTGTTTTTACATGTGTGGTGTAGGTTAGTGGTGTGTTTTTACATGTGTAGTGTAGGTTTGTGGTGTGTTTTTACATGTGTGGTGTAGGTGTGTGGTGTGTTTTTACATGTGTGGTGTAGGTGTGTGGTGTGTTTTTACATGTGTGGTGTAGGTGTGTGGTGTGTTTTTACATGTGTAGTGTAGGTTAGTGGTGTGTTTTTACATGTGTGGTGTAGATGTGTGGTGTGTTTTTACGTGTGGTGTAGGTTTGTAGTGTGTTTTTACATGTGTAGTGTAGGTTAATGGTGTGTTTTTACATGTGTGGTGTAAGTTTGTGGTGTGTTTTTACGTGTGGTGTAGGTTTGTGGTGTGTTTTTACGTGTGGTGTAGGTGTGTGGTGTTTTTACATGTGTGGTGTAGGTGTGTGGTGTGTTTTTACGTGTGGTGTAGGTTAGTGGTGTGTTTTTACATGTGTGGTGTAGGTGTGTGGTGTGTTTTTACATGTGTGGTTTAGGTGTGTGGTGTGTTTTGACATGTTTTGTAGTTGCAACTTCGGTCTACAGCTGTAACACTGTTAGGTATACCATATTTTTATATAATATTTGTATGTTAAATACTTCTGAGGAAATGTAAAAATTCATTTTAATAATTAACCCTTCTAATTCCGCCATTGTTCGAATCCCCGTTCTCCTCTTTGGCCGCATTACCCTTTTGAGAATTTTGTGGACCACTCATTTATACGTGCTATCAAGAAACACAACTCTTCCATGTTTATTTCGTACCACCAAAAAATCTGCAAGAGTTGTCTTTCTGTAGAAAGCAGAAGACACTTGAGCAATGTGAAAACGGAAATGGCTGCCGAATCTGAAAGAAAGCATATATTAGCCAAATTTAGGTATATTTGTTGTTACTTAGAAAAAATAAATGCCAGGCACAGTACTATCAGGATTTACTGAATAGTCTGGTTATTTACACAATTTATATCGGAGTCGGATAAATGATGCATTCAGTCTGGTTTTAGGATTGGGGTTTACACAATTGACAGAACCATACCTTTAAAAGGGGGGGGGGGGATACGAAACTTTCGGGATTGAAACCCCTTTAGATCACAGGTATCTGAATTTTAATCAATAAATTAGATATAAACAGGGTAAAAAAAAGTTATATGTATAAATATAAATAAATTAAAATTCAGATACGTGAGTTTAGTTCCGCCTCTGGTTTACTTTATGCCTATCTTCTAGGGCAAGGATGGGGTATCAAAATGGGTTCAAAGCTGTAAAGAGAATTCATAGTATTAATAAACACCTCAAGAACCACAGGTGTACAATATCTCATTAGATATATACAGGTGTACAATATGTCATTATATGTATAGGTGTACAATATGTCATTATATATATATATAATATATATATATATATATATATATATATATATATATATATATATAGGTGTACAATATGTCATTAGATATATACAGGTGTACACTATGTCATTATATATATATATATATATATATATAGGTGTACAATATGTCATTAGATATATACAGGTGTACACTATGTCATTATATATATATATATATATATATATATATATATATATATATATATATATATATATATATATATGTATAGGTGTACAATATGTCATTATATTTTTATATATATATATATATATATATATATATATATATATATATATATATATATATAGGTGTACAATAAAAAAAAGTCATTAGATATATACAGGTGTACACTATGTCATTATATATCTATATATATATATATATATATATATATATATATATATATATATATATATATATATATAGAGGTGTACAATATGTCATTATATTTTTATATATATATATATATATATATATATATATATATATATATATATATATATATAGGTGTACAATAAAAAAAAGTCATTAGATATATACAGGTGTACACTATGTCATTAGATATGTCTAGGTGTACAATATGTCATTAGATATGTATATGTGTACACTATGTCATTATATATATATATATATATATATATATATATATATATATATATATATATATATATATATAGGTGTACAATATGTCATTATATATGTTTAAAGGTGTACAATATGTCATTATATATATATATAGGTGTACAATAAGTAATTAGATATATATAGGTGTACAATATGTCATTAGATATATATAGGTGTACAATAAGTCATTAGAGATATATAGGTGTACAATAAGTCATTAGATATATATAGGTGTACAATAAGTCATTAGATATATATAGGTGTACAATAAGTCATTAGATATATATAGGTGTACAACATGTCATTAGATTTATAATTCACATGTATTCTATCTCATTCCTACAAAAAATCTTGGTTTGTATTTACCATGTTGCCATGTTCAGAGTTGGACTATGTTAGTAGTTCGTGGTTGTGGCAAGTCAAAATCTAAAGGTAGCTGTGATGTATTGCAGTAAGTTGTATAAATGAACATTACCGCAGCAAAGAAGGAGAGAAAAACATGGGAACATTGGAATAAAACCGGAGACTCTTGTATTACTGGTTAGGTGATCTAACATTGAGTAACCCAAGCTGATACACAAAGTATGATAATATTGCTACTGTATAAAATTGAAACCTATTTCGTAAATCGTACAAGAGCTCTTCATATCGAGAAGATGAAAAATTGATTTAAAAAACAAAATGTCAGAGACATCACGTCCTTAATGGAGACATTTTGAATGAAAATCTTTTAAAGGACCAAATAAATTCAATTTTTCAAAATTATGTGTACTAGTGTCTTCTTATCTTGTAGATATATAGCTTCTTGTGTTTTAAGTTCATAGTTTGTTTACATCATGACCCCTGAGCTTCATGTCTTGTAGATCGATTGTTTGTTTACATTATGACCCCTGAACTTCATGTCATATAGATTCATAGTTTGTTTACGTCATGACCCCTGAGCTTCATGTCTTGTAGATTCATAATTTGTTTACATCATGACCCCTGAGTCCAGGGTGGGGAAGATACCCTATTTCCACCTGCAGGGTTTTGTTGTGGGGTACACCATCAAAAATGCATCATTTTGTGAAATAATTAAAAAATATTAATATCCAAGAATAATTGAAAATAAAATGATTTGAAATTGAGGAATTTGAATGATGCTTTGGTTGTCTTCTATTTTGTCTCTGGCTCGTAATTCAATCTATATTATGTCTAAACTTGTTTATTTTCCTCTTGATGTGTTTTATTCAATTCATGCTGTCTGTATTTTATCTGGGGTGTTGTTAATGTAGCCACTGGTGGGGATGACAACATCTACCCTACACACAGACACTGAATGGAGCTGCCTGGCCCATTATTAGACGAGTGGACAGCACTGAACGCCCGATCAGAGAAGTTGTTTCTTGTAAATGTAACATTTCAGAGGAGATATTGTCACATGGTTCACCCTAGGTATTGTCCCTCTGAAGTCTGCACACCCGTTTTTGACTTGTTGTGGTAGCTTAGTGGTAGAGTGTTCACTTCTTAACCAGCAGATTCTGAGTTTGAGACCTACTCATGCCATGGTCACATCAAATCTAAGATATAAACATAGGTAGTGATTGCTCCTTTGCTGAACTTTTAGCATTTAGAAGTGAAAACAGAGGTCCCGTATTGTGGCTGGTGTTGGTATATTGAAGAACCTTCAATGCTGTGGCCCTGAGCTCTAAGCGTAAGTCTAAATTTATGGTGCTTCACCTACAGCTGATGACCTCTCAATATGAGTGAAAAATTGTTGACAAACAACCAACCAATCAATATGCATGAGCATCCATGTCACAATGCACCACAGCAGCTCCTTCATAAATATGATAGCCTGTTTTTCATCTTGTCAGTGTCTTTTGCAAACACCTTGTATGCTTCAGGTATCATACCTGTAATTATTTTCACTATATATTACTACAGAGGGAAAAAAGTCATTAAAAATCAATTTACAAAATTGATGCCAAATAACGCACTCGGAAATGTTCTATGTTACCTCTCTCGTCTGCTGACACCAGGAAAAAAACACAGTACACGGCATTTTCTAAATAATTTTAACCGCAAACAAGATTACCCTCAAATCCACGTGTTTTTCACATGTGTGTAAACAGCCCAAGTGCTCCTCAGGAAGTAGCCTCAGCTACCAACATCAAATAGTTCCACTGTAAACAATTGATTATTTCTACAAATTACACAAAATGTCCTAATCGGGGGTACAAAAAATAAGAGAAAAAAAGAAGGGGAAATGAGAAAAACCAAGCATTAAAAAAAATTATTCTGTTAAATATACAGAACTACAATTGACTAAGTTCATTTTGATTGGACAATTACCGGTGTGATACCTTCAGTGATCTCAGCCCTGTATCTGTTATACTATTTTTATCTTTGGTTCTTCCATGTGTGTCAGAGCTGTAAAAGTTTTTTTTACTCTTTTAAGTTTTTTTCTCATTTAAGTTTCATTCTCTTTGACCACTAGTGATGAGTATCAGTGCTTTTTTTCTCCCAGAAACCCGTCCTGGTGGAAGGAATCTGCCGACTGACCAGCAGCACTGTCTTGGTTAGTGGTTACCTCCTGTACCTCGAGGCCACTCTCACAATGGAGTTCTGATATACCATTCCTAATCCAGGTAAACCCACTCCCTATGGTGTGATGCATTGGAAGATTTGTCTCTCATACCCCAGGACTACAGCAGTGGTGGACAGTGCCCTTATCTGGTAAGTGACCATGATTTAATCAAATGTTGCTCTTTGTCACTGTTGTTAGGTCACCTGAGTCACGCATGTGACCTATTATTGTTGCTCTTTGTCTGATGTCATGCATTGTTCTTTAACAATTTTAAATTTTTAATTTCTTGAAAACTACAAGGCCAATTGTTATAATTTTTAGTATGAAGCTTCTTTAGAATAAGAGAAATGTAAGTTGTGAAATTTATGATGTGCTCTCCCAGGTTCTCATGGGTGGAGCCAATATTGCAAAACAGAAGCCAGATTTTCAAAAACTTTTTATCTGTACAGAATGCCAAATCTTCTATGGACTATGGCCCCACGGTTCAAATTTTCAATGGGCCATTTTCAGTTTGAATAGACCATCAATAAATTTTGAAGGACCAACATTTTATTGTCTTTAAAATCTAAGCATGATCTTTTCCTCCCACTTTTCGTTTTGAAAATGCCTTTCCTTAGCCCCCCCCCCCCCCCCCCCCCCCCAACTCAGTGTTATCATTGCTTTTATCGGCATTGATTGATATCTGATGACGGTCTCTCATTGGTGTTATTTTCATTATTTGTTTTCTACATCAAAATGTTTTTGTTTGTTGTCAGTCTGTTTTCATCCTTTATTAGGGGAAAGGGGAGGGGTGGGGGGGGGGGGGGCATTTCCCTGATATGCCACAGTAAACATGTGCTACTGAAGAAAAGTGAATGGTGTTAGAGAAACAGTTTATTGGTTATATATTTTGATCCTTCAACCAATGAGAATCAGTGTATCAAAATACATCAGAATTAAAATTGTATGTGGGAGAAAATCAAATGCATGGTTAAGATGGTCATGAAGCCCTTTACCAAAAGTGTGAAATGCATGGCCCTTTTGTGAGGGGTTCTGTCTCTAAGTGGGGCCAATATGGCCATATAATTAAGATATATTAAATCTTAGAAAATATTCTCTACTCTCAGACATGTGTGAGAAAAAACTGAATGCATGGTTATGATGTCCTTGAAGATCTCTACATAAATTGTGAAAAGCATGACCCCTGCATTAGGGGTGTAAGTCCTAGGGTTGGGGGAATGTGGCTGTTTAGTAAAATTGTATTAAATCTTGCAACATCTTCTTCTTTACTCTCAGATATGTGTGAGGAAAACCTAAATGCATGGTCTATGTATGAGCTATAGTACTCAGGTGACTGTTAGGGTGTGTGGGCCTCTTGTAATTATGTGCTTTGTGGTGACATTCTCATTGAATGAGTACACAACTTGTGTCGCATGATACATGTCATCACTCTAAACAGGGATTACATGTGGGGACTCATTTCACCTGAGTCTTGATATTTACCAGCTGGCAACATCTGTGACTCAAATTATTTCAGCCTCATTTACATTCTCAATTTCAGCCATAACTTATCATTGACATTTTTTAGGGACTTGTATAGAAGAGGCTGGAGTGTTAGTGGACGCTCACAGAAGAAATTGTCTTAACTTATCAGCTGGTCATCATTACCTGCTGGTGGAGGCTGAACATTTGAATAAACATCGCTAGAGTGTAGCTAGCAGTGGGTGTCCTCATTTGGCCTAAGAAGAGTCAGAGAAGTATTCATTTTTGATCCCCCTACTGGCTTTGCTGAAGGGAACTATTAGTTTATCCTCAGTTTGTCCATTTATCTGTTTGTCCATCTGTCTGTCTGTCTGAATCAGTTTTCCGGACTTTTCTCCGCACTGGATGATATTCAACTGAAATTTTATATATGACTTTGTCTGGAATAGTTACAGATCACAATTGAGTTCCGTTACGCTTGATCTACTTTTGAATGAATTGTGCCCCTTAGGTTTTCCAGACTTTTCTCCACATTTGATGAAAATATTTGACTGAAATTTTATATATGACTTTGTTTTGGATAGTTACAGATCACAATTGAGTTCCGTTATGCTTCATCTGCTTTTGAATGAATTGTGCCGCTTAGGTTTTCCAGACTTTTCTCCACATTGGATGAAGATATTTGACTGAAATTTTAAATATGACTTTGTTTTGGATAGTTACAGATCAAGTTTGAGTTTCGTTATGTTTGATCTACTTTTGACTGAATTATCCTACCAGTAGTGGACTTTGTATTGCCTGCAATACACTCAGAATACTTGTTCTTGTAATTAAATCAGACTGTAGAGAGTGAAAGGCAGATATTACAGTTACCTCCCTTAGACTATATGGATTTTAATATAGTGTTATTTTATCCCCTGCAACAAAGTTGTTGGGGTATACTGGAATTGAGTAGTCTGTCCATCCGTTTGTCTGTAGACGCAATGATTTCTGAACTCTTTTCAACAAGAGTCAACATATTGTACATACAGACTCACCATAAGAGAATGACCCCTATCAATTTTGGGGTCAAAAGGTCAAAGGTCAAGTTTACTGGATATTGAAAGAGCAAAATGGTTTCCAGGCTCTCACGTGTTATCCTTTTCACCTAAAGTCACCATATCACACATATGGACAACCCATGGGAGGATGTTAGGGCCACTGTGGTCGAGTGGTTAGAGCAATGCACTCAAAATCACAAGGCCTCTCACCTCTATTCGATGCGGGTTCAATTCTCACTCGCGTGGATATATGTGAAAAAGTTTTCCAATTGACGTGCGGAATGTCGGTGGTCTCTTTTTGGGTACATTGTATCTGGGTTCTCTCCTCCACCAATAAAAACTGGACGCCACCAGATAACAGAAAAATTGTTGAGTGTGGTGGAAAACAACAAGCAATAAACTATACCCATGGGATGAAAATGATCCCTACTGATTTTGGGGCCAAAATGACACCTTTTTGGTTTAGTATATTGGAGTGAAAGGGGGGGGGGGATTATTCTTAGTGAGCAGTACTCACAGTACCTCTTGCTATTGATTTTGTAGCCTTATTGTTACCTTAAACTAAGCTTTAGTGTTATTTTGGTTTTTCAGCTTCCTGGGCCTCAGGAGATGATGACACCGTGCCGCAGGATCATTTCCCGTCTCTTAAAGCAGGAGGAGGTTACCTTACCATCCAATTCATTTCTGGTGACAGTCTTATGTATGGAGCTGGTAAAATTTCTTTTTAGCTCACCTGAGCTATAAGCTCAAGTGAGCTGTTATCCATCTGTCTGTCTGTCTGTAAACTTCACACATTTTCAACTTCTCTACATTCACTTGCCCAATATGAACCAAACTTACTATAGAGTATCCTTGTGTAAGACATTCAAATTGTTCAAAATGAAGGGCCTTATCCTCTTTGAAGGGGACATAATCATGAAATGGCAAAAATAGACAGCTTTTCTTTGGGGGGGGGGGGACAAAATGCCATCGATATTTGGCTGTTTTCCCTCACAAAAATTAGCTATTTTCTCCATTTATATATTTGTTTTTCCCCAATTTCAAATGTAAGGAAGTTATATGTTGACATTTTAAACAAAAGTCACTGAATATTGCTGACTAAGAGTAAATACATTCTTTTACTTCAGTTTTATTCTCAAAAGCCCTGCAAATGCAGAAGGTTTTGCATATATATATATATATATATATATATATATATATATATATATATATATGAAGGTATCTATACATGCAGATACATAGCGTATTATATCTAATCAGATATGTAGCGTATTATATCTAATCAGATACATAGCGTATTATATCTAATGAAATACGTAGCATATATCTCATCAGATATGTGGCGTATCGTATCTAATCAGATACGTAGCATATTATATCAAATGAGATACGTATCTAATCAGATACAATTCTTGTGGTTTACATTTTTAGTTTGACTGCCATTATTAAACATAGGGTCTGGCTAATAACAGAAAATGGTCAACACTATAGGGTTTCATTAAACTCAGAAAAACACAAACAGGAAAGATGTTTTACAAACTTAATTGATGATTGCAGTTTACTAGATTATGAGTCCAAATGTTGGTAAATTATTAATTTTTTTATGAAATTAATAAGTAATTCTAAGAAAATAAATAATAGTTATACAAGGTATGCCTTCGCAATTATATTAAATGTTGAAAAATGATTTATTATTTTAAATCAGATGTGCAATAAACCTCAAATAAAAACATTTCTTGTTCCTTATGTTGGATTATTTTATGTTTTTTTTATCATTCTAATTTACTATAAATAATTTTTTCTAATTCAAAAGGAGAAAAGAAAAGAAAAAAAAAGCACAGATAGGATCATTTAAGAATCTTTTCAAGAACCACTCACTGAGCTTTTAAGGATGAAACCTGTATAAGTTATATGAAACCTTCCTGACAGTTTGTAAATTGTTTTAATTTTGGCTCCAGAGGATAGGGTGGGGACACCAGTGCCTGGGAAGGACAAACAACAGGCCAATGACCCCACTTATAATAAAATGGTAGGGTCATTCTGATATTTACTGGGCTGAAATTGCGTACGTTGGGGCCATTTTTAAACAATCAATTTTAAATGACCATTATTTGTTATTGTTTAAAAATCCTTGTATCTCTGATAAAAGTTAAAGCAGTCAATTCTCAGTTATTTGTTGCTGTTTATTAATACTTGCACCTCTGATAAAATTTAAAGCAGTAACTTCTCAGTTGCTAACTAGTGTATTGTCTTAATATCTCTCATCAAAGCTACATTATGGTCAGGCATCAGACAAAAAGCTGGTGTGATGATGTTAAATTGCAATTCTACACACCTTGGACACTACATGTATATCTATGATTGTGGAAAATTATCAGTGTATCTGAAAACAAACTGAAAAATGATGTGTGCACACGTTTCGCTAAAAATCTGTGGATTTGCCACATAGTACAGTGCATAATTATTGCCATGTGTCATTTTTCGGCAGTATGTGCATATTGCACGTGGCAGAGATCCCTCTCGTCTGAAGAACCTTCTCATATAGTCACCTATTATGACAAGCAAGGGGCACTGGGGATCTATTCTAACCTGGATTTCCACAGGATAATTATTTTTGTAGATGCAGTATAGAACTTGATGTATAAAGAGATGAGAAGTGTTATGAATGCAGATTGGTTTCATTGTGACACATTCAGTATCATTTTATT